>OY821758.1:3486818-4138632 GCA_963682095.1 Potentilla sterilis
AGTACTCAGTGTGGTAAATTTCTGTGTTTCTTGGGGTCACTTTTTACCGGCTGTTATGCTGCAATTTTTCCTGTTCAGATGTGTTTTCGGGATTGTTCTGTTTGTTTTCTCTTAGCTTGTAAACTGTAATCAGTTCTCTCTTTGTTAGTCATAGCTTGTTTGCCATAGTTATAACTTATAGGAGTGCAAGTAATTTACAACTAATTACTGGTAACTCTGCCATTTCTGCTTAAGGCATCTGCATTGTCAGTATTTTTGTGTGCATTGGAGGTAGGTTTTTATAGTACAATGAATTGCAAATTAAGCCTAAACAATAGCTATTTTCAGTAAAGTGCATTGAATACAGTTGGGTAAGAATGCATATACACAAAATCTGCAATCACATACACAAAATCAGTAATCACATTAATTGTGATCAAGTGGGTTTCATCTACACTCATGATGCCTTTAGTCAAATATATGAAAATTCCCAGAATTGACAAAAGAGTATACCTGCAAGAAACATGTGAGTTGCTGAGAACCAAGTGTGCTCCTTTTGATCTTCATGAGAGGAGATTGATGGCTATATGCTTCTTGATCCTGAAAGAAACATGTGAGCTTGCTTTTGAGAATAAGACATATCCATGTGTACTATATCCTAAGACTCTTATTACAGTGTCTCTTGTAGCTGGGTAACAATATCTTGTGTCCATATTGTATGTTTTAAACTGTAATGAGAAATATGGTGAAAGTTGTCTAGCTGATATAGCTGATGTTACTTGTCAGAGGATAGGCTTTGGGTAGGAATATCTTCAACAGGTCACAGGTTAGAAGGTTGCTCATTCGGTTTGCCAATTAGGTGCAAGAGAAAGCTAGTTTTGAAATAAATGGCCTGTTTAGATGGCTGTTGGTTATGGTGACGAGTTTAGATGGTCTCCCTATTTAGTGCTCACCAGATTATATCTTAGCTAAACCCATTGTAGTTTGGATTATATTTTGTGTTTGGTTGCTGAGAATCTTATCAAACTTACACTGGCTGGTCTATCTTCTTGTGCCATATGCATGCTTCTTAGTTAAGTTCTTACACAAAATTGTATCTGTGATTGATTGTGAATGAAACTTGCTTATTGTGATATGTTTGCAATTCAATTCTATTTGTATTTTGTCTTACTTTCATAAGAAAACCATGATTTTGTTTCAGTAGTCTAATGTATTGCCATTTGGCTTTCTTTTGGTTTTGCAGAAATCAAATCTACAAATGAGACAAGCAGAGACCAACCGTCGGCTACTGCAGTGTCTAACTCAACCACTAGTAACACAGAAAGTAATGCATCCACTTCGAAATTTGAAGAGGAACTTAAAGTTGCTTCACGGTTGCGAAAATTTGCTTTTAATGATCTTAAATTGGCGACAAGAAATTTCAGACCTGAAAGTCTTCTTGGTGAAGGTGGTTTTGGTTGTGTGTTCAAGGGTTGGATAGAAGAAAATGGAACCGCTCCAGTCAAACCTGGCACAGGGCTTACTGTTGCGGTTAAAACTCTAAACCATGATGGCCTTCAGGGTCATAAAGAATGGCTGGTTTGGACATTTCCTCTTTAACTTTTAAATTTTTCACTAATGAACCATTGGCTTTCTCCTTATGTTGTTTTTAATCATGCATTTTCGTTCGGTTTCCTTTATGACAGGCTGAAGTAAACTACCTTGGTGACCTTGTCCATCCAAACTTGGTAAAGCTTATAGGGTACTGCATTGAAGATGATCAAAGGCTGCTAGTGTATGAGTTCATGCCACGAGGGAGCTTGGAGAACCACCTATTTAGGAGTAAGTATCTGCACTCTTGACGGAATAATTTTCGTTCATTTTACCTATGTAGAAATATTTTCTTTCAGTATACTGATGATATCTATTATTATATGCAGGGTCTTTGCCTCTTCCATGGTCTATTAGAATGAAAATTGCATTGGGTGCGGCAAAAGGTTTAGCTTTTCTTCATGAGGAGGCAGAAAGACCTGTGATTTATCGTGACTTTAAAACCTCCAACATCTTATTGGATGCAGTATGTGCTGAACATTTTGACACACTAAACATTCTCCTTAGCATCATTCATCTGTCTAATGATCAGCAATTTTCAGGATTACAATGCCAAACTTTCTGATTTTGGACTTGCCAAAGATGGTCCAGAGGGTGATAAAACTCATGTCTCCACACGTGTGATGGGAACATATGGTTATGCAGCTCCGGAATATGTAATGACTGGTATGTGCAGTTACCTTGAATCTTCTATTTTCCTCTCAGTGAATATCTGCATATTTTGCATATATGTATTGCCTTAAATAATACATTTGGTTTCCATTACAATTGAGCGTACTTGTATTTACCCATTTATCTTACCTAGCTTGGTGTGCATTGGTATTGCGTCTGTTGTCTACATAGCTAGGCCCTGCAATTGTAGATCCTGTAGTATATTACTTGTTTGATACATGCAATATCTTGCACACTTATTGATACTTGTTCAAGTCTGTTTATATTCACTGGTATCTTTCTTGCAGGACATCTTACATCAAGGAGTGATGTCTACAGTTTCGGCGTAGTTTTACTTGAGATGTTGACGGGCAGAAGGTCTATGGATAAAAATCGACCTAATGGTGAACATAACCTTGTGGAATGGGCTCGACCACATCTAGGGGACAGAAGAAGATTCTACCGATTGATAGACCCCCGGCTGGAAGGTCACTTTTCAATAAAAGGTGTACAGAAAGCTGCACAATTAGCTGCCCATTGCCTTAGTCGAGATCCAAAAGCAAGGCCCCTAATGAGCGAAGTTGTTGAAGCATTAAAACCATTGCCAAACCTCAAGGACATGGCAAGCTCATCATATTATTTCCAGACCATGCAAGGTGACCGAGTTGGATCCAGTCCAAATACCAGAAATGGTGTCAGAACACAAGGAGGATTGCTTACAAGGAATGGGCACAGGAGCCTTTCAATATCAAATGGCTCCCATGCTTCTCCATATCACCATCAATTTCCCCATCCATCACCGAAACCTAATGGAAAAACTTAAGGTAGGAGTTGGCAGCTGTCTGTATCGTTTCCCGCCGCTAGTCAGCATTCATTTTCCCTTTTCTTTTTCCTTTCTCTTCTTCCCCAGTATAGATGTATCATCTGTTAAATCATTTGTTCCTGGACAACTGAAAAGGCAACAGAGAGACATGTTTGCTTGATGCTATGTTTAGAGGGTGACCCCCGGTTCGGGAAAATGTAAAGGCAGGTGCGGCTTATCGAGCAAAATGTCTGTGTCATATTGGTTACCAAGATTGATACTGCTTTACATTGTATCCTTTGTCATCTTTTTCCTTAGATTAATACAAATCCCTGTTTCATAGTCTACTTCTGATCTGTTTCAAACCTGAGTTTATCATCAGTTTGGTCAATTTCATGATATTAGGTTTGGCAACTTCAGATATATGAATATAGCTAATTCTAACCAGCTACGTTTCTTAGCCGTGATTCTTTAACTTTAGTAACACTGCGTGCCATCCCAATCAGAAGGCATTAGGTAAAGAAAGAATAATAAAATGGAGTTCCTCATCTTGTTGCACCAAATTAAATAAATACCTTATCGGAATCTTGTGTTACGTGGGGTGCAGACTAGCTGGAGTTATGGAACATCAACTCTGCATCATCTTGTTCACCGGTTCTTGTGATGCCAAAGCTCTAAGCTTTTCGATATTTCTCTTTCATTTTATTATTATATATTTTGTATTTTACAATTTCGTTTTTGTCTTGGAGCTTTGGCATTCAAGCAATTCCTAGGAGTCTAGGACCTGCCTTCATTTATTCAAAAAAAATCTACCAAATACATTTACATACTTCAACCCAAGGACTAAAATATCTTCGATAACCTCGATATTTCCTCGAAATTTCCGTTTTTTTCAAACATCGATATTAATACTCATATCTTTCCGATATTTTACTTTTAGTCTATTTTTATCTAAATATATAATTTATATATAAATTTTTGGTAAAATTTCCATCGATATTCGATATTTTCTCGAAATTTCTATCGAAATTTCTTTTTTTCAAACAATCGATATTTCCGTAATCGTCGATATTTAATACATTGCTTCAACCTCTTTAATTTTGGAGCATACGTAGCTGCATTAGCATGTCAGCCTTGCGTCTTGTACCAAAGAGTTAATCCCTGAAGTGGTTATTATTTGTGCTGCTTCATGAAAAGTCAAATGGATTTCGTCTTAGTGATATGCAGATATTTCCCAAGTCTTTCATGCAGCCCTTCTGGTCAGCTGCTCCTTTGATGTGCTCTCAAAGATCTTGTCAGCATTACCAACTTCAAATCCATCCCTCCTGTGATGCTCTTTAACCTGCCGTAGTTGCACTCCAAATTGATCATACTTGTGCATTAAAAGAGAAAAAGAAAACAATCTACAATCCAGAGGTCTACTAGGTTGAGTAGTTGAGTACTATAGTACCTCGTTGCTTGGTAGATTACTGTACTGAGGAAGCACCAAGCGTTGAGCAAACTCAATGTAGGAGCAGGGGACTAATTCTGTTTGACCATCCCTGAACTGGAAATGAACTGGATCTGCCACAGTTGAGCTTTGCAGCAGAAGACCATCAGGGCTCACTGTTTATGGAAGAAGTAGTCATTACATCAACATTTCTAAAGTTGAATATGCAATACGTTCATAATCAGCATTGAAACATATATCCCATACAAGAGATTTCACCTAAACTCAATATGCTAAAGAAATGTCATTGATTCAACAAACGATGCGCACAAATTTTCAACAAACATATTTCAAGACAAATGTATTGGTTTCTGATTATGCCGTCATCATTCTCTACATATATCCTTTGTTTTGGCTTTTCATTTCCAACATGGTTTAATCTACAATTTGAGTGGTATCAAAATGTAAAATAGCGCATACACAATTATACATTATCTCATCCTAAGACAATTCCAGACACTTAATTGTTCTGCTACAAATTTTGTAACTCACCTTTCAGGATTCCGCCTTCAGAATTCAACTTGAACCCATTCTTCTCTATGAACTGATTGAGGCTTTTAATATCTCTCAATTCAGATTTCAGCTGGTGAGCAGATATAGTGACATGGTTGACTGCATATCCATTGACAAGGGTCCAGGCAGCATATTCACTTTCCCTATGTATCCATTAACTGGATATAAGTCTTTTTAGATCAATATCAAATTCCTAAAATGCTACAAATCGAAATGATAATATGATACAGCTTATGTTATCACATTCAAATCCAACCTCTATGGCACGAATACGCAATTTCACTTATGTAAAGTTTAAGATGACGCTGGTAAAAATAAGTACCTAGCCAATTGCTGAAATTCTGTGTACAATGGCTTGTCCCACGTCAAAGTTCCCACCGCATTTGCTAGAGCAGCATACTTATTTCCAGAACCAGAGCTTTCAGTGTACTTATGGATTATATCCTGAATTTTGAAACACATAACTTGAACTAATGGAAATAGGAAAGGTTTCGAGTAGGAATAGAACATCAGTTCAGAATATAAATCGTAACAGGGTATTCCATAACCTTTCCTTTCCCCCTCTGAAGAATAATGTTACTTACAAACCTCCTATTGCTTGTAGAAGCCGAAGTAAAAGACAGTAACATCTACTAGTATATCAGTCCCAACAATAGGCCATGAACATATAACACCACAACAAATATATGTACCTGAGTCTGTGGACTCATCTGATCAACAAGAAGCTCAGATATGAATATTCTCGGCAACGGCCCATTTACACCAGCACCACCAACAGAATTGGCATAACTAGGAGGAGAAAACCACAATGCCCTCAATTTCTTAGCAGGGAATCGCAACTCCTCCCTGGCAGTATATCCAAAATCCAAGAAAAATCTAGCCATGGAATCAATCCCATATCCATTCACCTATAAATTATTTAAAACATAGATAACAAACTTTAATAACAATGCTAATGAACATGAAGATCAACAAGTAAGAGATGTACCCCAAAGGTCCTAAACGCAAAATGATCATAGCTAATCTGTTCATTAGACCCAACAAGCTCCAACACTGACTTTGCTGTAGGGTTCCGGCTCAAGTACACAGCCTCCATTTTTGCCAACACTCCCCTGAAGAAAAAGTCACCTCCCTGCAATACGACACCGTTTGATTCTTGATTCTTGATTCTTGATCATGAATATAGCCAAAACATAAACATTCACACAATCACATATATACAAATGATCATGGGATTATAACTGTATATGTATAAAGAACCTGATAAGAAGGGTGATGGGACCCATTGTCTGATGTGGAGCTACAAACAGTGCGGAGAGTCTGGTTACTGGTGGAGCTTGAGTGTTTGAGATTCAGGGGAAGAGGTGATCTGGTGAGGGAGATGAAGTTCCTGGTGGGATTGAGAATGTTGGGTTGACAAGGAATGAGAGATTGAAGTGATGGGGAGGAAAGAGAGGAGCTTCTTAACATGTTCATGGTGATGGTCGAGAGTCGAGTAAACATTCGTCTTCTTCAACCTTTGGTTTGGAATCAATCTTGATCTTCTTCTTCTTTCTTCTTTGTTCGATGTGTTTAGTGGCGTTTGCTTGCTTCCTGCTTTCTCCAGCTGCCACATGGATCAATTGATACGGACAACTATTTGAGTATAGATCCATCATGACGTGTTCGTTTTGAATCATAAATAACATAAAAAGACATATATACTTTGTCAGAATGAAAGAGATTTCATTACTATTACTATTATTGTATCCAAAAAATGAAAGAGATTTCTCAGAGAATTGAATGAACTAAAATCTATGAAGAGGCATTCGAAAACTGAGAAGTGCATTTGGACTTTGAACTAATGCAAGATGAGAGCGAGTCCTCTGCATATAGATCCATATGTTCATAACTAAAAATTAGGACCAAATTAAAAGAGATGATGAATGGGTGAGTGCTTTTCTGTAATTAACAGGTTCGGAAAAGCAAAGCAAAGTCTATAATTTTCAAATAGATGAACCCCTTTTGTAATTGTAGCCTTTGTAGGTGTGTTCGTGGCGGATTTAGTATCCGGCGAACGGTCAACACGTGGGGTGGCAGACGTCAATTTCAGTCTTGTTGTGATGTGTGCGAGCGTGCCAGTACCTTTGAGTTAGGTACAACTTCGATGCGGACGACCTCTGGCGAGCGTACTTCTGGTGAGCGTACTTCTCTGGCTAGCGTATCTGTCTGCTCCCAATTCCTGACTTCTTGACCAAGCGACTGTTACGTTGGCGTTGACTTGGCCGACGTAAGAGGTTCGAACAAGACCTAACAAAAGTATATTATGATTTTCTTTCAACCTATGATAGATTGAGTAATCTTACTTCGATCCTGTGATGCAAAGCAGATCAATATTTCAAGATCACGGGAAATAGTTCTCCTCCAACCTATAGCAGATTGGTTTACGTTTTGTTACCGGGGTAACGACTCGATTTGCTACTGGCGTAGCGACTGACACTGGGTGCTTCAGCGAACGCGGACACGAGGCGAGCGTGCGACTCTGTACGTATGGCGGCGAGGTGCGGCTCTGTACGTATGGTGGCAAGTTGCGGCTACGATGTGCGGTATGCTGGAAGCGATAGGTCTCAGCGACTCTTAACACTAATGCAAGGCACACTTCGACAACCCTGCAAGTATACAACGAACGGTGGCGGGCATAAGGTTGCAGCGAGGTTGGATGGTGGTTGTTTGCGGTTTGTGGAAGCAATGCGCGTAAGATGCTCCGGGGAGACTTTGCAAGGTTTGCGATGTGCAAAAACTTGTGTGTTTGTTTGATGGTTGGGAACCTCTTCTACGTTGGACAAGAGCTTTTTATATAGAGGATGTCAAACCCTAATACTTGCGTATCAAGTAGCATAATAGATTTGGAAATCAATCAGGATTCAATTATCTTAAACCAACTCATTTTCGGATTTCCAAAGGAACCTCAACTCTTTTCTAAGAAGGAAAGACTAAATGTATATCAGATTATTCTTTAATGAATAACCTCATGGGCCTCGATCCACAATTTAGGACAAATATTAATTTAGGCCCAAACAAGGTAGTGTAGTACGTAGCTCATAAAATTTCATTTAAATTGACAATCATTTTAGGTATTTATTTACAACCATATACTTAACGTGACTCGGTTACGTTAACCATTAATATGAAATGCATATGATATCAAAAATAAATGGTTTACCTTATATTATTCATTTGATCCCCAGTAGTCAAGCTTTGTCAGATTGCTTGACTTGAAGCTAGTCCAACCGCCTGTCCTAACAAAAGTGAAGGAGCGCAACTATACAAATGCCTCAATAGACTATAGTTATGCCTGGTGTCTTGTCAGGTTACTTAGGACCAAAAGTAATATATTCTCTGAAAATAAGATTGTTATTGGTTTTCAGTATACGACGTGTAAATACACGATATCTAGATGATGATTAGATCATATGACTTTAATATAGATGCACGATGATCTCCACACAATTATAGTCTTCTTGGTCCTGCACTCTTTCCCTTTCAATTTCAAAAGCAATGATCAAAGAAAAATCCACGCGCCATTGGTTTCCACATACTGGCATAGTGCAATGGGGACACTCTGTGTGCTTTCGTTTGTTTTGTTTCATGGCAAAGCATAGCCGCATGAAACCATCATAAATTGTTGTATGCACGACGTGTAAATAAACGGTTCAATATTAGTCATTCATATGTGGAGATCACCGTACATCTATATTGAAGTCATATGATCTAATCATCCTCTAGATATCGTGTATCTACACGTCGTGCACTAAAAATCAATAACAATCTTATTTTCAGAGAATATATTAAAACCGTTTATTTACACGCCGTGCATACAAGAATTTATGATGGTTTCATGCGGCTATGATTTGCCCATGAAACAAAACAAACGAAAGCACACAAAGCGTCCCCATCGCACTATGCCACTATTTGGAAACCAATGGCTTGTGGACCTAGTATATGATTTTTCTCTGATCATTGCTTTTGAAATTGAAAGGGTAAGAGTGCAGGACCAAGAAGACTATAATTGGATAGGAAGTAAATGATTGATGCTTCGTAGGACGGCCACTATGGATAAGGACTATACAAACTAATACAAGTCAACATAGAGGGTGTGGATTAATCTACCGGATTTAAGATAGTTTCATATTTTAGGTGACGCTAACAAATTAATTGAAAGAAAACACTCTTTGTTATACATGTAAAGACTGACGATTATAGTCGAAAATTTGCATAATTTCCGGGTAATATAGGGCACTAAACAATTGACGTTCAAACAACCGATTGCTATTTTGGCACTAAACATTTGACGTTGAAACAACCAATTGACGTTAAAAGGCCCAAATAGCAGTAGGCCCAAGTAGTAATGGGTTGTTATTTGTTAACCCATCGCTATTTAGGGATTTAATGAAGAGTTAACCCATCGTTTAGTAATCACTAAATCCGAAATGGCTCACGCGCTATTGCGGCGTATATTTTGTTCCACACTCCACATCCTCGCAGGAAATTTCACACGAAAGTTACCCGAAACAAAGTTAAAACTTTTCACCGCCTCAAGTTTCAACTCGCTCACTTTCCATATAAATACGACCCAATTCTCTGCGATCCCTTTGTGAATTTTCTCTCTCCCTTTCTTCTCTCTCGCTTTGTTCAACAGGTACGCTTCACAGTTCAGAGCTCTATAGCCAGAAATTTATACTAGGATTTTAAATTTTCGCTGTGATTATTCATATCTCGTAGTTCGTAGTTGCTGAATTGTATGTTTTCGCTGTGAAATTTGCCTTCGTTCTAGTTTTGCTTTGAAATTTTGTAGTTCTGAAATCAGTAGCATCAATACGAATTTTGCCTAGGTTTTTTCAAACTCTTCTATGAATTTCCAAGTTCTTATATGGATTCCAGTTGCTGTAAATTTTATGATTCTGCTATGAAATTCGCTTTCACTTCCTGTTCGGCTCTCATTTTTTTTTTCAATAAAAGAAGAGAGAAAGAAAAAGTAGGAGAACCGTGAAATTCCAAAGGATTTAAGTTTTAATTTCGAGTTGAAATATTTGTGCCTGGATTTGAATTTAAATTTGATTGAGAATTTAGTATCGTTATTTTCGGTGCTTGATGTTTTACACTGGATTGAGTTGTATGCACAGCTAGCTTTTATCACTTTGAATTCTACAACAGTTTGGCTTTTGCTTTAGTCATATGTAAGCTTAATTATAAAGATTGTTTTAAGTATTACTTTATTAGGTTCTTATGTTGATGTTGTTTACTTTATTCTCTGTGACTTTGTTTGTAACTTTTGTATTATTTATTGCAAGATACATGTAAGAGTCTCTATAGTTCATGACCAGCCAGTACACAAAGGCATCAGGCCCTTGAATCCTGAATGTTTATGAAAAAAGTTTCTTTTAAAAGAAATATGATTAGTCTTCATATTGTTGTGATTTCATGAAGTATAATATTTTGAGGACAAGTTTCCCCTTGATCAATTCAGTGTTGATGCAATTGGTCAATTGCTCCATTTGGTGGCTCATCTATGCTACCCTGTACTTCATATGCTTTGTTTGACTGCATTCTGGAGTTTATGGTTTCTGAATGTGTTGACTCGGCACTTGGAAAGATATGGAAAGGATGATTCAACTGATCTTTTGATAATTTACATGGAAGTTACTTAAATTTTCTTTTGTTGTAATATATCCATTGTTTTCTTTTATTGGACTTTGAATTATCTGTGGCAAAGTATTATCACTTATTTGATTCAGTAGCATGTCTTTTTTTATTAATGCTGACATTACTCTGGGGATTTTTTATCTAGCAATAAAAAAAACTGTACTGTAAGTCTGCAACTCTGATGACCATTGTTTTCTCATTGGCAGAATCAGAAAATGGGACAGTGCCTTGGTTGTATTCAGGTTGACCAATCTACTGTTGCAATCAGAGAAACTTTTGGAAAGTTTGATGATGTGCTTGAACCTGGTTGTCATTGTTTGCCTTGGTGTTTGGGTAGCGCAATAGCTGGTCATCTCTCTCTACGAGTGCAGCAATTAGATGTTCGCTGTGAAACAAAGACCAAGGTTTGTCATAAGATTGCTATAACACACACACACAAGGCCAATTCTGAATCATGGTATGTCTTCAGGATAACGTTTTTGTTACTGTGGTTGCTTCCATTCAATACCGAGCTTTAGCTGAGAAAGCTGAAGATGCCTTCTACAAGCTCAGCAATACCAGGGGGCAGATCCAGTCTTACGTCTTTGATGGTATGGATTTGTTAATGACTCAGAAGTTATTTCTTAAGTTCTTAGGTTGTTTGTTTTTTATTTTCTGATGTGTAACAATTCCGGTATTCACTGTAGCTAGTTCAGTTGTGTTTCGAATCTTCATTTATCACAAAGATAGCTAGCACAGCTTGTGAAATTTTGTTATAAGTTTACTGCTGGCAGTTTACCTCTTTTCCTTTCTCTACATCTGATTTGGAACTGTTCATGAAGGGGACCATTTTACCTTGAAAGAGCAAAAATAATATTGAAAATGGAGATTGCAGTTTAATAATGCACTATTATGGTTTGAATTCTGGTGCAGAATATTCGTTAACTTGATGTTTGATTTCAACCTCTAGCTAATCTTCTTGTTTGCATATCATCTTACCTTTGCCTTAGATTGGAGTATATTTTAGAGTTTCGAGTTTAGACGTTTAACAACGCACCTTCCAAAATTCATATATATATATATATATATATATATTTCTTTCTGTTCAGTTATCAGGGCAAGTGTTCCAAAACTGGATCTGGATTCTACCTTTGAACAGAAGAATGATATCGCCAAAGCTGTGGAAGACGAACTTGCAAAGGTATGGATCTGTCTGCTGTTGTTTTGATTAGAATTCAATTGCAGAACATATATCATTTTGGTAACTGTTTTCGTTATGGTTTATGTAGGCCATGTCACATTATGGATTTGAGATAGTACAAACTTTGATCGTGGATATCGAACCAGATGAGCACGTGAAGAGAGCAATGAATGAGATTAATGCAGGTATATATATACTTAATAGTCATATTGGTTTACCTGCTTTCATTTTAAATAAGAATTGACTTGACCTATATTACATGTCACTTGTTACATTATGTATCCTATTTTTCCTCGTAGAAGTGCAGACGACTAATATATTCTTGTTGTCAATGGTTAATAGCTGCTAGGATGAGGTTGGCTGCTACTGAGAAAGCTGAAGCAGAGAAGATACTACAGATCAAGCGTGCTGAGGGAGAGGCGGAGTCCAAATATCTGTCGGGGCTTGGCATAGCAAGGCAGCGCCAGGCTATTGTGGACGGGTTGAGAGACAGTGTGCTGGCCTTCTCTGAGAATGTACCTGGGACATCATCAAAGGATGTCATGGACATGGTTCTGGTGACCCAGTACTTTGACACAATGAAAGAGATCGGTGCATCTTCAAAGTCCAATTCAGTTTTCATCCCACACGGGCCTGGTGCCGTGAAAGACATTGCTTCTCAGATAAGAGATGGTCTCCTTCAAGGAAATTCAAGTCGTTCGTAATGCCCCAGTACAACAGTATGATGTTGGAGGTGCAACATCTACAAGCTTCAAGGTTTACTTGTCAGCTCTATTACGCAGCTTAGGACTAAGACTCAGTTTGGGTGTGCTTTATACATTACCTATATGGTATATAGTAGGTGGATTTGAACGTTTTATTTGCTTGTTCATAGTGTGTGTCTCAGATCAAAACAGTTCATAGATGGTGTCTGAATTTAAGTCAGCTGGAAACGATGTGAAATTGGCTGGTTTTTTTTCCTTCTTTAGCACAGCAGAGTTTGTTCTTATTACCTATTGTTTTGCTTACTGATTGTTCTGCTTCTCTTTTCTTCAAATGAATATGTTTGATTTTTTTTTTTTTTTTTTTTGGGCTAAAAATTCCAATAAGAAAACGGCACAGCACACCAAAAAAGAAGAAAAATGTTATTGTATTGGCAACGTGGCATAAAAACAGCACCACAAAGGCAAATATGCCAGACACGACGTCTCCTCGCGATACTCGAGGTCATATAAAAACCCCGAGACTTTTCTTCCAAATCAACGGCCTAAATCCCATACGGCCACCCAACCCCATATCCAACGGTCCCAACCCACAAACACTATTCTAGGGTTTTCCTCGATTGCGATTTATATTCACACTCCCCAGTCTGCTCTCTCTCTCTCTCTCTCTCTCTCTCTAGCTCAAAACCCTCTCTTTTCCTCTCCCAATTTTCTCTTTCGATTTTCATCAAACAATCAATCATGGTTAAGGGCCCCGGTCTCTACTCCGATATCGGCAAGAAAGCCAGAGGTGCTTTTCTTCTTTATATTTCACTAATTTTTACGATTAATACTGTTTTTGATTTTTGATTTCTTTGATTGTGTTCGTCACTCATATTGCAATTTCTTGGTCCAGATCTCCTTTACAGGGATTACCAGACCGACCACAAGTTCACCGTCACAACTTTCACCGCTTCTGGAGTTGTAAGCTTCTAGCTCGTTTTTCTGTTATTTGTTTTTTTTTTTGTCAATATATTTCAGTTTTGGTAATGAATTAGGATATTGTGAATTTTTTAATTTGTTTTACAAGGACTACATGTCGACATGATCAAAATCTTCTCAACTGTGTGGTGAATGTAGAGGATTCAAAGTGTTTGTGATGAAATTGATGTGTCAGCTGTTTCCTTATTTGATAGTATGGTATTGAAATCTCGGAAGCATGATAGCGATTCTTAGTTGTAGTTGGCTACTTGCTGTTGCAGTAGTCTTGGTGTTTTCGTGGTATCATTGCTCATATAATACAAGTGGTAGCACTGTTTCTCAGAGACGGATGTGCATTAATGCATATGGTATTATATTAATGGGTTTGCAGGATATGGTTTACATTTTAATAAAGAAAACCTCGATGGGTTCTAGAATCATGTTTTGTTTCTAATATTTCATTCATTGTTCTTCTCCAGGCAATCACTTCAACTGGAATTAAGAAAGGTGATCTTCTGTTGGGGGATGTGAGCACTCAGCTCAAGAACAAGAACATCACAACTGATGTTAAAGTTGATACCAATTCAAATGTAAGTAATCAGCCACTTCTAGTTACTTTTCCGGTTTTCCCTTTACAATGTTAGTATGTAAACTAGTTGAACTTGCCTTTTAGTCATTATGGCTGTTTACTTGTGATCGTGGATGGTGAACAGGAAACTATTTTTTGTTTCGTGACTAGTTTTAGCATTTTTTTTTTTCTGGACTTTGAAGATGGTTTTAATGTAAACTAAACCAAAGGTTATTGAAATAATCATTATATATCTCACAGATGGAAGTTAGCTGCTGGTGTTAGTGCAACAACATCGATATCTTGTACTTCTAGTCATGTTGCTATATGTTAACAAAAGATTGTATTTAGTGTTATCAGAAGAGTAATCCTGTGTCAAATTTGGTAAACACCACATAATTATGAATCTCAATTATGGGCTCATGGGCTGACTGATAATTGTTTGTTATGCAGCTTCTCACAACAATTACTGTTGACGAACCCGCACCTGGTCTCAAGGCAATCTTGAGCTTCATTGTACCTGATCAAAAATCTGGAAAGGTAAGATCAGTTTCTGTACTTACAAAGCAATGTTGTTGCATCAATTTTGTCAACTATATTGTGTCCCTAGTAATGGAATTGCCCAATATGTCTTGTTATATATATATATATATATATATGAGGTTACATGTCATTCTGATCTTGGGTAATTTTGGAAACAGGTGGAGCTTCAATACCAACACGAGTATGCTGGAATAAGTACTAGCCTTGGATTGACTGCCAACCCTGTTATTAACTTTTCTGGTGTTGTTGGGAACGCTGCCCTGTCTCTTGGAACAGATGTTTCTTTTGACACTGCCTCTGGAAACTTGACCAAACTCAATGCTGGGTTGAACTTCATCCATACTGACCTGATTGCCTCCTTGCTTGTGTGAGTTATTCTTCTTAAAAATATAAAAACAGATTGATCGCATTGATCAATTTTATCTTCTCTAGTTTAGTAGAGCACTTCTGCTTGTGTATGTTGATCATGAAAAGAAGTCTACCTTTGTTCTGCTTATGGGGTTTGATCTTTGGAATTTGTTTTTGTATACAGGAATGACAAGGGTGATACCCTCACTGCTTCCTACTACCATACTGTAAGCCCACTCACTAGCACTGCTGTTGGTGCAGAGCTGTCTCATAGCTTCTCTAGCAACGAGAACACCTTCACTATTGGCACTCAGCATGCACTTGACCCCCTAACCTCAGTCAAGGCTCGGGTGAACAACTATGGTAGGGCAAGCGCTCTCATCCAGCACGAGTGGCGTCCCAAGTCTCTATTCACCATCTCAGGAGAGGTCGACACAAGGGCAATCGAGAAGAGTGCAAAGATCGGTCTCGCATTGGCACTCAAGCCATGAGCTAAGCACAACCATCATGTGCAAAATGGAAGGTGGGTTTTGTTTTTGCATGGTAGAGGGCAATAAGCTAGGTAGTAGGTAGGAGGGAATTTCTGTCATGAACTCGTGGTCCTTTACTGTGGTATTGGTTTCTCATATCTTGGTGGTAATGGGTTGTAAAAAATAATTGGCACGAACCTGATGTCAAATTCCTTTTGAATTTTCCACCCATCTCAATGTTAGTGAGGGGGTACCTTAAACAGAGTTTAAATGCGAGAGGTTTTTTCCTTCTGATGTAATCTGATTCTTGCTTTCCTAATTTTTATTCTTCATTATTATGCAGTAGAGATCTGGAGATCCGATACGTTGAAACTCTTGAATCAACTTGTTGAATGAACAGGGAGATGATGATGATGATGATAGATATACGCAGAGGACCTCAGCACGTCATGTGGTCCATATGAGCAAATGGTTCCCAATAACTTGCAATGTAGAAGCATATAAGGAATAAAAATTCCAAGATACTTTTGCCTGAACCAAAAACGTTTATGCATAATATCAAGGCAAAATTACTGTTTTGGTCACCGATCTTTGTCAATAACGACAGTTTGGTCACTATCGAATTTCAAATATCAAAATGGTCACTCAAGTTAATGTTTCGTTATCAATTTGGTCATTAAAAGTCAAACGGCTGTTAAATATAGAATATTCTTCGAATATTCCGTTTCTTACCAGGGTATTATGGTCACTTAGGGTCACTTAGATATATTGGCGCCATTGTGACCAATTACCCGTGAAGTATACAGTAACTTTCTCCTCTTTATCCTATTTCATCTGGCCTTAGTTTTCTTGATTGAATCTGATTGAAGAGCTCTAATGCCTCTTGATTCTCACCACATTCAACATAGCCATGGATCATAGAGTTCCACAGCACAAGGCTTTCATCTTGAAGTTCGTCCAAGACCTTTTTAGCACACTCTGTTTTGGAATACATATCAATCAGAGCTGTCCCAATAGGCACAGTGATCTCTGCTCCAGTAGCTGTCATATACCCATGAACCACCTTCCCCATACCAAGATCTCGACCATTAGCAGCAGCCGAAATCAGACTAATCAACGACACTCTATCAAATCCAATACTGCCTGCTAGTAGCTCTTTTATCTCATTCTGGGCTCTTTGATGAGGCAAGGAACTTCATATCAGAGAGGAGAATCGAAGGAAATGATGATGTACTGAGAGCACTGCTAGATGGCTGTAGGATTCACAAGCAATTGATATTAGGTAAGCGGCTTGCTGAGCAGCTCTGTGATTTGGAACCTCTTAATCCTGATAATTATGTGTTACTCTCCAATTTGTATGCGGACAATGCAAAATGGGACACGGTCTTTGAACTGAGAGGAATGATTACAGACATGGGTTTGAAACCCAAGGAAGCTTGTTCTTGGATAGAATTCAGAAACAAAGTTCATGTGTTTGGGACGAGAGATGCAGCTCACCCAAGATCGGAGAGACTATACTAGGAGCTGCAGCGTCTGATGAAGAAATTGGAAGACGAAGATATTAGACACGATTTGGATTATAGTATCCACGATGTTTTTGAAGAGCGGGAGTGCATTCAAATTGGACACAGTGAGATGTTGGCAATTTCTTTTGGTCTCATCAGTACACTAGCTGGAACAACAATACGTGTAACTAAGAACCTCCGGGTGTGTCGCAACTGCCATGCTTTTGCTAAAGCTATATCCAAGATGGTAGGACAAGAAATTATACTCAAGGACCCAAAATGTTTCCACCATTTTAAGGATGGCTTTTGTTCATGTGGTGATTTTTGGTGATTTAATTACCTTCCTGTACGGATTCTTGAACTGCTGAGGCTAATGATCCTAGGCAGTTTCTGCCTTTAATGCTGTGATAGTTAGAAGTTAGAGCAGAAGAGTTAATACAATTTAGAAGAGTGAAGAAAATTTAGAAGTCATTGTCTTGCTTTGAAACATGGGCATTGCCATGAATTCATTTCAGCTAGAAAAAAAAATAATGAAGAGCATAATCGGAGCACCGTGAAGCTGTAAGGTAAGCCTTTAAATTAGCAAGAGTAGTGAGAAGGGTAGAGAAAAAAGGCAGGTTAGGATTCGGCACATGTCTAGACATCCGGCACTTGTGCCCAATCCTCCAACTTACCCAATGGCTGAGCCATTCATGCCAAACTCATCAAAGGGTCTCTGCCCTTTCCATCATGACCATCTCCTCAACATGTACATCAAATGTAATCATCTCAACAATGCCCTCCGGCTGTTCGACGAAATGCCTTAGAGAAATGTGGTATCTTAGTCTGCACTCATTAAAGGGTTTGTGCAACTCATTAAAGTAACATAATTTTGCCTACCTTCCAAACCAAAACAGCAACCCAAAACTTTCATGAACAAACCAACTCCCTCATCTAACATACTGTTCTTCACAAACCCAGAAACCATACCATTAACAGTTACAACCGTTCTATGAGGCATTATATCAAACACCCTACATGCATACCCAATCAAATTCTTGGAACACGAATACAAATTCAATATACTGTTCCACAAGTTCACATGAGAATCCAAACCAATCCTAACAACATGACAATGCACAGCTTTCCCAAACCTCAGTTGGCTCCAATGCAGATTGTATTCGTGTCCCATGGATTTGGGTTGCTTGTTGTCAGTTGGCTCCAATGCAGATTTGTATTACCCTTCTAGCAAGCGGGCTCACATCAGTTCCCAATTTGACTTCAGGGGGAGCAATTTCGAACAAGAGAAGAAAGCTTCCATTGAAGTTCTCCATGAGGAGTGCCTCTTTCAGATCTTCAGGCGCCTACATGGTGGCAAAGAGAGGATCACATGCGCTTCTGTCTCTAAGAAGTGGCTTATGCTCTTGAGCAGTATTCGCCCATCTGAGAAGGAGATCCCTAAATCAGATGACACTGAAATGACCACAGGCGATGAAAATCAGGAAGAAGCTGATGGTTTTCTTACAAGATCTTTGGAAGGGAAGAAAGCAACAGATGTCAGACTTGCTGCTATTGCTGTTGGAACCAGTAGCCATGGGGGACTGGGGAAGTTGTCGATTCGAGGAAGCAATTCATTTCGTGGTGTTACCAACGTTGGCCTCTCAGCAGTTGCTCGGGGATGCCCTTCTCTTAAGGCTCTTTCTTTGTGGAATGTCTCTTCTGTTGATGACAAAGGTTTGATTGAGATAGCTAAAGGGTGCCCTTTGCTAGAGAAGCTTGATCTTTGCCAGTGTCCTTCAATTTCTAGCAAAGGTTTGATTGCAGTTGCAGAGAACTGAGAGAACTGACCAAAACAATAATTTTGCCTTTTTAAATCGATCAAGGCTTAAAATGACATATATACCCTCAACACTTTGGCACATGTAGTGAACATTGACGGCACGTGACATATTTTAACGTCTCAGTTCACGGAGTGACCATTTTGATATACTTTGGCATAACTTGAGTGACCATTTTGATATTTGAAATTCGATAGTGACCAAACTGTCGTTTTTGACAAAGATCAGTGACCAAAGCAGTAATTTTGCCTAATATCAATCAAGTCGGTCAAAAATATCTATCGTAAAAGCCAAGTTACTCCTACACGTCTCATCTCGCAAATAATTATTTGGGTACTTGGCTTTGACGTCTGTAGTCTGTACACCTTTCTCTAATTTACATCAGAAACTAATTTAATTAATTAAAAAAAAACGAATCAACTTTCTCCTTTCTTGAGTTTCTTCTTCTTCTTTAATCTCTCTTATTTCTCTCAGAGCGTCACAGTCTGAGTGGCTCTGGTACTCAGAGCCATGTCGACGGTGAGCATTGAGCCTCTTCTCCACCACCGCCACCGCTCCGGCCACCGTTCAACTTCGAAGCTTGTCAAGCTCAGCTCCTTGAGTGCTTTTCCGAGAAAGGCAGAGTTTCGTAGCCGGAGCTTCTGCAACTTCCGGCGGCCTACTCCTCTCACTCTCCGAGCTTCTTCTACCGACACCGCCGTCGCTGCGGGCTCGGTATCCGTCGTGCCTTTCTTCAAGGGGACGTTTCCGCTGGAGCGAACTGAGCTGGTTTGAGTCTTTCTTCATTGAGCTTCGTGATTGTTTTGATGAATTCAGGAAGAGCTGATTTGGTTTTTGATTTGAAATTTTCAGGTGGAGGGAAAGATCTTTGTGAGGTTGGATCACGGGAAGGATGACCGGAATTGGATGCTCACCGTCGGCTGTACTCTTCCCGGAAAGTGGATTCTTCACTGGGGAGTTTCACTTGTTGGTGACGTCGGCAGGTAGAGAGCTTAGACTTTGATGTTTAGATGGCCTTGTAGTGTTTCGATTTCGAGAAGAGTTAAACTGTTAATGAAGTAGGTGCTTGATTTGTATGAGTGTTCTAGTATTTGATAGTGATCTTTTTGAGTGATCAAGGCTTATTAACTCTTGATTTTTCGTTCCAAATTAAAGTTTCGCAGCATTGATAAGATTGTTTGTTGTAATTTGTTGTTTTTCTTTAATTACTATGAGATCTGTAAGTCGGAGATTTACTGTTTGGATGATTTTCTTGTGCGCTAATGGATTGAAATGTTGTATAGTGAATGGGATCAACCTCCTGAGGAGATGAGGCCACCTGGTTCGATTCCAATTAAGGTATGTGTGGCTTTCTCAAGTTGATAGCAGAGCTGAAGTTTTTGCAGCGGCAGTAGGATTCTGAAGTACAATGTGCTTTTTCAGGACTATGCAATAGAAACACCCTTGACAGAATCATCATCAACATCTCTTGGAGGTGATATCTCTCAGGAAGTGAAGATTGATTTTAATCTAGACAGTGCAATTGCAGCCATAAATTTTGTTATAAAGGTTCCGATTTTAGCTATTAACAGTTGAGAATTTTGGTCCTTTCTGTTATATATACTGGCTGCTCCATCATTATTTATGGTTTCTGTCCTTCTCTGGGGGTTTTGGTGGTGCAGGATGAAGAAACTGGTGCTTGGTATCAGCACAGAGGAAGAGATTTCAAAGTGCCTCTTGTGGGCTACCTGCAAGAAGATGGCAATGTTGTAGGAGCAAAAAAAGGATTGGGGATTTTGCCAGGTTGTTCAAATCGTTATGTCCTCTGTTTTATATATGCTGGTGTTACATTATTTAATTGGTAATTATGTTGTTTGATCTTAGTACAAATATCTTCAGTCTGAATTACTTTTGATTTTCCAAAAAAGGTGTAAGAAAAGCAAGAGGGGTGATGATCATAAGATTCATATCGAGTCAATGGTGTATGTACACACACACACAGACATATCTATATGTATATTTATATATCTGAAACTAGAGTGTGTGGTTGAGGATCTTCAGTTGTTTCTTTCCAGTCATTTCCATTTCCATTTATGCTTAGTCATGAACTGAAAGAAAATTGCGTGGTCTCTTTATCCATTCAGGAGCTTTCGGGAAATTAACTAACATATTTTACAAACCAGAATCATCAAACTCCCAAGAGAAACATAGCAGTAGTGAATCAGGAGGAACTAAAGAGGAAACTAGGTCTCTAGAAGGGTTCTACGAAGAACTCCCTATCGCAAAAGAAATTGCTGTAGTGAATTCAGTAACTGTTTCCGTTAGGAAGTGCCCTGAGACAGCTAAGAATCTTGTATATTTGGAAACGGATTTACCTGATCATATTGTTGTCCATTGGGGAGTTTGCAAAGATGAGGCTAAAAGATGGGAAATTCCAGCAACGCCACATCCACCAGAAACAGTAGTGTTCAAGAATAAGGCTTTGCGAACTCGACTGCAGGTTTGTATAACCTTATCATCTTTGCTATTCCCTTGATCTCCTCCCTTATTTGGTTCATATTTTTGTGCTGGCTGGACTTGGTCATTATTTTTACTACTATAAAAATTGTGTACTTTTATATGCTCATATGCTAACCATAACACCGTGGTTAGATTCTTGTTTTGTTTCTATTGTTTTTTTTTTCCAAAGAGAATTTTCTGATAATTCTGCATGACAACATGCTAAGTTATTAACTGGAAAAGGAGTTCTGTACATGTTTTTCTCCCTTGGTCGTGCATACATAGTGGCTGTAGTGCCACTTTTTAGGTTATTACTCCATTGCCAAAAACAGAAAAATTATTTTTACTAGTGAATGTAATAGAGAATACTGACTTTCAGTACTGGGCTACTGGTTATACGCATTCTCATGCTTGGAACGATTTCTTTCATGTAACCCTTGATTTAATTTCATCCATGTTCTAACCTGTCTAGAAAAAGCTGAAAAATAGTGTTACTCAAATTGGGCTACTTGAAGAAACTTTTAATTAGGCTAATGAATTATTTTGTTGGTTTCTGTCTATAGCATAAAGAGGGAGGAAATGGATGTTGGGGATTGTTTACTTTAGAAGAAGGACTGGCAGGATTTCTTTTTGTTTTCAAGCTAAGTGAAAGTACATGGTTGAAATGTAAAGGCAATGACTTCTACATCCCCCTTTCAAGAGCAAATATCTCACCTGCTGTAGCAAAAGAGGATCACTCTGAAGGTGCTATTGTAGATGAGAGAAGTGCAGAGGAAATAGAAGAAAGTTCTTTCACTAAATATACCAATGGAATAGTAAATGAAATAAGGACCCTGGTGAGTGGCATTTCCTCTGAGAAGAGTCGGAAGACGAAATCCAAAGAAGCACAAGAAAGCATTCTTCAAGAAATAGAAAAATTGGCTGCTGAAGCCTATAGTATCTTCAGAAGCACTGTTCCCACATTTACTGAGGAAACCATTTCAGATTCTGAAGAATTGACACCCTCTGTCAAAATATCCTCAGGAACTGGCACGGGATTTGAAATACTGTGCCAAGGTTTTAATTGGGAATCACATAAATCTGGAAGATGGTACATGGAGCTCAAAAATAAAGCTGCCGAATTATCTTCACTAGGTTTCACTGTGATTTGGTTACCACCCCCTACAGATTCTGTGTCGCCTGAAGGGTACATGCCGACGGATTTGTATAATCTGAACTCCAGGTACCCTATGATAAATTTATACTATCGTAATAATCTTGCATGCTCTTCATAGCTCTCACTGACTCCATATAAATCAGCTAGCTCTACAGTGCATTTGTTTCTCTATAATTTTTTGCTACTTATGTTGGGTTAAAAAAAAAATTGTTTTGCATACCTCGGCTTGCTCGGTTATACACATTTTAATCAGTTGTACCAACCATGTACTGACCATCAAAGATTCAGACCTTTTCCTTTTCTTTTGGGGTCAGAAACTCTTTAGTCTTTATCATTAACCTTTTTTCTTTTGTAATCTTGATTCGTAGTATATTCCACTCCTTTGTTTCGGGAGTTCCCTTTCTTTGTTACTCTTAACATTGCTGGAGATCCAGATGGATGCTGTATTCATCAGTGATTACTTGTGTTTCATACTTCTCAGATATGGCACTATGGATGAATTGAAGGAGACTGTGAGGGAATTCCATAAAGGTGGTATCAAAGTACTTGGAGATGCTGTTCTAAATCACCGTTGTGCACAGTATCAGAATAAGAATGGTGTATGGAATATATTTGGTGGTCGTTTAAATTGGGATGATCGTGCAGTTGTTGCAGATGATCCACATTTTCAGGTATCTAATTTTTCATTCCTAACAACGTTCTTAGAATTAGCAACCTTACTGTTTTTTGAAGTAGAAAACTCTACCTTAATTTTCTTAGGAATGTTGTGATTTTTCTGCATTTAATTAGAAGTCAAGTTTACATGCAGACACGTTAAAAATGATTGCATTTTTAGAGGCACATTAACAAAATTATAATTATGTTATTTCATGTGCACACAGGGGGCACAGGTGATAATGTAATTTGTTCCCTTGTTGGCATGTGAATAGCATAGAGAGAGACCTAAATTTCATTCCTAGAACACTCATGGGTATGCTCAGAAAGACGTGATGTCTAGTTCATTCCATCTGCATGCATGTGTGAATGATTTTGACAGAGTACGAGGAAAAGAGAACTTAATATTTTTCTGCCAGACTAAAGATTTGGTATTTGAAACCCTGCATTTACCTTTTTGAAATGAGTTGAAGCAACTTTATATACCGACTATTTAAAAGTTAGGATGATTGGAGTTGGAATGCTACATATACTTACAGTTTAGGACACCAAGTTGACGCCATTCAATTTTGAAGACAACCCACCATAAGTTTAGACTAAACTCACCAAAGCTCATCAGACAGTACATTTCAGAGAGTGATAGAGTTTCAAGCTTACCCTGTGTCCGTAAAAGTACAATACTGAAATGAACTCAAATAAAAGTTCCAACACTGAAATGCGCACTGACACACACAGTACTCTGTAGTTGGACAGAACATATGTGATATCTAGGAAGATTATACCATATAACTTCTAGGTTTGTGAAACTGCTATATTTGTGTTGTACAGGGTAGGGGCAACAAAAGTAGTGGAGATAGTTTTCATGCTGCACCAAACATTGATCATTCGCAAGATTTTGTGAGGAAGGATATCAAAGAATGGTTATGCTGGCTAAGGTTAAAAGTCTGAATTCTATCCTTATTGTTTGCCAGTTTAACTTAGTTTTTTATTACTGTATCAATAAACACAGATATTGCAAAGTGCAAATTCAGATCCTCAAGCTAGATCACATCTCTGTCAGAGCACACATATTATTCTCTCTCTCTCTCTCTCTCTCTCTCTCTCTCTCTCTCTCTCTCTTAAATAATAGAAAACAGACGTTATTTTCTAGGTATACATGCTTTGTATAAAAGTATCTCAAAGCTAATCAGGGAGCGAAGTCATAATGGTCATGTCTTGTTTAAAAAGAAATGCAGTGATTTCTTGGATGGATTCGTGGTCATATTCCTAAATTTAGTAGTCTGCTGGGTACCATTTTTATCATAAGCTGATACTAGTGAAGTTTCTGGGATGAGGCTGTCTCATACATATTATGCACATGATATCAGTGTTGGCTTCAACTTTTAATACATGTGAATTTGCTCTATATGTATATAACGGATGTGTCAGTACTTTATTAAATTGCATTTCCTCACATATTACATTAATTTTTTTACATATAAACATATGAGTGATCATGGCAGGCAAGAAATTGGGTATGATGGATGGAGGCTTGATTTTGTTAGAGGATTTTGGGGTGGTTATGTTAAGGACTACATGGATGCTAGTGAACCATACTTTGCTGTTGGTGAGTACTGGGATTCCCTAAGTTATACATATGGTGAGATGGATCACAATCAAGATGCACATAGGCAAAGAATTATTGATTGGATTAATGCTACTAGTGGAGCCGCTGGTGCTTTTGATGTAACAACAAAAGGGATCCTTCACGCTGTAAGTTTTCATCTCAGTCTGTAATCTATTGGTCTCTATGGTACGGCTTGAATAACTGATTTTGTTAAGATGCACTGAAATGACATAAAATGGCCCCTTATCTCGACTCATTAATCTTAGCTAATCCCTTGTAACTGTACTGTTGGTTGAGTTTGAAATATATACGCCTTTGTGAAATGATTTTTGGATCCGTGAATTTATGATCCATATTATCACAGATTACAGTAAGATTTTTCTGATAGCTATGCCAGTATCTTTCTTGCTAGTTCCATAGGAAGCGCTTTTTGTCACTTTGTAGTAAACAACATTGCTAAAATAAAAACAAAATGCCTTTCAAATGCTTCTTATGGCAATTGATTTTGTCCTTTGGCTACAAAGGAAAACGTAGTTAACTGTCGGCCAAAATGTTGCTCCCCTAAGTGGTTCAAATAATCATACGATTCATACATGTAATATGATGATTTATATTATCTTACTCATTTTGAATCTGATCTCATTTAGCATCAGTTTCTAAGAATGATGCTTCTGACTACAAGCCACTTCCCAACAACAATGGTTATTTGTTTTCCATGGTTATATGGTGGATGATACTCATTCAAATAGAACATATCATATAGGCTCTGGAAAGATGCGAGTATTGGCGATTATCGGATTCGAAGGGAAAGCCTCCTGGGGTTGTTGGATGGTGGCCATCTCGTGCTGTTACCTTCATAGAGAATCACGATACTGGTTCTACTCAGGTTTGAACTCCTTTTATTTTTTCAATATGTGTTATGTTATAGCGAAGAAGGATATCGATGTTCCTCCTCCTACCTACTCCCTAACCTCCCTTTACTAGACTGGCTTGGTCAGTGTCCTTGTCTTACGACTTTATCAAAACGAAAAATCAAATCCTTAGATTTTTTTTTTGTCCAAGTTATGTACCTTTCAGCATGATACTAATCCAGTTGAGAAAAAGGCATTTCCTAGAGTGAATGGCACAAACGATTTATTTTATCTTTTACATCCTACCTACTTTCACACGACATAATCAGATGACTGGAAAACAGAGAATCAATTTTTATGATGTTATTGATCATGTTGATACATACAATAAGATTAACATCCAGCTGCATATATACTCTTTTCTTTCCTTGTGAAGGGTCACTGGAGGTTTCCACATGACAAGGAAATGCAAGGATATGCTTACATTCTGACTCATCCAGGAACACCAGCAGTCTTCTATGACCACATCTTCTCTCACTACAAATCAGAAATTGCAGGTCTAATTTCTCTAAGAAACCGGAACAAAATCAACTGTCGCAGCATAGTAAGTATCAATGGTAGTACATTAAAGCTTCATTTGTTGAGCAACATAAGATAGATGGTCCTATGGAAGGTTGATTTCAATTTTTACACTATTTACAGGTTAAAATTACCAAAGTTGAAAGAGATGTGTATGCCGCTATCATTGATGAAAAAGTTGCAATGAAGATCGGACCAGGTCACTATGAACCCCCAAACGGGTCTCAAAAATGGTCTAAAAGCCTCGAGGGAAGAGACTACAAGGTCTGGGAATTGGAAGCATCATGAATTTTCCAGAGTATGTATGGTATATCTATGAGTATATAAAGTCGAATGCAGGGAGATCGATGAGGGTGGCAAGTTTAAGCTAGAGTAATGTACTAGAGTTGAAGCAAGCGGGAGGACTCGCCTGAGCTGTGCAATTGCAGCTGGTCGGCTAATGCGGAAGACCTAATATTCATCATTGAAAGTCGGTTTGCCATCCTAATCATTGGGGATAAATACCTTGTAACACGTTGGTACATAACTCCTACTTTACTTTCCACTGTTTAGAATGTGTAAAAACTAAAAACAAATCATTATATTTTATTATTTTACTTGAAAAGAAAGTATAAAAAGCTAATAAGCTGTGACACCCATAACGCAGGTTGTACTAAAATTTTCTTCACATTTAGGAATTAGGCCAAACATTTTTTGTTGTATATGATAGATAGATATTACCGAAATTGACCGGTTCAAGAATATTTGAAAAGTGAGACCAACTGTCAACCTTCTCCTGAAAGGTTGGCTCCCCACACTTCCCGCCATATCCATCTCTATCTTCCCCAAAATTGTCAGTTTTATATAATTTGTGCTTAAAAGGTAGGAGGCTCACCCAACCCAGCTTCGATCTTTTGGCCTGGGTGGGCAACGTATTATCATTTTTTTTTCCAATAACGCCCTAGGCCTTGGACAATCTCAAGCCCCCAAAGTGAGAAGAAATTAGTATCACAAACAATGGCAGTCACTAGACCCGGTGGTTCAATCTTTCTTGTTTTCTTTCTGTTCTCGAGTGTCGTCGCTGTTGTCGTCAGCGGCCAAAATGATACCGTGGAAGAAGACGAGTACTGGAAACAACGAGCTGCCTCTGCTATGATAGTTGCCAAGGAATCTGTTCATCCACATCCCCATGAAGTTACAGAGGAGTTCAATGCTGCCGTACACAAGTATGTTCATGTCATTCTACGCTATGAACTTAATATTAATCAACTATACTTTGATTGATAATGCAAATTAATATTACATGCATGCACGCAGGCATATCATGGGGCAAAATAAAACGAGAAGGACCTTGAGAGGTACCAAGAGATATGAGGGTCCCTGCAATGCCACCAACCCAATCGACGCATGCTGGCGGTGCGACCCCAAATGGGCTGACAACCGCGAGAAGATCGTCGATTGCGTCATGGGTTTTGGCAAAAAGACTACCGGTGGCAAGGGTGGGCCGATTTACGTTGTCACTGATGGCTCAGATGACGATATCGTGAACCCCAAAAAAGGAACCCTCCGCCACGCTGTGACAAGGAAAGGTCCTCTCTGGATCATCTTTGCCCATAGTATGGTGATTAGGTTGCAACAGGAGCTAATGGTGACACATGACAAGACCATCGACGGTAGAGGATTCAACATTATCATTGCCTTTGGTGGTGGCATCACTCTCCAATATGTGAGTAATATCATCATTACCAACATTCACGTTAAGGACATTGAGTCCAAACCCGGTGGTACGCTCATGGACTCCGAGGACCATGTTGGTTTGAGGACGAGGAGCGATGGTGATGGCATCTCCCTCTTCGGCGCTTCTAACATCTGGATCGACCACGTTTCCATGGCGAGGACCGCCGACGGACTCATCGACGCCATCATGTGTTCCACCGCTGTCACCATCTCCAACTCTCACTTCACTGACCACAACGAGGTACTGTATATGTCTAACACTGATAGATAGATATCTCACGTACGCGCTAAGCTACTATGAGTTTATGACTTACTAAGACGAAAATGTATATATCTAGCTAGCTAAGATGTTATGTCAAACCAGGTGATGTTGTTCGGGGCAAATAATAACCACGTCCAAGACAAGGACATGCAAATAACGCTGGCCTTCAACCACTTCGGGCAGGGATTGGTTCAGAGAATGCCAAGGTGCCGATTTGGGTTCTTCCATGTTGTGAACAATGACTACACCCATTGGATAATGTATGCTATTGGTGGTAACATGAACCCTACCATCATCAGCCAGGGTAACAGGTTCCTTGCTCCTAATAGCCTGGTCTCAAAAGAGGTATGCAATATTATTACTACATTCATCAAATTTGTTCGTGAATTGGCGTATGCTAGTACCTCATATATTTGAATCCTTGTTACATAAACTAGGTGACCAAGAGGGAGTACACAGACGAATCGGTATGGAAGAACTGGAACTGGAGATCCGAGGGAGACGTGATGCAGAATGGAGCATTCTTCGTTGAATCCGGGGACCCCGAGTATGCGAAATCAAATAATATAGAAATGATGCCCTTCAGGCCTGGGAGTTTGGCCCCAACACTGGCAGCTTTTTCAGGCACTCTGGAGTGCTGTGTTGGCCAACCATGCTAGTCATGCGATTACAGTTTAGGCTTCTCGATCATTCCTAGCTAGGCAGAGTCGGAAAAGTCTTCACTGTGGATACAAAGAAGAAGTTGATCGAGGGAAGGAAGGAAGGAAACTATATATGATTTGCAGCTGCTCTGTTACATGCATGTTTTCTTTTCTCTTTTTTTTTTTTTGCTTTTCACTTTTTGTTTTTTTTTTGTTTCTGAAAGTAATTAAGCAAGAAAATAGTGCCTGACCTTCTCTGTTTCAGTTTTAGCCCGAGCATCAAACAGTGAAAAAAAGCCTGCATTCCATGCAAGCCTGATATTCATTAGAATTAAGCAGTTTCCAACAAGCAACAGCTCTCTTGTATGCACATACTGCATGTGTTTTAGTTTTTTTGTGCGCCTTAATTTGAATCCTTTAGCTCCAAAAAAAAAAAAAAACTTATTTGGAAAGCATCTGCATCATAAGGTAAAATTCCATAGAAACTAACGCGATTGAAAACAACTCCAAATTTAAAAACCTATATACAACCGAGTATCAAAACATGACGAAGTATAAACTCCTACTTAATTGGACGAAGAAACCGAAGCCGAAAGTAAGGAAAGCACGAAACAACAAGTGAAAATTGGCCTTTAGCCACAGAAAATACAAGTTCTACATGACTCTTGATCCCAGAAAACAAAAAACATAAAGCAGTTTGGATATTATCATCTAGAAAAAGCCAAATCTCACCTTTGTCTACCATGAAAATGTTACTTGTCCATTTTGATCCGCCAAATACTACACCAGTCATTTCGGTCTTGGCTTTTGTACATATTCGACATGACTTTTGTCTATTGCTCACCAGATCAGACCTGAAGTCGGCTTATAGCTTTGTGACAGCGGTCATATTTGTCTCAGTATGGCTTCAATATCATCGAACCTGAGGAACAAAATAGGCATAAGAACAAGTAAAGGAACATGTATATAATACAAGCACATCTGCATTCTGTTTTCGAACAACAAAAGCAAGCTGAAAATTGGAAACACAATTGTCATTTGCTGTTCGGTATTGACAGATGGATAAGCTGGTTAGTAGTGTGAAATCAGAACTCATGACGAGCCCTGGGAAGCGTCCGATTTGCATGATAGAAGTTGATGCTTTGGTTAACAAGTGTGTCAAGAGAAGGAGGAAGAATACATCTACTGCTGTTTCACCAACAGTAGTTCACAATGCCGATCAACAAAAGCAGACACAGCCTAACCCCCAATCTAGTACCACTACCACTACCACTACTGTCAAAAGAAGTTCCAGATTTCGCGGGGTCAGCAGGTTTGATTATATGTTTTAAATTCTACTGCTATCGTTTTCCTTGTCTTTTAGCCGGGGTAAACTAACATGTTGAAGAAGCCTAACTGTGATAAATTATGCAGGCATAGATGGACAGGGAGATATGAAGCTCATTTATGGGACAAAGGGTCTTGGAATCCAACACAAAGGAAGAAGGGAAAGCAAGTTTATTTGGGTAAATCCTAATTAGCTAGGCTGCTTGGTACCGCTTAATTATCAGATAATCATATATTGAATCACCTTAGTAATTTCTGAATGTATCTGCAGGGGCTTATGATGAAGAAGAATCCGCGGCAAGAGCTTATGATTTGGCAGCACTTAAGTACTGGGGAACATCAACTTTTACAAATTTTCCGGTGTCTGATTACGAGAATGAAATTGATCTAATGAACACACTAACAAAAGAAGAATACTTGGCCTCTCTAAGAAGGTATCATTTCATCTCCAGCTTAATAACCATCAACTGTTGTACAATTTTCAAGTTAGTGATGTTTTTATTTTTGTCTATCTACAGAAGAAGCAGTGGCTTTTCAAGAGGTGTATCCAAGTACAGAGGAGTTGCACGGTAATGTACTTCACAAAGTTTTCACCTTACATCTTCAATTTGTCACTTAACAATTCATGTTGTACTAAATATACTTGGATGCAACTGCAGGCACCATCACAATGGGAGATGGGAAGCAAGGATTGGGAGAGTGTTTGGAAACAAGTATCTGTACCTTGGCACTTACGGTAAGTAATTGATTCTCAACACATTCACTGATGAACTAGCATAAATGCGTGGCCTATAACTGAGGCTTGGTTTCTTTGATGATCACTGCAGGTACCCAAGAAGAGGCAGCTCATGCCTATGATATTGCAGCCATAGAATACAGAGGCATAAACGCCGTGACCAACTTTGACTTGAGCACATACATAAGATGGCTCAGACCAGGACCCAATTCACTTGTTGCTAATTCTCAGGAACAACCAAAACCAAATTTTGTAGAATCCAACAGCAACAATCCAAGTAAGGAAGAGAGACAGATGCCAATCTTTAATCCGAATAACTCATTCGCGGTAGAAAACATTGACACCACAAGAGCTAGGGACATATTCCAAATACAGAACACTATTCCCCCCATCAGTCCTAGTTGCACCCCCAAGTCATCTAATTCCCCAACTGCTCTCAGCCTCCTCCTCAAATCCTCTATATTCAAAGAGCTGGTGGAGAAGAATATGAATGATGAAAATGAAGATAGTGACGATGAGAAGATTGATGAAATGAAGAACTTGCTCCCGGAGACAAACAGTACCGAAAATCTGAAGAGAATTCTGTATGAAGGAATTCACAACATCCCATTCTCGTGTTCTTCCAACACTGATACATTGCCGGCTTTAGAGTCCTTGGGGAAGAACATGCCACCATTACGCAATTCGAGGGGCCAATCCCTTTGGAATAATGGTTCCATGAACATGTTCTCTTCATCATTTTCGGGTGTGGATCTTGTGCTTATGTCCAAAAACGAATAGTTTTTGAGTTTCACATTAAGCATTTTGGGAATGGGGAGCTAGATGATCTGCATTTATAGTTTAATTACTAGGAAACTCTGGCGGGCTAGATACTTTTGGTCTTTGCTCTTATTCTAACTGTTAGAAGCAGTTGATTATGTGAATAAATTCCTACAATTAAGTAATAAAGGGATTAGCCCGTGTTTGCTATATTGAATGTAAAATGACTTAGCTTAGTTTGATATTGAGGTGAAAAAACTCAAATATGGAAAAACTGTGTTTTAAATAAGTAACATGTCACCTGTTTTTTATAATCGTGATTTTTTCAACTAAATTTTATAAATAAAAACCTTATAAAAAACTTACCAAACACATAATCAACTCATAATGATAATTATAAGTGATTATTTACTCCAAAACTCAATAGCAAACTAAACCTTAGGTGGTGTTAGTTAAAATGACTTGATAAAGAAGATTGTGAACTTTTAAAATTGTATAGAACTGTACAGCCCCCTTCCAACGACCGGATTCTTCATTTTGTTCATTTTGAGGGATCGCTCATTTAACCTACTTTTTGATAACATATTAACATCTTCACCGTTCAACATTCATGTTTATATAGGTAGATCATATCTGAAAATTTTCATTACATTTGATAAGAGCATTCAAAATTGTGATTTACATTTAAAAACTTGAACGGTTCAAGTTTGACAGATTTCATACGTCTATTGATTTAATCTAATTAGAAGCCTTAACGATCACCATTTTGATTAAAATTTTACATGAATGATCTACACATATAGACCTAGTAATTAAACGGTATGTAAAAATGATATTAAAAAATTTGTCTAATAATCAATCCCTCATATAAATCAAAATAAGAGATCCCTTAATAGAAAGACTCAAACTGTACAAGTAACGAACATAAAAAAGATTGAAACGATTTCAATGCGGTCTTGCGCTTTTACTCGTTCGGTAGATATAGTTCAATGGTTTGGTTGAGGAGGGAAGTAAAAGTAGATAAACATAAGTTTCATAAGTTTCCTGCAATGATCGGGTTAAAAAGCTTATTTGTACCAAAATTTATTATAGACGGATGTAACCATTGCAATATCCACTACGAAGGAGTCACGCCTGGTTACCTTACTGATCTCGATACAAAAAGGAAAAAGAACGGAGTCTTTTATCAATACACCATTACTTCAGCCTTATAATGGCATCTCACACAATTAGTTCAACTTAACAGTAGACAAAATAATGTTATAAGCTCCAAAGTAATATTTACTTCATTCTCACCATAATCCAAAGCTTTGAATAAACAAAACGGCGGGAGAACTGAGATTGTATGCATTTAGACTTGAATGGAGAACCTACATAAGTACAGCGCATCAGCCACACAGCTATGGATCTATCTTGTTTAGAATGCAACAATCAACACTTGGCTGACACCAACCTGTAAAATTAAACACAACAAAATTATCTCAGTATGTATACTATTGACAGAAACTTAAAGAAATCATGCAAGCAGAGTGACTTAGTTGCTAAAATACAGGTGCAGCTGAGCTAACACAAGACATAACACGTGACTGGTTCAACAAACCCAAGACAGAGTTTCTGTATTCTGACCTCAGCAAGTTCTTTGGAGTCTCTTCCAACTTGGCAATACCATCTTGCACGAAAGGATCTTCCAACAAAGAATCCGCAATTCCTTTAAGCCCCTGTAAGAAAGTGACAAGAAGTACAATCACGCAGCAGTTAATGGTCTAATTGTTGAGATTCAGCAGCTGATGAAAAGTATCTTATTGCAATGCTTCCAACCAGGATAATGTCAACAAACATAAGTGAAGAGATTATGTTACCATCATGCCTGGTTCCGAGTATGAGATAAATCGGCCAGCCCGTGCATTATCAGGAAGTTTTAGTTGCTTCTGCAAGAAGAAATAGTACATATGAGCATCAATGCAAATACCTTGCTACTCAGAGACGGAATTAAGGGCTCCATGAAAGGTAAATAGAGTGTATGAAGCCTTTATAACATTGATTTCGAGAATTCGAGTACTAGTGATGCACTTCCTTGGAATAAGCAGAATGCTGAAAAGCCCCTTAGCCACTTAATGACCAACAACAGATCAAGTATGCTTGCAATATGGCAGCGCATAACTATAATACTGATATTATTTTAGTAGTGATATAATAAAGGCTTCCATGAGAAAACTAAAAGAAAACTAAAATAGTGATATTATCTGACTCTGATATCAACACTTTCTTTTCAACTTCCATGAGAAAAACTATGGTAGTTCCAGCATCAATAAGAAATTATAAATCCCAAATAATAAAATCTGTACCTGCAGATCTTCAGGCATTTCCACTCTTTTCCCGTTAATAAAGTTGCAGAGGTAAGCAACACCCATATTTGCGAAATCCTGAACACCATATATATGTCAGTAAAACCTTAAGAAGACAGAAGATGTACATAGTAGCCCTCGCCGAAAGTTATATGAGAGCAATTTTTTTTTCTTCCAGTGTTGCTTACAAAGCAAAGATAAATTATCAACTTGCAGAGAGGAGAAAATTAAATTATAACGAAAAGCATCATAACACATAAATTCTATAGTTTGTAATCATTCAGTTATGGCTTCTCTATTTATTAAAAAAATCAAGCATTTACCTGCTTTCCTTCAAGAGAACTTAACTTCCAACCCTGAGAAAAGAGAAGATGAAACAATGTTAGAATAAATCAAAGTTTTACAGAGAGAGGTCAGAGCCTATGTAACACAGGAAGAATGTCCCCCTTAAGGAAAACCACCATGGCAACAGACAAATTTTACAGAAGACAATCATGTTGAAACATAACTCACCAAACCAGAAACCATGTCTTGCAGTTGAAGCAAGTTTTCGTCCAGATCAGTCAGATTTTTCTGAACCCCAGCAACCTGTTTGAAAAGTCGTAAAAAAAAAACTTAAGAGAGACGATGAAAACAAACAGTAATATCCTCTTATGAGTAAATTCATAAAACGCTACTGAATCCAACATATACTCATATTCATATTAGAGAGTACACACTACAGGACTTGCATCAAATTGGACCGAACCTTAAAAGCTGATATTTGAACATTCAAGACATCTGACATCACATATGAAAGGTGAGGATGGATACTGTTTCATCAAATTCAAAACTAACTTTGATCATATTGGAATTTTTCTATTCGGACACTCAAATTACCCAATGAACATGGAATTTAACAAAGATGAGTCACATAAAACAGGTAAAAGGATAAGATGTATCCTAAATATCATGATTGGATTAAAAAATTATGAAATAAAAGTTCATAGATGAAGAAAAGAACATACATCCTTCTTAATTGCCCTTGAGAGATCATTTTGTTCCAGCACTTTATCATCCAAATTCTGGATTCTCTGCGTCAGGTGCTTCTTTGTATTCTGTCAATCAAAGAATGTTGACCACAGTTTAAGGATTTACAGATATAACTCGAGTCATTTAAGTTATCCTGCATATAAAATTGAACTTCACAAATTTTTATGACTTATTTTGGCACAAACAGGAGAGCAGAAACTTACAACAACAGCTTCTTTTACAGTATCCAGACTTTTTGTCAAGTTTGTAACAGCAGCAGCCATATTACGCTTTGTCACATACATGAGATCCGAGAATTTAAGACCCTAATAATTTGTAGAGAATAAGAAGTTTAAATTACCAAGTCACCATCCACTGAACAAATAAAAATAAAACTCACAGCCACAACCAAATAAATACAATAGACATATGCATATCATCCGCACACCTTCCACCACATGTAACCGTAACCCACTGCCCCCAGGGTAGCAGCTGGCACTATAAGTGATGTCAAGTTACCTAAAGAACACGAGTTTCGCATCACAAAATGCATAATTCACAACAGAATAACAGTAAACTCAGAGCAGCTCTAGAATTTCCAGGATAAAAAAAATTCAAGAAAAGTGAAGTACTTTGGCCACCCCCATTTGCATTCAGTACAACTGTCTGTCGTGCAGAGCGTATCTCCTCCAGCAATCGGTTATACATCTGAAAAAAAGTCCATATAAATGCTTCATATTCGACACCAAAAACAAAAAACAAAAATCCATTTCTAATTTATCAAAACCAGTCAATACCTGCGATGCAACCTTATCAGAATCACCTTCTTGCTCTCCTGATCCATTCAACAAAGCCTGTCAATACAAATATAACCTCTAAAATTAACTACATATAAGCAAAAATAGCTCCACAATTTTCCTGAAAACACAAAACTCTTCGTCGAAAAAAAATACATATCTGAACAATCGAACCGTTTTTCATCAGAGTAAAACTAAACAAAAAAAAATGAAAAGAAAAATTAACTAAAATAGGAGAGTAGGTAACCGAAGCAAAATAGTACCTGAATTTCAGCAATCACGTCGGATAATTTGCCGTTCCGAACGAGGATGGAGCTAGTGTAACCTGTAAAACAGAACAATCGGAGCTCAGATTGATCGGAGCTAATTTGATTCAGCAAAGCAAAATCGAAGGTCAAAATTACGACGCAGACTACCTGCTCCAGCTATGAGGAGGACCCTGCTGAGACCTATTTGCATAGCCATGGCTTCGTTTTGGTTTTGGGATCAGAAACCCTAAGCCGTTAGCCGGCGACTGTGGATTTTAGAGGAGAGAGTGGGCGAGACTTGGGGCCTTGTGATTCGGAGAAGACGACCTTTTCTACTCTTTTCTATACGCCCAACCGCCCACTTTGTTTTTGGGCTGTGACTTCTTCCCCACTCTTCGGCCCAGTCTGAGTATAAAAAAGCCCACTCTGGCCCAAAACTCCGATCTGCGCCCGAAGTTCTAACGTTCTCGATTTCAGCAGAGATTAGTCATTCTCGATTTCAGCAGTTGTCATTAGATGGTGTGTGGAAAACATTTACCGAGTGTAATTCTGGAAGGCCAATTTTTTTATATATATTTTTTATTTATTAAATTTTTATGGAGTGTAGCAGAGAAAAATACCTCTAACACTCAAATTTATTAAAAAAAAAATTAAAAAAAAGAGCAAATGAAAAAACATGGGACAGGACCAAACCAAAACCTCCCGACAAAATAAGAAAACCATACATGTTAACAAAAACGAAACTTCAGAAGACCTAATAAATCCAATTTTTCAATTTGATCTTTAGACTTCATCACATTGCATGCTATATAAATTCTAAGGGCATGGTAGTCACTAGTAGCAAGAAAATTGATGTATATTTTGTTCATTGCTTTCCTTCCTCAGATGGATGACCAATCTTTGAGGAATGTACATTTTTGTTATGAGTAGGACATGTCCTACTATTGTGCCCATTTTCTTTGCACAACTTGCACTTGTATGTTCTTTGGCTTCCAGAACTGTGAAACCCTTTCTTTACATCAACACTACAACTACGTTCAATCAATTTGGGGCATGTCGTTCGGTTGTGGCCTCTTTGATCACATATTCTGCAATGGTGAGGTCTTCGAGCAGTGGTTTTGGGAAGGTTTAATGTCGGACAGGTTCTTCTGTTATGACCTTTTTCTCCACAGACTCCACAGATGAACTGCCTATTCATCAAACTGGCCTTCAGTTCTGGACAGTAGTGTCTCCTATGCCCCTCCCTCCCACAGTGTCTGCAGTAAAACTTTACGCCTGCATAGAAGGAAGGACAAACAGATTAAAAGTCAGGTTTGGTACGACACCAAAAGTAGCTCCCAGGTTCTAGAAAGGGAACAGATTGCAAAGAAACTTCCAGTTGAAATGCATAACGGAGTTCAAGCATTAAGCCGAGGAAGTTCTGAGAAAGAGGCAATGTGACGTCACTAGGAAACATAATGTATTCAACTAAAAGCTGTCTGAACTGTGTAATTTAGTATAAAAACTGACCCTGCATGGAAATGCTCCTTCTGCGACGGTTTTCTGGGTCACTAAAGAATGCTTTTAAAGTTTCAGAGGTATGCTTTCTAGCTGCGGCAGTCCCTTTGGCTTTCTGCAATGCATAAAAGAAACTTCAATTCAGTTTTAATTTTCAAGTTCAGAAGTAATGTTGTTCTAGTTATGCACTTCTCACTCTCATTAAGTTATTACTGCAAATTTAAATAAGCCAATACATAGTTGGCATGATGCCATGATCTATATATAATTGAAAGTTACTTTTTACTGCAGCCTAGGCTCCAGAACAGGGAACAAGAAATAGCATTGGCAGAAGCCTTAATATTGTATTTCAGGTTTCCTTACGAGTCACGAAAGCCCTCAATGCTAAGAATCTTAAGATATTTTAAGTGATCTAATTAGCAACATAAGTGCTGCAGAAAAAAAATATATATATTCACCTCAGAAGCTAAATTTGACATGGATATAAAAATGGACAGTCATCAAAGATAAGTAAAACTCCAAAGATATACAATTTTACAGTTCCAGACCTTAATTGCAGCCACTCTTTGAGCATGAAGCTTAGGATCACGGTGGATGATCTTCATTCTCTTACTAAATAGACCAGTTCTGGCATTCAGACTCTGCAATCAAATAACTAGACAAAGAAGATTAAATTCATGTATGACCACTACATATTGATTATATATCTGTCTATAAGTAACACTACAAAAATTAATATATGCAAATGCGAAAACTGAAAAATAAGACGGGGAAAAACTAACAAGCACTTCCAATCTCTAGATTCTTATTCAGAAATGCAAGCATGCTATTTACAAAGTAGATTCACTGAGATGGGGAAGAGTATGGTAGTTATTCTTTCTGCATGATAGCTGCAATTGCAGACATCAAATAACCAATTTGCAATAAGAGGCATTTGTTTCATCATGCAACATGTCGGGTAAGGTTGAAGCAGAAAACTAACTTTCAGAGACCGGCTAATCTTCAGATTAACTTCAGGAGGTAGTGACTGGTATACTCGCCTTGACTTTCTCTTGACATCCAGTTTTATTTCCAAATTATCAACTTCATCATCTTCCTTCACTTTGAGTGGAGAACTGGGAATGTGAAACAATAAAATCAGAATCACTCTGCGGTATCTAACAACTCCAACTATAGACATGTACATGCTAAAGAAAAGAAAATAGTATCTGAAAGACTGAAACTAAAGCAAAGATTAAGTAGGTGTTGAGAAGATACATTGAGCGAGCTTTCTCCCATGGCCGTTCATCAATCGACTCTTCCCATATCACACAATCTCCCAAGCACTGACGACAAGTCATTATGCCCTATTACGAAATAGTGCGATTGAATTAGGAAACTCTTGTTGTCTCATCATCTTATTCATGTATGGCACTACTCAAATACTTGAAATGAAATAGACTGAAAGTGGAACTCCACTGTTTATCTGATTCAAGGACAATAGTAGTCCCCTTAAAATTAAGTGCATCTTCTTCTCAATCTCATGTTAATGCTGATATAGGAAATCACACAAGCAGCCGGGAAAAGCACATACCTTGCCAAGGCACTGTGAACAGTCTGATCTTGACCTTTCTATACCACACTCGGTACAAGGCGTATATCCCCTCCCTCGACAACTTGGGCATGGTAACTCCCTGATATACTGACCATTTGGCCCGAACCAGGATCTTGGTTTGCGTGCACCCAAACTAGCATTCCTAAAAGTAAGGTTTTAAAGTACCACACATTAGACATCTTGCCTTCAATAAAATCACTCCAATATACCATTGAACAACATACATGAGTATAGAAAAGTACTAAAACTGCAAAATTAAAACCTGAGCAAGGTCGCTGAAGGAAAAAGCAAGCTCAACTATTTACACACGCTCTAAAGTAATCTTAAGTAGAAAACAATGCCTACTTTATTTAGACTATGGTGACCATTCAGCATATATATATGGCCGTTAATGCCAAAACCCAAGTGCTATAAGCAATAATATACAGACAATAAGACATGGAGTTAGAAAAGATGCAAACTTTACTGACCTTGGCTTTGGATTACCCTCAATCCCGAACAGGTCCTCAGAAAGATCATAACCCAACTGCCGTTAAAAATACAAAGCACAACCCAATTACACAAAATGCAGCAACAATTTTCCAAAAATAGAAAGACCAAGAGAGTGAGGTACTGTACCTGCTTCGGTTTTGGCGCCGAAACAGAGTCGTCGTCGTTTAAAGAGGATGAAGTAACTCTGGGGACGAAGGTTAAAGTCCTTCTCTTGAACTTAAACAAGAACAAGAAGCACGCGCTCTTATACCTCCACTGCGGCGCAAGCCCTAACGAACACAACGACGACATTTGACATCAACAAAACGCTGAGAAATGCGACACTCTGAGTCTGAAGCCGTTTAAAGGAGGAACAAGAGCCATTGCTATTTCTGAGGCTGATAAAGTGACAACCGGCCGCGCCTTTTTCCGCCAATAAAGCCCATTTACCATTTGGGCCGGAAGTTTAGCCCAAGTACGTATTCTTTTGTTATCCGGCTTTGAAAAAATGTAACAAATAAACGGCACATGATTTTCGAGTTCCGTCAGTTCGAGAAGTGCTTAGAAATCATGATCTATGAGTGGAGAAATTTTAGCGAGAAAATGAAATTTTGCGATTTTGACCCAAAAATCATGTGCTATATTTCGATTTTGACCCACAAATTTGAGCAAAAATCACTATTTTGGACTTTTTTTTTACTTTCCGGACACTAACTCTCCGGACCTTGGTAGTGTCAATTGATTGGATTCAGATCCTCTGCTCATATTTGTCTGCTCATATTGCCTCATGCTGCATCTATATCATTCAATTGTAATCATGTGGTCAGATTTCCTTGCATTTGTGTGGGCTCCAAATTACATGGTTTAAATGCAGGAAAAAACATGTCCACATGATTGCAATCGGGACTGGCTACTGTTATTTAGCTTGGGCAGGCCCAGATGAATTAGTATTGGGCCGGGTGTGAGGCCCATACCAGGGCTGCTATGGCTTGAGAGTAAAAAGAAAGAAATGAAATATTAGCCAGGAAGAGAAGTAGTGTTAAGGATGCTGAAGCTAGAGTACTCGCTATCTTCCCCGGTGGCGGTTCAAAACCCTAGCCACTCTGTTCGGAGCAAAGCTAGGGTTTTCAGCACCAATAGCTTTGGATTTGCTCCCAATTCGACGTCGTTTGGGAAGAGACGACTCGCCTTGAAATGTCGTCAGTCCGAGTACTTCGACCAGCAGAGGCTCACCGCTCCAAATCCGCCGAGCGCCGCCGCTTCTGCTCCTCAAGTTCCCACCGGAGGTACCTTTCTGTGTTTCAACTCCGCTTTTGAAGCTAATAGGTAGTTTTAGTCAGAAATTTGAAGGATAAGAAAACTGTGAAAGCCAAAAAGATTAGGAATCTGTTTCGGTTTTTACGGTTAAGCTTTGAAATCACTGGATTAATGTGATGAAGTAGATGCTTAGACTGGAAATTAAGAAGGTTAAGTTGAATTTGATTGCTAAATGGTTTGGTTTGGTTGTGTAGCTAATGCGATGCCGGCTAGGTTATATGTGGGGCATTCGATATACAAAGGGAAGGCTGCGCTCACCGTAGAGCCCAAAGCTCCAGAGTTTATTGCTTTGGATGTATGTATGCTTTTTTGTGATTGGTGCCTTCATTTTGTTCTTAGGGCTTTTTTTATGTGTTGATTGTATAGAGGGTTGGGATTGAATTTAATGTTATGAGCTGATGTCTTGTGCAGTCAGGAGCATTCAAAATGTCGAGGGAAGGCTTTGTGCTGCTTCAGTTTGCTCCTGCAGCAGGTGTGCGTATGTATGATTGGAGCAGAAAGCAGGTGATGTGTGCACAGTTTGTTAGTACGGAGAGTGATAGTTTTTAGTTTGTTAATACGAAGAGTGATAGTTTTTAGTATTATAGAAATTGAAGGTTTGGTATGGCGATATGTTTACTTTGGAAACTCCTACTTTCAAACATTGGAATCCTATACACTATAATTCTGATTATTCACTTTTCATTTCCTAATATTTAATTGAAAGATGATTAGTCTTATAATGAATGTATAAATATATGAAAATTTTACTATGTGTAGGTATTCTCACTGTCAGTGACAGAAATTGGAAGCATAGTGAGCCTTGGTGCGAAGGAGTCGTGTGAATTTTTCCATGACCCCTTTAAAGGGAAAAGGTGCCATTTCTACTCCATTAGTTCATTTATGCTGAAGAGTGGGACTTTCAACTCCCTCATGGGACTTTCATGTTACCTGGGTTAAGGGTTTACATCTTGTTATCATACATTGAACATAAAGGTCTTACTATCGATTTAGAAACCAAAATTTTTATGTTCAAGATATATCATAAGCTTGTTTCTGTATGCCGAAGAAACCTGGTACTGGGGCCGTATTTACTGTGATATCCATCACTCCATGTATTTCTATGCAGATTCTCCTAATACATGTTGCACTGCCCTTGTTCATTAGATGATTACTTATAGTACAAATAGAAAATATTGAAAAAAAATTTGTTGTGTAGTGAGGAAGGCAAGGTCAGGAAGGTCTTGAAGGTGGAACCTCTCCCAGATGGATCTGGCCGTTTCTTTAATCTCAGTAATTCTCTTTTTCATGTTATATCACTTGTCAGTATAATTTTATGATAAATTAATACCCTACACACGCTTTATTCTCATTTGCTCATCAAAGACTGACTTTCCAGCTACACATTAGATAACAGCATGCTTCATGTTCAAACAATCAAATATGTAATACACTGGCAGAATTTACGCGTTCAATAGTTTGACAATACTTGGTCGTTCTGTTTTATCAAATATTTGGTCAACCATACATTCTATTTCTGATATGAACTTATGTTTATTTTGCATTTATTCAAGGTGTTCAAAACAAGCTTATCAACTTGGACGAGAACATTTATATTCCTGTCACCAGGGCAGAGTTTGCTGTTCTCAACTCTGCTTTCAATGTAAGATCCTTACCCATTTATACTGTCCTCAACTAGTTTTGGTGAATGCCTGTTAGGACTCATGTCCATGTGTTCTCTGCAGTATCTCTTGCCGTATCTTATAGGTTGGCATGCATATGCAAACTCTGTAAAGCCAGAAGATATGAGCCGCGTGAATAACGCCAGTCCTAGATATGGAGGAGACTTTGAATGGAGCCGGTAGTGAACATTGCGGGGGTTCTTAGAAGTGCAAATTATGTTATGTCTGATGTGTTGTAAGCTGTAACTGTACTGTTGTTAGGATTTAGGAAATCCTCAAATTTTGTTAATCAGAGTAGCTACCTGTTTGTTGAAAATCTAGTACAGATTGAAAATGAAGAATCTGACCTTGTCCTTTTTTCTCCCATTCCAGAGCTTTTTTTTTTCTGTTTTTTTTTTTTTTCTTCTTTTTCCGATTTTCAATGCAAGCTTGTCTATACCTGCGGAGAACTTTGCCCCTAAAGTGAAGTTAGTACCTTGAGACATCAATTAATTGTCAAAGGAGAAATATCAATTATATTACCTAAACAGACGAATATTGGTGTGATGGTGTCAACCTTCATCCATGAATAGTCAGAATAGACGATTGAAATTTATGTATATATCCATGAAGTTCCTGTGGAAAATATCTATTATGAGTTGTAAGTTGTTGAAGGAAATTGTTGGTTCTTACTTACAAGTTGATATTCTTATCATTTACTTAATTAATGGTTGCATTCTTATGCATGATGCCACTCAATTGACTAATTATGTTGTATTATACTGCAACTGTGCAATTCGTCTAGACAAGGAAAACAAATTGTTGAGCCTATTTGTTTTAACCCGATGGCTAAGAGTGTTTACTTGCAGATTGTTGACCTCGCTACGCAATTAGATACTTGCAAAAAACCAAGAAGAGTGTTTACTATGCACTATGACGCAGGTTGGGGCTGCATTTTTGTCAAATTAATTATTCAGTTTTCACGCGTGGAAAATAATTTGGCCTCGTTTGGTTCGGAGTATTATTTTTAAGAAATTTATTTTCTTTATTCTTTATTCTTTCTATGGTAACAGATTACAATTAAATACAGACAAAAAACAAAACAAAACAAAACCTTAAAATTTTATCGAGAGAGAAACTTCGGGTCTGGTTGATTGTGGTCTTGCCGGAGTAGATGGTGCAAGGCGACGATGTGGCTATGGAGGGCGCTTGGCGGGGTTATTGATCGAATTAACTTCTTTAAGTTAGAATGTTTTTTCTTTTCTTTTCATAAAACTTGTAGTTGGTAGCCAGAAATTGAATAAATGATACAATTCGATCAGTTGTTTTTTTAATTTAGTTAGTTGGAAGAAACATATCAATGAACGTTTTGGAGCCCTTGAAGGGGCATTGACTGGCTTGGAAATAGATGGACCAAGTTCATCATGGTCTGTGCTTTAGCTTGAAGTAGACTTGTGGAATTTACACTAATTAAGTCTATCATAATATATATTATTCAAAACATCCAATCACATTCAGCTTGCTAATTAATTGCGATCAGTCTATATATATATATATATATATATATATCTATTGAAGTGTATGGTAGATAACTTTAGTTTCAGACACTTGAATCAGCATCCATTGACCTAGGTTTATAGTATAACAAAATCCAGTACGTATCTGGTAGATATATTACAAGTTTTAAGCTAGGGTTAAAGAATTCATTGGGTAATTATCTAGCTTCCCTTGTCATCATGATCAACTGATCATGTGCCTGTGAAACCCAACATTAAACCTTTGGTTTGAGCTGTCAACAGCACTACAGCAGCCTCTTGACTCTGTTTTATAATAAAGCCACTGTTTTCTTAGATTTATGCTTAATTAGATCATTGAAATCCGGATTAGCATGCATGTTTATACAGTGTAACAAGTAAGTGACCGATCTATTCTGGACGTTGAACAGTGATCGAACAGGGTACCTAACTTGTTCTTTCTCTAATTTCTCGGTTTTCTTTTTTCTTCTGTTTTCTACTGTTATGATTCATGCATATTGTTGAACTATATACAGGCACGGAACTAGGATTAAAAATCAAGAGGGGCTTAATTTTCCTTATACTTGACAACAAAATTGAGGGGGCTGCAGTCATATAAATCAGCAAGTCAGCAACCCACAAAATAGAACAGATCGATTAGAAGTAAGAAAATTGAGGGGGGCTGCAGCACACCCCAGCCCCTCCCTGGGTCCGTGCCTGACTATATATGAACTTCAAACGCCCTTAGTACGTACGCGTACTGGATACATATATACAAATTAAGTACGTATACGCGTACTTGGTAGAGATTGAAATTCCAGATACTGCATCGCATACAAAATAATAGAAATCATAAGTCTCCTTATTTGCAGCCCTAAATGTATATATATTTTTCATCAGCCCTTATTGTCTAGATTACCAGAAATCAGGATTTCCCAAGTACTCAAGGTATCTTGTAACCAGATAATTACCTGCAGAAAAGTAAAGTTTATTTGGGTCGATAGCTAACTTTCTCACCATGAATCAGCCTCTTGTAGATGTGCTGATCATGAATTCAGATTTAAAATTCAGTGCATTACGACCTCCTAGCTGGCTAGCTGCTCCATCAAACCTAATTATTTTCCTACTGTTAGTTTGTCCTTGATTTAATTTTGATTTGTCTCTTTAATATGCAAGTGAAAGCAACACTTTTGGATCATCGATCTAAATAAATTAAATAAAAGACTTAAGACTGTATCAAATATATTATCAAACGTTCAAACGTGTCATATATACCAATATCTACACGTAATATTAGCTAGGTTTCCAACAGATTATGTTTTTTGGCCAACTAGCTAGGGTTTCATACTTCCATTATTAGATTAAGAGACTCTTCCCTAAGCTTCTGCATATATTGTATGCTCCGATCCAAGTGGTACTAGTCGACATGTTTCACGATTAATTTTCAAATGGAATTGTTAATGGATATATGTGCTCCTAATTTCTAACAGTGTAGTTTAGAAGTTCCATAAGTGCCATCAAATATGACTTATAAAAGGTCAGAACTACTATATATTTGTAATATTAGTTGATGCAGAGAATGCAAACATATCTGTTAGTGATGTTAAAAACTTAATTATAATTCTAAAATCTTTGAAGAATTAATTAACGAAATAAAAATGACGTACATTATAGAGGTCAAAGAGATAAAAGAGCACAAAATTAACCGAAAACTTTTGCCCTAAAAATCTAAGGACATATGGAGTCAAGGTCGATGACGGCGAATGAGGGTGTTGACGCAAATATATGGGGGCAAATCAACCCTAATTGGTAGATGAAGTCTTAGAAAATGATCCTCTCCCTCTCTCGATCAACAACGTTGAAACTAACAAAGTTGAAAATTGAAACTTAATTTGGAATTATTGATTATATAAATGGTTATGGGAGCTGGGGCATTAGTCTAATAATATACCCGACCTTTCTTTAATAGAAAACTGCGATTGGGCAGTTTGACATTTCTGATTAAGTTACTGCATTGGTTTGTATATATTTGCTGAAGATAAGCACTGAGTAGACGTCTGTGTATAGAGAGTCAAAATCTATAGGCTCTCGATCTCTTCCCCTCCCTCTCTATATAAACAAGAAGCCAAACTGCTATGCAACTAGCAAAGAGGCGTTTAAATTAAATCGATCAATGGAGAATGGAAAGTCTCAGCTGGAAAATTCAGTGATGGAAGACAACAGAATGAAATACGATGGTGATGATTCAGAAGGCACTTCCAACGATATAAACAAGGTGATCAGAAGTTCTCTAGCTCCTGGCTTTGCAATCATTTATTTATATACCCAGAATTCAACTATAAATATATGTATGAAACTATGAATATCAGATAGTACTTTTGATTTTCTCTGATATATATATAGTTAATTATTATTTCCCTGTACGTTGATAATTTGATAATTTCTAAACATTTTTGTTCAATTGTATGTGATGATCCCATGAGTTCGGCTTTTACTTAACTTTGAAGTTGGATTCTGTTGAAAGAATCATTGTTTTGAATTTAGCTTGATTATCGATATGTTATCTGAATTTAGGAAGTTAATTATATAGAGCACTGCATTTTAAACCTATACATAATTAGTCTATATGTAACTATATATTCTGTGCATCAATATATGGCTGTTCCAATATCAGTAATCTTGTTTGTTTTTCTGGTCGATTTTCTTTTGTGTTCAATCATATAACATTACGTACTCATATTTGATATTCAGGGAGGACATGTTGAAGAAGTAACAGAAGGAAAGTACAATTCGAAGCTGCAGTCTTCACCTGCGCAAAAGGATAGAGCTGAGAGCAAGCTCAAACTGCAGGTATATAAGCACACGTTACAAACAAACATATCAATTATAGAGAAACTAGGAAAATTTAGGCAACTTAATTAATCGTGTATTTATCTATTTAAACTCTAAATTAACAATCTTAATTGTGTGATCTTATCGGAACTCAAATTAACTAAGATCATCATGCATGAATCTTCCAGACAGGCCAACAAAGTCAATACATATAGAAGTCATAGATCCCATGTGATATTGAATCATGTAGGTTTCATTAATTTCATTTAAGTTGTTAATTTGCTCCAATATAATTATTCTCACTTTAATCAGATAAATTACATGCCAGTGCACATGCATAAATATTGTTAATTTAGTTTTAATCAAATGAATTGGCATTAATGTTGAAAGGTAATCCAGCATTTCGATCCATCTTCAATACTATTTTTGTATTAATTAATGCCCATACAGGAGGCTGATGTTGAACTGGAATCAGCCAAAGCTGAAATGGGGGAGGTTAGAGAAGAGAATGAAAGGCTAAAGGTGTTATTAGCTCGAATCGTGAAGGATTACCATAATCTTCAGATGCATTTTATTGATGTTATTCAAAAAGAAGAAACTAAAAAGGAGACTGTGGATACGAGTAGTACTGCTGATGATCATCAAGGAACTGTTTCGGCTGAAGCTGATGAACTTGTGTCCCTTAGCCTTGGGAGAACCTCGAGTACTAGTAGTACTCATGATCATCAGCTCAGAAAGGATCATCATCATGAGATTGTGAAAAAGACCAGCAGAGATAACAACGACGAGGTGATGAATGAAGCTGGCCTTGCATTGGCATTGGGGTGCAGATCGTTTGAGCCAGCTGCTGCTGATCATGAAACTATGAAAGTTAATTCAAGCTCTGAAAATAATAGTTCAGCTGAAGACACAAAGGAAGATGAAGTAACTGAGATATGGCCACCTAGTAAAATGTTGAAGACAAGAGACGACGATGTTTCACAGCAGCTGACCCATTTGAAGAAAGCTAGGGTTTCTATCCGAGCTAGATGCGATGCTCCAACAGTTAGTACTATCAAACTTTTGACTTTCATTTAACCCTAATCTGAGATTTTTAACCCTAAATCATCTATGAACATGAATGATCACTAGCTAAAAAATAATTTGAATGCAGCTGAATGATGGATGCCAATGGAGAAAATATGGACAGAAAATAGCGAAAGGAAATCCATGCCCTCGAGCATACTACCGTTGCACAGTGTCACCGTCGTGCCCTGTGAGAAAACAAGTAAGCTGATAGTATTCATAGTACCTCCAAATTGTCCTTACATATCATACATAGATTGATATTCTCACTTCTCAGTGTGCACATCACTTACATGTCTAAAAATAAACTCGTTCAATGATTTCAGGTGCAAAGAAGTGCAGAAGACATGTCAATATTGATCACAACCTATGAGGGTAACCACAACCACGCACTTCCCATGTCAGCCACAGCTATGGCCTCCACCACCTCCGCCGCGGCATCAATGCTTCAGTCTCACTCCTCCACCTCGCAACAAGGCCTTGTTAACTCAACTACGGCCCCCGTCTCCACAACCACGAATAACCCCCATAGGCATGGACTAAACTTCACCAATAGTCTCTTGGGAGATTCATCGAGACTACTACCACAGTCTCAGTTCTATTTCCCCAACAGTACAATCTCAACCAACAACTCCCACCCAACCATCACCCTTGATCTCACTGCTCCACCCCCCTCTCAATTCGGACTAAGATTCCCTTCAGGATTACCGAGATTTTCCTCGAGTACAAGCCAATTCAACTTTTCATCATCGTCATCCTCTTCTTTAGACCACAACACATTACTACAAGCACCAAATTGGATTACCAATCACGCTGCCGCAGGCTATTTCAACTATGGGACAGTACTATCTCATCAGAGTAGGATGAACCAAGTTGTTGGTGAGTCTTCTCTTAACATTGGAAAGCAGCCATTTCAAGAACCTAATTTATACCAATCCTACATCCAAAACTCTCAGAAAGCAGCTCCAGCTCCACCTCAGCATCATCTGTTCACAGAAACATTAGCCACTGCAACAAAAGCAATCACATCAAACCCTAAGTTTCAATCAGCTTTAGCGGCGGCACTCACATCATTTGTTGGTACCAATGGGGGTACTAGCAGGGTGGTTAGAGAAACTAATCACATCGCTAATAATGGCAGCAGTAGTACTGAAAGTTCTGGTCTGAAATTGAAGTGGGGCGAGTCCTTAACACCGAATAATCCAATCTAACCGTCAACCGGGAATGGAATCGGGTATGCATCATCAGGCTACTTGAACAAATTTCCATCGTCATTGGTTTAGTTCTCAATAACATGGGAGCTTTATTTTGTTTTCCTCCTTCATACGTCTAACATTTCTGTGTTTCAGCTGAGAATAGGAGGCATTTTAAGCAGAGTAATGCTAGAGCTAGGGACTATATTTTTCGATCACATTTATGAATCGCATTATGTAACAGGTGTGGTCTACTTATTGTTACATCGATCAGCAGCTGGTAGCTAACAAAGCACCTGCTACATAATGTTGACAAGTAAATGTGGCAGTAAAATGTGGTCTCTTTAGCATTTTAGCGGCTATTGTTATTAACTCCTCTTTCTCAATTACTCTGACGATGTCCAAAAACGATGGGTATGACATGTAAATTAAATTGCTATACTGCCTATACCTGTTCGAATAAACACCGGGACAGTTTGTAAAATGTTCTATTGTTGTAGTAAAATTTCTATAATTGTACGTATAGTTATGGACATCATGATTTGTGAGCTTCTAAATATTTGGAACCATCTGTAGAAAACAAAGACTCATATTATGTATGAAGTATAACGAATCAATCGGGTAATGTAAGCATTCGAGCATCACGAGTCAATCGGGTGAGGGCCCAATACACTCCATACAGTGGAAAATCCATTGCGAAGAAAACTGACGAGTTTGACGTCCATTTCCTACACATGGCAAAGTTAGCTTCTTGCATGCAGAAGCCAGTTTAACTGCTTGAAGGAGAATTATTGATCTGAGTAATCTGAGTTATACAAATTACCCTTAATCCAATTTCTGGGTTCATTGGAAGCACAAAATTTGAGGTATATTCCAATCCTCAGGCACTTATTTTGATCCCTTTTACTATCACACAATGCATGTTTTCTTGTTCAATGTGATCGATCTACACGGACATCACTTTCATATGCAAAATCATAGAACCGAATTGAACTTTGGAATAATCTCCTAGTTTCTGATTTATTATGTTAAAGGACATAGTCGAAGATGGCCAAAATGGATGAGCCATACAAAATGCACAAAATCAAATCTGTTATTGCTGTGTAGCTGTGATGAGTAATTGACTATTTGAATTTGTGCCTTCAGTCTGTGTGGACATGACAGAAGCTGCACAAGAGGGAAGGGCAATTCCTAAGAGCCCTAGAAGGTCAACCTGCTACGATGCCTACTTCGAAAGGATTCAGTCCAGGAAGAAATTACCACATGAGCTTCAAGAGAATTTAACATATGCATTTTCAAAAGTTCCAGTTTCGTCTTTCCAAGCCCTTCAGGGAGGAAAAGGTACTGGCTATACTGTTATTGTTCATCCTAGTTACAATTCATCAATGACTAGTATATATCATCAAGACTAGATATAAACTGCATGAGCTAAATGTTGGCTGAAATTTGACAGTGCATGTCCTCTAATGTTCTAATAACATTATCATATTTTGCAGTAATTGAGATTGCAGCAGATATGTCTATTCCTGATGCAGTCAAGACTCTCTCAGAGCACAAGATTTTGTCAGCTCCAGTGATTACTGTGCCGGATCAGACCTGTTCGGATTGGAGAGACAGGTACCTCGGTATCATAGATTACTCGGCCGTTCTTGTTTGGGTGTTGGAGAGTGCAAAACATGGTGCTGAGGGTCCCTCGTCAGCTACTTCTGTAGCAACTACGGCTGGTGGAATTGGTGGTGCAGCAGCTGTCGGTGCCATTGGAGCTGTAGCATTGGGGGTTACAGGTCCGGTTGCAGTTGCAGGCTTAACTGCTGCTGCAGTTGCTTCTGCTGTGGCTGGCAGCGCTATTGGAAAAATAGGTGAAATGTTACTACATATTCTTTGCAAATCATGGTTGTGATAGTATCATCCAGGATACACAGATCATTTCTTGTGTTAGTAGCACCGAACGCTATAAGAACAACAAAGGAAGGCATTTGTAAAAAACATGGAATTTTGGAAGATATATAATCAATGCTAGACATTGATCATTCTTGCATTCAAATCGTAACAGATACAGCTGCAGATGAGGGGGACAAAGATTCTACAACTGCTAATAAATCCGGAGATTTTGACAAGGTTATAATGCAAAATGAACCCTGCAAATCAACAACAGTGAGTTTCATCTGAGACGATTTATTGTGCAGTATATATTGTTTGCTAGTCCAAATCACTTCATTCCACTTCTTGATAGCGAATCTGACATGTCTGAATAAAGTATGATATTTACTTGAATGTTTTAGGTAAAGTCCATAGTTAAATCCTTCCGGGGAACACCTTTCCTTCCGGTAGCAGAAGATAGTTCGATGTTGACTATCTTGCTACTACTCTCAAAATATAGGATGAGGAATGTACCTGTAATAGAAGATGGCCAACAAAAACTTAAAAACTACATTACTCAGTCAGCAGTTATACGCGGCCTAGAAGGATGCAAAGGAATGGAGTGGTTTGACTGCATTGCAGAAAAGCCTATCTCGGATTTGGGACTTCCCTTTATGTCCTGTGATGAGGTAACCATTGCTGTCACTGATCGCAACTTTGGAGTTTCACTATGACTATTTCTGAATCTTAATGTGTTGACCTGGGCAGGTTATTGATATCCATAGTGAGGATATGATAATGGAAGCTTTCAAGAAAATGAAAGAAAGAAAAATCGGCGGTCTTCCAGTTGTAGAAGGACAAGAGAAGAAGCTAGTTGGTAATGTTAGTGTAAGCGATATCAGATACGTGTTTCTCAAACATGAGCTCCTCTCCAATTTCAGGTATTGAAAGGCCAATGCTGTCTGAATTTACATTCACCTATGAGCATCTATCAAGTCGGTCCTGAATGGTGATGATCAGCTTAATTGTTTACCTCTTTCTTTCAGGAAGCTCACTGTTATGGATTTCCTGACGAGCATCTCAACAAGCAAAGAACCTGGAAGGCCTATCCCACCAATTACATGCAATATCGAGTCGACTCTTGGGAATGTGATTGAGATTCTTGCTTCTAAGTCAGTTCATAGGGTCTATGTGGTAGGTGCGGAAGAAGGGAAAGCTGTTGGTGTGATTACACTCAGAGATGTCATTTCTTGCTTCATATATGAACCTCCCAGTTACTTTGATGCCTATTTGGAGTTTGCAGTGCACGAGATATTGAAGCAGCAATAAAGCTTCAGTTTGTTAAAATCTTACATATAATTAGATAGTAACAAAAATTGTGGTTCAGAACCTAATACTCTTGGTAACCTTCATTTCAACCCACTTCTTCGAGTTCTTTCTCCAGAGTTCAAAACATGGGCTAGCAGCTTAGTCCTACTCGTTTCTGTTAGGGAGTTAGCACTATCTCACATCATGGCTCACAGAGTATACCAATAAAAAAATAAACAGACCACAAGACAAGCAACAAGAGAACACCGAGATTAACGAGGTTAGCATAAACCCATGCCTACGTCCTCCGAGAGACACCATGTTCTTCACTATGAGTATATACAAGTTACATTAAGCTTACATTAACGAGGTTACTTTGTTTTTTCTATCAATAAACTTTCGGCCAAGGGTGATGATTTAGCCCTTAGGTCGTTTACCCAAAAAAAAAAAAAAAAAGTTACATTGAGCTAAATCTCATATCATAACCCAAACCCATAACCTCTGTACACCACACTCATAGAATTCCCAAGAACACACCCTTAACTAAGAGCTATCTCACCCGTAACATCTCTGCTCCCTGACATCCTGATGACCGCATCCACTCTGTCGTGACGGCCATGCCCCATGACCGCGTCCACCCTATTGTGACGGCCATAGCTACGCCTTGGTGACCGCATCCGCTCTGTCGGTCACACCCCATGACCGCGTCCACCCTATTGTGACTGCCATGCCCAGGTGATGACTGTGTTAGACACACTGTCGGTTACACATTGGTTCACTACCTCTACTTACTATATATAGGCACACCAATTACAATCCAATTAGTCGTAGGAGAAACAAGACAGTCTCATACAGGAGAAAAAAACTTATTCTTGAAAGGAATAAACTTTGACATAAACCATGTCCAACTAGGAATGCTAACCAAGTCCAACTCAGAACTTACTTTCCTAATTAATTCTCATCACATCTCAACAATCTCCACCTTGATGAGAATTCCATGCAAATTACCTTACACCACTTTTAATCATTGGTCTTTCCTTGTACCAGCAACACATAGCCCGAATCAAATGTAGTCCTCTTGATTCGTAACGGCCAATCTCATGTGTAGCCACTTAGTCAACAATCACTAGCTGACTCTGAAGAAGGACCTCGAAACAACCCCTTCCATAGCAGGAATTTCCTTCTCATCATCGTCTGAACACCGGAAACTTTTCAACGACGTTTCAGTTGTACCTGCAAACAAGACTCACCTTTGTGCACCTTGTTTCCCATTCACCATCGAGGTCTGAAATACCAGACGAAGATCTTCCACAATATTCTCCTTGTATGAGGACTATACCACCATGTGTGATTTTATTGGCTTCACCTTCTATAAAACACTTATAGCCCTTTGGAAACCACCTGGCTCCTGAATATCAAATTCTCTTGTAACTTTGGGACATCGTCACACCACCCAAAGTACTCCAATCCCAATCTAATATTCAGCTGAGAACATGTGACACCTATGAAGATGATGAGAGCATCTCCATATACAAATTTTCTTCAGCTACCGTAGTGCCAACAAAGCCTTCCGCTTCACATGACCCTAGTTATAGCACTTGTAGCATCCATGCCCCTGGATTTAGACCTGCTATAATCACTAAATCCCTTGCAGCTTTACTTGAATTATCTGTTGTCTTCTCTTGTTTCTCATCATTTCCCTTCAATGCTTTGTTAAGCCCCGTTGTACCAGGATGTCCTTCACTCTCTTATACACAAAGATTGAAACTCTCTTTCCTATCAAATTACTCCACCTCAAACTATGAGTCTATAAGCCATGACGAACACCACGATCAACATGCAATCATTCGACGAACGAACACCACGATCGACGAACAACAAGCACAATCGTTGACATTACCACATTGGCGAGATATACATTCTCACCAACCATCATTCCCTTGAGTCATACCCTAGTCTCTTGCAACTTCACATTCGATTAGGATTTGTCTTAAGTCCTCTCCATCCCGAGCTGGTTCCACCTAATGCACCTTTGAGTTGCCACCTTGACCATTTGCTTGACTCCACCTTGAATGATGATGTGCCCCAGCCGAACCATCGGCTCTGATACCACTTGTTAGGGAGTTAGCGCTCCCTCACATCATGGCTCACAGAATATACTAATAGAAAAGTAAACAAACCACAAGACAACAACAAGAGAACACTGAGATTAACGAAGTTCAGCATAAACCCATGTCTACGTCTTCTGAGAGATACCATGTTCTTCACTATGAGTATATACAAGTTACATTGAGCTAAATCTCATAACTCAAACCCATAACCCCTGTACACCACACTCATAGAATTCCCAAGAACACACCCTTAACTAAGAGTTATTTCACCCTTAACATCTTTGCTCCCTTACGTCCTGATGACCGCATCCACTCTGTCGTGACGGCCATACCCCATGACCGCGTCAACCCTATCGTGACGGCCATAGCTACGCCTTGGTGACCGCATCTGCTCTATCGGTCACACCCCATGACCGCGTCCACCCTATTGTGACGGCCACGCCCGGGTGATGACTGTGTTAGCCACACTGTCGGTCACACATTGGTTCACTACCTCTGCCTACTATATATAGGCACACCAATTACAATCCAATTGGTCGTAGGAGAACCAAGACCTTCTCATATTGGAGAAAAGAACTTATTCCTGACAGGAATAAATTTTGACATAAATCATGTCCAATTAGAAATGCTAACCGAGTCCAACTCAGAACTTACTTTCCTAATTAATTTTCATCACATCTCAACAGTTTCTTAGTCTATAATCTGTTGGGATGTATCGACTATTGAGCTTGACTAGGTTGGCAATTGGTTTTCTTGGTTTGGATTTGCATTGGGGTAAGGATATTTTAACCATTTTTGTCAAACTTGTAAGTCTAATGGTGAAGAACATCTACTCATGTTACTGCAGTGATGTTCTGCTCAATCTGTTAATCCGGCTTATTCATTGATATTCATACTGATTAATACCAAAACATATAGGTAATCAATGTAAAATATAGAACTAACTAATCCACATGCATAAATACTCTGTATCCTTTCTGTATTTTCTTTATTTCATAAAAAAAAGAAGAAGCACTCTATCATTATACCGTTAAACAGGTTATACTGTAGAACCCATAAAAGATCAGAGTTGATTTCATTGAACGGAAAAAAAAAAAAAAAAAGTTAATATATAGAATCATGTAACGTTTTTTTGGATAAAATAGAATCATGACTTGTATCCAAAAAAGAGGTGGAAAAACATATTTCACAGATGAAAAATATCAGAGGAAAAATAGACGTAGACACATGGACAAGCTAAGTAACTTTTCCAAAAAACAAAAAAACAAAACAACAAAAAACAAACAGAAGTGACCCATTCACAAGTGGTGAGTTGCAAGTCTAACACGTACCCCATGCTTACACGTGGCAGAGCTAGACTTGATACATGCATAGGTCGATAACTGTTTCTATAATGGGTCATAATTGCCATAGAACAGAAAACAAAACCAATATCTGAATCAACTGCAGGCACAAACTTAAAGGTGTTTTTCTTAATCTTCTTTTATTTTAGTTTATTCTGGTAAAACTTCTTGATCTTTGTTATTGTAATCACATGCTTTCAAAGTTTATTATTTGTTTGTTTTAATGATCGTAGTGTAAGGCAGAACAAACAAAGAAGATCGATCAAAATTTCCAAAATGAAATACCATCTTGAACGCTGAAATTTTATTTTCCTAAAGTTGATCTATGTCCAAAAACCAATAATGGGATCTGGTTTTCATCCCAGAAAGATAAGCCATAAGCTATACCAATCAAATCCCATAATCTTGTATTCACTGCATTGATTCTATGATTTCTTAGAGAAAAACGATGAGTATGCTACTTACAGATTCTAATCTCTGACTGTAGAGCACATATGGCACAACCACAAGAAGCTAAGGAAAGTTCCAATATTTCAAGCTATGATTCCTACTTCAAGACAGTGCAATCCAGGAAGAAATTACCACATTCGCTGCAAGAGGTTTTAACAACTGCATTTGCGAAAATCCCAGTTTCATCTTTTCCTCACATTCCTGGAGGCAAAGGTAATAGCAATCGTTCAGTCGAGAATTTCATCACAAGCTAATAAAACATTATGGAGTTGAATCAATGGTCAGCTAAATAACAGTCACCTCCTAACATATTATTTGCAGTAGTTGAGATTCCAGCAGATACATCAATCGGTGATGCAGTCAAGGTTTTGTCTGAATGCAACATTTTGTCGGCCCCTGTGAGTAACCCAGATGCAAAATCCAGCTCGGAGTGGAGAGATAGGTACCTAGGAATCATAGATTACTCTGCCATTGTTCTTTGGGTGATGGAGAGTGCAGAACTAGCTGCGGTTTCTCTCACAGCGAGTTCAGCAACAGCTGCTGGAGTTGGTGCAGGAGCTGTTGGAGCAATTGGAGCAGTAGCATTGGGTGTGACTGGTCCTGTTGCAGTTGCAGGGTTAACTGCTGCGGCAGTTGGAGCTGCAGTGGCAGGTGGAACAGCTGCTGACAAAGGGATGGGCAAAGATGCTCCAACAGCTGCTGATCAGTTGGGCCAAGACTTTTACAGAACTATACTGCAAGATGAACCCTTCAAGTCAACCACAGTAAGCTTGTATCTACAATATTGCTTGTCAGCTGTCATTGTTGAATAATTTGGTTCACTTCAGAAAACCTCCAAACATATTATAGCATCCATATTATAGCATCTATATTATAGAACCCAGAAACAGATACATAGGGAGCATTACGTGTGTACTTCTTTAGCTGTCTGAATGATACTGCTTGTATGTTTCAGGTACGGTCAATAATTAAATCCTACCGCTGGGCACCTTTCCTTCCCGTAGCAGGCGATAGTTCTATGTTGAGCGTCTTGCTACTACTTTCAAAATATAGGCTGAGGAATGTACCTGTGATAGAACCCGGCCAAGCCACTATCAAGAACTACATTACTCAATCAGCAGTTGTTCATGGTCTTGAGCGATGCAAAGGAAGGGATTGGTTTGACTGCATTGCCGCAAAGCCTATATCTGTTCTGGGACTTCCTTTTATGTCCTCTGATGAGGCAAGTCTTCTCAATTACCAAGGTTGGTTGATAGTGTGTTTGGTATCTCAATTTCAATGTTCCCGTACTTTCTTGGCCAGGTTATTAGTGTCCAGAGTGATGACTTGATACTGGAAGCTTTCAAGAAGATGAAAGATAACCACATTGGTGGTCTTCCAGTTATAGAAGGGACAAAGAAGCAGATAGTTGGTAATGTCAGCATAAGAGATATCAGGCACTTGCTGCTCAAACCCGAGCTCTTCTCCAATTTCAGGTATTTGAACGCAAAATTGTAAACATTTTTGCCCAACCTTTTTCTGAAGTTACATTGTAATCTTGGTCATCGCTGGCTGTAGAATGCTTTATTTCTCTCAAATACAGGTATCAAACATTTAACTGTTGTATACCGTGCTGTTTCATATGACATTTGAGCTCAGCTACTGGAATTGACATGCAGTTCACTGATTTCTTTAAAGTACCTTGCTTTATCACACAATAAAGGCAATCAACTGTTCCTTTCTGTATGTAGACATCTTCCATATCGGACGATGATCAACTTAAGTTTGTTTTCCTCTTCCTTTCAGGAAGCTCACTGTCAGGGACTTCACGAGCACCATCTCAACAAGCCAGAATATTGGAAAGGCCGTCCCAGCAATTACATGCAATTTCGAGTCCACTCTCGGTAATGTGATTGAAACTCTTGCTTCCAAGTCTGTTCATAGAATCTACGTGGCCGGGCAGGAAGGTGAAGTTGTTGGTGTCATTACACTCAGAGATGTGATTTCTTGCTTCATCTATGAACCCCCCAACCACTTTGATGACTACATGGGGTCCGCGCTGAAGGAGATGCTGAATCAGTGAAACTTTATATCTGTGGAAACCTTACTTGGATATGCATAGATATTAACAAAACATTCGACAATCAAGTCACAGTTGTCTGTCAGTATATCTACTTTTCATGCAATCTTAATAAACTAAAGCCAGGGATCTTTCTTGACTTTTGATTATCAATCATTTTCCTAATGGTTTCGGCGTCCTTCCACCTGCCAAGCCCAGCATATATCTTGGACAGAATCAGGAAAGGTGTAGGGTTCTCTGGCTCTAATTCTGAAAGTTTTATAGCCATTTCTTTCCCCAGTTCTAGATTTAAGTGGCACTCGCAAGCGCCCAGCAAAGAAGCAAAAACTGATCCAGAAGGTTCTGATAATTCTTGTGTTAATTCTCGGGCTTCATCGAACCTGCCTGATCGACCTAAAAGGTCAATCATACAGGCATAGTGTTTCGTATCTGGTTTTATACCAAATTCTCTATCCATCATCCTAAAAATTTGCCATCCTCTATCAACTAAACCATTGTGACTGCACATAGATAAAAGACTAATAAAAGTCGCTGCATTTGGACGTACTTTTTCTTCGAGCATCTGGTCAAAGATCAGAAATGCAGATTCATTCTCTCCGTTTTTTCCATACCCGGATATCATTGCATTCCAAAATGCTGGATCATCAGGTTTCACATGAAACGAATCAAAAATTCTTCTTGCCAAAGAAGGCTTCCCGCATTTCATGTACATGTCAATGAGAGCAGTTGAAAAGAACAGATCACTGCTCATTTCAGTCCTAATTGCATGCCCATGAACCTCTCGTCCACATTGCCGAGCACATATCTGCACAGGCTTGTACAACACTTGTGACAGATTTCAAACTCGGTGCTACACCGGTCAATTGCATTCTCTTGAAATACTCGAAAGCTTCATTCCCCTTCCCTAGTTGTGAAAACCCGCTGATCATAGAATTCCAAGTAACCGAATCAGGCCTAAACCCTTCGGATTCCACCTTTTCGAAAAGCTCTACAGCAATCTCCCACTGTGCATTCATCATCATACCTGCAATCATGGCATTCCATGTAAACAAGCTCCTGGTTTCATTTAGTTCTTCGAAGACTTGGTACCCCAGCTGCCAACACCCACATTTCGAATACATGTCAAGAAGCGCTGTTCCGGTCATAACATCAATCCCCTTCTCAAATTTCATGACCAAACCATGAACCTGCCTGCCAAATCGGAGATACAAAACACTACCACATGCTGCAAAAACTGAAACCAATGTGACTGCATTCGGATTCCCATCTTGACACACTCGCATTCTCTTGAACACATCCAACACCACAAGCAGAACCCCATTGCGCAACAGTCCTGTTATACAAGCATTATAGCTCACCAAATTCTTAACAGGCATATCTTCAAACACCTTTGCAGCACAAACAACCTCCCCATACCTCGAATACATACTCACCGCCGAGGTAGACACATAAACATCACTCTCAACCCCAATCTTCACAGCCACGCAATGGATTCCCCTCCCCTGCCTCACATTCTCACACGCAGAAAACACACTAGCTACACTAACCGAATTCAGCCCCAGCCCTCCAACCCCAACCTTCTTAAACACCCCCAACGCCTCTCTGCAGTGTCCGTTACGCAGAAACCCGGAAACCAAGGCGTTTAGGGAGGCCAAGTTTCGGTGGGGCATTTCGTCGAACACCTTGAGTGCGTCGTTTAAGAGGTTGAGTTTCATGTAGGAGTGGGTGAGAGCAGTGGAGGAGTAGACGTCGGAGAAGAAGCCGGATTTGAGGAGATGGGTGTGGACCATTTGAGTGTGAGGGGGTGATCGGAGCTCGGCGCAGGCTTTGAGAAGAGGAGGGAATGTGAATTTGTGAGGGGGGAAAGAAGCAGAGTGAAACGGCTTCTGTGTATGACCCATTGGAGACTAGTCTGCCTATTTCGCTTCATGGGTTTCGAAATGACTAAACCGAAGTGGTGTCAATTGGTTATGGAATAAAGAATCTCAGGATCATGCTCACTATTGTCGATGACCTTGTGTCTGTGGATACTCTCATTGAGGAGGGCCTTACCGTTGAGCCATGGATCCAGAGCTGTGACATTGTTGCATTCAACAAGATTTAAGTAATCTTTCAATTAACTTGTACAGTATGCAGGAGGCAGTTTATTTTTTTTGGACATTACAGTGTTTTTGTTGCTATGTAGAATTAATTTGTTTCAAGTGAATTATTAATCTAGTCCTTAATGTTCTACTTCTATGGAATGGATTGAAATCAACATACATATGCTATTATTATAAATTCTCTATTCGTCATTTAATTCATATTTAATCACAATATATAAAAGAATCCATTCATGTCTACCCAGAAAATACAACAACAAAAAAAGAAAAAAATATATATTTGTTTCAGACAGAAGTCAGCAAGATGGTGATCGAGTTTTGGTAAAAGTTTCTCTATACTGTAAGATTGAGCCTTTTTAGCAAGGGCTGAGAGCTATAGGAAGTTTTTTGAGTAGTAGTCGCTTTTAATAGGTACTCAGGCCGGTATTGATATTGCCATGTAGTCTTGTTTTTCCAGGAAATAGCATAGGGACTATTGAAAAGAAATCACAATCAACAGCATAAGGTTTGCTTGTGTATGGAAAATGGCCTTGTTCATTCCTATCATGCTGTGACTTGTGTGTCTGCTTAGCGCATCCTTCAATCATATGAAAAACATCAAGTAAAATACGTTGCTCATTAATCGCATCGAATGGAGTTTAAGATAGTTTTCTCAAGTATAAGAGCCTCATATTGATGAGCCAACTAAATGGCATAATGTATATCAAGTGAAGAAAGAATAGTCAGAAGCAGAAAAACACCACCAGAATAGCTCTGTCAACAGAAGATCTAAAGAACTAAGTGGCAAATTGATCAAACCTTAAGAAAAAGAGTAAACAAAGATAGCTATGAGAGAAGATGATTTAACAAAGATAATAGTTCCTACGCTAGCGTATAACTTATCAGATTGCTAAAAGTTCTTTAAACTTTTTAGTTAGCAAAACTAAATAAATTCGATTGCGAATAACCACAATACATCAAATGCACATATGTTCACTCTATTAAAGCCAATGGTTTTTTCCAAGGCATGTAACTGCAGTTGCACTCACAATTGTTCTTGCTGTATGTTTGTAAGCATACACCAGCTGTAAATAAAGATGTCAGAAATCAAAGAGTTTCAAGAAATATGGATATCCGTAATGAAATTCAGATTCTCTTCAGAGAACAATGATACTTACGAGTATAAGTCACAGCTACAAATATCAAAAATAAAAAACTCTCATCTCTTAATTGACAGAAGACTCAAGTTTTGATATACATTGTTTTATTATTTGGTGTTTTGATGTATGATTATATGGGCTTATAGTGCTGTACTGTACTAATTTGGTATTAACAAAATCTTGTTTCTGATAACAATGAAAGAAGCTGATGCAAGAAACAAGAACTGAGCTAATAGGTGCCATATTGCCACAATGATCAACCCAAAAGGAGTACATGAACTGCTAGCAGCTTGAACATCATAATAAAATTTAGAAGGCGAAGGCAAAGCAAAATCAATAAAACTCAGAATCCTTCATCCAAAGGCATTGCTTCATCATCACCAGATTGTCTATCCTTGAGTTGATTAGCAAATCGTTGGAGTTAACCATCACCAAGTAGGATTGTGTAAGTATAAATAATTGCTTTTCCTATCTGATCAAGGATTATCTAATCCTTATCCGGAACCGGATCCACATGCTATATGTCATGGTGGTATCATCACTATTGGCAAAGTCTGCAATAGGGTATTAAATAGTTTAATTAAGTATAGAATTGAGAAGATATTTATCAGCAATTTGGAGTTTGGACAATGATACATGTATGATGATTGATGAGCCAACAAAAATCCAACTTTCTGCGTATATGTTGGTAGAATAATAGTGGAATCTTTTCTTTACAGAAAGCCATACACACTAATTTCTTGTAGTTTTATGGGAATGAGCATTTTCCCCTTTGTTCTCGCTTGAAAACTGACCAAAGATCCCATGGCTTTGTGAGGAATCAAATATCAGACAGACAAAATGAAATGATTCCCTATAGTTTCCTTCACGGGTATGTTACTATGTTTCTCACTTCTATAGTAGTTGTATACTAATGGAGATTCCAAGTCTTACCTTTCTATCTCATTCTTTGTTTATGATGAGATGAACTTTACATTAAGCAAATCAATTGAACCTTTTGCTTAAGTTGGTCTCTATCAATAAGTTCAAACTCAATTCATTAGGACAACTTTGGTAGTTATAGTTTTTTACATATAATGAGTAGAGAATTCTATAGATCTAATATAGCAAACCGTCGTTTTTATTACGGTTACGTCCATAAAAAGCATAATGTTTTAACGCTATCTTTCTAGATATGATGATGTGTAATAGAAAATCGTACATTTCAGTCGGTAAAAGAAACTATAAATCCTAATAAAAGTTAATTTCATAAAATACTTGAATACTCAAAGTATTGAATAAATTTCCCGTATAGTATATGATTGTAAAAGATCATTTATCACAGTTAATTTATTACAAGTTCAAAATAATAAATAAAACTTATAAAACATGTCCATGGTGGTTACATCATGGTATCACCATTGGCAAAGTCGGCAATAGCAGACAGTATATATATTATATATTATTAGAACAACTAGAAACAGCGCTGACCCAATAGAAAGACTACCAATAGCAAGCAAATTCCCTATATATGAAAACGATTCCAACTCATAATAAACACTTTTTAACCTAAAAATAATTCCTCTCTATCCTTCTCTCCCTCTCTTCCTTGATCGCCGGTCACCGTGGATATCATTCTCCGGCGCCGCCTTCAAATCCACCGTTCCTCCGTTTCGCGGGAAACTCCTCAGCTGCCGAACCTCACCGTTCCCGCGGTTCTGAAGATTCCGATAACCGAAATCTTCTCGCCGTCAGCTAAAAGGTTGTTTTTTTCTTGATTTTGAGCTATCTGTTTTCTTGTACTGCGTAATTGATTATATTTGTGCTCTGATTTTGCGGTGTTTACGGGATGCGATTGTGGAAGAAGATCTAGTCTTTTGATTGCGATACAAGAAAAAACTAAACCCTAAGGTTTTCGTTTTGATTGCAAATTAGAGCAGCTGTAGGAGATAGCTGGTTGGGCTGTGGATCTTGCTTTTTGATTGTATATGCTTGGTTATTAAAAGTTGAAATTTTTGGTAGCAACTGGTTGACTATGGTTTTTCGATCCAAATTAGTCTGGAATTTAGTCACAGATGTTATGATTCGGATGAGTCGATCGTTTAGTTGAGCTCAGGATCATTGAAATTCAGCTCATAAGCTCTGAGGCACTGTCATTATGTAGTTCCTTATCTTTTTCAGTGTTGCATGCTTGGAAACGCTATGGTTTGAGCTGTGATGTCTGTCCTATCGCTTATAATTGCGATGGTAGAGGTTTTGAGCTTTGAGTTTAAGTTTAAATTTAAATTAGGTTCCTTTTCGACTTCAAGTATGTTGCTTGAAGCCTTAAACATGTTCCAGTTCGCGTAGTTACGTAACTTATGCACCTCATTCTGTTGCTAGGAGTCATCAATCGTCTCTCTTTAGCTGCATGCATGTTTTGATATCTGCTCAAAATGTACTGAACTGTATATTACTATCTTTGAGTATTGATTTTTGCTGGGTATATGTGTAGGCGGTGAGGATGTCGACTCCTGCAAGGAAGAGACTGATGAGGGATTTCAAGCGGTTGCAGCAGGACCCTCCTGCTGGCATAAGCGGTGCTCCTCAAGACAATAATATTATGCTTTGGAATGCTGTTATATTCGGGTATGTCTTGAATGAAGATAGTATTTTGTCATTCTAGTTCAGATTGATTCATTTTGATATTTTATTGCGGGTATAATTGGTTTTATTATCTCTTACTTATGCAATTGGTTGGTTTGTTGCAGGCCCGATGACACCCCGTGGGATGGAGGTGAATTTCTCTTCTTCTTCCCCTTACAATTGGAATAGAGACTATAGTACTGCAAATAGATTGTTATTCTTTAAATAAGCTTAGCCTCTTAAGATATTTTTGTGTCTCAGGTACGTTCAAGCTGACACTTCAATTTTCCGAGGATTATCCAAACAAGCCACCAACAGTGCGGTTTGTTTCCCGAATGTTTCACCCTAACAGTAAGTTTGAATCAGAAACATCAGATATAAGCGCACATCTTTTACCTTTGTATATGTATATATGCACTTATGATTTACATTATTGGTTATTATCAATGCTTCAGAAGTTAGTCATGTGATTTTCTATGTTAGAATTGCTGTCAAATCTTTTGGCTTAACTTCCGGGTTTAGTGAGTGCTCACTCACGTAAACTGGATTTCTGTTTATGTACTATATTGTGCCAAGATTCTCTTTCATACCCTGCTTCTTTTGTCATTGCACTTTTTTGTTTTTGGGAGAAAAGTAAGCCTGCCTCATCTTTGTAGTTAATAGACATCCAAATTAACTGCTGACGGCTGAAAAAAGGAGCTGAACAATGGGGAACTTTTTGCATCTTTTTTTGAAAGCTCCCAAACATTTTTAGTTGGTTATTGAATCATTGATCATAAATCTACTCAAAGAGTTTATATATCTATCAAGTTCTAAATTTTGTCATTGGTTTGCCTCTTTCCAGTTTATGCGGATGGAAGCATTTGTTTGGACATCTTGCAGAATCAGTGGAGCCCTATTTATGATGTAGCAGCTATTCTTACTTCGATTCAGGTATTTGATATATTGTTTCCGTTGATTATTACTCATTTTGATTTTCAATGTCTCTTTTTTTATTGCATCATGTGATAGCTTGCATCGCTAGTCACCATTTGTGAAATCATGGTTTCTATCTTCGAGTCCCGTTATTCATTGTAGGTATACCTGCCTTTACATTGTTCAGTTGAATCTATAAGCAAAAGCGTCTGTAGCATACTTGCTTCTTTACAGAACTACATTAAGAAGGCTCTCTTGGGTATACTAACCCGAGTCTTCCACTCCAAAATTACCGTTGTATTTTTAAACATCATAAGGAGGTCATAACCATTGCTCATTTTGATAGCAAATATCATGCATATCCCTCTGCCTCATTATCTCATTTTAATGAACAAGGACTATAGAAGCGTGTAGAGCATTGAGAATGGAATTAGCATTATACACTATACTACCACCTAGTTGATGGATGAAGTTTTTTAATTAATATTATTTATTTGATTGCAGTCATTGCTGTGTGATCCAAACCCGAACTCTCCAGCAAATTCAGAAGCTGCACGTATGTTCAGCGAGAACAAGCGTGAATACAACAGGAGAGTGCGAGAGATTGTTGAACAGAGTTGGACTGCTGATTAACAACCCCCTTCCTCCTAATCGGGGAGCCTTCAGAGATCAGTGGAACATGTTTAAATAACTTAAAACTTGAAACCATTCTGTTGTGAACTCGACTTTTGATCTTGTGAATGTTTGCTTGGGCTTTCCTTTGTATGGTACTTGGCCTCTTATATTTATTAATTTATATATATATTATGGACCAGTTTCGTATACTGTGTTGAAATTTACTTTGTTGCTAGGGGTTGATCAGACGTGATTATTTTTAATGTGAAGAACAAGGTACAAACCAGGCTCAAAGGAAGATTGGGAGAGTTTATAGTCGTATTGAAATTGATTGCTAAATAGCAAACGCCAGCTGCGAACTGCGAGCTGCGAGCAGCATTTACATTTTATTTGTATAGACACGGCTTATATAGAAAGCGACACTACTACATTTGTGCACTAAGGTTGCCACTGCTGGTCCATCCCTCTTGAACCTGAATTGCGTACTGCAAATTCCACAGAACGTTATCAATTGAAGGACGCTTGCTTGGGTCTCTGCACAAGCAATTGATGGTGATTTCGACAGCAGTCTTCAGTGACTGGTATGCAAAACTGCCTTGAATAGAAGGGTCTATTGCAAGTCGTAGCCTCGATTGCCCTTCAGTTAAGCCTTTTTCGAGCTGTTTAGACCAAAAATGCTTTTGAATAAATTTCGCTGAAACCTTTTGATAAGAGAAATGATGAGTAGACTATATGCGTACCTCAAGCTTTAGCTCATTCACTTCACTAGCTGATTTGATCAAATTACCAGTAAGAACTTGGAGCAGAATCACACCTAGCTGGTAAATATCTTCCTTCTCGGCTTCAACATTGGGTTTAGGACTCTCTGAACCAATCTGCATGATCGGAAGTGCAATGGTTAACAGCAAGACCAGTTAACTTATTTCTCTAATTTGACAAGCAACTCTTATTCTCACCTGAAATGGAACGTTATAGTTGCTGATCTTTGCAGAAACACTCTCATCCAACAATATGTTGTCCATCTTCAAATTATTTCCAAAGACACCGGGTGCTACTCCGGTGTGCAAGAACTGAACTCCTCTTGCAATACCAATAGTAACAGTCATTCTCTGGGGCCATTTCAGCCAGTCTTTCTTTCTCCAATCTGCAAAATTAAGTATATAAGAAACTTTTCTAGTACTTTTAAGACTTTTTCTTAATGATGTGATCATTTGTTTTGATAAAGTGCACTTTACCAGTGAGGTGGTCACTTAATGACCCGTTTGAGATGTTTTCAAGGACAATGAATACAGTGGTAGCTGTATTAGGAGGGTCCTGATATGTCACAGTACAGTGTCCTAGAACACTGACCAAATGCCTATGCCTTAGCTTTGACAAGGCTTCCACATTCTGCACCAGGTTTTGGGTCATATTCTTCTGCTTTAGTTTCACACATTTCACTAGTACCCCTGCACCATCCCTAACCCAACCTCTGTAGACCTGTTTAAATTGCAGACATTAAGTAACACACATTCAAATCCAACAAACATTTCAGATTTAATGCAATTCTGATCAATACCTGTCCCTGAGACCCTTCTCCCATTAGGTTTGAAGCATCGAAATTGTTGGTTGCATCCTCGATTTCTTCCAATGTGAATACACGATACGGTGGCAGGCCAAGGGTTGGCAGCCTCATCATTTGGGGGACATGCCCTTAAAAATGCAAATAAAATCAGCTTCATAACGCTTAAAACTTCAAAATAAGACTACTACTCCTGCATCGATTAGGACAAAGAAATTAAAGAAGAAAGAGGGCCTTACTTGCATCTGGGTTTGGCATTAGGGATGCTCGAAACGCAAACTTTTCGAGCTGAGGTCTGCTGTCAAATGTATCTTCTTTCTTCCTATCTCCTAACTTTTTGATAATGACCAAAATCAGCACCCCTATGACTGCAGCAATAACAACAATGCCACCAATGATACCAAGCACAACCCCTATCTTTATTTTTGACTCCTCCTGATGAGTTTTAACCGGAGGTTTAACAGCCAACGCCTCCTTGTGACAATACCTAAAGGTATGCTGATACTTTGAGACTCCACTAGACAAACAGTTCCACGAATCAAAAACCGTCCGATTCGATGACTTTGATCCAATGCAGGAAGGCAGTGCCCCTATCAAAAGGTTCTGTGAAACATCCACAACTTGAAGCTTTGCACTGCAAGTTGTGTTCAACGAGAGAGCCCCACTGAGTTGGTTCTGAGCCAAATTTAGGTACTGAAGTGAAGGGAGGGAGAACAAGAAAGAAGGTATAGGACCAACAAACTTATTGTACGAGAGGTCCAGCTGCTGCAGCTGATCAAAGCTGGTCAACAGTTTGGAAATCTCAGATCTCACAGAATTGTTTCTCAGTATAAGACTTACAAGGCTATTTCCCAATGAGGGAAACGCAGGTCCAATATGATTGTTCCCCAAGTTGATCTCTTCAAGAAGTGCCAAGCCCTTAAGATCTGGGACACTCCCATTGAACATATTATCAGCCAAGTTGATCCTCCTTAGATTCTTCATTGAAGCAAGTGAAGCAGGAACAGAGCCGGAGATGAAGTTCGAACTAATGTTGAGCTGCTCCAGCGACCAGAACCTGTTTATCTTCGCCGGCAGCGGGCCCCATAGTCCCAACGACACAAGGTTGAGGACTTTGAGGTTGGAGAGCTTCGTGATGGTGGTGAAGAATGAATCAATTGAGAAGCTTCTGGACAGAGTAGTCGGCTGAGAAATGACAAAACTCTGAGGGAGGCGAGAAGGGGAGGTCTTGTTTCCGACCACCGTTAATTCTGTTATGCGGTTATTGGTGCAGACAATCTTGAGAGATGAAGAAGGAGGAAGGTAACAGAAGTTGGTCCAGTTAGACCATCCTTGCAGAGCAGGAGGATACTCAAGAAGCTTTTGAACTTGGAATAGTATACGGCTCTCTGTTGCAGTAAACTGAGCACTTGAAATCGGAGGAAACACAAACAGAGATATAATCACAAGCAACAAACTCGAACAAACCCAGAAATTCTTCATTGCTTGGATTGAACTCAAAGGCCACAGGATTCAACTGACACTAATTAAAACATACATATGAATCAGAAACTTCAAGCTAGCACAAACTTTGATCACTGATCAGAAACAACTATGATAAATAAAAGAAGGGTATTTCTTTCTGTTATACCTAATCTAGAGAAAAGCAGGTTCTGGGATTTACTTAGAATAGCAAACTGATAGGAAAATGATTAGAATAAGAAAGTTAGTAGCTATGACATCATGAGAGCATAAGGATCTCGGTTTGGTGTACTGGGATGACAAGAAAGGATTTCACTTGATAGTTAATGATACTCTGTAGAAGTACCCAGCTTTAAATCAGAGAACTCATTATTGTGGAGAGAATGAAAAGATCTGAAAAGACTGGAATTTCTGAGCTACTTGAACATGAGGGACAGTGTGGAAAGTGAGGAGTCGAGTAGAAAGAGACAACGCGAGGAGCCAACTAACTAAATATTTTTAAATCTATCTGCAAATCCATGGTTTATTTATTTTTCATCGTTAACAAATTTCCTGCATGCACTGCTTGGCTTTTAAGTCAACCGAGCTCTGATTCAAACGTAACGTTGAGATTTGAGAGAACCAAGATGTTGACCACGCTTGTTAGGGTAAACCCCCCGGGAGTATCTGAAACACACGCGCCGGCAACACGTGCGGTTCGTGATAGCTTGCTAGGCTTCTCTTTAAGGTTCTAGGCTCTCATGAAATTCTCGTTCATATCGTGCATGAAATAGTTACCATAAATAAAGGATATGGCTCTCTGCAAAGGGAGGTAATTTCAAATTGTAATGAAACAAAAATTCAGTGTTGATCAGTGAGTGTCAAAATGAACTGAAAATTACTAAATTAGTCTGTGTTTACATCGTGTATGTATATACTAATATACATACAATGAATTAATCCAACGATTCGTAATTTTAATTTCTCGATACCCTTAATTCCAATGCCGGAGAGTCGTATATGTAAGCTTGGCCGTTTCATTAATTTTCAAACATGCATGTAAGGTGAGTATGACCATATATGCGTCGGTGTCACTCCCATCGGAATCATCCAGCTGCTCAATATATAACACGTATGTCGTTTTGTCTTACGGGGAGCTTGAAGCTCGGTGAGGTTGTGTGGGACTGTCGGTGGTCAGAGACAGAGAAAAGAGAGAGAGGGAACTAGGCTAAATGACTTGGATTAATGTGAGGATTAGCTTCACCTAATCCTCTGTTTGCCAGCTGACGTTTGTTTCTATCTATCTGTGTTAACGTGTTTTGTTATTTCTTATGGAAACAAGGTTTGCTCCAATTTGCAAAACGACGTCTTGTTATGGAATCTGGTCATCTGGAGAGAATTAAGAAGGCTTATCCTCACATTATTGGAAATAATTATCAATAATTAAGCAGATCGAGGGTCATGCACGCACATACTCCTTGTGGAGGTTAAAAATCCATAATTAGAGGAGATGCAATCGTTTGGTGAGAATATTACAAATTTCAGGCAAGTTCGGTTTATCATCAGTAACACTAATTAAGATAGTAAGAATCAAGGGAAAAAACTATATGCTTATGTTTACTTATAAATGGTAATTTTTACTATAAACTATTTTGAAAGATTCGAAAGCTTTATCTTTCATTCATGAGAGGGATGTTTGGACTTGAAAGTCTCTCCTAACTTAACAGATAGATGTGACACACAAACATTAATCTTCCCAATCCTCCTTAATTCCAAAACAATGCACATCAACTTCCGAATAATGTACTTTATTCATAAAAGATGAGATAAATATTCACTTGCTTTCTCTCTACCCTACGTCAAATGACATCTGAAGTTAACTTTGGGCCCTGATTTGGGCCAACTCTTGTTTCCCTATCCCAGGTCCACATAACTGAACCCACCCAAAAACGACGTCGTTTCGTCTCTCGTTTGGCGGATTATACTCCCCCACTTCTTTAGTTTAACTCAAATACTTTCCAATTCAGCAAAAAAAATTCCAGGTGGTTTCGAACAGTAAGCAGAGCTCAGTCGGCAGCAGAGACCCAATCGACTCTGCGATTTTGCACCGGAAAACTCAAAACGGCGTCGTATTCTTCAGAACGGTACTTTTTGCAATCATTTTATCAATTTTCTTCGTTCGCTATAGTTAGGGTTTCGAAGTCTTGCATTTTGAGCTCTCACTCAGATCGAGTGGATTTCCATCTCTCGCTGGATTCAAGCTTTGTCTGTTTCTCAATGTACATTACTGCTTTTTCATACTGAACCTTCTGTACGATTTATTATATTTTTATTTTTATTTTATTCTATTTTTGTTCCATTTTACAACGTTAATATGAATGAAAGAGATGGGATAGTTTTAAATTCAGTATATTTTAATGGAATTTTAAGTCCGGATTCCATCTGATTTGAGGTATCTTTTCGGCTTGTGTAGAGTTTTGATTTAACTGTGTAGTATATGCAGGTTCTGTAAGTTGAGTTCTTGAGCTGGATTTGACTTTTTGCGATGGGAAAAACGCCGGGGAAATGGATCAAGAATTTGCTTCTTGGCAAGAAATCGTCCAAAGGAAGAGAGGTAATATTGCTGAGAGGCTTGTGTATTGCTTTTCGAATCAATTGGTTGATAAAATGCGAAACTTTAGAATGGTTGTTAAGCTCTGAACTGCAAATTCTGATGTTATACTGATTGCAGAAATCTGCTAGTAAAAGGGAGACAGTGGTCTCTACAAAGTCTGTGCCTGAGTTCACTGTAAGTGCACCTGTGATATCAGCACCATTGGTTGGGACGGTTGCTAGTAACAGAGTGGACTCAGAAATCAGAGCAGCTGCAGAAGTAGCTAATGATAACATTACACCTATAACGGCAAAGGAAGATGGCCAGACGCAAGATATGTCTAGTTCGGGGTCTCAAGATCTTCAGAGTATCAAGCTAGAGAAAGCTGCCACTAAGGCCCAGAGTGCATATAGAGGATATGTGGTACTTTCCTCTTATTCATTTTTTGCTTATTGTTGATAATTATGCTGCGTAATCTATGTTGTACCTGCGTTATAGGATTTTTAGTATAATATTTCTGTCCATACTTATGGCTACTGATGGCTTGCTTAACTATCTTTAAAGGCTCGCCGTGCATATCGAACCCTCAAGGGCATCGTAAGGCTGCAAGCACTTATTCGTGGTCATTTGGTTAGAAGACAAGCTGTATCCACATTATTAGGTGTCCAGGGGATTGTAAAGTTTCAAGCACTGATTCGTGGTCAGCATGTTAGACAATCTGATATTGGGGTTGCAGTGCATAAAATACATCAGGTGAATTCTGGTTACCTTTTTAATTTCATTGTGCTAGAGCGTATTGTTGATGCTTTTCGACTGTAGCAAACTGCAAAAGTATATTTTATATTCTTCATGCCAAACATGTTGTGGTAATGGATATGAAATGAAATACAGCTATTTGTATTGGAGATATTGATATTTGAATTGGTAATATGCTGGCCTCATACATGATATGATTGTTAGTGTATATCGCCTATATGATACTGATGTGTTGAAGCAATTTGAAAGAGCTTTATTGTTTCGTTTTGTGTCTTTTCATTTACTTATATCCTTTTGGCATCGATTAACATCGTTATATTCATCAGGGTGATAGATATTTCGATTTCTCTGGTGTAAGTGCATCTTCCCAGGTGCAGAGGCTTCCAAAAAATGCTTTCGCTCGGAAGGTGAGTATATCAGTATTTTCCCAGGACATGGTTATTCACTTATAAATATACATTCCTTTGATTTTCATTATGGAAAGTATACTGAGTTTGGCTTGGATTCGATCTAAATCATATTACATATGGCTAATGCATTAACAATTTAACACTCTGGTCGGCACAGTGCTCTTGTTTCACATTAGAAGGTGCTGACCTTTTTACATGTCTATGACTGTAGGATAGAAATTTCACTTGCTTGCAGCGGCATATTAAGGATAAATGTAATTTCAATATTGTATTGTCTACCAAGAAGTTTTTGAACTTGTGGTTTGTGCCATTTGGCTTAAAAGGAGTTACTGTTATCATGTGAAATAGTACGCCATAATCCAGGTACCCGTGTTTAGGTTTGGTGGTTTATATTGGTAATATATTCATCTCGTTATTAGGAAGCAATTATCTTCTGTCAATGTGAGACTTAGCACTTTACATCTATTCAAAGTTTTCGGGTACCACACTGAGGAAGTGATCCCCTAGGAAACATTTGTATTCCTACCTGAATTTGGATTTTGGAGAGTCATGCTACTTGTGCCTCCAAACACAAATTCAAAACTACGTAATAACACTGGCATTTAGGTGTTGATTTTAATTACGGAACATGATAAATGATTAAGTCCTGTACCTTTTTCCTACTATCACTGCTGATCCAAACTGTGTATTTAATTATGATTTTTCACTTTCAGCTTCTGGCATCGTTGCCTACTGCTATTCCTCTACGTCTCCAGTATGATTTAGAGGACCCGAACTCGGAATTGGTGTGGCATGATCGCTGGACCAGATCATGCTTTTGGGAACCTGTTGTACAACTAAAGAAAAAATCTGATCTGAAGTCTCGTGGCAAATACAAGAAGATTCAAACAGCTGAAATTGAACCAGCTAAGCCAAAAAGAATTGTCCGGAGACTGTCAAATGAAAATGGACCAACTCGTGTCACTTCAGATTCTGAGAAGCCTAAACGAAATGTGAGGAAAGCTTCAAGTCATCCAGTGAACTCAGTTCAGGAACATAAACAGAACGGAGTTGAGAAGGTCAAAAGTAATGTTAGAAAAGTTTCTGATCCCAAGGAGGTTTCTAATTCCAAGAAGGTTTCTGATCCCAAGAAGAAGGTTTCTGATCTGATGGAGGAGGTTTCTGGTCACACAAAGAAGGTTTCTGATAACAAGGAGGAGGTTTTTGATCCCAAGGAAGAAGTTTCTGATCGGTCAGAGGTTGTTAAGGAGATACCAAAGAACAGTACAGAAACAATTATAGCTCCTGCTGCTCTCGATGATTCAGAGCCGTGCACTAGTGATATTTCTCCAAGGATGCAACACGTGGAAGTTTCTGTCTCCAAACACTCTGATCTAGAAAAATGTATGGAGCTGACACCAACAAATGATACATCCCAAAAGTTAGATAGCCATTCTTCTGGTGACATGCAATCCATGGAGAACAACAGCAAAAGTGAAGAAGTTCAAGCACTAAATGAGGTTCTAACATCTGCCGACAACTTTATTAGTAACGAGGACCAGAAAACCAGCCAGAGAAGGGCATCTTTACCTGTGAAGTTTGATCATCGGGAGAATGGGGCTCAGACCACACCAAGAGTTCCAAGTTACATGGCACCAACTGAATCTGCCAGAGCTAGGCTGAAAGGACAGGGCTCCCCCAGGTTTGCACGAGATGCGGTTGAGAAGAATCTTTTAACCAGACGGCATTCTCTATCTTCTTCCACCAACACCAAGTTAAGTTTACTTTCTCCACGAGCACAAAAATTGGTTCAGGGCAAAGGAGTGATCAGAACTGACAGATCTTTATCATCTTCAAGGGATGGTTTTGGTAAGTTGTGAACCTTTAAAGTTTCTCTGTGCTTTTCATTTATTTTTTTGTTCTAATGACTGCTTTCCTTTTCTTTCTTTCTTTTTTTCATTTTTGTTTCCTCTCTCTGTAGGTTCCTGTTATTAACTCTTTATGAACACTCTTACATACATGTTTCTCCCAGCATCCACATTTATACATATATGCCATATATCATCCTCTCAAGCCTTTATTTTCCCTACTGTAGGTTGGAATCTTTCAGTCATTTACATTCACCTTCTGGTTCATGTTCTTATAATTCTAATACTGCATACTAAATAGTTTAGCTTAACTGCCCAATGGTATTTTTTGAAAGGATAATTACACAATGGTTAGTCTTGATCTCTTTTCTATTCGTTTTCTAAGACACTGTTCTGCCTTTAATCTAGGGCCAAGCTGTCAATTACTTCCTGTAATAAAAAATTGCTGAATTCAGTTTTATGAATTTTCTAAGACAATGTGTTAGAAAATTTTCTAAGACAATGTGTTATATGAATTTTCTTGCCAAGTTCAGTTTTATGATAAATTTTCTATTGAATTTTCTTGTTGCTTCCTTATTGATTAATATTCTTGGTAATATTTGGATTATTTGCTGCATAAAGCTTTCCATTGTCATTTGAAAGACCAGCTCAATTCATAACTTGATTGGTGCCTATTTAACCACTTGAAATTATGGTATCATTCGCAATATTATTGTTGGTACTTTCAATTTCAGATAAGGAGATCCAACCTGAGTGGAGGAGGTGAATTTTGATGAGGCAGGACTATTCTGTGGAAATATATCAAAGGCAGGCGAAAAGAAGAAAAACAGAGTATTTATGCTTTGCAGTTTCAAGTTTTATACAATGTTGTTGGCTCCAAGGTACAATTGTAACCAGCACCAAGATTGTCGAGTAATAGGTGTGTTTTAAGTGTCTAGCTAGTTTGTTCTTTCTTTGACAGTAGAGTTTGTTATGTGGTCTGCTGCTTGATGTTAATGGTACTTTTATCCATTATGAGGTCTTGAGCCTCTGATTTTCAGTGCATGCTATGTTGATATTAGGCCTGGCAATTCAACCCGCTAACCACTATCTGCCCGCTACCCGCCCGTTTAAAACCCGTCCATTACCGCCCCATTAAAATTTTTCACTAATGGGTTAGCAACCCGCTAACAGCCCGCTAACTAATAGATAGTAATGGGTTGTCTAACGGAACCCATCTAACCCGCTAAGAGGAAAAGTAAACCTTAAATCCCTAATAACCATCCGAAACCAACTGCCTCAGTCTTAGTTTAGCTCAGTCTTCTTCTCAGTTTCTCAATTTTAGATCTTTCTTTTACAATTAAACACAACGAATCTTCTACTATTCCCTCCTAACTTCAGCTACCGAATCCTCGAGGAGACCGGCTCCGGCGTCAACGCTGGCGTTGATTACCAAGCTCAATTTGTAGTTTAGCTCAGAGCCAAGAAGCCTCAAATAGGTAGGAGCTTTGTGCTTCAACGTTGATTAAATTCTATGTATTTGCTATTTTCAGGGTCTAATCATTAATGAGTTTGTGGGTTTTTGTTCAACTATGTCTCTGTGATTGAGTTTGTTAGTGGATATGATTGGCTTGGTCATCGAAAATCTGATACGATATTCAAGCAGATTCCAGGATGTTGGTCGTTCTTAAAGTCCTGCATATCATAACAGTTGCTCAAGTCATTGTTAATGTTAAATCCTTCAAACCCTTCCAATGTGTTGGAAATAGGATCTTTGTATATTTTAGTTTTATGTAATGATATGACTTCATATATAACTCGTTTGGATAATGATGAACTAAAATGTGTTATTTGTAGTTTGACATTAAATATGATTTGATATGAGAATTGTGGCATTAAACCAAAATATATATATAAAAAAAAAATAGAAAAAAAAAAATCTTAGCGGGTCTTAGCGGGTTCCAACAGGTAACCAACGAACCCAACGGGTTCAACCCGTTATAACCCGCTATCTTAATGGATTATAGCGGGTTGAATCCGTTAAAACCGCAACCCGTTACAACCCGTCCATTAACCGTCCATTACCGCCCAATTGCCGGGCCTAGTTGATATCAGAGGATCTTTAGGTTCAATGGTCTGCCTCAAACCGAGTACATTATTGCATCTACATGGAAGAGCTGACTAGTAAACTTAATAACTACCAGCAGGCATTACTGAAAATTCCATTGCATTAATTATTTTCATCTTTGTTCTTAGAAATCATGCAGATGTTCATATTTCTAAGAAGTAATTCGAAGATCTGCTTCACTCATACAACGCAGAAAGCAAACAGTGAAGTACCACCAGTCCAAGTAGGATGAAACTTAGCCAGGCCAACTGTGTACCCATTTCCTAGGTAAATGCACCCATAGCTTGCTGAAACGCCCCCGTATATTGAAGCACCAGTATTAGTTGACCACAAAATCTCTCCGGTGGTCGCATCCATGGCATATAGAGGACCATTTGAAGCTATAGACCCAGCAAACACAACCCCATTAGCAACTGTAACAGGTCCCAGGGCAAAGTCGTTGCTTGGATTTGCGGTTGACCACAGTATCTTCCCGGTATCCACATCCAGAGCCACCCATGCTCCGGCTGTTGTTGTTAGGTTTGATGGTGCTAGAGTGAACCTCTGTCTTTGGCCATTGGCGATGTTTGTGTACACCCTTATCCCATCTGTGGCTGCACCCCATATCCCACCTCCTTCATTGCTACCTGGTCCTGCCGACTACAAAATTCAGCTTAGTTTAGTTGCCTATCTGCATAAAAACCTACTTTGAATTTGCAAGAAGCAGCTTACCTTGAACCAAACAATGTTTCCATTGTCACGGTTTAGAGCCCAAGCAAACCCGCTCTTCTGCACAGCCACCACAACATCGAGTCTTGTTCTATTAGGGTGTACGGTAAGCAGCATCGGTGCCTCTCCAAAGTCAGCATCATCATTAGGTCCTGGAGGGCAGTCGGGGTTGTGCGGTATCAAACAAGCGAAGTAGAAAATGTCGTAGCCACCTAGCTGCCTAGACCATACAATCCTCCCGGTAACAAAATCCAATGCAAGAATCGAATTGAAGTGGATATCTGGACCGGTGCACTGGTCAGGCTGTGTAGGCGTTCCTGTCTGGTTATTCTGTTTCTCTTGACATTCAAGCACCTCAGGTGGAGCTGTGTAGAGGTTCCCAGTTGCTACATAGACATGTCTCCGCAACACATCAATGGAAGGACTGCTTCCCCATACTGCAGCTCCTGAGTAACCGTTCAGGCTACCGCCGTTGTCCGGTAGCATATAAGTCCGCCATATGACTTCACCCGTTCTAACATCTAGCTTTGCTACACTGCCACGGAAACTGCAACACTGAGAAGCTGGTAAGCCTTCTTCCAGAGATGACACCCCTACGTAAAATGACCTGCAAAAATGAAAGTTGGTTCAATGGTAGCAAGGAGTAGTCCCTAATACAAACTGAACCACATGTTTCAAAATGCTGAGTTTCTCACTGACCCTAGGAGTACGGTGCCAGACATAGTGATCATAGTTCGAGGGCGTGGGTCTAGTTGAGTCGACCAGACAAGCTTCCCGTTCAAACGATTCACAGCAATCACAACAGCAGGTCCATAAATACCAACGATCAGGAGGTTACCAGTTATTGTTGGGGTTGATCTTGACACTGTAACGTTCACAACGACGCCTGTGCCATTTAGTCCAGTTAACTGACTGAGGTTCTGCTTCCATATCAAACGGCCGTTAAGTGCATTCACGGCGTACAGAAATCCATTCCATGATGGGAAATAGACCGTTCCATCAGCCACTGCGGGTGTTGCAGTGATGTCTTTACCGGCGAAAAATGACCATTTTTGTCGCATGTTTAACACCCTCCTTGGGTTGATGAGCACTTCCCCATTAGCATACCTTGTGTTGCTATTGTCACCTCCGTGATTGAGCCACTGAAACAAAAGAGAACTCAGATCATTTACAGATTGCATTTATGAGAAACTGAATATGGTTACAAGTACTTACAAATGCAAACGTTGTATCAAGAAGTGTGAATAAACACAAGCTAATGACTAGCATGTTTATTGTGCTATGACATTTCTGATTTCGTACAGAAACCATGTTGGCTGCCGGCCGGTGTAATTGGTACTCGATCTCTAGCTGCAAATGGGGATTATATAAGCAGGGAGACCAAGGAAGTGATTGAGCCAATTAACTGTACAGTCACGCGGTTTTTCTTTGATGCAATAGTCACAGTTTACTATTGCGACTTTCATCTTGCTTCCTACCTTTGGAACTTTAAATCAACTAGCTAGAGTGGGACTGTTTTAATCAATTTTCGCCCAAATATATGTTAAAGAGCAAAATTGCAAAGGAAAAGTTCATTCTTGGGTAAATTTTGGATCAAATAGGCCAAGCCCCACTCTCAAGTCCAATTATAGAATGTGATGTTTGCAAAGCGCACTTTCTGGTAAAGTGACTGGCAGCTGCTTGCCGGGTACGGCGGTTCACATATATAATAAATGACTAAATCATGAATGCTAGCTGGTGACCAAAACGGTCATCAATCTACAGCAAGCAAAGCAAATAAAAGATTGATCACCGTTGTGTGCTAGGTTTTGCTATTTTAGCAACATGAAGAATTATTAGTAGCTTATCGAAAATAGCATATGATGACGTTTGCATGCAAAGCAAGTTGAAGTAACTGAGCTATCTGTTCTGCGGCTTACCCTGTTTGGTCAAAAAGGTTCAGGATATTGAGGAAGCTCGCCCCCAACTCCAGGCACGAATGTGTGTGTGGATATGTCATTTCCTGCTATACGGTCTGTTGAGAGAGTATTTAGCAGGGAATGACAGTTGAAATTATTGAGGATACTGATCAGCCTATACCTGCTACAAAATTGTAAATTAAGGATCAATGCATGATTAAGAATTTAAGATGACTCGCTGCAGTCATTATTATGAACGGGGCCTCATCAGAAACAGCATCAACATGAACTATAGAAAATGAGGCCGGAGATGGCAGAGGTCAGGTGGCAACTAGAGTTCCCCCAAACACTTCAGTGGCATTCGATCTTTCCCTCAATGAGTGAATAGTGATGCCAATGAAGTGGTCAGGGGACCTCCAGGCGGCAACTGACTTTGATTGATTGATCGATAAACTCTCTTTCCTTTCCATCTTGCATGGTTTGGTTTGTTGGTAAGTGATCAAGTGCTTGCCAAATTTATACCAAATGAACGATTCTCAGGATTCTTAAAATTATCGAGATATGGTGTAGGAATATTAGAGTATATATGAGAGAATATCAGAAAGTTATTGATATATAGAGCTGCACAGAACTAATATAAAGATATGGTGTACTATTGAATCTGGTCATAATCATGCGTTAGATAAATGGTAGTGAATATATTAAGATGAAGGCCTGAACTAATTGGTTTGGCCACTACTGAAACATAATGTGCAACTTGGCGAGCATATCAGATCGATCATGACTGTCCATACCTGCGGTCCAGCATTCCGGCCTCTTTTGTGTGACTATGATCAATCGATCGAGTGGGGATATATGAATATGGAGTGAAATCTTGGATCCCTTCATGGGTTCATCTATGATCGATCCACCGAAAAAGTCTGAAAAGGAAAAGCTGTGGAATATATCATATCGGATAGATAGAGATGGACATCAACTGGGAGTAGCAATTCCGTTGATCTTTCCAGATATTCACTATAATAAATCTCTATATATATACGCACCAATCCCAGAAGTCGTCTAGGTTCATCCATCTCTCCTGCACAACTTTACGCCCACACATTTTCCTCACGACTGAGAATCGAAACACAACGACTAGATCGAAGAAGAACTAATTGAAGAGATCACCAGCAGCATCTTACTTGGCTATAAATAGTAGACGCCTACAGTTGACATTTGCTCAACCAAGCAAGCAATTACTTAGCACTCGATGAGATCAATATTGATAGAAGACTTGGTTGATGTTGAAGTACTTTCAGGTGTCCCCTAGAGTTCTCTTGACCACTTCATTGGGAAGCAAATCAAATATATCTCTGTTATCCCACTGAAGTGTTTGGGGGAACTCCCGGTGACATTTGATATCATATGATTCATGAGTACCTACCAAATAATGGCGAGCACACAAGGCCGGAATTGCTAGCTAGCTAGCTACATTTTTTACAGTTTCATACTTTCATTCATACATATACATGCGCTACGAGCAAAGAGTTTGCATGCATGAACACTTTGCTGCACCGACTTTCTTGGTGAAATAATCTAAACTTTCAATGTCTTGGTTTTCTTTTTCAACAGATGCATGCTGTAGGTTTGGTTTGCTTAACTGTTGAAGGTTTGCTCGATCTTCAAATTGCACAAATAATGTATATATTGAAGCAAAATATTTGATAGAATACTGTCCGGGGATCGGAATTATATGAAGAAGTATATGTAGAAGGTTAATTAAATAGTAATGTGACTAATGGAGTTGATCTCGAGAATTCTTCTTCTTTAAGCGTCTCTATTGTATGCAAAAAACTTACCAAAAGTTCAAATACGTACATGCAAAACGTCAATAAAACATTTAACTTAACTCTAATCAAAGTTCATTTGTGTCTGATCCAGTTTGAACTTTCACATAAACCAATTTATGATATATAAAGCTACATACAAAACTATAGAGGGTAACAAGCACATGTCTCAACAATTTTCATTATATTGTTTCATCTACGAAAACTTCGTCGACAATGGTTGCATCTCTTTTATGACACCCATCAGAAATGTAATTTATAACAGGCAAAATTACTGTTTTGGTCACTGATCTTTGTCAAGAACGACAGTTTGGTCACTATCGAATTTCAAATATCAAAATGGTCACTCAAATTAATGTTTCATTATCAATTTGGTCATTAGAGGTCAAACGACCGTTAATTATAGAATATTCTTCGAATATTCCGTTTCTTACCAGGGGTATTATGGTCACTGAAGTATATTGGCGCCATTTCACAAATTACCCGCGAAGTATACTGTATTCTCTCGAGTTCACTTGAAAATGAAACCCTTGCAAACTCCTCTATGCAGCACTTGAGCTCTCCTTTGATTTTGCTGAAGCCATAATTTTCCTGGTAGAGGGAAATGAGATGGTTTTCTTCTTTAGCCTCTAGGGTCTCACCTGCACTCAGAAGCCAAAGGCAAACCAAACCCAGGAAGCCTCTGCTGCCGCCTTGTGCTCCCCACAAAGGTAATCACTTTGAGCTTCAAACCAATTTCATTTCAGCTAAGCATCTCAATTCTCCTGTAATCGATCACCTCTACATTTCTCAAATTCTTTCTAGAAAGGACTGGTTTTTGTTACTTGACCACGAGTTGAATGCCAGGAGGGTTGTTCTGAATCCTCAGTCTGTTGCTAGTGTGTTGCAAAACCAAGAAAACCCATTGCACCCTTTGAAGTTTTCGATATGGGTTTCGAATATTGATCCTTTGTTCTTAAAGAATCGATCGGTTCGGGGTGTTTTAGCCAACACCCTTTTCAGGAATGGCCCGGTTGTGTTGTCTGTTGATTTGCTTAAAGATGTTAAGAACTCAGGTTTGAAGGTTACTGAAGATTTGCTTTGCATTTTGATTGGTAGTTGGGGGAGGTTGGGTTTGGCAAACTATTGTGCTGAGGTTTTTGGGCAGATTTCATTTCTGGGTCTTACTGTTAGTACTAGGTTGTATAATGCTGTGATCGATGCTTTAGTTAAGTCCAATTCACTTGACTTAGCTTATTTGAAGTTCCAACAAATGCCGGCAGATAATTGGCTTATTGTCTGTCATCCACTTGATGTGGTGAAGAAAAGATTCCAGGTAGATCTTTTGACATCCTGAACCCCAATCCCGTACTACAATTATTCATCTGGAATTACTGGCATACAGAGATCTTTCCCTAAGAATATGAGGAATGAAGATTTGAATTATTATACTTATATAGTAGTTATATGTGTGATAATGCAATGATATAAAACTTTTTTTTTGGGTTGTTGCAGATTGAAGGACTACAGAGGCACCCAAGATATGGAGCACGAGTAGAGCACCGTGCCTACAGCAATATGGTTGATGCCTTGCGACGAATAGTGCAGAAAGAAGGCTGGGCTGGTCTTTATAAAGGAATAGTCCCATCAACTGTCAAAGCTGCTCCTGCTGGTGCAGTGACATTTGTGGCTTATGAATATACATCAGACTGGTTAGAGTCTAGATTAACTTGAATCTAACCATTCTACTCTCTGCAAAAATTAATTTAGGGATGATGTGATTCTTTTTGTCAGTGGAAATGTTACAGACCCTCTTCTTGAAAGAAAGGAAAAGGGCACATTGTTTGGTCACACGGTCACACCTCTACAGGCTCTAAGATTGTAAGCAGATAGCAAAATGGTTGAGATGTAAACCATCTTAAATTTTTGTAACAACAGTTGGACTCGTAATTGAAGTTTTAACTCTCCAGAAAGAAATGGCTACTACAGTATCCTCTACAGAAAGAAGTGGCTACTACAGTATCTGCACTCGACGGCATTGAAAGAGCAAAAATGTACATGTAGAAAACAGAGCACTTTCCCATCATCAGAACGAGCTCATAATGTATCATAATCTACGTTCGTGGACGGAAAGATTTTGTAATTTCACATAAAGAAACAGAGTAGCATATCTTGTGTCCAACTCAAAAGCCTCAACGACTTTTTGGCTGACTTGGAAACCAAGTATTAGCTACAAAAAATGCTACATTTTTCAAACTGCAGAAAATACAGAATTCTCTAATAAGACTTTCTATGAGTCCCTATATATATCCTCAATTCATTATTCAAAACAGTAAGTCAGTAGTCCACAACAGGAAACCATAAGCTCTGTGTCTTTCAAGGATTCCTATTCTGTTTACTGGTATCCTGAGGAGGCAGTGACACAAACTGCACAATCCTCCTAGGCTACATCAACCCGAAATTTGTCTGCGATTTTGTGCACCTCCATGGGGCCATTGTGATCCTCAGCCTTGCCCTGATGCAGTAGTATAATGTGCCGTAGCTGGGCCACGTTCAGTGTCCCCGGAGGAGCTACTCTATCCTCAAACCTACCGGAATCCGGCTTCGTATCCCTCAGCTTCGGTAGCGGCCTCTTATACTTGTCCACCACATGTGCCTGTTTAACATATTACACATTAATTGCAAAATTTACACAATTTGAGCAAGTGACGTCATATAGTTCATACTGACCTCACCCATTTCCGGTTTGCCTCCGGGCTTTGATTTGATCCTCCCCACCATCTGATTGAGCATCGAATCGAACTTGGGGTCGCGTTCTCCTAGGAGATTCGATCAAAAATGTGGGTTAGCTGAACAATGAATAAAGGCGAAAGCTTTACATACCGGAACCGAAATCCTCGGCGGGTTTGGTGACGACGGTCTTGGGTGTTGACGACGTCGTTTCGATGGGTCGGGCTTTCCCGGCTGCTCGGCGAAGTGCCTGGTCCATTGAGAGGTGGGTGCGCGTGGTGGTGGGCACAATTTCTATTTTGTTTAATTATTGAAATACCCCTTATTTATTTATTTTAGGGTTTTTAAATCGATCAAGGCTTAAAATGACATATATACCCTCAACACTTTGGCACATGTAGTGAACATCGACGGCACGTGACATATTTTAACGTCTCAGTTCACGGAGTGACCATTTTGATATACTTTTGCATAACTTGAGTGACCATTTTGATATTTGAAATTCGATAGTGACCAAACTGTCGTTTTTGACAAAGATCAGTGACCAAAACAGTAATTTTGCCTTTATGACACCCGTCGGAAATGGAAACTCTAAAAGCAATCAGGCAACAACTTATGGTGTTGATCGCCCCAGTGTTATTTAGAATTCTTATGTATCATGAATTTAGTATTTATATATGATTTTTCGAATATTGTATGTTAGAATTTGCAATACACTGAAATACTGAATGCATACTTTGTTAATATTCTTAATTCTTCTACTTTCAAAAGTAATAAGAAATCTTTTTTAGATTTTTAGTTTTCGTCATTTTTGGAACACGTTTATAAGATATATCTTGTCAAAGGTTAGATTAAAAATGAAAATGAAAATTTGAATAGAAATAAGCTACATGAAGGACGGTGAAACACGTTCGGATGTGCCATATGTGCCCATAAGGCCCATCCTTACCTGTAGGACTACGACCCGCCTCGACAGCCCATTTCTTTGGCTAATAGACGGCCCATTCTTCCCGCTTCTGTTTAGCGCATATTATAGCTCAAGATATACAGAGGGGTATAAATGCCTTTTCATAATATCATCAAACGAGTCCGATCGTTTCCGACGCGTTTCTAACGTTTTCCAACGTGTTTCCAAGCGTATCCTTGAGTTCAAAGATATGAATATCTTGAGTACTCATCGGATAGTTGTCGGACATTCCTTAATATGCGCCGGAGACGATCTGATATGTTAGTAAAAGACAATTTTACCCCTATATGTTTTCTCATTTACATATAGATATACAGAGGGGTATAAATGTGTTTTTGATAACATATCCAAACGGATCCGATCGTTTCCGACCCTTTCCGTCGCGTTTCCTAACGTATCCTTGGGTCCTGAGAAATTAAACTTTCAAATACTCATCAGATAATGACCGAATATTCCTTGATACGCGCTGGAGACTATCTGATAAGTTAGTGAAAGACAACTTTATCCCTGTATGTGTTCTCATTTACAGCTGGCCGATAAGGGCTTCACTGCAGTTTGGTCACTTTGGTGGCCTAATGGATCATATAAGGTAACAAACTAACAAGGGCTGTGGCACGATTTTATTTATTTCTTTTCATTTAGAATCAAAATTTCCTTGCAATTTTACGTAATTAAGTTGGTAGAATACATAAATTTCACGTAGAAATCCTGTACAGTTGCTCTGTTCTCTGTAAATCCAACAGATGATGTACATTTTGAAGTTTCAATTTCTGATTTTTTGCAGCTATTATTGTAGAAAGTATGGCCTGGTATACTAAGAGAGCCATAATTTTCCTGTATTCTCGTCCATCACTGGATGTCTTTGTTAGAACCAATCAATATAGGGCATACAAACAATTTTTATTTATAATCAAATACTATCAATTCTACTAACAGCAATCAAACAATCGAAAGACAATAACGAAATTGAATTAGAATTTACTGACTTGATCAGATTGAGGCCTGCGTAGTAGTGTCCTTAGACAGAAATTCGTCCCCACTTGTGCTGTAGTTTCAGACGTCTATCTAGAGGATTCAACAATCTAAAAACAAGTTCTTGCACAAGAACTTGTTTCTGGCGAATTTTCTTTGTGTTTCTCTGAAGAACAGAAGAAGAAGAAGGAGAAAAATATGTTGTCGGAACAACAACACAAACACCGTATATATAATAGTCAAAAATGAAAAGATGTGACTGACCAAACAGTTATAACTGTTCCAACAGTTGTAACTGTTGGTCAGATAATATCAATTCAAATTTCAAAAATTAAAATAAATATTTTCGAATAAAATAAATATTTTAATCAACAGAGCCCAAGGCCCATCTTTTGACTATTAAATATATATTTAATTTATGTGCAATTCTATTGAAAATTCAATAGAAAAGCCCATAAGCCCACTCTCTCACACTTCACCCATTTAATAGACTAAATGGGTTAGTTCTTATAAATGCCAAGACTCTTTCTATTTCTTCAATGTGGGACTAAAGTCCCACAAGTTCCTACAGTCTTAAACCACAAACGTACTTCTACCATCACTAGATGTCTCAAGCCACAAATTAACGTATACTTCTGCTAGCTTGTGGCTGTCGTTTTCTCTTGTTGATCTCTTTCAGAAATGGGAAAGATACGTGGATGAGTCCTCAAAATAATTCTGAATCCAGATTGATTAGGTGATCGTACTCTTAGCTGAACATAGCTACTGAGAAACTCTTGAACAGCAATACAACATCGTCTATCGAAGTGTCTGTCTAGTATGCTTACAGTAGAAATGACAAGCAAAATAAAGCATAAAAGAAGAACAATGCTATGGTACTTACTATATAGTTGATGGTATAGCTGCAAAAGAGAAAATGTCGCGAACTAGAATCGATTGCTGGTCAGGCTTCATCTCATTCTCAGCAAAATCAAACGCCACCAGGAGTTCCCCCGAATACTTCATGAGTGAGAGGATTAATGTATCAAGCAGGGGCGGATCCAGGATTTCAAAACCTGGGGGGCTGTAACTGTGCAGCGCACAATTTTTTTTTTTGAGGTTTGAAACCTAGTGTGGGAGGCTCATCCTCACGCCTTCATTATTATAATATAAGAAAACATACATCGAGGGGGGGGGGGGGGGGGGGGGGGGGGGGGGACATAAAACCAAACCCCAATAATAGAAATTCTACATAGTAAACTAACTAAACTTCACCCTCCGAGGTCCGCTAACTTCAAACTCCGCAACAACTGAACTATTATCAATGCTTTCGGCATACTCTCTTTCAATATAAAGAACCATTGAATCATCAAGGAACTCCTCACCCATCTTATTTCGAAGAGTATTTTTCAAGATCTTCATTGATGAAAATACTCTCTCAGTTGTTGCAGTAGACACAGGAAGAGTCAACACAAGACATATCAATCTATAAATCATCGGGAAGAATGCTGACTTTCTTGTTTCAATCATCAGTCGACACAAGTCAGATAGTGATGGTGTCATGTTGAATCTTATATCCATTTGAATATCAGCAAGAAAATAAGCACACTCCATCTCAAGAGAAAGTATATCAGTGTATGTAAAATCTTGAGGATAAAACTTCACAGCAAGAGTGCGAACATCTTCAGCCTTGAAAGCTTGAAAATTATCACGAGGATCAAGTGTTGCACTAAGAATAAGAAGCTCCAGTGAAGTTTCTGTGAATCTGTTTTCTAACTCTGCCAACTGCAAGTCAATCACAGCATTTAGAATATTAACTCGATAAAAATGCTCATTTGTAATAAAGTTTCTTTGCTGGCACGTTCTTGGTGTTGCACCTTCCATATAAGGAGCACACATATCCGGCATAACTACATCATGCTCCTCACAAAATGATATCACTTTTGCAATCAATGTGTCCCAACCATCTTCTCTCATAGCCTGAAGTTTTGGTTTTGTTACTGTCAGAAATCTCAAACCATTCAAAATGTCTATAGCCTTCTTTTGCAATGCTTGACAAAGAAACTCAGTAATCTTCATGACATCATCCATCAACAGCAAACAAAACACAAAATCAAAATCCTTCATAATCTTACCAACACTGCTTGCTTGTCCTCTCACCTTTGCTTGCCCATTTGCTTTCAAATCCGCAAGAGTCAATCGGGTGGCTCTATATAACTTGATCAAACTTGAAATGGAATGATGATGTGAACCCCAACGAGTAGCTCCTACTCGTTGCAAACCGCTGGTCTGATTAGCTCCTCTACCTGTCTCAAGTCTACTAGCAACTACTAATTCTTCAATCTCTTCCTCTCGGATAGTCTTTAACAAAAAATGTCTTTTTGCAGAAGAATCCACAAAAGTAACAAGCAAATTGAGTTTTGAGAAAAAATCTCAAACTTCATCCACTCCCATAGCAACAACATTTAATGTTAATTGCAAACGATGAGCAAAACAATGCACATAATAAGCATATGGACACTCTTCCAAAAACAATGCCTGAAGTCCATGAAACTCACCCCTCATGTTGCTAGCGCCATCATAATCTTGACCACGCATATTTTCCACTGGAATATCATATTGAGCAAGCACTTTGGTAATCTCATTTTTAAGTGTTGGAGAACAAGTATCTGAAAGACAAACAATTTTAAAGAACCGTTCTCTAATCAATCCATGACAGTCAAGAAATCGAAGAATAATAACCATTTGTTCCCTCTTGGATGTATCAACAGACTCATCAACAAGAATACAAAATTTTGCATCCCCTAATTCTTCACGGATTTTTCTTCTCACTTTGTTGCCAAGAATATTCAAGATTTGTTTTTGAATAGTTGGAGAGATATACTTAGCATTCCCGGGAGCATTTTTTAAGGTAACATTGTGAACTTCAATATACATTCTTCCAAACGAATGTAGAACTGCATTAACATTACCAGCATTAGCAGAGTCAGCTGATTCATCATGACCTCTATATGCACATCCTTGATTTGATAGCAATCTCACTGCCTCTATGGTAGAAATAAGCCGAAGTCGGTTATTTGCAGTCTCCTGTGATGACTGTGAGTTGATCATTCTATCAATATGTGCTGCTGGATTTTTCAGATTTTCCCATTTGACCATGGCAGTATTATGCACAGAATTGATGTCCTCACCAACATGACGAAGAATCACAGATTTCTTAGTATTAATATTCTTCCAACTTTGAACTCCTTTCACAGTAAATGCGGGATGATGAGATGGATGAGAATCAAATAAGAAACAAGGAAAACAAAATGCTCTGTCGACGAAATCAGAATACTCAAGCCAAGGCCACTGTTTAAACCATTTGAAATTAAACCTTCGACCTTGACCTCCCTCAATGGAAACTTTATACTCACATAGTTCAGGTTGAAATGGTCCTAATACCACATAAGCTCTTCTAACATTTTCACGATCATTCAAAGGGTATGAATAAATGGGCCTCCTCTTTCCTGGATCACGTTCAAGACAACTTAAATCGAAATTTTCTTCCACCTCAATATTTTCAGTTTGAAACTGTTCTTGAGGAATTGATGGCAACGGATCAACATGAACATCATCAACTGAATCTTCAGTCATATTTATACTCCCACTAGCACTAGCATTCCTCTCACTTGATGGATTATCATTTGTAAAAAATGAAAAAAGATTTTTGAATCGTTTAGGTTTACGTTGATCCCCCATTATATTCAATGTATAAAACCTATATAAGATTGTATAAAGTTGATTAGGACATAAAACTACTTACTCAAACACTATATATGACATCTCACAGCCACAAACAAGACATAAATAAAAATTGAGCAAGAGGTTAAACTCACAGGAACTAGCTAGTCTGCTACTACTGTAATGTAATCAAAGCTCAACCTCTTGAGTCTTGACGCTTGCTTCTATCTTCCTTCACTGATTTCAATTTCAAGAATGAACACAAAAAAAAAACACAAAATCAGTTATCATATAGCACAATCCACAATTACATAGAAATAGAAATAGAGCACTAAACTATAAATCTTTGATTTTTCCATCAAACCCATTACCTATTATCTCATTAATCATAATCAATTTCAAGAATCTATATCATAATTTACAAATTACAACTTCAAATTTCATTAAGAATATAGTCTGCAACTTCGTGATATCCAATTATCCAAATCTTACAATCCATTAACCCATATATTCAAGAGAATAGAAATACCTGAAAGAAAAGGGCAAGAGATTGATGAGCTTGTTGACTGAGAAGTGAGAAGTGAAGCAGTTAGCACAATAGCACTTAGCAGTGGAGTTGTGGAGGTCGACTGGAGTTGGAACTTGGAGGAGGTAAACGGCGACTGAATAAGGGTGGGCTAATGAATTCATGGGTTTGTATGTGGTCACGTGACTAGCATAAAGTTTTTTGCATACCTCTATTTTTTTTTTAATGGGCTGAAAATCATGCCGGGCTACAGCCGGTGTAGCCCACCATCTGGGTCCGCCCCTGGTATCAAGTTATCCCCAACTGGATCTACCATATATATAGTATTCAGCAGTAGTACTCTTTGCATTTAGTGGTGTAGTTCTTGCTTGGTCCTGAGTATATTCTTTGTCCTTGTTCAATAGGAGATAAAGTACAGTGGAAAAATCTGTTAGTATTGATGAATGTAGACGACATACGATGCTGGATGCGAGTTAGCTATATAGCAATGGAATCATATCGAAGATGAGGTGAGGTGATTAGTGTCATGTGCTTTTCTATCCTCGGTTCTGTTGTTCACATGCACTTTTCATTTTCCTCCATGAAGTTATATGAAGCTCACCTCGATCTCCTTTTCTTCTTTTTTGTTCATTCATACAAATTTCTGGTATATATATTCAAATTCATTCAATCAAAGTCCTTAACGGCCGGTTTTAGATATATTTGATGAAACAGAACAAGAGGGTATGGTATGTGGGAGAACATGACAACTCACTTTGGTTTTGTCATATAAATCTTCATCTGACTGCAATCTTGACTAGGTTTAGATAATAAGTATTTAACTCTACAGATTGAATTCTATAAAATTTCTCTGCATTTGCTTACAAACCATATTATGTTTAGGGCTTTAAAATGATAATGCGTTACTTCCACTTCTTTGGCTATAGTAGGATGATCCATACAAGGATGTACTGAATGAACAGCAAGAAACATAAACTCTCAGAAACATATCGATCTTCAAATTCAAAGGAAAAAAACAAAAAACAAAAAACATGAAAACCCTAGAGAGAGGAATACCCTCTCGCCGTCACCCCTTCAATCGGTCTACTACCGAAATTCACAGACGATCTCCTCGTCAATCATCAATCTCTCTCTCCCACCCACGCTATCATGGCACCACGAGAGATCCATCTCTCAATTATGTTAGAATCCATGTTAGAATTCACAATACTTCAACTTTCGCTTTGGCGAATGAAGTATTTCACACTGATTTCCTTGGCGGATAGTGTTTGAAGAAGAATAGATGAACTGAACTTATGCAGCTTTTTCTTTGATCTAAAAATTCTTTTTAAGATTACAAAGTAAACACTTCCCTTTTATAGGGATACAAAATAACCTACAAAAATATCTTAAGTTAGAAAGGCTAGAGATCAACTTGATAACTTATAGTAATATGATACTACAAATATCTAGCAGAAAATCTCAGTGGGATGAACAGTAGAAAGTTACTGGAAAGCATATTAGCTTTTCAGTCTAACTCCTAGTTCACCCATGAAAACATTAACTTTAACACTCCCCCTTAATGCTTTGCCTTATCATTCCTAGCAAGCCTCTGAGGTATTCAAACCTCTCTCTTGGCAGTGCCTTGGTGAAGATATCAGCAACTTGGTCATCTGTATTGCAGTACACCAAATCAATCTCATTCTCCTCTACTGCATCCCTGATGTAATGAAACTTCAAGGCGATGTGCCTGGCCCTACTGTGATAGACAGGGTTCTTGCTCATGGCGATTGCAGACTTGTTATCACTGAGAATGGTTGTTGCTGTTCTGTTTTTCTCACCAAAGTCTTCTATGACTCTTCTTAGCCAAATTGCTTGTGAAGTGGCGATTGAAGCTGCAACATATTCAGCTTCAGCTGTGGACAGTGCCACTGATTTCTGCTTCTTTGAGGCCCAGGAGAACACTCATGTTCCTAGTGTGAAAGTGTATCCAGATGTGCTTTTCAAGTCATCTACACTGCCTCCCCAGTCACTGTCACAGAACCCAAAGAGTTTTGGTTCTACATTCCTCTCATACAAGATTCTAAAGTCGATTGTTCCTTGGATGTATCTCAGGATTCTCTTTGCAGCTCCATAGTGTATCTTAGTGGGGTTGTGCATAAATCTGGACATCAAGCTTGCTACATACATAATATATGGTCTTGTTGCAGTCAAGTATAGCAAGCTTCCCACTAAGCTTCTGTATAAACTCTCATCAGCACAACCACTTCCATCTTCTTTGGAGAATTTCTCACTGACCACTAGAGGAATTGCAACTGGATTGCAACCTAGCATTTTGAACTTCTCTAGTATAGTCTTTGCATATTTCTTATGGGTAATGAAGATTCCCTCCACTGCTTGAATTATTTCAATTCCCAGAAAATAATGCATGATTCCCAAATCACTCATTTCATATTTCTTCATCATATCAGACTTGAAATTTGAAATCATCTTTTCACAGCTTCTGGTAAATACCAGATCATCAACATATAAGGAGACAATAAGTATACTTGATTTACCTTCAGTCTTTGTGTAGAGGGCAGGTTCGTTTTCACTTCTTTGAAAACTCCTCTCTGTGAAATAGGAATCGATCTCACCATACCAAGCTCTTGGGGCTTGTTTCAGGCCATAGAGAACTTTCTTCAGCTTGTGAACTTTCTGCTCTTTGCCTTTGATGATGAAACCATGTGGTTGTTCCACATATACTTCTTCTTTCAGCACTCCATTTAGAAATGCAGACTTGACATCGAATTGGTGTAGATACCAGCCCTTTTGTGCAGCAATTGAAATCAGACCTCTTATGGTCTCATGTCTTGCCACTGGTGCAAAGGTCTCATTGAAGTCCACTCCAGGTATCTGCGAGTATCTCTTCGCCACCAATCGTGCTTTGTTTCTTTACACAGAACCATCTGAATTCAGCTTGGTCTTGTGTATCTACTTCAAACCTATGACATCCTTGTTGTCTGGTTTGTCAACTAGCTCCCATGTGTTGTTCTTCACAATCACATTGATCTCCTCGTGCATTGCAGACCTCCATCCATTTTCCTTCACTGCTTCTTCAAATCTTTCTGGCTCAAACAAACATGCATTGCAGCTTTCATACACATCATTTAAGCTTCTCATCCTTACTGGTGGAGAGCTTGGTGTTGATTGAGCATCTGAAAATCCTGGCGAGTAAGGTGTTGGCGAATGTGTCGCTGGCGAATTTGTCGCTGGCGAATGAGATTTTGGCGAGTGAGACGCTGGCGGATTTGTCACTGGCGAATGAGACGCTGGCGGATTTGTCGCTGGCAAATGAGACGCTGGCGGATGAGTTGCTGGCGGATCGAGTTCCAGCTCTACTGGATTCTCTTGTTCATTTTGAACATTTACTTCATTTCCTTCTCTCTTTTGGACTGAACCTTGGTTCCAATCTCAAGATGAATTCTCACTGAAGAGAACATCTTTGCAGACTATCATTTTCTTCTTCTGCAGATTATAGAGCATATAGCCCTTTGATTGAGAGTTGTATCCCATGAATACACACTTCTCACTGGTTTCATCCAGTTTATATCTTAGCTCTTCAGGAATGTGAGCATAACTGATTGATCCAAACACCCTAAAGTGATTTACACTTGGCTTCCTGCCACTCCATGCTTCAAACGGAGTATTTCCTTGGACAGCAACAGTTGGATGTCTGTTCATCAAATACACAGCAGTATTAACTGCTTCTCCCCAATATTCTTGAGGAACTGACTTGTCATGGAGTATGGACTTGGCCATCTCTATGATTGTCTTGTTCTTCCTCTCAGCTACACCATTCTGCTGAGGTGTGTAGCTTACAGTGAGCTGCCTTTCCAGTCCAATATATTCACAGAACTTCTTGAATTCATTTGATGTGTATTCGCCACCTCTATATGTTCTTAACTTTTTCAGCTTGAGGCCAGATTGTCTCTCCACCATTGCTTGAAACTTTCTGAACACGGCGAACACATCAGACTTTTGCCTTAGGAAATAAACCCAAGTCATTCTTGTGAAATCATCTATGAAGGTCAGAAAGTATCTGTTTCCTCCATCAGTTGTGGTTCTCATTGGACCACAGACATCAGAATGTACTAGCTCTAGAGGTACTCTTGCTCTCCAGGCTCTTCCTTTTGGAAAGGGGAGTGTGTGTTGTTTCCCCAATGCACATCCTTCACACACTTCATTTACTTCATATATTTTTGGCAGTCCCTGCACCATTTCCTTTTGATGCAGCAACTTGAGACTCTGGAAATTTAAATGTCCAAGTCTCTTGTGCCAGAGCTAGGGATCATCATTTAGCTCCATTCTTCTTGCACTCTCAGTTGCATAATTGAGAGTCAGAGGAAAACTTTTGTTCCTCTTTATCTGGATTTCTACCATCAGGTTCTTGCTGCTCCCTCTCTGATATATCTTGCAAGTGTCATCACTAAAATGCAGGTGATATTTGTGCTCAATGAGCTGACCAACACTTAGCAGATTGGAATCCAGAGTTGGAACCAACATCACATCTCTGATGTACATTTTTCCAGACTTGGTTTCAACAACAATGCTTCCTTTGCCTTTTGTATCCACCAACATTCCATTTCCCATCTTCACTCTTGTAATGCTGTTGTGATCAATGTCATGTAGAAGGTTGGCATTCGCCGTCATATGATTACTGCAAGCACTATCAACAAGCCACGCATTCTCCTCTACTGCAACACTTGAAGCATGAGTAACACATAACATGTTTGTGTCACTCGCCTCTATGCTGTTCGCCTGTTGATTTCCCTTGTAGTTACAATCCTTCCTGACATGACCAAACTTTTCACAGTTTGAGCACTTTGGTTTCCCTTTGAACTAACACTCGCTTGCATGAAGCTTATTACAGACAGTGCATTTATTATACCCTGAGTTGCTACTCTCCTCATTGTTGCTCTTCATCCGCTGATTTGTTTTTCCCTCCCACTTCTTTCCTTTACCTTTCCAGTTCTTTTTCTGCTTAGAATTTGAACTAGATGGCTCACTCTTATCTGAGTTAAGGTTGAGTGTTTGGAAAGCTTTTTCAGTTTCTTCATCATGACTAGACAACCTATGATCGAAAGCTTTCAGAGTTCCCATCAGATCCTGAACACCTAGAGTTTTCAGATCCCTAGTCTCCTCTATAATACTAACAATAGCATCATATTTCCTATTCAAGCTCATTAGGATTTTCTGTACTACTCTCTCCTCAGGTATTGGTTCTTTGTAGGTTCTCATCTGATTAACAATATTCGTCAATCTGGTGCTATAATCACCTAACAACTCAGTATCATTCATTTTTGTATACTCAAAATCTCTTCTAATAGATTGTACCTTGACAGCTCTGACCCTTACTGATCCTCTGTATTCAAGGCTGAGTGCATCTCATGCTGCTTTGGCTGTCTTCTCATTTGAGATTCTGGGAAAAATCTCATCTGTGACCGAAGTCTGCAGAATATTAAGAGCTTTCGCATCTTTCTTAATATTCGACTTCAGTTCAGCCATCTGAGCAATTGTTTGCTCTTCTCCTGCATCTGGTCTCTTGTATCCTTCTTCTACGAGGCTCCATAGATCTCGTGAGATGAACATGGTCTCCATCTTGATTATCCAGAAATCAAAGTTCTCTCCATTGAAGATTGGAACTCTGTTTTCTGAACTTCCTGATGTAGCCATTCCAGTAACAGAAAAAATAAAGACTTGTGTTTGTTTTTTTTGTTTCTGAATCAACAGATGGTACACCCCAGTTGATATTGATCAACAGAGCTCTGATACCATGTTGGAATCCATGTTAGAATTCACAATACTTCAACTTTCGCTTTGGCGAATGAAGTATTTCACACTGATTTCCTTGGCGGATAGTGTTTGAAGAAGAATAGATGAACTGAACTTATGCAGCCTTTTCTTTGATCTAAAAATTCTTTTTAAGATTACAAAGTAAATACTTCCCTTTTATAGGGATACAAAGTAACCTACAAAAATATCTTAAGCTAGAAAGGCTAGAAATCAACTTGATAACTTATAGTAATATGATACTACAAATATCTAGCAGAAAATCTCAGTGGGATGAACAGTAGAAAGTTGCTGGAAAGCATATTAGCTTTTCAGTCTAACTCCTAGTTCACCCAGGAAAGCATTAACTTTAACAAACTACACTACCACAACCTTGACTCTTCTCTCAATTCTCTCTACGCCATTATGGCGCCATGAGAAAATTCTCCCGAGTTTTCAAAATCCTCAGTTCTCGGGTTTTGCGATTGTGGGTGTATTTCATGGGAGTGCATCGATTGATTTCGCCAGAGCTCCGTCTGCAAAGAATCGTGAACCCCCTAGAGTTTTCAAATTCGGATTGATTCATGGTGGTCTGGATTCGGTGGTGATCGGGCCGGAGGTCGTGGCACCGACAAAGCCTTGCGATCAAAGGAAAGAAGGTCGAATACCTGGATACAGCCGATGTTGATCGATGTGATTGATCGCCCTATTCTCAAGGGCAAGGGTAAGACTTAGATCTCAGGCATGTCTGCCTGCGTAGTAGATGTAATTTTATTGTCTAACTCTTAGTCTACTAGGTGTACACCAATTGAGGTCTTAAGCAGCTAGTTTTCTGTAATAGGGAATTAGATAGTGAGATTATTATCTTTTGCTGCAGGCTCCTTATGAGCCAAGTTGTAACCAATGAAGCCGGTCATGGTGCTTGTAGCCTCCATACATAACTCACCTTACATGAGGACGGCATATGATGTAACGTGCCTTCTGGACATTGATTTAGCAATACAATCTTATGAGTTCAAAAAAAAATGTTTTTCTGTGCATATATACACTAGAAATGACAAAGAAGAAGCATAGTACTTTCTATTAGTTGATAATTTGGCTGCAAAAGAGAAAATGTCCAACCTGCAGGCTCACTTAAGCTCAGCTCATTCCATGTTAGCCACATCAAATGCCACCAGGAGTTCCCCCAAACACTTCAGTAGGAGAACGATATATAATCTCCCAGTGAAGTGGTCAAGGGAACTCTAGGGGACATCTGACATTGATTCCTGCTTATTTCCTTGGTTTCTCTCAAAACTTGGTTTGGTTTGTTGTTTTGGATTTATTACCAGCTCAATCTACGATTCTATGTACTATATATAGCATTGGTTTGTGACTAGCTAGTACTCATTGCATTTAGTTGTATACATCTTGCATAGTCCTGCATATATTCTTGTTGTTCGTCAATAGGAGAGATTTCTGAGGGGGAAACATGTTAGATTTGATGAACATAGACAACATGAGAGGCTAGATGCAGCTTAGCTATATAGATACCGAATCATATTGAGGATGAGCTGAGGTAATCGATTAATGTCATGTGCCTTTCTATCGTCAATTCTGTAGTTCAAATGCATTTTCTCCACTAACATGAAGTTGACTTTTCCTTTTCATCCTTTCTATCAAGTCATACAAACTTCTGGTATATACACCCAAAATTTATTCGATCACAGCCGGGCACATATTCTTGTAGTGCATCTGGTGGACTAGCTAGAATTTAAGTACTTCAGCTGTGTTTTGGGCATGATGTTGACCCGTCTTTCATGAGCTTCACTGGTTGCACTGGGATAGCCCTGAATTTGATGAGTATTCCAAGCTTTCTAATCCACTCTCTTTCTCCACACCCGAAAACAAACCTGCTCATGCATTGAGTGTTTGCTCTGCTGGTTTTGGTTATACCCAGAAAGAAAAAGAAGAGAAGGGATAGCTCGGAATCTGCTTTCATTTTGTAACTCCTCAGGACATGGAACCAGGGAGTATATCCACTTCGTCGCTCTTCGTCGCCCTTCGTCGCGTCTTCGTCCCCTTTTCGTTGCCCTTCGTCGCGTTGCGTCACACTTCGTTCCCCCTTACGACGTGTTTGATCACTTCTCGTATTCTCATATATAAAAGAGTTAAGAAGTGATACTACAACTTGAAACCCCTAATATAACATAACATATTATTTGATCTGCATACCTCTCTCGCTTGTCTCCACTTCTTCGATCTCCTCAGGTTCTCCTCCGATCATAGAATTATCAGAAACTGCAGAGGGACTTCAAAGCGGCTGAGTGAACGAGAAAAGATGCCGGTCCACGGCTTGCCGATTTCTCTCCGTTGCCTGACCTTCGACGGGCGTTAGGTCCAAAAATGATTGAGCAGAGTGTTTATGTAGCCAGTTATTGATTGGCATCACTCTGCAGTTTGGTAGCCGAATCGATCATAAGGTAATTAACAAACTAACAATGGCTGCGGCACGACTTTATTATTTTCTTTTCATTTAGAATCAAAATTTCCATGCAATTTTATGTAATTAAGTTGGTAGACTACATGAACTTTCACGTAGACAGTTGCTCTGTTATCTGTAAATCCAATAGGTGATGTACATTTTCAAGTTTCAATTTCTGATTTTATGCAGCTATTATTGTAGAACTATGGCCTGGTATACTAAAAGAATCATAATTTTCTTATATTCTCGTCTATCACTGGATGTCTTAAACCACAATCTACCATCGCTAGATGTCTCAAGCCACAAACGTGTACGTACAACTGCTAGCTTGTGCCTTGTGGTAGTCTTCTTCTGTTGTTGATCTCTTTCAGAGTTTCAGAAATGGGAAAGATCAGTGGATGAGTCCTCAAAATAATGATTTACTGCATGTAGATTATTCCCAAAAAATAATTATGAAGCCAGAGTGATTAGATGATCGTACTCTTAGCTGAACATAGCGCTACTGAAACTCTTGAACAGCATTGTCTGTCCAAGTGTCTATCTAGTATGCTAACACTAGAAATGACGACCCAAATAAAGCATAAAAGAAGAACAATGCTATGGTACTTACAATATATATAGATGATGGCATAGCTGCAAGAGAGAAGATGTAGCAAACTAGAATCAATTGCTGGCCAGGCTTCATCTCATTCTCAGTAAAATCAAACGCCACCAGGAGTTCCCCAAACACTTCAGTGGGAGGATTATGGTCAAGGGAACTCTAGAGGACACCTGAAATATTTCCTCGTTTTCAATTCTCACCTCCAACCTCAGTTAATTTGGTTTGTTGGTATGAAATTGTGACCAACTGGATTTACCATATATAGTATTTAGTAGTACTACTCTTTGCATAAGTGGTATAGTTCTTGCATGGTCCTGAATATATTATTTGTCCTTGTTCGATAGGAGAGAAAATACTGTGGAAAAATCTGCTAGCATTGATGAATGCAGACGACATACGAATGATACGATGCTAGATGCGAGTTAGCCATATAGCGATGGAATAATATTGAAGATGAGGTGAGGTGATTACTGTCATGTGCTTTTCCATATATATATCTTCGGTTCTGTTGTTCACATGCACTTTTCATTTTCCTTCATGAAATAAGAAGCCGACCTCTCCTTTTCATCTTTTTTGCTCATTTATACAAATTTCTGGTATACATACTCAAACTTATTCAATGACTGCCAAGCACATATATGAGGGGCATCTTGTAGTTCAGGTTAACTGACTAGCTAGAATTCAAGTACTTGGTTTGTTGTGGACTTGTGGGTAAGGTTATTGCACTTGGTCCACACTCACTTGCTCTGTGCTTTCTGGAAAGTGTTGAAAGGAATAAACCGGTTCAGCCGTTTAGATATATTTGATGAAACAGAACAAGAGGGTATGGTATGTGGGAGAGCATGACAACTCACTTTGGTTTTGTCTTATAAATCTTCATCTGACTGCAATCTTGAGTCCTTGACTAGGTTTAGTTAATAAGTTTCAACTCTACTGTAGCGTTTAAGGTTCAAGGCCTTTTTTTGGCCTGGAACATAAATACAGAAGTCCTATGTATTCTCCTCAATCACTAGCTTGCTTGTTATAGCCACAGACCTTTGCTTTGTCAATTAGTATGTTTATGCTCATCTGCTGCTTGGCTGCTGGCTATATAGCTTCTTTCTCAATGTGCTTGTCTCCTCTTGTCGATCCCCACTTTTGACAAAAAGAATGATTAATGGATCAGTCAATCTTTGAAATAGATCTAAAAGCCAAATATATATATATATATATATATATATATATATATGAAGTTACCAGTGTAAATGTATTACTACATGCCTGAAAACAATTCATGCATTGAACTACTAAGAATCTCAAATAATACCACCAAGGCTCAAATCCAAGTGTCCTTCAGTTGTTTGTCCCTGCAGCTTACTAATTTTTGCAAAGAACACTATTCTGTGCATACAGTAGAAATGACAAAGAAGAAGCATAGAACTTGCTATTTAGTTAATAATTTGGCTAAAATGTTGCAACCTGCAGGCTTCACTTAAGCTCATTCCATGTTAGCAACATCAAATGCCACCTGGAGTTCCCCCAAACACTTCAGTAGTAGAAATAATATATAATCTCCCAGTGAAGTGGTCAAGGGAACTCTAGGGGACATCTGACTTTAATTCCTCCTTGAAATAGCTCTTTCTTTTCTCGCAAAACTTGGTTTGGTTTGGTTTAGTTTGGTGTGTCGGTTTTGTTACCAACTCGGTCTGCTATATATAGCATCGATTTGTGGCCAGGTAGTACTCAAAGCATTTAGTTGTATACATCTTACATGGTCCTGCATATATTCTTGTTGTTCTTCAATAGGAGAGAAATCTGAGGGCAAAAATATGTTAGGTTTGATGAACATAGACGACATGAGAGGCTAGATGCAGCTTAGCTATACAGATACGAAATCATATTGAGGACGAGCCTTTCTATCGTCAATTCTGTTGTTCACAAGTATTTTTCTCCATGAATATGAAGTTGCTTTTCATTCTTGTTATTGATTCATACAAACTTCTGGAATATACACAAAATTTATTCAATCACAGCCGGGCACATATTCTTGTAATGCATCTGGTTGACTAGCTAGAATTTAAGTACTTCAGCTGTGTTATGGGCATGATGTTGACTTGTCCCACATTTATTCTCATTTTTGCTGAGGCTAGTTGCTATAATGCTTTGTGCTTTCTGGAAAATGTTGAAAGGAATAGACCAGTTTAGAACTATATATGGACATGATGGAAACAGATCAAAAGGTTTGGCATTGGGGAGAGCTTATGGTCACTCACTTTAGTTTGTTCTATCTACTTCATCTGACTGCAATTCTGATCAGGTTCAATCTCCAGAAACCCTTATTTCTACCCCTTCAATTCAAACAAGGTCGCAGCATATTTCATGTCTGCATTTGTTTACCAACAAGCCTGTTAGTCACAAGTAGTGTATTTTCTCACGAGATCTTAAGAAAATTTCATGACTAATCTGCTGGTCGCGAAATTTAATTCTAGTGACTGACCTTATTATGACCAAAAACTTGTATCGTCTTGTAAGTTCCAGGAATAAAAACCTGTATCTCTGATGAGGTTTGATTTATTAGTGATATATCTAAACAGCTTAAAATCCAGGTGGTGAAGAATGTGTTTACCCTCCTCTAGCTTCACTGGATGTGTATACTGACGAAGTCAGGAAGACATGAATCTGGACAGAAATATTGTTAAGATGAATAGTAGAGAATATATACCAGCTAGCTGGCTAGGTATCTCTATCCAGTACTTGCCATCTTGTGCATTTGTCTTCGATCCTCAATCTTTTTCGTATAGATCGGATCATACACACTAGGTAGCTGATCTGCATTAGGCACATGTTGTGGTCTGATGTTAAACCATAACCTCAGATGATGCCAGGAATATGTATCGATCTGATGGTGAACAATAGGTGCACCTCAGGCACTTGAACTCTGTCCACACGCTTGAGCTAGCTAGCTAGTTCGATCATGAGATCAAGTACTTGAACAGAAACTGTTCTATCCTGTAGTAATGAATTGAAGCATCCACATCACAGAAGAAAGAAAGCCATTCCAATTGCGTTTGATTAGGTTGAAATTGAGCTGGCATATTCTAGAATATGATTTGGACTAGTATTGCTCTCTCTCTATCTGTACACGTCACATAAACTTGAAAACTACTACATTCTTGAATATATGGAAGGAAAAAGGAATTAAGGATGCATAATATGTGGCTACTCGAAATCTTTTCCTTAATACGAAGTTCCAACTTTCCAAATCTAACCCTGAGTCACGTCTATGTTCACTGTCACTTGTCGGTCGATCAGGAAAGCTAGCGATGATCTTGAATGAATAGTAGCAACATTTTCAGCTTAATGCAAAAGCAGGAAATCCCTATAAATAGTGTGCCGGGTTGGTATTCCATATACTAAACAAACCACAGCTAGCGAAGTATATCCATGGATTACAAACATCAGATGTCCCCTAGAGTTCCCTCAAACACTTCATTGGGGAGTACTGGCTGGTACTCGATCATCGGTCCTCTGATCTTTCCCAACTGAAGTGTTTGGGGGAACCCCTGGAGCCATTTGATATATAGGGATATACCAGGATAGAGTTCGATGCAAGCATTAAGAAGCTACGACCTAGGGGACAATACATAGCAATGTTAGCTTCTTGGAATACTAATATTGTTAGCTGCTGGATACCATCAGAGGTATAAATTGATGTAGTCATTTCAGCTCACTTCTTCCAAACACTAATAATGGGATTTACTCTTTTCTTTTGCAGGTGATGGCAGCTCAAATGAAGCACGCAACTTCGGAATGAGCAAGCACCACATTCTAAACAGGCCACTATATGTGCATGGAAAGCAATGCAAAATCAGCTATAGCATCATCTACAGATTCTGATCTCCTTTCTGAAAATGCAACAGAAGCAATGAAAAATCAAGCATTACTTCATTTGTCATAGGCTTTTGTCATATAATCAAGACCAAGTTATAGTTTCCTTCAAATTCAAGCTTTAAGTTTATTTTATCAGTAGTAAAATTCATGTATACAAAAAAAGGCCACCACTATCACCATGTACATCAACAAACTCGAATCATATATTTTAGTAAAGAAGATCTATAATATACTAATGAAAATGAACACTATTTTTTTGTTTTGTTCTCAGATCATACTCAGAATTACCATATGTCTATATCCACTACTTGATTCATCAATTTTGGGCGCGCTAGTTTATGAGCTAGCAATAGTCTACTGATTCTTAACGCGAGAATAATTAATGAATCATATTAAACATGCTGATGGATTGCACTATGATGACATTAAAACAACATAAAATTTCATATTCAAGTAATTCAATTACATATTGCGTAACCTTTATACATAGTTTTCATTGATTCAATTAGTTGGAGCCTCGGATTTGCAGACTGGACAATAGTGACTCACTCTCAGCCATCCCACTATGCAATTTTCATGAAACGCATGTTTGCAAGGCATCTCAGTAGCATATGATCCCACAGGCTCCAAACAAACAGTACAATACCCACTATCACCCACCTCACCACTGCTACTGCTACTAGAATTTCTTCTTTTTCTTGTACTTTCCTCTTCCTCCTCAACTTCTACCCTCTTCAGAAGGTTCTTGATCGCTGACTCACTCGCCGGTACAAACATATTTCGTATTCTCTCGGCTTCTGATTCCCTCAAAGCTCTCTCAGTCAAAAGCATATCTCTCTGAATCAAAAGCAGATCCCTCAATATCAACTCCAATCTCAAATATTCTCTCCTCAATAAGCACCGCTCACAGTGAACCTCGCAGTGAATCATGGTATGTTGCCTAGTAATACATACCGATAAGGCCAATATCTCTTCAAAATTGCCCATGTTTGAAACCTCATTCACTATCGCATCCACTATTTCGTTGTACAATGAAGTACGTTTTGTGATTCCAAAGATGGGCAGCACGCCGGACATAATCCCGGAAGTTTGGCGCGGGCTCTTTAGCATGCTTCTGTCGTATTGGCGCAGTTCTTTCTTCGTCTCCCCAACATCTTGGCATGGTCCTCTGATAAGAATTCTTTGATTGTCTACTGACTTATTCTCGAAGCTGTGGATGACTTTGTAGACAAACTCAACGATAACTTTCCCTGATGACCGATGAAGCTGGTCTAGTGCTGGTATTCTAATGGGACTGATGACAAAACTGTAGTGATTTTCCTCGTGATGCACTGTTTCCATTGTTGAAGTTAATGCTTTTCCTGGATAATATAGGAAATTGTTGGAAAAGCTGATATGCTTTCCAGCAGCTAGACTAGATATTTGTTGTATTGAAAGTACAATTATAATCTAGTTTAATTCCGGCTTAGATATTTTTTAGGTCGGTTTGTATCCCTATAAAAGGGGAAGTGTTTGCGGTTGCAAACACTAAGAATGCTAGATCATAGAAAAGACTACATAAGTTCAGTTCATCTACTCTTCTTCAAACTGCGAACAGTGTGAAATACTTCACTCGCCTAGAACAACTGGTCACCACCCGCCACAGCGAACTGGTCGCCACAGCGAACTGGTCGCCACTCGCCAAAGCGAATTGATCTCTGATCACAAGTTTGATCTTGCTCATACTCTGTTCAAATACAGAGTAGAAGTAGTTCAGATTCTAACATCCATGGCAAATGAAAATAAGACCATCAAACAGAGATCGAGTACTACTTTAGGTAGGTGCGGAAATATATATACCAAGTTTCCAATAGGAAACTGGACTCCTTGTCTGATATGTATTAAGTTTCCTGTTCCAACACGGTGAAAGTTTCCTAAATGATGACATCACTTTCTTGATTGTGAAGTATTCCTTTTGTATATAGGAAACTAACTTCTGTTCGGAATACAGGTAAGAAAGTAATGAATTAAAATCTTCAGATCGATTATCACATCTCAAAAACAGTGCATCACGAGGAAAATCACTACAGTTTTGTCATCAGTCCCATTAGAATATATACCAGCACTAGACCAGCTTCATCGGACTCCCAAAATTCAGAAAGAAAAACTGGAAACTGGACTAACGACAATGAAAATTTACAAAAACGCTAATATATACTAAACTTCCTATTGGAAACTGGACTCCTTGTCTAATATATATTAAATTTCCTATTCCACCACACGCTGTAAATGATGACATCACTTTATTGACTGTGAAGAAAGTAATTTATTAAAGTAGGAAAGTAATTTATTAAAATCTGAAATTAGAGCTCTCTTTTTTATAAGAAATATAAAATATCTTTTCAGAAAGAAAAAAAATAGAAATTATTACATCTCAGAAACAGAAAAGATATAAAAAATTGTTGCAGAAGAATTTGGAGGTCGAAACCCTAATTAGTAAAACACCATTACTAATGATAACTGATGGGCCAAAAAAACACTAATTTCAATCATTTACCAACTGGCCTAACGACAATGAAAATTTTCTAGCTATAGGATAACATGCACTGATTGTAAAACCGAGGTAAACTAAAGTAAATACGAGACAACGTCAAGTCAAGATGCGAAAGTAAACATTATTAATCGTTCTCAGTATACAGTAGGCATCTCAAAGCGGCAGACTGGGCAATAATGACTCTCCTTGAGCCATCTCACAACACACTCGTCGTGAAACACATGTTTGCAAGGCATCTGCGTAGCGTAGGATATTCCTCCTGCAGTACTCAATTCTTCGAGACAAACAGTGCAAACACCTTTTTCGTTATCGGCAATCCTAACCCTCTTCAACAATTCCTTTATCGACGACTCACTTGCCGGTTTCATAGCAATTACATCTTCATAGTCACTTTCTAGGTCTTCTTGTTCTTCTTCCAGTCCGATTTCATAACAAGTCTCGCAGTGAAGCATGTAGTAAGCTTCTTTGATGGTGACTCTGAAAGGAAGAACCGTCCAACCACCACCCATGTTACAATATTGCCAGCAGCCGGACGTTTTGCAGTTCCAGGTGATCAGATCCACTACATAAGAGTGCATCGATTGATCAACTCCGAGCGACGACAGCTTTCGGGAAAGAAGAGGGTAGGAGAGGTTGGAGTGATCTACCATCCACAGATCGAAATGAGTGGTTACTTCCTGCTTTATCTCTTCGTGATCGTAATCAATTAAGTGTATATACCTATATGAATCTTTGGGATATAAGTAGTACTGGAGGTTCACTTTGTAAACGAATTGAATGAAAAGTTGAGGCGGCAATGCTGGCATTGAAGGTAATTTAGGTTTCTGATTGTGTAGTAGAAGCTGCGTGTCCATGATTAGGGGCTCGACGCGAAAACTGAGTAGCCCCATGACCTTTTAAGACTACTCAAAGATCTACCTTATATATTCACTAGTGATCAATATGCGTAGCATGGATTGACTGATGTATATTTCACAATCCCATGATTAATAACAGCATTATATAGGCATGACGAAGGTCTTTAATTCCAAACTGGAAGAGGAAAACTGAGGTTATATATCTTTCCTGGGCTTTAATCGGTAGAGATCATGCCTAGTATGAACAGATGAAGAAACTATTTTCCATTAAGTCACTTGAAAATAAAGTGAGAATATTGTTCTTTGTCAGGATTCTGAAATCAATTCATGGTTGTAATAAAAAAATAATCCAAATCAAGTAATGAGATCAAAATTATGTAATTAACTTCCCGATCGCAACCTACGGGATATTACTTAATTTCTTTCGTAGTTGTCATATATCTCTAATCTTAGTGTCGTGACTTGTATTTATCCCAAAATTAAGTCAATAAGTTATGATAACACATTATCACACTCATAAGTTGTCATGAAATTACTATCATCGATCATTATCATGCAATACGTACTGTCTAGCTAGTTATTATATAGAGCATGTTCTTCGTCTCGTGGTTTCTCATCCACTGTACTTGAAGAATCAGATCAAATAGCTATATATCAGTTATGAGGACTTGAGGAGTCATGGAAAGAACATGCATGCTACAAGCAGGAAAATGTAATGTATAATAACATAGGGAAATTAAAGAAACCGTGTACTCCATTTCAGCGGACCTCATAACCATAAGAGGAAAAACTCAAACCTAATCACGGCCATTCTTATGTTTAGGTTTATTCCACCATTACTCGATATACAACTAGCTAAAGATCAAACCCATTCTAAAAGTACGCCTACGAGAACGACAACCTGGTTATGGTACGGTGCTTGCTCGAATTAGGCGATGCACTCGCTGGTTCAAAAAGTTTTGACTACTCAGCCTAATTTGCTCGTTTCACGCTTGAAGAGACCACAGAGAAACGAGAACAGCCACTGCCAAATGGCGACCAATAGGTTGGCTCTTTAGGTTCAGTTCGATCGGTTCCCCTCATTCCCCTCAGTTTGAATTCTGTCGTAGCTAAGCAACCTGTTGTAATTCTTCAATCGATCTGCAGCATGTAAAATACCCAGAATCATTACCAACCAATAAAAAGAACGAAGAATAACCAAAATTTCTTGAACCTAAATATATTTTAAGAAGTAAGAGTTAGAATTCAGAAACTAAATGATTTAACTAATGCTCGCAGTACCCCAAATATGGAGCCTGCATTCATCTAGCATATAATTAGTAAAAGTGTATATCATCACAATGATAATATATAAATCTGAGAAGAATTTATTATTGGTACTATGCTAGCTCTTGTTGCTGATGAATAATATATGCGTAGTAGTACTGCAACCGGCCAGATGGCACCCAGAGTTCCCCCAAACACTTCAGTGGGTAAATTAAGGATCTCTTAAATCTTGATACTAACTACCCCAATGAAGTATTCGAGGGAACTATTGGTAACAACTGACAATGATCTCTTCATGCCTTAATTTGCTATGTTTGCTTTCTTGCCAATGCAACAGTGGCCTGATATTTATAGCTAGATAGGTAGCTGCAGATATAATAGGTATATATGTATGAGCTGACAAGGCCTAACTTGTCGTGACTGTGTATGTTATGAACGAGAATACGATTAAAACACATATCCTCGTACGTACATTCATGGATTGATGAACCTGGTCTGAGTTGTGGGGAAAGTGGGGGGTGAGACGTAAGTACTGTGAGAGGAATATTGTGGAAATGAGTGGTCTCCAATCCTATCTGAGCCATCTCAAATCCTTTTCGTATCTGGCAAAATTGTTTTGATCAAATTAAGGTCATGCATTTTAAGATTTTTTTTTTTAAAAAAAAAGGATCAAAATCTTCAACTTGTAGCTATGTTCACTATACCTAGCTAGCTAGGTTAGTTTAGACATGCACGGATGTTCCTTCAAACAACGTTCGTGCTTATAAGCTTGTTATGTGCTAAAGTTCCTTAACTAGACCGATTGAGATCCAATTCCAATATATGCATCTTCGTCATGGAATCGGTGAGTAATCTTGTTGATGCTCAACTTGGAGAACTTTCTAAGTTCGACTTAGCTAGCTCAACCAGTTCTCGTACTCCGATCCACTGGTTTCTAAACTAAGAAGCCCTTTCGATCTGTATGATCAATACACAAGAATTTAGTAAAGATATCTGAAAACGAAAGGCCGGGCAACTCGATCAACAAAGATATAGTTACGTAGGTAAAAGGAAGATCTAAAGAGATCTATGTCATGACCTCTCACCTCAAGATTTTAATTCCTCGATCATGCCCTTCAATATAACCCATATGGTTGTCTAGGTTCACTGCAGTATGTCTATCTTCTACCTGGCTCTCTGCTTTAACATAGCCAAAGGCAACGTACTCACAGCCAAATGCAAATGAAGATAGCTTAGCATATGCAGTCATGCGCGCCCTATAAATAGTACCACATACATGCATGCAAGGTTCATAACCCACTAAGAAAATTATTTATCCATCAAAGTAGTAGCTAGTACGTACGTACGTAACCCTATAGCTATCCATGGAAATGTCAGGTGTCCCCTAGAGTTCCCCCGAACACTTCATTAGGTTAGCATATAATTAGTTCCCTTTTGTAGATCAAGAAAAGTATAAAACAGAAACTTAATTGCACTAGCTAGTTCCTGCTGAAGTGTTTGGGGGAAATCCGGGTGTCATTTGATGAAAACTGAGCTGCAAGGGGCTGAGAGGTACAGTTCTAATTGTGAGGAGTGTCGGGCTTTGAGTATATTATACATACATGCATAGTGACACCGAAACTGATCCAAGCAATTAAGAGGAGACCTTTCATGTCCATGCTGCCCATTTGCTAAGTTTAAGAGGGTTTTAATTCTGAAATAAAGAAGAGTCTTTTGGCTCTCGTAACTGTTGCTTTTTACTACTTTATAAAGTCATCTTATGCTTGGTTTGTAATCAGTCGTTGATGAAAAATAAAAGTTATTGAATTCAAATCCAGGACAGAAGGAGTTCTTCTTGGTAAAGCTCTTATCTCTTTGGCGGATTTCCATTGAGTGGCGAGTTTTCTTTCTAAACAAGTTCTCACTTGTGTTATCTCTTTATTTTCCCATTAACCCGGTGTCACATAGCTTTTTCTTATTTGAAAAGAGTTCCGGATCCATTTTATATAATTCTCTAAATCTATATGTACGTGTATATATATTTACACTTTGCATTATGTTCTTGATAAGATATATAATAACCAAATGAAAACTGTAAAGTCAGGGCCGGGACTCGGGGAAGAAGGACGGAGGTCATGTTTGAACAGTCGACCAAGGTCGAAGGAGCCAAAGAAGCACAATTGCACAAAGTTGGAGATATATATACCCAGTTAAACTACTTCCTCTAGCTGAAGATATCCATTCTGGTACCAGTCGAAGAATATGTATGTTGGTCACTGTTGGTCCAAATGGGGACCCTTCTTCTCTTAATTTGTTTAAATTCAAGTTATAATTAGCTAAATAAATAAGTCTGTAAATTTAAAATTCCAGTTCTGCAAGATAGAAATAAACCTGTTTTTTTCCAAACAAGCCCAGCGGTAGTTCCAAAGAGCAGGGCGAACAAGAAGATGCCGAGCCCCAAAACCTGCAGAAAAATGTACAGCGCAACAAAAACAACAGCAGCAAGACAAAAAACACAGACACTTGCTATAATGAAGAAAGAATCAAGTTCAGCAAGTGTGGTCAACTCGGTCAGCAGTACTATACCTAGCCTCTTGCTAGCTACTTACAAAGTAACAAAGAGCCTGGATTTTGTTTCTTCTCTCCTATCTCCAGCTTGATTGCCTCTGAGAAGTTGCGGCCCGATTTCATCTCCCAGCTGTGTGAAGCATTATAAAATAGGAATGATGAGAACTCGGAATAGGATTAGACTAAATCAAGAGTTTTATCGTCTCCAATGCGAAAATGAAAGCATAAACTAATAGTATAATAGCCCATGCAGTGCCAAATTAACCAATATGCTTGGAACACGTACTTATTGAGATTCACCTCCATCGATCTAAGCTATTGAACCAATGTATTCTATAGATTCTAACTGAAGCTACAGAATCATCGAAATAATGTTGCATTGTCCTTATTTTACATTCAAAAACCCTTATAGAGTTTTATACCTAGGTTTTTACACCAAATCGTATATTTCTAGGTTTACGCCAATGTCTACACCATTTTTAAACTCTACTTATTTAGCTAATGGAATTGTATATATGCACGTTAAACAAGATAACAATCTCTCTCTGTTTCCTCGTACAAGTATAGTTTATCACATAATTGTATGAGTAAAAGTCTCTTGGTTTAATTTTGGCCGGGTACTCATCATCAATATTAGTACATATCATCACCATGGGAAATTGTTTGAGGAAACATCGTCGAGATCCGAACTCACCAGTTCTAACTCCTACTGGTTTGCATTTCCGATATTCTTACCGTGTTTATTTCAGAAATTTGAATACCTGGTGTTTATAATAACTCAAATAATACGTTCACTTTTTAAATTGGTAAAGGCGGTTCTCATCGAGGCAAGAATGTTAATGGAATAACTGTTCGAGACGAAGCTATTCCAACTGTTTCCTCAACTTCTATGGGAGGTAATCGGTGTTTCTTTTGTGGCGAATTTATCGATTTTATCTGTTTCTTGTCCTTATAAGGGCGCTAGAACATAAACCTTTATATATGCATACGGTTAATACAGAAAAGAAACGTGAAACACAGAGATCCCCACTTCAACAGATCCCCCAAATTACTTCAAACACAAATATAGGTACATACATGTAACTCTGTTCAACATTAATATTACATGTATATATAACGTATAGACGGTACAATTTGTTTCCCTTGCCTGATTGACATGTCCATTGGTGAACAGGTTTCACAGGTACAGAGAAGCCTAGCAAAAAGAAATGGCGTGGTCACAGAATTCCTGGAAAAGTTGCTAGTAGTTCTAATATTGAGAGAGTGAATAAGAATGATGGAGTGTTGTTTCATGCTTACCACAAGTACAAGGTGCATTGCTTTTGTTACAGTGAGTTGAAAGAGGCGACGCGCAAATTTAGCAGCAGAAATTTAATCGGGCAAGGCGGATTTGGTGATGTTTACATCGGGTATGTGACTTACTGCAGTATGGCCTCAGCTGCAAAACCAAATGAGGGACTCGCAGTTGCCGTCAAAAGGCTCAGAAAGACCGGTCCGCAAGGCCATGAACAGTGGGAGGTCGGGCTTGTCAGACACACATATATATCTGTTATATTATGTGAAATTTTATGTCACCTAATGGTATATATACCTGCCGCAGAATGAAATCAAATTCATGGGCAAACTAAACCATCCCAACATAGTGAAGCTAATAGGCTACTGCCACGAGGGTGAGGATAGAATACTGGTCTATGAGTACATGAGAAAGGGAAGCTTGGAGACCCAACTACTGGCAGGTTAGAGCTCAGATCACTAGGACTCTACTAAATAAGCATAAGAAGGCAGGGATTAGTTATGAGGTGAGTTGATTTGGCTTAAACTGCAGAGAAGGCGCCGCATTTAGATTGGAGAACAAGAACTAAAGTAGCAATTGATATAGCCACGGCCCTAGATTCACTTCACAATCATGGCACGCCGGTAATTCATAGAGATCTGAAAGCTTCCAATGTCTTGTTGGATAAAGTGAGGCTTTCTGTCACGTAAACTAAAATTCAGCTCTTCCTGCTTGTTATAACTCGAACCTCACAACTAATATTGCAGGACTTCAACGCTAAGCTATCAGATTTTGGCCTGGCAAGATATGGACCTCTTAGTGACCAGGATTGCATAATGACGAGGATTCTGGGCACCAAAGGCTATATTGCACCAGAATACATAGGAACTGGTACTCAATGTCTCCCCTAAAATAGCAAAAGCCTCTCGCATATGACCGTCATGCATGCAACTAATGTGTACTTCATTTTACAGGACATGTAACGCTGAAAACCGATGTGTACAGCTTCGGAGTGGTGCTGTTGGAGATTTTATCAGGCTGCTGTGCCGTGAAGAGATATTCAGATGGGATGGCCGGAGATCTTACACAGTGGGCTAGACCATACCTATGCAACATGCAACACCTACATCGAGTGATTGACCAGAAACTTGGAGGGAACTTCCCAACAAAAGAGGCTCAAGAGTTTGCGGATCTCACCCTCCGGTGCCTTGCTTCAGACCCTAAGAACAGGCCAACAATGACTGAAATTCTGGCCGAGTTGAAGGACTTGAAAGAAAGTACAAGCAGCAGCCGTAGCAGCAATAATCCGATCGCGTACCATCCTCCTACATTTACCCCATGCCCTCCTCCTTACAAAATACTTTTACCTAGACGAAATGAATGTCAGATTAAGTAAGCTCCTCATGTCTCTGATAACGCTGTGTATGTTTCCATAATGCATGTAAAGGGATCGTAAGCAATTGAAACAGTTCCCGTTTGCATCAATGTTCAAGCAAAAAAGTTGTGTACAAGTGAAGGAAACATGATATACAAGAAGAGAAGTGTCTGAAAACTAATACTCGAAGTACAAAATTGCACAAAAATAAGCGATATGATATATGATCTCTAATATAGCTGCTCCTGGAGTTGGAGTATCGTATCCAATAACTGATCAACTGATGGGGGATAGTAAAGAGTGCAAATTTACACGGACAGCTAAATTTTTACATAACTATAATTGAGACACAGATTAGCACCACAAAAAGGCTAAGCGTATTCAGAATTACAGGCAGTAACATACCTCCTCAGACTAATTGAAAAGTGTGATAGACACACCCAAACATGATTCTATGCAAACAAAACATGGAATCAAATGAGTAAAACTCTGTTTAATGAACACATGCAGACGGCCGGTGGGATGGCAATGGCGATCCACTGGGTGTTAAATTTAAAGGAGAACGGTTATGTCGCATTGGGGACTTGCGGTGATGAAGAGGAACTCCCTGCTGCTCTGATTGAGAGATTCTGGCAGCAGTTTTTGGGGCATCAAGTTGTTCTAGTGTAGCTACAACTGTTGACATTGTAGGCCTTTGTTTAGATTCTGGGCTTAGGCACTGTAGAGCCAGAGTAGCAGCTGTATACGCTGATTTTTGTGGATATTGACCCTCCAGCTTAGTGTCCATAATCCGAAATAGTTTTCTTTTGTCACCCAAGTATGGTTTTGTCCAATCTACAAGATTCTGCTCAACGCCAACTTTTGTTTTATCAACAGCTCGCCGTCCAGACAATAGTTCCAACAATACAACCCCAAAACTATAAACATCACTTTTAGCAGTCAATCGACCTGTTGAACAAGGCAGAAGTCAGAAATCAACCTACGAAAGCATTCCAGGTTTTAAACATAATGAATACAACAATCATTTGCATATACAACACAAGTTCTTTCTTAACAAAATCCCCACCAAAAACCATGATGCAATTGTTAGAACAAACAAGGATTTGTACCATATAATTCTCATATGCAATTCAAAAGGCTAAAATTTTTCTTTTTTCAACCTGTGGAGTAGAGAGATGAAGAAATTCCAGATATTTAAGATTTAGCCATTTAGGTACCAGAGAATATAATTCCATGATTGCCTCAGCAAAAAGAGTGACTTCATATGCAAACCCTTTTCATCTATGAAAATGAAAAACTAACAACCTGTACATTTGTAAAATTCGCTCCTCCTTTGGGAAGGCATAGAGTCACTTGAGATGTTTAAGATTATAAGATGGGGCGATATAACATAGACAAAACTTAATATTAGACAAAAACTGACCTGTCGCAACATATTCAGGTGCTGCATAGCCTTGAGTGCCCATGACTTGAGTAGAAACATGGGTCCTGTCACCAGTGGGACCTGCCTTGGCCAGGCCAAAATCAGAAAGTTTCGCATTGAATTCCTAGAAACCGGCCATGCACCAATAAGGTTAGTAATTTATAATATTTGATTGTAAGATGTTTATACATAAGACAGCTGCCATAGATATGAAATCTTGGGCTTTATATTCAACATACCGCATCAAGTAAAATATTTGAAGCCTTAAAATCACGATAGATAACTTGTGATTCGGCTTCATGAAGAAAACTTAGCCCCCTGGCAGCACCTATGGCGACTTTCATTCTTGTTCCCCATGAAAGTGGCTGTGGCCCTCCTGAAAGAAAAATCAAAGTCCAATGTTACAAACCCTTCTTGAAGCCAAAAGTAGTGTCTGGGCATTTAAAATGCAACCTTACTTGGTTCTTTATTTCTTGTTATTAGCAAGTAAATCCATATAGATTATTTTCCAGTTTTAAATACTTTGAGATTAAACACACATAAAAATGCCCCGTAGTTATCACTTACTTCTGAAAAGATGATTTTCTAAGCTTCCTTTTGGCATGAATTCATACACCAATAGCCGGTTTTCACCTTCCAAGCAGTAACCGATGAGCTTAACAAGATTTGGATGATAGAGTTGGCCGAGATAATTAACTTCTGTCTGAAATTGGGTGGCTATTAATATATAAGCAAATAAATGTACATTCCAAAAGAAAATTATTGTGGCTGAAACTTACCAACCACTCCTTGTGACCTTGGAAACCTTCAGGTTTGAGCTTCTTGACGGCTACAACCATTCCTGACCCTGGCTTTGCTGCTGTAAACGTGGTTTCATTAATCCATCCTTTGAAAACATAACCAAATCCTCCCTCACCGAGAAGACTGTCAGGGCGAAAGTTCCTGGTGGCATTCCTGAGCTCATTGAATGAGAACGGGTTTAGATTTGGAGATGACAATATTTCACCTTCAGTCCTTGGGGTTGGAAGACTCGAACCATTGCTCTTTTCACTATATGATGAGATGGTCAAGGTGGAGGGTGTAGCTGATGAAGGACTGGTTTTGCTGGAAGTTTTGGAAGTCCCTGACGCTGACAGAAGAAAAAAGTAGTTTGTAAGCGCATAAAGACTCAAGATAGCAATCTGAACAGAAGAAACTAAGCTCAACCGATCTCTAACCTACAACTACTGCATTCCTAAAGAAGAAGTGTCATACATAGTACCGAACAACAAATCTTCTAGAAGATGATGACACTTTTGCCAAACTAATTCATAATCAACAAACCGAATGATCAAGTTACATAATTTTTTTTTTTTTTAAGTTACCAGTTAATCTCAAACAAAGGTACGCTATCCTGACTTACAAAACACTTTAAATTAAGCATCTTTAATCCGTGATCACTACAAAGGACGACCATACATTTTCCCTTTAGACCACAATTATTACTAAAGCCTTTGCTTCTAGAGAGCATAGCGTGTCAAATTAACACAGCAATCACATGATCATTGTAAATATCAAAACCCTTTTCACAAATTGACCCGTTTCAGAAAGAAAAAAAAATTCATCAATTATTAGCTAAAAAGATAGCTTAACAATTATTAGCTAAATGTGCAAAGTTCATCTTGCTGAAACAGGAACAAAAAAAAACAAAAAAACAAAGCACGAGTTTCTTATCCAACAAAGGGAACCTCATCAAGTTTCAATCTTTCCCAAATTTAGATCATACTGAGAACTATTAACGACGCATCAAGAAATGAAACCACCTGATAAAACCCAGAAAGAAAGAAAAAGGTACAACACTAAACCAAGACCAAAACCGAATCCAAACCCACTAAAGTCTACGACTTTAAACCAAAAACCAAACACCGCCACCAGAAACTGAAAGTAGTAAGCTACCTGAAGTACCAAGAGTGCTCTGAGCTGTGTCAACTTTAGCGGAAGAATCTAAACAGTTGCCCATCTGCTGTTACAACAAAGCTCAATCAACTTTGACAGAAACAATCAAACAGTTTTGCACTAAATCTGTTGGTGCTGATTAGCTTCTGTTTCTTTTGAGTTTGTGGAGAACCAAAAGGGATACGGAGAGCGGTGAAGGTGGGAATGGGGAAGCAGAGGAGAAATGCGGAGTAGAGAGACAAGGAATGAGTCTCTTACTACTTGTTGGTGGTACTCACGACAAAAGCGTGGGGACGCGCTCACCGTTGACGTCAGGGACCGTGAATTCTCTGTAATGTCCTTCTTTGCGGACTTGTCGTTTGGTTTGATCTCATGATTCATTCATTGGTTAACTCAGAATTACCGAGATGCCCTTCTTTCCGATAAATTTTATCAACATATCTTCTTTTATTTTGGTTTTGAGTATGGACTTTTTTAGATTGAGTGTGTGGACCTCCTTTGATTTTTATAAAAATTAATGACTACTGCATTCCTCAATCGAAGATACATAAACCATGATTGAGATATCTTCATCTGCGTAAATTAGTTTATTTTTCATTATGTGTTTTAGAAGTTTATGAGAGGAGAGAGCGAGAGTTTGAATGTATACAGAAAAGAGAGAAAAAAAAAAACTAAAATAACAACAATAAGAATACAAATAAAAAGTACTAACCAGTAACTAGACAATCAATTAATCTTAATTACAAACGCTGATAAATTTGTGATGATAAATGAACAAGTGAGATAATAGAACGACCTATGAGGTGTCATCCTACATAATTCCTGAAAATTATAATTTGTGAAACAATAATGTTAGGCAGCTCAAATATCTATCTCGTGAGTAAGTGAAAAGTCCAAAACACTGATCATTGAACATTAAATTCCTTGCAGGGGTATTTTAGGAAATGCTGAAAATGCAGCATCCTTGGCCTTATTGGGGAAGGGGAACGAAAAGGGGTGATAGAGGCATGTGGGGCAAATTAGAAATAATAAAATATGAGTAGCGTAGAATTGTTGATGCCTTGCGGTGATGCGTGGGAGCCCTTCCTTTTCACACTTAATCCAAACTTAATTGATATCCTTTCTCATCAAGTCAAAAGGTTCTTGGCAAAAGAAGCTTATTATATTTTCTTTTATTATATGTGGGGATATTTATTTATTAGAAAATTAACTAAATATATTCTATCTTTTCCTTCCATTCGAATAAATTCTGTTTGAGAAATTATGCTTCTTCATGGTGAAATTGACTAAGCCCTCCACAAGGGTCAGAGTTGAGACTACTTTGGTGGAGCAAATTAATGGTGTTTCTGAAAGTGGAGGGTTTGCCTTTAGACCATATTATGTCGAGTTTGAAAGCATTCTAGTTCAGTTCGATGATCTCATCTAAGTGGGTGTGGGGATTAATCAAATACCACTATTTCTTTGTTATGTGGATGATCTAGAAGATGCTTTTAGGGATTCACTAGTTATTAATAATTCACAACTCTCAAGTATGTGCAACTAACTAAAAAATATTTTAATTTTTTTTTCTTTGACCATATCGGCATTAAATACATTATACACTATACTACTTTCCGTTAATCTGTCAATGACATTATTGAGGGGGTTCTTTGATTATGCGATGACCAGGCCGAATTCCACCCGAAAATGGGAGAAATTCATGTGTGATTCAAACTGCATGAAAATCAAAAGAGTTTGGCAGCATGAGGCATGGCGTGGGAGCTAGAAACGTACTGCAGTGATGAGAATTGGGGGGTTTTCTGGGTTTGTGGATTTTCTGGGTTTCTGGAACAGAGTTTGAAAGAGGCTTTTGGGGGAAAGATGGATGTGAGCTTGGTGATGGTGCTTGAATGCTTGAGGTTTGATGGCTTGGGGAATTGAAGACTGTTTTGGGTTGGCTCAGTAGTGCTTGATGATCGATGATGCCTGATTGTCTCCCCATCGATCCCAGAATTCCCCCTTTTATAGGCTCAGAGTTGGGTGCAGGGGAGACTCAAACACTTCTAACCCGTTGGACAAAACCCTCTCTTTTCAATCTCGTCCTTGATTTCTGCAGAAGAATGGGGAAAAAACGTCTGCTTGAATTGGGTTCTCTAGGGAAGATGAAACCTTCTGCAGGGGAAAAAGGTTCTGGGCATTTGGCTGGTGTCATCGAGCGAGGAAGGAACCGAGCTGCTGGGTAAAAGAGATGAGGTGCAGAAAACGGGAAGAAGAAAAGTGAAGTTACACTATTCTAATATGGACTTTGGGCCTTAAAGAAAGAGAAGGGTTGGCATGCCCAAACCTCAAATTCTCAAGTTTCACCATTTCACCATCGATCATGCCCAAATCTAAGTCATTGGGCTTAGATTTCAGGCCCAAGACCGAAATCACCGACGACATTAAATCGACGAATGAGCATGTGCGTTTCTGTAACCTACCACACCACACCCACATCTGGAAGCCCCAAATGCATGATTGTGGCTTGGGTCCGCATGCGTGGCATGACCGTTCGAATATATAATATAGCTTGCATGTGTATTTTTCTTATTTGTGCTTGGGGTATATGTACGACATACTCGTGCTTTTTTGTGTATCAACATTAGCCCCCTTGATTATGTAGATTATGCAATGACTATAAAATAGGCTACATAATCAATAAGAGGGTAACTCAAGAGAGCATGATGAAGGCTAAGTGTATAGAAGCATAAGGCATGATAAGCACTTGAAGTATTGGCGTGATTAGACTTCCTTTTCCTGGCTTTACATATGCTTGTTGCTTAATTATGTATTGGCATGTGTAGAATGAGAGTATGCATATGCTACTAATGCTAGATTTGACTTCGCTTATGGCAACTATGCTTGGGCATGTTTGAAGCATGTGCATTTCTAGTTGGGCCTGAGGTTGCCATTAATTTTTTTTACAAAACTAATGGGGAAGTGCATGGAATTTGAGTGAACTTGTAGCATAAGCGTAGCATGACCCCATTTAGTCTCGGATAGATACACGACCGTGTCAAAGAGGAGCTTGGTATTGTTGGATAGTAAGTGCTTGGCATGAGCTCGGATAGGGCTTGGCGTGCCTCTTTGGTCATGAATCTGCTTGGTAGTGTGTTTAGCTTGGCGCGGGGTATGTATGATAGTAGAATGCATGAAAAGTGATGAATTTCTCAAACACATTGAACGATTGAGAATGCATGGGCTTGTAATGGAGTTTTTTTTTTTTTTGGGTTGGACACAACAAGGCTAACAAGTGGATGATAAACTTATCGAGGATATGCTGGTTCTTCATGTCGCTGCAGGGTAGAAAAGGGGCCAGCGCCAAATTCCACTTTTCTCACCAAATCAGAGGGTTTGAAGGCGGCCAAAGAATTCACTGTGGAATGTACGAATTCTAATTGAGCATCAAGACCAATAGCCAGTGAAAAGTTGATCTTCATGGGGAGTTACATGAGGTAAGATATGCTCAAAATATGAGTATTGCAATGGCGATTTTTCTTTTGGCTTTTTAAATGGGTAGGCTCTCTTGGATTGAGAATGGGTAGGCTTCAAATGTCTGGTAAATGGTAAATAGAGCTTGATATGCAGGATGCTTAGGCTTGATTTTGGAACTCATGGCGAGTGAGGGCTTTGAATTTTGAATTTGGGAATCTTGAGATTTAAACATACTGCTCACTGTGATTGCCATTGAATTATGCTTTAGAATTGTATATGAATTTGCCTTCATAAAGCTTGATGGAATTATGCATGGTTAAGGCATAAAGTTTTCATTTAACGAGTAAATGTCTTCAATTGCAGGCATGCATCTTCACTTACTGCGGTGAACACCACAGCAACTTGCCCTGAGTCAAGCCTTAATCGTAAAGCCCCAGGCCAGGTGTATTGAAGAGGCTGAGCAATTGACCATGCTTGGAAGCTTCAAGCCTTGGCAGCCTTTGTAAGTATGCTTACTTGCACCCATCAATTTCTTGGATAAATGCATGAATTTCTTCTGTTGGTTGCGTGGGCATGGCTCCTGAGGTGGTATTAATATCTTTCTCTGAGTTGGCTTGTGACTACTTGCTTGGCTTCATTTTACTCATGATTTGATTGCAAGAAGCATGCATTGGGTTATAAGGCATTTGAATTTCATGATTGCATAAATATATGCCTTGAGCATGATAAAAATTTCTGCTTTATGCTTATCTTATCTTATGAGCATAGACCCTTATAGCTTGCTTGACTAACTGCATAGGCATTGACAAATTTGAGACTAGAGAAAGAGGATATGAGATAGAGTTAAAACTTTTGAATTTTGGAGTTTGATAATGAATATAGAAAAGGAGGCCAGGTGATCATAATTGCATAGTATGAAGTAGGATACTGATGATAAATTAAAAAAAAAAAAAAAAAAAAAAACTGTAGAGGATTCTGCTTGCTGCAAGAGTGAAACTTTGGGCATAGCAGTAATTAATTTAGTTTGAGAAAGACTTGGGATAGTGTTTGGATTTGTAATCAGGATTGGTTGGGCATGGAGTTTGGTATTATGCATGTATAGGGCTGAGTTCAGTGTTTGGTATTGTGTTCAATTTGGATGAGATTTGGATAGTAGAGTAGTCAATGCAGTGGAAGCTTTTGCTATAACATGAAGCTTTATAACAATAGAATTTCAGAGCACCTTGAACAAGACCATAAGCAATCAGCCCCCAAGTGTCATAGCATGCTATTTGAGGCTCTAACAACGAATATTGCATGTTGCGTGGAATTGGCTTGAGTAAGTAATAATACTCGCAGCTTGATTGACTTTCGTTTGCTTATAATGATTTTAGCTTGATTGTATGTTGCTTACTGCTTGATTGAGTGTTGATTGCTTGCTCTAATGATTTTGGCTTGTTTGAGTATTGCTTGATGCTTGGTTGTGTACTGATTGCTTGCACTAAGGGTTTTTGGCTTGATTAAACATGTTTGTTGCTTGATTGAGTAATAGTGCTTGCAGCATGATTGTTGTGTTGGTATTGCTTACTGCTTGGTTGAATTTTGTTTGTATATTCTGATGGCTTGATTGAGTAGTGATGGCTTGATGGAGTAATAATGTTTGCAGCCTGATTGAGTATTGTTTGCTTGTTCTAATGAATTTAGCTTGACTGCATGTTGCTTGCTGCATAATGTCATTGCAGGGTGATATAACCACAACAGTGTTGGGGAAAGGATAACTGCGAGGAAAGTTGTAGGGAAATATAACCGCAGCTATTTGCAGGGAACGATTTGCTTTCCTACTGAATGAGCACATCATATTTTTTAAATGGAGAAGGAGGCCAGGTGATCATAATTGCATAGTATGCTCCTCTGGCTTGGTGCGTGTTTTCTCTTTTGGTTATATGCATGCTGGTTTAGAAGGATGCTGCAAGGAGGCTCACTAAAGACTAGTTCATCAGTTGCAGAATAAGCTTGGCCTTGAACAACAACTGTAGGGAGACTTATGTACTAGACTTTGTGATGATGTTAGCTCAAGTAGCATGTTTTGTATATTAGAATCTTCTTTGGCTGCATAAAGCTTGTAGCATAGAATCTTGGCTTTGAAGCAACTGAGTTTGTTTTTAACACTTGATGCATTGGCTTGGGAGGCTTGCAATAGAGATTTTGATTATAAACATATATGGCTATGAAATCGAATTTGTGTACTCGGGTTACTGCAGTGAAAGTTTGAACTCTGTGGCAGATGGCATCATAGCTATTTAGGTACAAAATTGAGGTTTTGGCTACTGTAATGTGGTTTAGTTGTGGCACAATCTATTTTGATATGATAAGTCTTGTAGCAATGGCATGGTTATGACTTATGACAATGAGAATAAAAGATTTGGCTAAAGCAATGAGTGATTTCTTTCAGGACTTGTAGATTGCAGTAAAGCATGTACACTGCTAGAATGCAGTAAAACATGAACGCTGCTAGAATGCAGCAAAGCATGAACGCTGCTAAATTGCAGCAAAGCATGAACACTGCTAAATTGCATCAAAGCATGAATACTGTTAAAATACAGTAAAGCACGAACATATCACTTTTTAGCCCCCAAGTTCATAAGCATGAATACATATGCAGATTGAATATAACCCAAGTTTATGCAACATGCTTGACGTACACCACCGTTATCGCAAGAATTGCATCCCTTAACTTCTTTACATGGCATCAACTGCTATTGTGGACCATAGCTGCGAGTACTTTGCAGCAGTGGTTTTTTCTTCCCTTATGAGATTCTACTGCACATAACAAGCTCGTCTGCTTCTTCTGTATTTTCGACGACCATCTACTGCAGTGTATTGCTAGCATGGTAACTGTGCAGAATATGAATTTGAGGTACAGGGCTCACAGCAGCCCACACAAACATGGTTATTATTTCTGCAGCAAATCACTGAGGTCCATGTTCCTCAGACACGCTCATAAGTGCCTCCGCAGCGGCTTGCCTAGCTTGTGGACCATAGTCTAATTGATCAACAAGGACTTGAACTTTGGGTTTTGCTGGAGCACTTGTGCAGTGATAGGCTTGCAGTTTCTGCTACCGTGTTGCTCCATCTCATTGTCTACTTCAGTGACATAATAGGCCTGTCTTGTTTCCCCGCGGCTCCAAGTGCTACTTGCCCCAATGCAGGGTGGCTTGTGATCTGTCTCCTGTACTGAAACGCAACCCCCAAGTTTTTGCAATACTTGCATGATCAGGCTTGCTTATATAAAACCTGAGTTGCTTGTCTGAACTACAGCTGCAGGGTGTATTACAGCAGTAACAAAACTGCTTCTGGTTTGTTCCTTGAAACAAAGTCATTACAACAAGAGCTGTACTGATTTAGACACAAGGCATATTTGGTTCCAAACAAGCATGACACAACAACTTGCATGATCAGGGCTTGCTTATGTAACCTGAGTTGCTTCTTTGAACTACAGATGCAGGGTGTATTACAGTAGTAACAAAACTGATTTTGGTTTGTTCCTTGAAACAAAGGCATTGCAACAAGAGTTATATTGATTTAGACACGAGGCATATGACACAACAACTGATATTTTGGTATAGAGAGTTTGCATTGTAAACGAGACAAAATCCATCGCAAATAATGGAAGGTTGCAGGGTTAAAAACAAGGAACAAAAACACAACAGCGATGAATCATATCAACATAAGGTACTCTCTTATTACTTGCTTCTACAACAAATGTGATCAATACAAGCATACTGAGGTTGAAGGATCGTATGAGATGGTCTGAATCACAACCTAGTCCCTAGTGAAGTCGCCAAATGTTGAGGGGGTTCTTTGATTATGCGATGACTAGGCCGAATTCCACCCGAAAATTGGAGAAATTTTTGTGTGATTCAAACTGCATGAAAATCAAAAGAGCTTGGCAGCATGAGGCATGGCATGGGAGCTAGAAACGTACTGCGGTGATGAGAATTGAGAGATTTTCTGGGTTTCTGGAACAGAGTTTGAAATAGGCTTTTGGGGGAAAGATGGATGTGAGCTAGGTGATGGTGCTTGAATGTGAGGCTTGATGGCTTGGGGAATTGAAGACTGTTTTGGGTTGGCTCAGTAGTGCTTGGTGATCGATGATGCCTGATTGTCTCCCCATCGATCCCAGAATTCCCCCTTTTATAGGCTCAGAGTTGGGTGCAGGGGAGGCTCAAACACTTCTAACCCGTTGGACAAAACCCTCCTTTTTCAATCTCGTCCTTAATTTCTACAGAAGAATGGAGAAAAGACGTTTGCTTGAATTGGGTTATCTAGGGAAGATGAAACCTGCTGCAGGGGAAAAAGGTTCTGGGCATTTGGCTGGTGTCATCGAGCGAGGAAGGAACCGAGCTGTTGGGTAAAAGAGATGAGGTGCAGAAAACGGGAAAAAGAAAAGTGAAGTTACACTATTCTAATATGGACTTTGGGCCTTAAAGAAAGAGAAGGGCTGGCAGACCCAAACCTTAAATTCTCAAGTTTCACCATTTCACTGTCGATCTAATTCATTGGGCTTGGATTTCGGGCCCAAGACCGAAATCACCGACGACATTAAATCGACGAATGAGCATGTGCGTTTCTGTAACCTACCACACCACACCTACATCTGCAAGCCCTAAATGCATGATTGTGGCTCGGGTACATATGCGTGGCATTACCGTTCGAATATATAATATAGCTTGCATGTGTATTTTTCTTATTTGTGCTGGGGTTTATGTACGACATATTCGTGTTTTTTTGTGTATCAACAGTTATATAATTTATTTACTAATTGAGTATGTCGATCGTCTTGATCAGAAAGATTTGACATTAAAATGAGATACACTACTAAAGTAAGATGAGATAGCTTAGCGAAATGATCTAAATGTCATTTGTTTATATACATTAATTCCCATATAAGCTGTCATCGATCACCAGTAGTGTGAGTAACACTGTTGGGCGTAGGATTTGATCGAGAGGTTTATCAAAACCGTTGTCAGGCTTATTTAATTGGCGATGTAAGAATTAAGGATTACATACATACATGCATGTCAAATGCCTCTTGCCTTAGTTGACTGCAGTGAGCTCGCCAGGCATCTATATATAGGCTAGGTCAAAACTCTAAAGAAGCTTTGTTAATTAATTAGCAATTAAACGCAAGATAGGAGTTAATTTACTCAATGATTAAGTAAAGGTAGCGTAGATGACTCTACTCCATCCATTATCTAAAACAGATTCAAGTCCAGCTCAACATAGAGTGAATAAAATTAAAAGGCCAAAAACGACAGAGCTCATCTTCATGGTAGACAAAGAAATATATAGATCGATTGGGGGACGAGGGGAGTTGAGATGAGGGGCACTGTGTAATGTATATGAATTGATGATCAATGATACGACATTTGATGATAGTGAGAATTGGTGTCAATTCATATTCATGGGGGCTGCCAGCTAGATCACTCTCCGGGCAACAAGTAACAACGATATGCATTTCTACGTGGCTCTTGCGTGTTCCACAAGTCTCGCTGATCAATATCATCAACCAATTCAAAGCAATACTCAAAGTCGATCGACGTCGTTTTTCCCAATATGGGACGGAGCCAGGAACTACAAATGAGGGGGCTAATATATGAATACTAAAAAATAAAAATAAATAAAATAGATTTCAAAACTTAGTTATACATAAAAAGATATGATCGTGATAGTCGTCACTAGTCGAGTCTATGTTAATTATTTTAAAATTAGAGATCTTAAACTCATGCATATCGAGATAGTCGTTACTAATCGAGTTCATGTTAAACTTTTAATAATTTCTTTTTTAATGTAGACATAATCAAAGAGTCGGTAAAATATCGTTCTCCAACTGTACTAAGACTAGAAGTATCTATTACTACTTTCTTTAAAAAATGTACATATAATTTAATAATTATATTTGTATTGTGATAGCTAGTGAGAAATTCATAGTTAAATCTATTCAATCTATTATAGAAATTTATACATGTTGCTGAAACGTGAGGGATGCCATCATATCTAATTAAGCCAAGAATGGATTCAATTCACCAAAATTCCTTACATGTATAGATATACTGCCATAATCATGGGGGGTGCCATGGCACCCTCAGGCCCTAGAGAGTACATACCTCCTCCCCATAGGCGTACCCCAACCTTAGGGCCATGTCTGTTTCGCAAGTAAGTGATGACACTAGCATGCGGCAAGTAGAGAGTAACAACTAGCAAGAGAGCAATCCATGATACCAAGACATAAAGACTTATCAGAGTAAGAGATTTCAAGATGAGATGCCCGAGTGTCGAAAGACCCTTTCTTGCGATAACGAATGGCCCATGTACAAAGCAGTAGTAATAGGTTAATAGCTAACAAGCTAGGCTTCAAGCCTTCGAGTTGTATGAGTTGGCCGCACGAGTTTTTTCACAGCCCCGGCCCTAAGTCTTATTCTTCAAGTTGAAGAGTTGGCTCATTAGCTGCATGTTATAGAGATGGTGAGCTTATGATACATAACTACATAAGAATTTCAAAATAAAAATAGTTTTGGCAAAGTTTAACATGTTTCTAATACTATTGCATTATATAGAAAGATGCCTATCTCAAGTCTCATCGCTTCAAACCATGCGTTATTTCCATTAAATTTGTATATTATATTTCTTAATTGAGATAAATTTCTAGGATGTCTAACGAGAGTAAATTTCAATACCGTTTAAAAAATTGATCAAAATGGAACTACAAAAGAATTTTTTTTTTGGAAAAAAGACCATTTGCACAAAAAAGGTTAAAAATTGTTCATTCTAATGTTTATATCTCATATCAATGAATCTTAAGAAAATTACCTAACAACCCTATACTAAAACCATATATATATATATCTCTCTCTCCTCTCTCTTTTCCAGCATCCTCTAACAAACCCTAATCCCCAAAATTACCAAGCAGCAACTACAACTAGCTGGATCGAGAGCAACAGCAGCAGCAGCAGTCCGCAACCCCAACCGCGCCGCCTTCCGAGATCCCAACCGCAGCAGCAGCAGTCTGCAACCCCAACCGCAACAGCTACTGTTTTCAGAGATCGATCAGATCCCTCATTCTCTCCTCAACTCCATCGTCAACTTTACCTTCTCCCAATTAGTCCTCGTCCGCAACCCCAACCGCGCCGCCTTGGGGATCCATGTCCAAATGTCATGAAGAAACTCTCTGTGGAGGTCATTTGCAGCTAATGATTCCGAGTCTCAAGTACACAAATGAGGGTCATAATATTGATTTCTTCACACTGCTACACAACAACACAGCAATTTCGGTTAATTATCATTGGGTAAGTTAAAGTCTGCGCACACAAGATCAGTGCAACCATTCAATTTTGGATTTCTCCTAGGTGAAGTTGTACAAATATACAACACACCACACATGGTTGAAGGCCTATACAGTTTGTGATGATTGTGGGAGAGTCTAGATATAAGCTACATGTATATACTATCCTCTGATTTCATGGTTCCATGGAAGCTACTCCAAGTCCGGGTGTAGAGTCTCCATTGCTGTGAGTGACGGATCTGTCTTGGGTTTTCATTGCTGATTTCCTTTTTGTGATATTATAGTTGTTTATAGTGTTGTTCTTGGAGTTGTTTAACCACGTATGTAACAATGTAAAATGTAAAAAAATTCCTGACTGTTAAATAGCGCCCTGGGTCCGGCGTCTTGGTCGGAGCCGTGTAGTAGACTTTTGCATACTTTTGTATTCTTATTCATCGTCTTATTCTTCTTCACCTTCGTATTACTGACCCCTAGTAACCTGATTACTGACCCTCAGTAACCACTAATAACCTGATTACTGGGGGTCAGTAACCTGATTACTGGGGGTCAGTAACTTGATTACTGAAAATCTGGAATATGTAAATTGCTTACTGGGGGTCAGTAATCTGATTACTGGGGGTCAGTAACTTGATTACTGGAAATCTGGAATATGTAAATTGCTTACTGGGGGTCAGTAACCTGATTACTGATGGTCAGTAATTTTTTATTAGTGGTTATTGGGGGTCAGTAATCAGATTACTGACCCCCAGTAACAACTAATAACCTGATTACTGGGGTCAGTAACTTGATTACTGGGGGTTAGTAACTTGATTACTGAAAATCTGGAATATATAAATTGCTTACTGGGGGTCAGTAACCTGATTACTGACCCCCAGTAACCTGATTACTGGGGGTCAGTAACATGATTACTGGAAATCTGGAATCTGTATGTGCTTACTGGGGGTCAGTAATCTGATTATTGAGAGTCAGTAACATGCTTAAAGTCAGAGTCAGTAATTTAATATTGAAAAAAAAAATCCGGTGAAAAAAATAATAATAATAATAAAAATTCCGGTGAAAAATAATAATCCGGCGACCAGGCTCCGGCGGCTCCAGCGACCAGCCATAGGAGGCCGGCAGAGTTGGGTGACATTTCGGCAAAGTTTATTTATCTTCCACTTTCTCAACGCATTATAATTCAAAAATTTGTTAGATAAGACAGAAGGACAAAAAAGGAATAAAAAAAATTAAAATTGTACTAGGGTTGAAAAAGATTTGTTCAAATGAGCAATAGAGTTGTTACCTTATGTTCAATAAGGGAGAAAAATAAGATGGTCATTGGAATAGGTAATGAGGAGGCCAAATTAGTACTAAATGGTCATTTTCTCTATTTTTTTTTTTTTCTTGTTTCCAAATTGATGCATAGAAAATATACTTACATTTATAGAAATATAGACAAAATATACAACTTCAGACAGCAACGGAGTCCTCATTAGACTAATTTAAAAACAAATTTCATTTCTATACCGAATTATCTGACTAATAATTTAATGAATATTGCGTTCAGTGCAACCCCAAGATCACTGCACAAATGAGCTAATTTAATTCTCGTTAAACAAATCACTTGAAGCAATGAACACTTTCCTCTTTTCTTTTTTCGTATGAGGTCCGCGTTTGTGCAGCCAATAAGAAACGCACTGCGGAGTCACAGAACCAATAAGAACCCTCCACGTAGAAAAACCCACGTAGGTATTTGCCGCTCTTCTCTTATACCAACGACTCTTCTGGCTCAAAAGTCAGTTTGGTAATTTCCTCCTAGCTTTGCCCCAACTCAAGTCGCAGCACTCAAAACGTAAAAACTCGGCCGGATCCAGTCGGATTTATCTCCGGTCAGAAATGGAGGGTCACGGGTCGGGGCTCCGGCGTGTGACAGTCTTGGCCTTCTGCGTCGCCGGTATTTGGGCCGCTTATATCTACCAGGGTGTTCTTCAGGAAACTCTGTAAGTTTTTATTGTCTCCATTTGCTAATTTCATAGTTCTTCAGGGTGCTGGGACAGCTGATTTGATTGAGTCTTCAAAATTTGTACAGGTCCACCAAGCGGTTCGGCCCAGATGGGGTTAGATTCGAGCACCTTTCGTTCCTGAACTTGGCCCAAAATGTGGTCTGTTTATTCTGGTCATTTATAAGTGAGTTTCTAATTTTCTATAAAACCTAATTCAATTTGTGTTTTGGAAGATTTGATGAGTGAATTGTTTATTGATGGTGTGGTGTTGTGGATTTGTGTAAACAGTGTTGAAGATTTGGTCCAGCAGTAATGCCTGTGGTGCGCCTTTGTGGAGTTACTGGAGTGCTGGGATTACTAACACGATTGGACCGGCTATGGGAATCGAAGCTTTGAAGTATATCAGCTACCCGGCACAGGTGTGTGTGTGTTTGCCTATTCGATTTTTCCCTTGAAATGACATTGCGTAATGTAGGAGATAATGGCTGTTGATAGAGTTCAGATAGTTTGCAATGCCATTGTGCTAAATGCTTAGCTCTATTATTAGCTCTAGTGTGCTTACTTTGAATTTCTTTAGGTTAGAGTATGGCGAATGCACATTTCATTTATTATGTATGAAATCCGGGGGTAGGAAATGAAAGAGGACTCGATTGGGATGAAAGGTTTATGACTTTATGTAGCGAACCTTATTGGCATTTTCACATTTTGGATAATGTTTGTTGAGTTAATCTTTGGTTTAGTCGGCTGTTGTAGCCATGATTGGAGGAGGTTTTGTAAACGTCTTTGTTCTTTTGATTTTGGGTTATGGATTGGTTGTTTTTTGCCATAATATTGTTCTTGTTATTTGCAGGTCTTGGCCAAATCCTCGAAAATGATTCCAGGTACTTAAGAAGTTATTGAATTTTGCATGCCTTAACAAATATGCTGCACATTATGTTTTGAAAATATGAGATTTTGGCATTAAAAAGCTGATGATATTGTTGTGTAGAGGACTTAATAAATGATTATTACTTGAATGCAGTGATGCTGATGGGTACTCTTGTCTATGGTATACGATACACCTTACCTGAGTATGTTTGTACTCTCCTTGTTGCTGGAGGGGTATCTATGTTTGCACTCTTGAAGGTGATATATCTTTTTTTCTTTCATCATCAGAACTTTTTTCAACAAGCTTTTATACATTTCATGAAACCTTTGTCAATTTGGTTTCCATTCTTATGCTCTTCTTGTGTATGCCTGGGTTGATTTCAGACTAGCTCGAAGACCATCAGCAAGTTGGCACACCCAAATGCACCTCTTGGATATGGATTGTGCTTCCTTAACCTTGCTTTTGACGGATTTACAAATGCTACTCAGGATTCAATAACAGCAAGGTATGCCTTAAGAAAAGCTTGATCAATTCGTTCTGCTTGACATTCTGTTAAGGATGCTTGAGGGAATCAAGAAGCCAATCCATCTTTATATTCTTTTAACTGGAACACATTGATGTGTAACCATATAGAATTCATTCCTTGTTAATTTACTTGTCTTTGGTTGCTCAGGTACCCAAAAACAAGTGCCTGGGAAATAATGTTAGGCATGAACCTATGGGGTACCATATACAACATGATCTACATGTTTGGCTGGCCACGAGGTAGCGGATTTGAGGCCGTTCAATTCTGCAAGATGCATCCTGAAGCAGCATGGGACATCTTTCTCTATTGTCTCTGTGGCGCTGTTGGCCAGAATTTCATCTTCCTGACCATAAGCAGATTTGGTTCCCTAGCTAATACCACCATTACCACCACCCGCAAGTTTGTGAGTATTGTGGTGTCATCATTGCTCAGTGGTAATCCCCTGTCATCAAAGCAATGGGGTTGTGTTGTCATGGTCTTCTCAGGGTTGTCATATCAGATCTACCTCAAATGGAAGAAGTTGCAGAGACTGCAGAAAAAGAGAAAGGCAAATTAAGACCAATTTTGAAGCTTAGTAATTTTGATCTTCTTTTTCAAATTCTTCTCTTCTTGCCTTTAACTGTTTGGGCATATACATCATTGTAAACATTGAATCTCATTGTTCAATACTATAGAATATCTGTAATGTAATTGATAGACCCTCTATGAGAAGTGCTAAGTTGAACTCGGAATAGTTTGGAACAAAAATCATCGCAATTGTAAGTTTCGTTTACATCAATTACATGTCATAATTGAGAGATTCTAGAGGTTTGGTGAATGTAAGATTCACTACGGCGTTGAGCTAATCATTTAGTGTTCAATACATTTCATGAGTCTGGTAGGCTGTAGGGATTTGTTCTGAACAATATATATATATATATAGCAATTCTCAAGTGCGGACGTCCGTACCGTGCGGATTCGCCGTTTGCGGCCGCCGCGGCAAGACGACGACGGCGCGGATGGTGCCGGTCCGCTCCTCCCTCCCCGCGCTCCTTCCCTCCTAGTTGGAGCTCCAGTGCCGGCCCACGGCGGTTGGAAATTCTAGAATTCCGGCCGCCGTGGGCCGGCGCTGGAGCTCCAACTGGGAGGGAAGGAGCATGGGGAGGGGGGGAGCGGGCCGGCACCATTCTTGCCGTCGTGGGCTTGCCGCCGGGGGCCGCAAACGGCGAATCCGCACCGTGCGGACGTCCGTAACAGACACGAACTATATATATATATATCTTTCTATCTTTGAAACATTCTACAGAGAAAGAAGGCTTCCAACTTCGATGTGCAAACCAATATATATATATATATATATATATATATATATCTTTGAAACATTCTACAGAGAAAAAAGGCTTCCAACTTCGATGTGCAAACCAAAAAATAGAGTTCAATCAAACCAAAAGGACTAAGATTACTATCTCAGGTTGAATACATTCCAATGATTCCATAACCTTTCTGGTAACCAAAAGAATCAATAGAACTAGTAATCTTAAGTGAAACCACATTTCATTTAGTCATTTACAAATTACTGTAAACTAGTAAATCTCAGATAGAAAATCTTTCTCCGCCTGTAAACTCATCCCTGGATTGTTCACTTATCTGGAAGTGATCATCTTCAATATGAATAAAGCTAATTCTGACTTGGTGGTTGCTCCTCTCAATCTTGCATTGGAAAGCTTATCCCTTGGCAGTCTCCATTGTCACTATATGTGAATATATCTCACAGAGAGCAGGCTCTGAGATTTGCATGTTCTTCTAGCTAATATTAGGTACCACAAGGTCCAGAATGTACGCATCAATTTTGGCTTCGTGGCCTAGCTATTCCTTTCGCTATGACCACTTTGTGAGATTGGATTTGGGTGTGAGCTACAATACCACATATTGATAAACTAGTCTGGTTCCAATCTAAAACCAATTTACAATGGATGAAGTAGCTTAAATCCTTATAAAACCACATGCTATGTCCCACTTTTCCCATGTAAGATGTATATTCTCAACACGCCTCCACACGGGTGGCGAATTTTTAAGGCATACACTTGGACAACATTTTGGGTGACGTGGAGTTCCTGTGCCCATTTGGGCTTCACACGTGGACCTACCATGTGGGTTTATAAGAGTTTGGGCTACTTCAACTATTGCCAATCGGTTTTAGATTTGAACCTCAAACTACTTTATCATGGTATCAGAGCGGGGTTACACACGTCCATGTGTGAAGCCCAAATGGCCACACGGACTCCACGTCACCTAAAATGTTGTCCACTTGTATGACTTGAAAATTCGCCACACGTGCGGGAGCGTGTTGAGAATATACATCTCACATAGGAAAATGAGACCTAGTCAATGAATTTATAAGAGTTTGGGCTACTCCATCCATTATCAATTGATTTTGAATTGCAACCCCATACTACTTTATCACGTATGACCAAAACGACCCACTGATCATCACCAATGGTCAGGTAGGGCAATGCTAAGATTAGAAGGACAACAGAGATAAGATAGTGATGCATGGAAAAGTACATGGGTCGAAGTTTTCGTAGAAACCAGTGTAGGATATGATATATTTATACCGGGTTCTTTGAGATGTGATATTCAGTGAGGATCGGAGAGTTTCAAAGAGGCTGACAGAAGAAAGAGAGTTCATACACGCAATCGTAGACAGATTGTGTAAATCTAAGAGCGGTAGCTTATTGATATTATCATGCTTGATCATACATTTGTGTGCTGCGGACTCTCTGCTCTATCTGTCAGGGGACTGTTACTCTCTGATCAGCCAAGCAAGCACTCGATCTAGCTCTTTCGTTCATTTCTGTTGATTAATATATATAAATAAACTTGTATACATATATGATCAGTTTGTTTAGATTAGTGGATTTGATTCTACATCAGAAGGAACATATAAACCCGGGACTGGGGAATTACAGCTTGGGCTGCTTGGTCGAACATGGGAACAACTTATATATATTCTCATTGATCGCCCTGTTTTCCTTCTTTACATTCAGTTTTTATTTTACACACACATGAGAACTACAAATTTCAAGCATAGAAAATCTGGTTATATCTGAAGAAGTTAGTTATGTTCTTGTCAAATGTTAATATCAGTGCATATATGGATGGATAGTAACATAATACTAATGTCAGTAATGTGTGTGTTTCCATAGGCTTCGGTTTGGATCTTTAAACTCCGAGGTAGAAGCTGCTATGGTCTATGATAGTGCTGCGATCAAGCATTGCATGCATGCATGGAAGAGCGCCAAAGGAGAGGTCAGCACTGATCAAGAGCTAGAACTCTACAGCAAGAAGCTGTTAAACAAAGCAAATGATGGGAAGCAACAATGAGAGGGCCAGCCCAATGGGCTTCTGGCTTCAGCCCGCAACCAAGAAATACTTGGCGGGCAATCATGGTGGTCAACGCTGTTGCGGCCCGAGGAGATATGAATTATGACATTACTGACCTTTATTACAAATTTAACCTCGAAGTCTACCTATTATCCGCCGGAACTGTGGGATAGAACGGACAACTCGCGCTACCTTCGAGAAAGTTTAGAGCAAATAAGTGCCACTTTATTTTGTAGAGAATTCCCTCCCTCTTTTTACCAATTGCCTTTTGCTTTCGTCATAATTACACTTGTCTTCTACCACCACTACCCTGAAACTCAGTCTTAATAATCACAGACATCTTAGATTACAGGTTCAAATTGAGGAGGTGCAGAAGAGGTTGGGAAGTATGAAGGTACCATTTGTAAGTTCTTTCGATTTCGATTTTGATTTCGGTTTCAGTTTCTTCTCTATTGTTAACTTCTCTTGATTCAAATACAACTGATTGTCGGAAGTGATGGGAAGAAGAAGATGAGTTTCCTGTAAACTGGTTAGCAATGGATTCTTAGCTCGATCCTTCTGTACTTTTGAACCATTTTTGTTTTCGGGTGTGTTCTTGTTGATTATGTTTCTAGAGAATTGAGATATGATCATGCCTCATAATTCCAGGAAGGTAAATACAAAAGAGAGGAGAGAAGTACAAACCAAAACTCACTCTAATTATATTAAGTTCAGAACTCAGGCAAAGAAGAAACTATAAACTTATTCTATACCTTTTGCACACCCAAAAAACAATAAACAAAACAAAAGGAATCCATTTGAACTGGTTAATCCCTCTCTCACTTCTTCTTCTTCTTCTTCTTCTTCTTCACTTCTCTCTTTTCTTTCATAATATACTCTAGCTGGAGATATAGGCGAGCTGCCCATGTATACTTATAGTCTTACACTCTACTTAACTATGGATATAGGAGGTTCTGTACAACTGATAAAACCAAGGCCAAAAAAATGGAACACCAAAACAAAACAAACAAAAGAATGACACACCAAGCACACAGGTTGTGAGTACCGAATGGGGACTCCGAGGGTGGTTACGTTAGATACGTCTGGAGATGCTAGAATGCACCATTGCATACTAGATCTGAGTTTTGGGAAGCAGATCTCTTAACCTGCCTTTTTTTGTAAAATTTCAGGCTGGAACAGCTGCAATCCTAAGAACAACGGAATTCAGAAGAAAATGACTCAATCTTCATCTGAACCATGTAAAACTGCTATATAAGAGGTGAAGCAAAAAGGTTGGCTATAGACTTTGGAGGAGGGCTCGTTTGCAAAGTGGTGTTTGTAAATTGGTGCTTGGGTTGGGAAAAGGGGATTCCTCTCCAAGCGTTTTCAGCAAGAAGCTCCTCTCCTGAAAAATCCAACAGCATAAGTGGTCAGTTGAATCATATTATTCTCTGTACTCATATTTGATGCACATGTGATACATCAGCTACTTATTCTATAATTGAGTACCATGACTAACAAAATTTTCAAGTTCTATGAAGAAATGAGAAACAACTTTCCTAGTTTAATTTCACTGGATCTTTTGAACTAGCTGAGCTTACCATGTCAACGAATTTGTAGTGCATATAGTATTTAAAGATAATTATAGCAAGTCAGAGACAAAGCAACACATAAGTTTCTGTAACTCCAGGTTGTAGCAGAAGAATCTTGACTATCTAAGACATCCAGATATCAAAATATGTTCTGCTCTATCTTTTGCTAGGATCATCTGCAGAACACATGTAAGTTCTCCTCCGGATCTGGATCTACTAATGACCTGATCCGATTCTAGTGACCCTTAGTCTTCACGGCTGTTTATGAGTAATAAACCCAAAAGCTTCTATTCATGAATTTGCAAGGAAAATCTTTCCCAAAATTTAGAGGCCATTGTAACCAAAACCCCTTGCTCCCACGATTGTAATTGGCTTCTTGATAAGTTAACTAGAAGTCCTACATATACTCCAATAAAGTGATCCCAGTGTCCTACAAGACCATTAGTACTAGTGACTTGATAAAGAACTCAAATTGCTGCTGCAGAATTAATTGACTACTTATCATAATACTTCCATTTCTAGCTGCTTGAGTTAATTTGAACTACTTGCACTAATTGTTGCTGGTGACTCCGGAATGGTTAACCTCACTAGTCTTACCAGTAATGTTAATACATCAATTAAGGGATGCTTCTAACACTATTGCAGTATGCTACTCCAGCCATTTAACCATTAAAACAAATAGCTATTTCCATACAGTTTAACTCCTATAAAGAAACTTACACTGTCAGAAAATTTTGGACTGGGAATTCCTGCTGCCAAGGATCTGAACATTGGAGTAACTTGAATAGGTGAACTGAACTCTGTGCTCGACAATGCAGAAACAACTGCATCATTCTTTGTTGCTTTATCACAAGATGGAAGTATCTCTGCTGCAATAGCAGTAGATACGTATTAGCAAACGTACTCAAGTAGAAAAGTGTGCTAATAATGACAAGTAAAAGTTACTTTTGAGCTTTACATCTAATATAAAAATTGATTACCTTGCTTTCTAGTTCCACTTGAAACAATGCCTTTCTCAAGTTCCCCAATATTATTTTGTCCTCCAATATGAATTGATTGCGACTCGGGCGGAATCTCCTGATTTATTGTACCTATTTCAGTTTCATTCTGTTCCATTTTATAACACTCCGTTTGGGACAGAAGAGTTGACCCTGTACTGTATTCAGAACTTCCTGGAGACTCATCATAGAGATCTGGTTGCCTACAATGTGTAAGCTTGAATTAGATGCTGTTGGTGATTAACCTTGTTAATATCAGAATAGTGGCCTAGACCCTTTTTCTTACCGCCAAGATGGTCGACCTCCTTCACTCGTACTCCTCAAGTCCTCTAACAGATATTTAAGATCTTCGAGTTGAAAATCAAAATCACTTATTCCATAGCTGAGGATGTCGCTCTCTTTGCTTTGATTTAAAAAATCTTGGAGAACCTGAATATGATATTTGATTTATGTTATATGTGCAGTTGCATAGTTGGAATTTGCAGATATATACTTTTTCTATGGAGGGCATTCATCAATCAAGGGCAGCTCAGCTGCATAATATGCATAATGAAGTCAGGAAATCCAGACATCTAAAAGTGAAGAATCAACATTCAACAACACCACATAGTTAACTACTGGAGATGGAATCTTTTTCTGTTGATGCTGAGCATTGTACTCATTCGGTCACTTTTTTTATGTTAGTGATATATGATTTTCTGTTGCTACTAATGTGTACTAGGTAAGCATTCTTAGAAACCAAGCAATTAGATGTTAATAGCTGAACTAGAACAAAGGTGCAAGTATTTCTCACCTTCCAAGCATTTTCAAGACTGTGATCTGTGTTATCTGTGTTAACCTTCAGAGCCAATGAGCTGAGCAACTCTGCTTGCTGCATCAAAGCAGTTATCTTTGGATCATTCTTCTTAAGAAATGATCTTTGAAACTTGTTAGTTTGTGCTGCTGAGAAATGAAAGTAAGAGCGAGATTAGATTCCCCTAAAGTTTTATACTTGAAAACAGATAGTCATAGCATTCTGGATTTCAAAGAACTAATAGGCCCACATTCTGTTGGCTTAAACGAAAAACTTCGCTTATGAGGCTTTTTACAGCAATCAATTCAAGCAATTTTTTTTTTATCTAGGATGGCTTACCATTTCTAGGGACATCCTTGGTGATATTGACAGTATGCTGATCTTGCAGGTTGTTTACATTTTGGATATTCTGAATCAACACAGTAAACGGAGCTCTTAGCTGCTGATTCGTCTTTCCACATTGCCCATGTCGTCTGTCACCATAGTTGTAATTTTCTGAGAGACTAGGGATATGACTCCTCCTGTGTTGAGCAAATAATGAGTTCTACTGCATTAAGTAATAATGAGATCAACATTTTGTTCATATACATGCGACTTCTAACTGTACCTCATCTTCTTAAGAGGTGATGTATTTTCTGATGTTCCATCTGTATTGAAGCCATTCCGGATTATGACCCTTTTGTCATTCGTATTCATGTACGAAGTGGCGTTCTCTTTGGCTAAGGCCTCATATTTTGCTCTCTTCTTGCACAAGGTGGAAAACCGGTTTTTTACGGCATTGTCAGTTCTGCAAAATTAGCACGATTTCACAATGTTAAGTGCCTCATTACTAATATGAGAGACCTGTGTGATTGCACGAGCGTGTATAACAGAAAGCTATTATTCACCTTCCTGAGACCACCTTCGCTATTTCTGTCCATCTGTTACCAAATATCTTCTGAGCCTGCACATCAGATCACCTTGATTTCAATAATAGGAGTAAACAAAACATAAACTTTGATAAACAGTGATCGATTTTACTGTTGAACTTTAGGTAGACATATTATGCAATCAAAAGGTTTGTCCTTCTTGGTCTTTCTGTATAACCCAGATTCAGTACTATCTATTAGTCCCCTATCTACTATCCCGGAGCAAGTTCCTGGAAAAGTTTTGTATCAATTACCTCACATAAAAGCATGTCTTCCTCGGGTGACCATCCTCCCTTCTTGAAGTCCGAGTTCAAATATGTGTACCATCTGCAACATTATTGTCAAACTCCACATTAGAAACCAACAAAATTAGAAGTCAAAACAATCACGCTCCAATAATTGAGCACAACTGAAAAGAAAACAGTGAGAAAGACATGCTTAGCAGAAATCGTTTTCAACATTAAATTTGGAATTTTGAAATTCACCTTCTCCTGCACTGCCTCGTCGTTTTATCCTTGAATTTAGACGCAATAATAGCCCAGCTGCACACAAAATGATCATTCAAAACAAAGCCATCAAACCTCGATTCAGTCTCAAACAACCACAATGATGATGGTTAGAGGAAGGAAATGAACTCTTACTTCTCCGTTCCATGAATGCTAATTTGGTCTCGCAGTGTATCATCCTCCTGCAAGTGACCCAAAACCAAACCAAACCCATGTCAGAAAACCAATCTCAGCGCAATCAAACACGATTTGACTGCTGATCAAGAGACCAAAACTCTCAGTCGAAAATAACAAATACTGTCAAGAATCGAAAGAAAAGAAGAAATGAAAACGACCTCTTGACTCCATGTGACTATATGACGCTCCTTCTTCTTGGAATCGGAATATTCATTTCCGAGCTTCTTCTTAATTTCTTGCATTTGATGTCTTTTAATCTCAACTGTTCACACTCTCACTCTCTTTCGGAGAACGCTCCTCCTTCTTCCCTTTATCAAACCCAAGTAGCATACTACTACTAAAGCCAAACCCTTTCCCAGCCTATATAACAAAACGGGTAAACCCACCAAAAGAAACCCCTTCCCTCTCTTTTACCAACCTTTACAGACACTGTTGGGTTCAAACGGAACCATAAGCAATAAGCACGTATACTCCAGACCAAGACCCTCAAAAGCACTCTGTTAAAATGGTATCCAATCCTTTATCCTATAGAGCCTATGCCACTATAGACTCTATACCACAATATGATTTGGATTGATTGCCTCGGATTCTAACTTTTCAGACGCCTTTGGAGTTTTAGTCTTCCCCTGAATTGATAAAAAGCGAAAAAGAAATTAGACACTGAGATTATATAAGATCTGGGTATACGTATAAGTTGTATTTGGTTCAACTTACAGAACGGTTTGGCCTGAAAGCTACGATCTTGAACTGAAGAGAGAGAGAGAGAGAGAGAGAGAGAGAGAGAGAGAGAGAGAGAGATGGAGATTGTAGAAGAAAGAGTAACAAAAGCTTTTTGTGTATTTTGAAACTAACGAAGTTACAGAAGACAACAAACCAAAGGGCTTACGAGGACTGCTGCAAGTCTGGAATATATATTTCTTTAATGGCAGAAAAACCAATTGGAAATTAACGGATTGTTTTTGCTTTTAGTTTAGTGCGCGGGTATGAGGGCAAGTTTGAAAAATAACGCTGAATTCCATGAGATAACATTAATGGATGGATGGATGATGATGGAGGAGACTAAGACCCACAGGGCCACACACACACCCAGAAACACCTTCACTATTTATATATACACAACTAGGTATGTAAGCACGCCAAACTTCTATATTGCTTACCGATTCAATACTTTATACAGAACGCTGGTGCTGATATATTAGTAATCAACATACTAAATTAACGCAAAACGTCTATTTTTGAATTTCAATACACAAGAACATTATACGTTCGTGTTCGTGTTCGTGTTCGTGTTCGTGTTATATTTGTATATTACATTCTGAATCAGAATTTTAAAACGGGGTATACTAATTTTTTTTCTTAATTAACATATAAGTTATGTATAAAAATTTAGAGTGCGCTAATATCTAAAATTCAATTTTTACACTATAAAATAGCTATAAAATTAAGTTTTTTTTTTTTTTTCACAATTTAAGGTGCGTTGTAGTCTATTGTAGTCTATGTGTAGGTACGCCTTTGATTACATTAGTTTAAAAGGAAAATGATATGATTGGCTCCGGCACATACATGATACATAATCAAGTGTACATATGGAATATTGATAATTGACTGGCTAGATTCAAATTTCTGAATGTATTTTGTGGGTTTTAAGGAGACGTTGCCATGTTCGTGACCTAACCAACAGCTTCACATTTACTGTGAGCTGCAGCCTAGCCTAGTAATATTATCTCCATTTCAATTCAATGCTTGCTTTGGTAGGTTAATTATTTCCGTCATCAGAATATCATGTTGCTCTCTCTTCATCACCCACACTCCTAAGAATTTACAGTGTCTGTGATCCGACCCAGTATTTCAAACTCGGACTATTCCTTTTGGCCACACACGACGTGACACGTAGGATTTGAAATCCCTTTTGGAAATTTGGAGCTGTTTTCTTCAATTGGCAGCTTCCTAATGTAGTTTCACTTACTCAATTCACAAATGAGAGTAAATACGAATCCCTTTTTTTGAAATTTCAAAATTTAAATCTGAGAATTGATTGTTTTTCTTGTTATGCATGCTTGTCATTGGTCATGTGTTCTTATGGAAAATGTTGCTAGCTAGCTAGCTCATTTCTTATTGTTGCAATATTCATGAACAATTTTGGAAATTAAATTAGCTACCTTTATCCCTTTAAATGAGGTTAATTGTATCGTCAGCACATCTTCGTTGTAATCTCTCCTTTCAATTCGAAATTTTAGTATTTCTCTCATAAAATAATATATCTATGTCAATTGTTTCTCATTTTAGTATAATTGACTTAAAAAATTGAAAATAACTCATCTGATTCGAAAACCCCTAAAACATGACATATTTATATGTATCTATGGTCTTTAGCAACTTTGAAGCTATTCCAAACACAATATATAGTTGGAGTTTTGGTTTTATACTTTAATAGAGGTCAAAAAATCAATTTATTAATACTACAACATGCAGTACGTTAATTTACATTTCATGCATATGCACGTCATCATCTCAACACCTAGCTAGTATATATGTCATCAAAAATATTTCCACTTCTTAATTATATATTCTGAATAATTTACAAATACATCATCAAAAATGGTCTTATTGATCGAATATAATGCACCCATCTCCAATAGATGATCATCAAGACATACGTTAAAAAATATATGTTCGATCATTACAACAATAGGTATCCTAAATACATGTATTAGCATATAAATTGGATACAGGGGCACCCTAGCTAGCCCTCTATCGGGCGGAGAAAGTCCAAAAGATAAAATTAATTCAAACTTGTTCAGCATTTGTAGTCTTATGTAATCACTTAATGCAAGAAAATTAATGTAGCCAAAACTAAAAGAAGAGAAAAAAATTAACTACCCGGCCCACACTCTCGCTCGCACAGAGGTGACAGAAACCATACTATGAGTTTAATCTTATAGATATTTTTTTTCGTTTACCAACAACTTGTTTAAACTTTCTTTCTATAATTATTAGTTTAGACTAATCGTCCTCGCGGGTCAAGAACTAGCCGTCTAGTACGTAATTACCAATCCAAAAACAACCAAAACTTTGCTGACTAATTTCATAGAGTATTTTAGTATAGTTGAAAACTAGAATAGATTCTAAAATCATAGGAAATAAGATACTTCCCAAATATTATTTCGTCGTATACTAAATAAAATTACAGACCTAATTGATGTGATGTTAGACATATGAAAACTTAAGTGCATCAATACGGATAGAAATGTACATGAGTTCATTCACATTAAACAACGCATACAATTCACAAAGACATCTTGTTTAAGTAATTTCAACTAATTTTTTTGAATTAGTAGTCAAAATATATTACTCAATAAATAGTATAAGAAATAATTTACAAATTCAAAATATATTGCTCAGTAAACAATGTTATTTCGTGTAGTATCAATACGAAAAACTAATTTTCTCAGTTAAATTTAAAGGGAAATCGATCTCCTCATCTAATGTAGTCCTAGCCTAACTCAATTCTCAAGATAATCCGATTGTTATAGTACGTAGTACAGTCACTACAGTGTACACTCCCGATTGGGCTTAACTATCGTACTGGGGGTTAATCGATCCGGTTAATTATTCAATTAACTTATACACAAAGCCGGTTTAGCCATGCAACGTGAGCGAGTTCAGATCCCGCCACGTGGATTAATAGAAAGGAGAAGGTGCAATCCTATCCAACTTTTGAATTATGTACGACTAGTGGAGCCCTCAAAACGGTAGAAGAGAATAGGCTAGGGCATCTCATGGGTCGCTTTCTTGATAACGAAATCTCCCGCCAAAATATAGGTTTCGATTCAGGCAAGAGATTAAGCTCACTGCATGCCCACCTCGCTCATCATCTCTGCTTTGCATATACTACTTACTGTTCGGAAGAGACGAGATATATAGATCTCGACGAGCTAATTATGCCTTCAAGTTGGAGAAGGAATCCAGAAAAGGGTTAAGGGTCGGTGATTGATGTAGGGACAAATCTTACAAACCCCAGCCAGCACTGTAAGTCTGTAAATTTATTTATGAAAGGCCAAGACCCATGTAGAACAAGAATAACAATTCAAAGAGGACTGACTGTTCCACAGCTCTGTGGAAGTGGAACCCTATGAAAAAAGCTAATTTGCTTGCTCCAATATATATACAACCTTTGTAGTCAACTTTTTGAACTTGTATGTCTATATCAGTCTTGCATCATATCATGACCATACATGAACCCTAGAAAAGCTTTTACCAAATTAACACTGTTCTGGAAATTAAAGAAAATTACACTGCTCATCCTCGACTAGCTAGTCGTCCCCTCGTCCACCCATTATGCTCCTGATTTTGTCATTTTCGTCTTTTCTTTGAAACGAAAGCTTCATATATATACTTAATAATTAGTGATTGATAATCTTTCTTGTCTTTACTTCCTTTATCTTAAATTATAAGTCTAGCTAATTTGCACGGTTACATATAGATAACAGTAATTCAAGAAGATGTGTAATTGACATTTTTAAGCGGGTAAATTAGCTTGTCATCTTTGACAAATCCACGCGGTTTTATAAGGAATTTAGTTGCATTTGGTCCCATATGATGCTTATTGATTAGTATATGCATTAACATGTAGGTACATTATAATTAAATTTTCAATCCTAATCTAATTGCATGGGCCACGATGGTCTTAATCAAGGTTCTATGTCATGTACCTAGTCGACGTTTGTAAGACTGTTAGATGCTAAAAATATCAGGAGATCGAGAAGGCATTCATAGATAATGTACGTATGAGCTAGCTAGTTCTTTACTAAAAGCCTAGAACGCACTGCATTTTGATTTGAAAGGATCAATCATACCTGTAATATATTCATTAGTCCTGATCGATTTCAAACATTGCTCAAGCAAGTAGGGTGTCACTGAGGAAAATGTGCATCAACACTATGGCCAATGTGACGGGCTTTAGTAAAATATATTTGATAAAGTCTAAGCTATTTCCCCACATTCATAATGGATAAATTTTTCGTAAAGAAATAATTAAATAGAACGGATGATTCAAGAAGATCAAACTTATTATTGCAATCGTCTATGATCGAAAGAGATCAATACTGAATACATCTCTTTTTATTTTTCTGAAGAAAATGACTGAAGATAACATTTGAGGCCCTTGCTTGTAAGAGTTTTTTCTCTTTGTAGCACACTTTAATTTGTTGGCGCCTGATCTCTGTTCGACATGCATGTTGCCGGTCCGTTTGTCTTTGTTGTTGGCTGCAGGCTGTGTCCTCCTTCAAGTTGTGATCGATCTCTTACAGTGTGCTACTACACAAAGGGAAGCACACAAATCAAACAATATGAGTTAAAAGTACGTTTAAATGTTGCAGTGGCTGCGACCGACATTGATAAGTAAGCTAGCTAGCAATACATGAATGAGAAACACTGAAAGATCGAGATAAGCATGCGATTAGTTTCCTTCACTGGCCAGTTAGCTAGCTTGTTTCATAAACCCTAATTAGTATAGGTTTATTTATAGGACGAGGTTGGGAGCAATACAACCTTAATATCCAAAGAGCGTAAGATTCACATGATGCAATTATACTGTTTCCACTGAGGTCGGTTAGGAGATTAGAAAACCTAATCTGATTCGCAAGGCATAATGTTGTTTCTGCAGTGGAGGGTTAGGTCGGGGAGATGAAGAGGCCCAAGTTCCCAAAGAGATTGGTAAGTTGATTACATGAGGTGGGGTAAATGGAGCTTATTATAAGCTTATTCTTTTCGCTCTAGCTTAGCTCCGTTCATCATCATCGTCAGTCACCAACTCATCATGGATCATGCCAAGCCCTACCGGGCTATACCGGCCACCCACTCGATTACGCCGCGCCAAGTGTCCCCGCTCTCAGCTCCACCCTTTTCTTAAATATTCTCATAATAAGCAATTAGAAATTAAATGAACCAAAATGGTCCTATTCTGGGCTCCCAATCCTCACATTTCTCAACAAAAGGCATGGATGAATCATTTACCTACTACATATTCAATGATCCTATCATTTAACTCACTTTTGCTTTGGAGAGTTTAGTCTTAAGTAGACATAATTAAGTATATGAATTCTTAATTATCTCATATATAATGCTATGTGCTCACTGGAGTCACTGCTCAGCTAAAACTTAATTGAACTAAAGCTTAACTTACCATATCTACTGATGATTTTAATTTAATCTAAGAGATAGAGTATCCATGCATGCATGTATGCATGAATTCCAATAATGTAATTTCAAGTAAAATCTTCATCTCATAATTTGAATTCATCTTTTATCCTTTACGAGTGAAAAGTTTTTTTTTTTTTTAATTACTTAAACTATTTTACATTCTTTATGCCCAAGTTTAAAAGAACAGGAAAAGAAGTATGAAAAGCTAGAGAATAAATAAAATCCTACGAAATCAAGAAGGAAAAAAGTATATATATCTTGTTAAGTGTTAACCTTAGTGATTATGCATGTTATGTATGAATATACATATATACGAGTGATTTGTGAACAATAAACGAGTGATAATTAGGCCCCTCGAGAGGCATTATTTTCAAACAAATGCTTCACTTTGTCACTTGGTCTCTGGGTGTCTTTCGGAAAGTAAATAGTCTAGAACAACTTTGTTAGCCAAGTTTCATGACTTTTCAAGAGAGATTTGCACAATTGCACCTGTTTAATCTTGCTCTAAGTACATGATAATTACTTTATCTTGTTGTTTGTGTAAAGGGGCCAATTTGGCATTTGCTTAATGCTCCCTAGCTTACTATTGCATCCCTTTTAAACGCGCCCTTCCTATTGCATCCCTTTTCACTAAATCAAGCTAGACTAACCAAGAAAGAGGACAAGCTATAAGATTGAAAAAGAAGGCTTAAAAAGAGAGAGCAATTTACCCTACAAAAAAAGTTTGATGTTGAACACTTAATCAACAAGAGCATCAAAAAAGAGTACAAAACAACTTCTTAACGTTGTTAATTAACTTGATTTATATTTCTTAATTCCCATTATGCTCGATATTGTTACATTTTTCCAAGGTTCTAAAAATCGCTAGTCGCTAGTCGGGCGGAAGACCGGTGACTAGCGACTAGCCGACTAGTCGGGTGACTAGTCGGTTTTTAATTTTTATATTTATTTTTATTTTTATAAGAATTAAATTAAAATAAAACAATCCTAAAACTCAATATTATGACTACAAATAATCAAAATACTCAAAATAACCATTACAATGTTCAACAACAATGAGATAATAATGTCTAAGAGTAGTGAACAAACTCAAAATAACCATTACAATTTCAAATTTGATCTTATGCGGCTATGCCTCAAGTTCTTCTTCTCCATATCCCTCTAGTACCCCTTCTGTATCGGACTCAAACTCAAAGTCTATCTCATCTTCTTCCTCTTCATCATCGGATACAAAATCCTCCTCAAGTTCTCTAACTTCTTGAATTCTAATACTTCTCCTAGGCTCTAAGCCACTATCCACTCTCATTCCCTCTTCAACAATTTCACTAGTAAGATCCGAGACAACATCATCATCACCACCATCAACAATCCAACCTTGTGCTATAGTAGAGAGAGTTGGAGCCGAGAGGAGAGAGAGGTTGGGAGATTTGAGAAAGTACGGCTTACTGCGACCTAATCCAGCTCATCTGCATTTTTATATTAAGTTTTTTTTTTTTTGGCCCGAACCGCCTAGGACTGACTAGTTGCCGCCTAGGACCGACTAGTCGGCTGATTTTTTCCTGACCGACTAGGAACACTGATTTCCCTAAAATCGTGGCGGTAAGGTACCGACTAGCGACTAATCGCCGACTAGTCGGTCCTAGGCGGTGATTTTTAGAACACTGCATTTTTCTAACTGGTAATTAATGAGTAAGAGCCGCGGAGTCGATAAGTTTGAATGAACTTCGAATGCACTCAACTTTTATATGTAACTTGTGCATGTTATGTTAACAGCACGAATTCTTTTGGTCAGTATATTTTTTATTCATAACACAAAATATAAATAAAAAGCATGCATAAAAAATGTTTTACATGCAAGTATTCCTACTGTATATAAACTGAAAATATGTAATGATGGGTTTGCATCGAGACAATTAGAGTATATTGATCCGGTGAACTCTGAACTCTAAACTCTTAGCTTGTATATAATTCGAGATTTTTATCTCGATATAACATTCTTATATCTAGTAGTGTGGCTAGAAAATTCATATTAAATTATTTCTACCACCATGAACAAGGTCCATCTCAATCTCCTACAAACTGACATTTAAAAAATATAGTGCTATTGTACTAGTTGTTTAGGATCCAGATGAAAATCGAATAGATTCTGTTTTTGCGTATGTTAATTATTCTGAGAGATCCTGGAAGTCTGGAAATAAATTGTATGTTAGATTACATATAACGTTTGCTTAATTAATACTTCATATATATTCCATGTTATTAGAATCAGAAAGCAGGTTGATATTAATCGAGCACATTCTCATGGTTATGGGGGTGGCAAAATATTCCTTGACTGAAAAGGGAAGAGAAAAGGTCCCACGTGTGGAGCAAAATTTAATCTATTTTTAGCTTTATGTGAACGTAGGGGTTCTCTTTGCTTGGGATTCCTACATGCTTTGTGGGCTGTGGGCACCTCCATTTTTGATACAAGAGCCACCTTTCCAATACTCTGCTGGATTTTCCTCTTGCATATCACTTTTATCACCTCCATATCTCTCTGAATACAAACTACTATGGGCTATGGATGCTCTCAGTGCTCTCTATCTCTCTCAGTTGTAAAGGGAAAGCAAGGTTTCGGGAATCCTATGCCCCCATTCCTCCCCATATTCCCATATAGCTAGCTAGTTTGGTTCTTATTGCTGTGTCCCTTTTCAGATTATAAGATTCCCATGCCTTCGCTCATGCTATGCACACATTGTGTTCCTTTTAAATCCCCACTACACAAAACATACACATTTGCCTCATTTTTTCTTTCTTTAGACCCTCAATTAAGGGAAGTCAGAAAATAATCTTTGACCTTAATTAGTATGATACAATTAACAAACTAGCTGCGGCCCTCCAATACCTAACTGAAGGAGCTTCTTGCTTATTGACTTGATTCTGTGCAGTGAATTCACTTTCATTATCCTTTGTTTATTGATCATGATCATTAGCTTCAAATGCATTCCGAACTTATTTCAAACAGCTTAAGTTTTTGAAGTGTGTTGGTTCTCGAACAGTCAAACATAGGATAGAGAACCACGACAGTATCAAATAGCTTCGTTTGTTTGCAACTTTGGTTTTATATATATTCAAATCCGATCGAGCCTTCCATATGATCTTGGTAGCACTATATATCCCTAGTTATCGATCCTTTCACTTACAAGTACGTACGTTGAGACTGTACGTGAGGCAACAAGGAGTATATATATACAGAAGTATTTTATAATATCTATGTTCTTTTTTGAAGACGATGGTATCTATTTTCTAACTGCTTAAGCTTTTGAAACACAATTGATGGTTATCAGCAAGAACGTTTATTACTGAAAAAGCATTGCTGTAGTTATTCCAACAACTCCACTACTTTGAATTTCCCGCCAGAATATAGTATACACTTTGATCGAGTGGTGTTGGCTACTCACTCAAAGTGAGCTTGGAACTTGGAAGTACCTGGTTGAAAGACTAATGAGTATTCGATTATAATACAGCCCCTTTTCTGTGTGCGTGTGATTTCTTTACATTGATTTTGATGTGGCTTTGAGTATATTGTAGACCCCTCCCTTAGTCACCAGTGGTTGTTAGTTTGTTATACGGCAAGGGATTATCTGGTGGCATTCCACTTCAGAGTGGAGCTTTAAAGCCTTTTGCCTAATGGTTTTGTATCTAATGAAGAATACATCCAGTAATTTGTTGCTAATTAACAGATGCTTTTAGGTTTCTAAATGTAAGAATGCAAGGTTATATAACTTGGTCCCTGTCGAGATCGCGGACTGGAGTCATGTAGAGACGGATCGGACTTACTGGTTAATTGCAATAAGATCAAAGTAGATTGATCCATTCATGAATCTGCGCGCGACTCTCTGGTTAGATACTTAGAGGGACTCTCGATCGGAAAACAACGGTAACTAAGAAGCTACTGTTACATTGAGAAAGTATTGATATTAAACATGGCTGCAAAAGCTAAAACACATTCATTGGAGACGGGTTTTCAAGTGTGGCCGGTCATATAAACAAAACCTGCAAAGAACAAAGGGGACCTGCATGATCAGAATTAAGCACACTAGTCTCTTTATTACATAATTAAGAAAATGGGTCTCTATCCATCTATCTCACTCTCTTTAGCTTCTTTCAATAAAGATTAAAGAGGGGCAAGCTCTCACCAATTCAGCACTCCTCAAAATCCTAACTGGCCGGGAAGGACCTCCGCTGCGCCTCATGACTTGACACCACCATTTCACTCTTTATTTCTGAGTTCTGATCCTCACCCCCCAAAACCCACACTCCTATCTGTTTTTTGCTTTTCCTGAGGAAACCAAAATAACAAATGGCAGAAGTAGTAAAAAGACGAAGACAGGTGCACTGCAAATACATGGTCAAATTTTTTTTTCAGTTCTGAACCCTAGTGGCAGCAAGTTACCCCAACCCCAGCTAGCTGAGCCAGCTTATTCATCATCAGTTCCTTTTGTGAGTACTGGAGGACCTGACTAGCTTGGTTCATTTTTTCCCTTTAGTTTCTTTTTACTCTGCCCAACCATGCATGTAGGGAAGCCATGAAAATGAAAAACCATTGTAGCTAATGAGCACAGTATGGAGTTAACAAATGTGTCTATCTGTGAGGCCGTCCAAGACAGGTAATCACTGATCAGCCTAGCTTACAACATCTCGGTTTTGCACCGATATCAGTTTTTAATTTATCCGTCTTTCTTGTCCAAATGAAAGTATCTATATATCAGCTTCGACGATCACTCTGAACTATTGTGCTGTACCGCCTGTACGTATAGGAATTTGATTTGAAACATACTCAGAAACTTCGGAGAAGCTCACTAAAGATGGTGATACTGTAGCTTAGCGACACAGCTTGGCATGCTCAAACAAAGAACACACGTACTGTAGGATAGAGTACTGGGATATATAAGAAGCAGTGGGATATTTATGATTGCTGACTTTACAGTGAAGTACTTTATGGGTTTTGTCAGAAAATGAGTAAGTGAATTTCATAAGTTGCTCGGCTCCATATATCCTTATGATGAATATGTACGTAAATGAATTGAAGTAGCCAAGTTGTTTCATTTTGATTGAGCTTTTAAAAGGCTTTCTTTTACCTGAAGTTGATGTTTGCCAAATGAATGATTCCCTTACAATGTGCCATGGTCCCCAAGAAGAGCACTAATACAAAATCAAATCTACTCTTCATGCTAACTTGTTTCGTTCCTCCAGTTTATATATATATATATATATATATATATATATATATATATATATATATATATATATATATTCTTTTAGGCATTTCAATTTTTTTACATAAGCACCTTATATTTTATTCAATCATCCTACATCTTTTACCTATTAGAAGTAGGGCTGCGTTCGGGTCGGTCAAAGCCGAAAAAAATCAAAACCGGACCAAAACCCGAAACTTTCAGGCAGGATCGGGCCGGGTTTTTAAATTGCTAAACCCGGTGATTCCGGATTCAATTCGGACGGGGTCTGGGTTTTCGGGTCTATTTCTGATAGAAATTTTCTGAGTTGAAATTTGAAAAATTTCTGCAAACTTTCTGGGTTCCCTTAACAAATCTGTCCTCTTTCTCAACTTCTCAAAATCAAATCACAAGTTCACAACAATACATTGAATACAACAAGCAAATAAGCCAACAACTGAACTGGAAAAACGAGAAAAACCTAAAAAAATCATGTTTTCGGGTTTTCGGGTCGGTTCGGTCCTTCACGTATGGAACCCGGATTGATCGGAAGTATTAAAATCGGTCCGAGTTTAGCTCGACCCAGACATTTCAGAGTTAAAACCCAGCCCGATCAGGTCGGTTTCGGGCCAAACCGGTCCGGGTTTTCGGGTTCGGTCTTAAAATCGTAGCCCTAATTAGAAGTCATTTTAGACATTTCATCGAATATATTGTTTGTATTCATAAGAAATAGAACATTAACACTACAGTATATGAACATTGCTTGTCAAAATCACTTGATGGATACTATAGTGTGCCTCTCTGCCTCGCTTTCATTAGGACCTCTAAATCAAAATCTCCATCATGAATTGGGATAAATCTTCGCTAGCCCTAGACCTACAAATCCCCCACATAATTTCAACAAACTAGAGAAAAGAAGAAAGTGGCGCTAAGCTATGGAACAAAGTAACAAAGTAAAAAACTGTCCCACAGCCAGGGGCTGCTAAATGCATGTGGGCTATAAAAGGATATTGACACATAGGCCCTGTTTATATACAGATAGTTTTGGGCTCCATATAGTTACCAGCCCATGCGTAGGTCATAGGGATTTGCTGTAATTATTTTTGTTTTTGGTGAAATTATTTTGCTATAGATAGTCAGTCTTCTGGACAGCTAGATAATATACAAGATATTTCTTGAAATGAAGATCCACTTTTTTTACTTTTGTAATTTTTTATTTTACCAAGCAAGATTAACGAAATGAAGAAAACCCCCTACTTAAATCATGCTATAATTTGTTGTACTTACAAGCTAAGGTAACAAAAACTTGAGCATATCAAGTTAAGGTAACAATATCAGTCGGTAATGGTTGACCCTACTTCAACTACAAAAATTGATTGGTGGTGGTTGAGAGACATGCATAGACACCTGACAGAAATGAGAAAATGGACCATTGATTTTTGTTTCCAATAAAAAGATAAACCAAGCAAAAAAAAACAAATGTTGAAGTGATAGGGTGACCCATCAACCAAGTATAAAGTGAGTGTCATGATAAGACTTTGGGTCCAGATAGCAACATCTTTGATTTTGATTTGCAGACAAATAGACAATGCCCAATGACCTGCTGGTGATATCACCCCCACCCCTGCCTCTAGGTGGGCCAGAAAAAAGAGTTTAAGCTAGACAAGGGAGCCTTGACATGATTTCAAAGCCCAACTATGGGCAACATTTGGTTATTCCTTTCACTCAATTAAAGATGGGTTGAATCTCATCCCATTTTATGGCTTGGAGGCCCATTGTGTGGATCACGATGCTTCGTTGAAATATACTTAAACCGAAATCCCCCTTAGACAATTATAAAACGTTTACTTATCTGGAATGAAAACTGTAGAGTGAGTAATGATTTCGGATAACATAATTCTTGTATTTACTTACAGTTACATATGATGAAATATGTTTATACAATTTCATTTCGTTTCTCATTCATTTAGTCTCGTAATCCTGGTGAATTTCATTCAAGTAAACGTGTCATTAAGATGTACAACATTAAAGACCAAGACACTAGAAGCCTATGCTGAAGACCTATCTCTCCAATGAGCATCCCCATATTAGCTAGGACATCAACAAGTACAAAATCATGTCAAAACACTTCCTCTTTCTTGGTCACCAAGAGGAGATTGTAATTCAATTCTATTCAGCATAGAATCAAACTTGAGTAATGGGGTTCTACACCAAAACTTTCACCAGCTCAACCACCTATGGTGGTTTTGATTGTGTTCTGATATACAAGTGTTATGTTAGTACTTATTTTGGAACACACGAGTCTGTGTTGAAAACATGAAATCCAAGTGATCTTGGTTAGTACATTTTGCCGGAGGAAAACTCCATACCAAGGCGAGGCTATAATGTTCATACTCTTGCGGCAATATAGCACAGTTTAGTATTCATACTCCAAGTACTATTTAAATAAACCCAATAGGATAACAGTTATGTGGAGCAATGGCATTTCATATGAAAACAGATGATTTGATGAAGTTCTTAATCGATAGCAGAGAAGACAACCAAGTAGTTTAGAGAGTACTTTATTATCTACAAAAAATAATAATAATGTTTATAATAACACAGCTCAGAATTCTTATACAAAAGTAAGGTTTTGCATGAAATTAAGCTTAGAATCAAAAGCCTTTGGTTCCTGTTTCTTTAACCACAGCAGGCTTATCAGCCAGGGATAAGCAATACTTGGCAATCTCTCGGAACTTGGGCACACTCCGAAGATCCACCTTGGTGCCGTCTCTGAGGGTGATGATAATATCACCCCACTCTCCGATGAAACGTGGCACAACCTGGACGTCCTTGATGACCTTGTACGAGAAGTCACTCCTGTCCTGTCCCGTCAGTCCCGATATCACCGTCACCCGCAGGTTGGTGAACCTGTACCTCAGGAAGAACGCCCGGAAAACAGCTGCTAACGTTAGGGGAAGCCAAAGCAGAGTGAAGCCCAGGACGAGGTTGGCGGCGAGGTCGCCGTAGTGGGCCCCGCCGTCGAAGAAGAGGGTCTCCGAGGTGGGTTTCTTGGCGGTACTACTACTACTGCTGTTGTTGGCGGGCTTGTTGGTCGGGGTGGACACGTGGAGTCTGGTGAGTGGTCTGTTGTTGGTGAAAGTGGTGGTGGTGGGTTTGGTGGAGTAAGGGAAGGAGTGGTGGTGGACTATGGAGGAGGTGGTGGTGGGAGAGAGAATTGAAGCGGAGGAGGAGGAGGAGGAGGCCATTGGGCTTATCCGGTAGAACTAAGGAAAGAGAATTTCTCGAAGGGAGAGATAGAGAGTGTGTGATTGGGGAATCCGGATTCTCTCCTCACGAGGGTTTTAATATTTCCTCATAAGCCGATCCTGACCTTTCATTTTACATTGACGGACAAGATTTCTCCTAATTCATTAATACATACCAATCCAATCTTTCACTCTCAAACTTAATTTCTCACACTCAAAAATTCGTTTCCCTCTCATTCTCAAACAGTCCCGCGCTCTCTCCATCAAATCTCATCGCCTCTCTTTGCCGGTCACAGCCAGCTTCTGCCTTCTCTGTCGCGGCGCCAGCCAACGCTCTCCACCGTTGCCCTCCGCGTCGACCGGAAGCCTCCTCGCCCGCCTCCGCCATCCGGCGTCCTCCGCAGCCCGCCGCCTGTCTCCTCCATCGAAAGTTACGATTCTGGTGGTGGGTGGGCGGGAGATTTTGGTTTCTTTTAAATTATGATTCGTTATTTTTAAATTTAAGATTGAGTTTCATAAGTTTTTAATCCCAGATTGAGTTTCAGTGAAGAAGGTTTATATGTGTTTGCGTATTTACAGAGGAGATCTCCATCTCGTCTAATTGGTGTTACTGTTATTGTTTATATTAGAGTTTGATATGAACTGTGCTTTGTTTACTTCAGATTATCGATTACTAGTGTGGTTCGACAGTTTGTGTAATTACTGGTTAGACTTCATTGGACTTTGAAAGGAATGTGTGTGTGTGTGTGTGTTAGTAGACTTATGCTTCATGTGAAAAATTTAGATTGATTTTAATGGCTTATTTCTCATGATGGCATTATCTTAAGTTTTATAGTTTCTGATCTCCATTCCTTGTACATGGATCATACACCTTTTACTTCAAGATCCTGATCAGTATTTTGATTTTCCTTTTGTGAATAATCTTTTTCCTTGTACATGGATCATACACATTTTATAGTTTGCTGCATATATGTCAAAACTAGACAACTTGGATTATATATGTGTCTTAATGAACAGGAGGAACTTATGCTGACACAACTTGGATTTGAATACTTGATCAGTGTAGAGAAATGTGTTTAGTGATTCTGATATATGATTGACTATTGCAGGCATTATGGAAGAGCATGTGGAAGAAAACAATGATAGTTTGGAGTGATCAAAAGAAGACTTGAAACCTAAATTTTTTATGGAGTTGAGATTGTTTCATATGACTTTTATAATGAATATGCACGTAGTGAAGGCTTTAGCATTAGAAGAGATGCTTATGCTGCAGATAAACAAGGTGTGCTCACTTCAAGAACATTTGTTTGCTGTAAGGAAGATTTGCGGAAGGCAGATAAGAGAGACAATTTGACGAGAAATCCAAGAGGAGAGACAATGACTAATTGTGGAGCGATAATGGGGATTAAGTTGGTCAGACGTACTGGCAAGTATTATGTTTATCGTTTCTCTGAAGAACATAACCATCCTCTTATCAGCCAAGAATCTGTCCATTTTTAGACTTGACAGCTAATTCAGGTCTTTCGCCGAAGTCTGCGTTTGAATTAATTGGTCAGCAAGCAGGTGGTAGATAGTTACTGGGATTTACAAAGGTAGACCAAAAGAATTACCTTCGAACTGTCCGACAGAAAAAAAAGAAATTTGGAGAAGCTGGTTATCTGATAGAATACTTTTCAAAGCAAATGTTGGAAAATCCTTCGTTCTTCTATGAGATGCAGTTGGACACTGAGGAACAAATTACCAACGTTTTTCGGGTTGATGCTAAAATGATAATGGATTATCGTATATTTGGTGATGTGGTAAGTTTTGATACAACTAACAAACTTAATGAAGCAAATCGACCATTTACAGTGTTCGTTGGATTAAATCATCATAGAGAGACTATTATTTTTGGAGCTGCCTTTGTAACGACCCGAACTTTAAAATACCCCCCCTATAAGTTTTAATTTATTTTGACGTTTCGGAAATTTGTTTTACGATTTGGAGGGTTCAAGGGTTGACTTTTTATAAGTTGACCCGATCGAGAATTTTATTTCTCGACGAAATAGAGGACGGTAAAACGAGTTCTATGACACGTAGCAAGTTTAATTTGGAATTCGCATGAAAAAATTATGATGTAAAATCAGAGGAGATGAAATTTCTAGAAACGAGCGAAATTTTCAAGAACGGGAATATTCTAAGAAAGAGGGGGAATATTCCTTTCTTTTCTTTTATTTTTCTTTCTTTCTTTTCTTTCTCTCTCTCTTCCCTCTCTCTCCCCCGATCGGGCTCGAGCCCGAGCTCCCCACCCAGAGGCGCCGGCCATCGGTCCTCTGCCGTCCGGCCACCGATTGGCGTGCCACCGGTGCCGATCGGTTCGTCTTCTTCTCATGTTCACGTCTGGGGTGGGTATTCGAAGCGGATCGCCGTCGTTTGACCGGTCGAAGCTCGAGAAGGCTAGACTGTGTCAAACCGAGTTCTCTCTCCATCGGCCACCAATCGACACGATTCCAGTCGGGAATCGATGGTCTCGGCCCGTGCAATCAATCCACGGAAGGAATTGAACCAATTTAACCCAGGTAAGGAGAAATTAAAAATCGAAATTTCTAGGATTTTGGGGAATGTCGGTTAGGGTGATTGAAATGATGATTTTGGAGGTTGAATTTGAGTTCAGGAGGTTGCTTGGAGTAGATTTGGTGTAATTTGAAGTCCGATTGGTTGAATTTTGGATGAAATTGGAGGTGGTGTGGTTCTGCCGCCGTGTCGGTCGCCGTACAGGGCAGCTGCGCGGGTTGTTTGGCGATGGGGGCGACGAGGGAGAGATCCTGTAGTGGTGGCGATCGATTTGGAGTTGAATTGGGACGAATGGGAGGCGTTTTGGCCTATGTGGCGGAGCTGCCGGCGGCGGCGAGAGGTAAAAGAAAAGTAAAATGGTAAAAGGTGAATAGTAAACAGTAAAATAGTAACAGTAAATAGTAAAATAGTATATGTAAATGGTAAACAGTAAAAATAAATAGTAATTAGTAAATCTGACTTTGACTTTTACTGTTGACTTGACTATTACCGTTTGACTTTATAAAATGTTACTGTTGACTTTCTAAAAAAAGTAAAAGTTGATTAAAAAGGGGGTTTTACGTCAAGCTTAGCAATAAAAAAATTGATCGGTCCTTGTTCTCAGCGAGTGGGCGGTTGTGGTTTGGGAGGAAATGGAAATTCAGTTGGTTAACGGGTTTTATTGCGGACCTGTTTCAGATTTTTCGAGGGAATTTCCGGGACGGGTCGTTACAGCCTTAATGTATGATGAGACCGCAACATCCTTTATATGGTTGTTTGAAACATTTTTAAAGGCAATGTGTGGGAAGCCTCCACAAACTTTTTTCACTGATCAAGATGCAGCAATAGCCAAGGCTGTATTACATGTGATGCCAGGTACTTACCATCGACTTTGTATATGGTATTTTTTTTTTTGTATATGTCAGGTACTTACCATCGACTTTGTATATGGCATTTGATGCAAAATGCTATCAAGAAAGTTGGCTTCTTATTCCGAGACCACGACGAAGATGCAGGCAATTTGTTCAACAAATTTCTTTATCAAATTGAGGAAGAGGATGAGTTCTTGAGTGCTTGGCAGTCCATGCTTGATGAGTACGAGGCACATGATGATACTTGGTTGGCTGCAACATTTGAAATAAGAAAAAAAATGGGTGCATGCATATGTGAAGTGGACATGGTAAGCAGGAATGCAAACTACACAACTAAGTGAAAGCTTTAATGCTAGTTTGAAGGGGTATTTGAAATCAGATCTACAATTGCCTGAGTTTTTTACTCACTTTGTAAGAATGGTGTTTGATAAACAGTATAAGGAATTGGAAGCTGAGTATGATTTGTTGTTCCGGATTGTTCACTGCAAAATGGAGGTAAGTATCTTGATACATGCGCGAGAAGTTTATACCAAAGCCATATTTAAGGTATTTCAAGCTCAGTTTGAAGACTCTTTAAAGTCTTCCATAACAAAGTGTGTGTCCAATGGTGAAAAGTATATCTTCACTGTTGTTGGGGATGGGTTCTTTAAGGAGAGGATAGTAAAAAGAGAAGGTCAGTTTACAGTATCTTGCAGTTGTAGGATGTTTGAAACTATAGGTGTCTAGTGCAGGCATTGTATCAAAGTGATGACAGAAGGCAGAGAAACTACACTGATAAAAAAGATACCTGAGCAATATATCTTAGAGAGCTGGACAAAAAATGCAAGAGTTTATAATGTTGTGCAAGACATGCATGGGCACGAGATTGTAGAGAACTCAAGGCTGAAAAAAACTTCTCGATATAGAAGTTTATGTTCTAAGTTTGTTCGACTTGCATCAAGAGCATCTGAGAGTGAGAAGACATATGAGGCAGTAGATATGGAAGCTGATAAGTTAGTAAAGATGGTTGAAGATATGTTACGTGTAGAAATAAATGGTGAAAAAGATGTGGAAGTTGAAGCCCCAAATGTCTTAGTTGATTGCTCTAATGATGTAACCGCTGTGAATGCAAAGGGATTCAAAAAGAGAGAAGCTACCCATCGTGGAAAACGTCGAGCAAAGGGAGGTTTTGAAGCTCAGTTAAGCAAAAACAAAAAGAAGCGCGTACAAGTTTTATATTTAACTATAATTAAAGTCATTATTTACTTCTTGCTGAATATAGTCATTATTGATGTCTATGCAATGATAGGTAACTAAAGTTCCAAGTCATTGTGATGCAATGGACCAATCTCATGTACCTTATTCACAACAATCTCAGGCTTCAAAACAATGCTTCACATTATGTTGTTGATATACTGATCTTATGATTATGATGAATTTTTGCTATAGTTCATGTGTGGCCGCACCAAGATTATGTAAAATAACCTTTAGTTATTGATATTACAATAGGTCAGTGGGATTTTAAACAATACCTCTGGCATAGAGTTATGTGGTCAGACTTCATTACCTCTTAATAATTCATCTCAGGTATATTTTTACTATTGTGTATAATGAGTTTTCAAACAACTTTAGTGTTATATGATTCATTACTATCAACTACAAGTACCTATGCACTCTCCTATGATGGTTGGTAATGGTAGATATATGCCAGTACTCTTTCATCCGTATAACGTGAGTGTGTATTTACTATAAATATATGATTTTCTTTTTTGCTATATGTTTATATTACTGGTATTTTGACAGATACATGGGCATCAATTGAACATGCCAAACCAAATGTCTTGGATGCCTTATCAAGAATTCTCTGGGCCAAGTTCACAAGAATTTGTTCAATCAAATATTATGGGATTTTCATTTGCACAAGACCCAGAAAAATCAAATTATGAGGAAAACTAGTGCATGGGTATATTGGCAGACATGTAGTGCAATGATACTTTTGTAGTGCAAGGATGAATTGGTAGACTAGTGGGTATTTTTTAGTGTTGGGACACTTTTGTTGTGCAGGGACATATATTGGCAGACTAGTGGGTAGTTTTGAAGCGTAGAGACACTTTTGTTGTACAGAGACGTAGATATGTAGTGCGGTTCATGTAGTGCAAATCTAATATAAACAATAACAGTAACACCAATTAGACGAGATGGAGATCTCCTCTGTAAATACGCAAACACATATAAACCTTCTTCACTGAAACTCAATCTGGGATTAAAAACTTATGAAACTCAATCTTAAATTTAAAAGTAACGAATCATAATTTAAAAGAAACCAAAATCTCCCTCCCACCCACCACCAGAATCGTAACTTTCGATGGAGGAGACAGGCGGCGGGCTGCGGAGGACGCCGGATGGCGGAGGCGGGCGAGGAGGCTTCCGGTCGACGCGGAGGGCAACGGTGGAGAGCGCTGGCTGGCGCCGCGACGGAGAAGGCAGAAGCTGGCTGTGACCGGCGAAGAGAGGCGATGAGATTTGATGGAGGGAGCGCGTGACTGTTTGAGAGTGAGAGGGAAACGAATTTTTGAGTGTGAGAGATTGTGCTAGTATGTATTAATGGATTAGGAGAAATCTTGGCCGTCGATGTAAAATGAAAGGTCAGGATCGGCTTATGAGGAAATATTAGGAAACTCTCGTGAGGAAAGAATCTAGATTCGTGATTGGGTGGTTGGTAGTTGTATATGTGGTTTTTGGATTTTCTCTGAATTTCTATTGGCTGAGAGTAGAGAGGTGGGAACCACTGCGTATACTAAAATTTGGGCCACATGTAGAAGACCATTGGGCTAGGCTTTTTGTTGGTCTTGTTTTGGGGCTTGGGCACTCTTGTTCATTCTGAAGAAGGCAAAAGTTCTATAATAGGCGTGTGTCTGCTGAGAGGATCAAGATTTTGCGTTGTTTGTTATGTTGGGGAATGAGGAATCTATGGGATTATTCGTAGAATGCATTTTTATTGAAAAATGTTATGCTTTGTACTTTACTATAACTCACAATTTGAAGAGGATTTTAGAGCGTGTTCTAATTGTTGAAACACTAAAACCTCAGTGAATTCGGATGCGCATAAGTCCAGGGCTTAAGTTGCTAATCGTATGTGTTATGTCTCTAGAGTTTCAGTAATCCAGAATAATTTAGAAGGGGATCTAGCGAAAGTATGCTATGTTGCAAAAGAGGAGAACGCTGCAAGGGTCTCCTAGTATTAGAAGGTCTCTAATTCGGGCCCCAACTAGTGAAAAACATCCATTAGGGAGGAGTAAACTTAAAATTGCTACCGGTCAGAGTGGTAGCTCACATAAGGGATTAGAAGCCAGGCATTTTCATATGTCAAAAGAAGCTACATAATGTGAGTTAAGGTGAGCTCACTCACCCTGTTTGTATGTATGTAGAAACTACATACATCAAGGAAAACATCGTATCAGAAAACAATCGTAAGAAAGCCAAACCATGAACAATCCATCTTGATTACACCCCCTACACCTGTCAATAACATCAATCAGATCTAGCAAGCGCGCCCATCAACATGGGGTCAAGTTTGAAATCGATCAGATTAAAAATGTTGGTTCTATATGGATCTGGTAAAATATAGTGCTCCATGCTCCCAAATCCAAATCTAGTACATTCAATATCATCATCATCATCATACAAAAGTCACTCAATATATATTACCTAATCCGATCCGTTGACAGAACTTGAAATCATGGTAGCTTAAAAGTTTAAAACGCATTAGGATTAGAGAAATGCAATAATGCAGGTATAACTTGTATTATGCTTGTGTTCTGCACATGTTATCCTCAGCCTGTGGTCTTCTAAATCGCAAACATGCTCTTTAGGGAGCTTCTCTATCTGTTTTAATATTCTGGTGCTATCCTAATCCAATATATATAAGCCTAACAAATGTGCTTGGTTAAGCTGTGAAGCTACAATTGCATGTGTCCACTTAACCAGTTCTTGTTTAATCTGGAATTGTTAATTTCAGGCACTACCCCATTTGCATTAGTCATCTATATAAATATAAGTTGGCATCTAAAACCAAAAGCATCATATATATCAGCAAAATGCCGAAGCTTCCAGCCTTGAATCGCCAAACACTATTTAATTTCTTCGCACCATGATCCCATGAAAAGGATAATATAACAGCAAAAACACGTCAACATGCATAACGGCAGCATTAGTGTATTGTTTGCGTGCCAAGCTTTCTTTCTTTCTTTCTCTCTTTCTTATTCACTCTCATTATTCAGTGTCAACTATATATATATATATATATATATATATATATATATATATATATATATATGCAGATTTTATCACATGCTTGTGTGATCTATATTACTAGTTCTGGGCAGGCTTCAAGTTGGGTTATTTATATCGGGAACTATTTCTCTGTTATGACAGTTGTGATCCTCAAGCAGATCGATGCAGCTTATCTGTTTGATATAAAAGAACTGTGAAGGATCTTGAGCCAAATGTGCTCTAGGTTTACAGTAAACAAATGCATGCCAGGAAATGGGGTTTTGCAGAATGACAGCTACAGATAGCCAACCCTGACCTTGACCATTTAGTTTTACGTGCAATGCAATAGCTCGCAAGTGTGTATGTAATATGAAGGCATGTCAAATTTGTTGCTTTTAGGGATCAAAATATCTTGGAAAACAGAGAGGCAAACAATAATGGTAATGATTCCCTGAGTTGATGATAGGTTTGTTCTTTTGTTTAGGTCAGTTGAAAATAACTGTTGCAGACTGGACATTTGTGTTGAGTAAAGGTAAAGAAAGCATTACATCACTGAAAAGAGAGAGATTATATAAAAGAAATGAAAAATCAAAGGGCAAGTTGTAAAGGGTGAAGAGGAACTGATGAGAGAACTCTGTGTGGGATATGTTAGGGAGTGGGTGACAGCAAGTTCACATGACTGCTTCTCCTTCTCGATTTTTCTAGCCATAGTATTCAAACGCAAAAGCAGAGAGAAAGCTAGACATAAGAGAGTGCTGGGTGCCAAAACAGAGCTTTTGTCCATTGCCTAGTTTGTTTTGATATGAAAATGAAACTTAGCCGACGTCCCCTTCACGAGAATACGACCCTTTTCCAACTCTGTTTTCTTCCACTCTTTCATATACATATCTCCTTGTCTTCTTTCCTTCTTGAATTGTGTGCTGGATACCATTTCCTTCTTCCTCAGTCGGTTGCTTCAAAGTATTGAAACTCTAGGGCAGAGAAACCTGTGGATGAACCATGTGTTGGCTCACTCTCTTTCACTCTCATATTTCTCAAAGTCTATAGCTTGAGTAACTAACCAACTTCATTGTAGTTGATACTACATTAATGAAATCCGCAGGAATCATTGTCAGCGTTTCCTTAGACAGTAGTACAAATGCATGATTCCAAAGTAAGAATAAAGATGACAATAACACATTCAGTCACTTGAATATGTAATTTCTACCATCACCCTAGAAAACATGGTATTGGTATATATATTTCAGAGCCAACATACATACCCCTTTATTCCTCAATGAGGATTTTTTTTTCTCTGCCACCACTTGAAAATTCAACTCTGTAAATAATATCTTAAGTACCCAAAACATGGATTCTAATAGAAAACTCATACACAGCACCATTGGTAATTGATAGATTGCCTCTTTGTGCATACACATAAATTGAACTTGAATGTTGATCATCAATTGAATTGGTGTTGTTCCAACCATGGCCAAAACCCAGATTGGTCATCAATGCCACAGAACATGTTGCTCAAGCTTTCTTCTTTTACCATGTGGTCGATCTTCTGAGAGCATTGGAGTAGCTCAGGCCTTGATGATGGGTTTTGATGAAAGAGTTGTTGTAGTCCTGAAGGCCTCATAGTAGTTGCAGTAGAGGTAGGAAAGAGGGATCTGCTTGTAATGATTGGAGTTTGATGAGAGGATAAAGGGCTATCAATAGCTGGAGGAGTTCTTGAAATGTCCAACTTGATTTCTCCAGAGTTGTTGTCACTTCTGTTGCTGCAAGAACCCTCTGTCTCTTTTATATTCAGGTTGATAGACTCTGCTGGTTCTCTATTTTTTAGTGCCAGTATCTGCAAGACCCATATCGGAAATACACATGGTCAAATTCCATGCATACTCTAATTATTCAAGAAATCAATCAAAACCCAGAATTGTGTTTAGTATGTGTTGGAAAGATGTGTACTTTTAGGGTCATGATTAATCTTTCTCCCCAAATTATGATCAATCAGTGAATCAAAAAGTGGGCAATCTATGTTGGAAAAGCAACTTTGTAAATAAGTGATTGTTGGTTCAAAGGGGTTATGAAAATCATGATCTAAGAAAAAGTCAAAAAAGCCAAAAACTTTGTGGTGAAAGGGGATTATATTCAAATTAACTATATTTCACAAACCATGAAAGCAATTCAATTATAGAGAGCTGCTAATTGGTTTACCTCTGCTTGAAGTTTTTGGTTGTGAGCTTGGAGGGATTCATTGTCAGCTTTGATGGCATCAAACTGTCTCTTAAGAAGATCATAGTCTTTCTCCAACTGCTTTGTCTTCCACCTCGCTCTTCTGTTCTGAAACCAAATGGCAATCTGCCTTGGCTGCAGACCAAGAGCTCTAGCAAGCTGCATTTTCCTCTCAGGCTCAAGCTTGTTCCCCAACTCAAAGTTCTTCTCAAGTGTCTTCACTTGCTCCATGTTCAGCCTCCTCTTCTTCTCCCCTCCAGCCTGTGACCCATCATCAGACAGATCATCTTCCCCATGACCCTCTTCAGTGCCCAACTCAATCCCTGAAAATGACATTGACCGCTTCCCTAGGAACGATGCAACACCTTAGCATAGAAAAAAGACAGAAGAAGAAGTAAGAATGAGAGTGCGTGAGAGAGAAAGAAAGAAGGAAAGCAAGCAAGAGCTAGAGAGTGTTATGTTACCATGAAAGTCTTGAGGTGTGCAGGAAGGCAGTAATGGATTGAGAGAAGTGGGAGGCTGGTGGTGTTCATGATGATCTTCATGGTGAGGGGATTGGAGCATGAAATTTGCTTGGAAAAAAGCCATCCCATTCCCAGTCATGGCTTAAGTTTGATTAAGCTCTTGCCATGGGCACCAAACTACTATCTTAACCAGAAGTGTCTTGAAAATCTGGCAGCTCTCATGTCGAAGATTGGAGAAGAGGCTTTGAGTTTTCTTCAAATGGAAAGTTGTGCACAGATTGTTGCACTGGATGGCTTATATACCTTATCAGCAGCTTCTAGGAATTTATATTCTCTCTCTACATATACACATACACACTTTTGGGAGGGGAGAGAGAGTTTGTGATACTTATATACTATAGGAAGGCATTTCTCCTTTTATATGAGAATTCACTGCGTGAATTATATATATATATATATATATATTTTTTTTTTTCTTGCTTAAGAAATGAGATAAAGACTCTGGTCTTTCTTACATAAGGTGTGTAAGAAATTCAAAATATCTGAATTTTTTACTAGGGAGCAGAGTTCTTAAAGTCTATCTGGATGTAAGCATGAAAAAAAAATGCAAGATTTGGACTTGAATAGAATAGAAGATCTATAACATTAATTTATTATACATCACTATCAAATTCAGATAGATATTTTATCATTATGATTCTAAAAATGAAAATTTGATAAAAACTTATGTACAGTATTTCAGAATATCGCAAATTTAAAAATAAGAAGTTGTTAGATTGAATATTATTTACGTAATGTCTTGTATAACTCTCGGGAGTCTCAGCTACTATGAAACATTCTTTACAGGACTAGAGGCAATCCAAATTGGTGCATTTCCAATCTTGATTCTCTATGTGACATTACGTTATTTAAGCTAGGGTTTGATTTTGTACACATATACCATAAGAACAAATCATGAGTGTGATATATATATATATATAATTGAGGAGAGAAAGAAGAGGTTACTTGGGGAAAAAGAGAAATGAGTTGGCTGGCTGTATCTGTAATTCCAAAGAGGACTGTAACTGCACAGAGAGAAAAAGAGAAAGAGAGGAATCTATGGAGGGGGATGATGGGTCCAATGAGGGGGGCAGGGTTTGCTACCTAACCCACCAACAGGTATCGTGGATTAGGACGAAGCTCTTTCCCATCATATCCATCCCCATTTATCATTTAGTTCAAGGCTCATCAAGCTTTGAAGCTCTGAAGATGAACCCTGTGCGGCAGCTAAGTATGCATTGAAGGTGTTCGATAAAATGCGTGAACCAGAAATAGAGAGAGAAAAGAAGGCCAAAGGCTAAAGGGTTTTGAAAAGCCCGAGCAGAGGGCTGTTGTCATCAACCCTACTAGAGCTGGTCTTTTTTGTCCTTGTGTACCACCCAATATACAATACACAAGTTACAACCATCTCCATCTCCATCTCCATCTCCATCTCTCTCTCTCTCTCTCTTTCTATCCCACTGCTCCTCTCTCTTCTGCCACGCCACCTCATTTCCCAAATGGCATATGTCACTATGAGTGTACTGTGCAGAACATGAAAACAAAAACCAGACAGATTTTTTTTTTTTTTCTCAAAAGTTTGATTGATTGATTACTCTTTTTTTTTTTTTCTCCCGGAGATTTTTTCTTTCACCGAGTTGTTTTCTTTGACAAGGTTTTAACGAGACCACTTTATTGTCGTATCAGTCTAAGTTTTCTTTCTTTTACTTATGACCAATTTATTTCAGTTGTGAATCTATTTTGCCTTGTATTGTAGAATATATTTTTGAGTGTTAGGGTATCAAAAATCTCTTGGCACATGTGAAATGTTGAAATTAGCGTAGTGTCTGACCATTTTAATAATTTAGGAATTCGAACTTAAATTAATGAGTACACACCAAATAAGTAAGAACCAGACCACTTGGTTGTATTGTGGAAATATATATTCTCTCTTGTTTCTTCGGTCACGCCTTTTCTTTTTACTCTTTTATATCCCATCAATACATTTGATCAAAATTCACTCCAAAAAAGGTGAAAGGCTAAGCAGGTTGTGTGTGTGTGGGACTCAAAATGCAGGTAGCTAGTGCCCAGCTACATTTCAAATTGATTGTCAACTTCAATTCTCCACAAATATAAAGGGGAATCAATTATCATGGGCTGAAAGGACTTGAGTACAACATTAAAATGTTGTAGCATGATCATGAAAAATGAAGATAAGAGAAAGGCAAAGAGCATTAGCAGGGGCTACTTCTACTACAAGGAAAGGGTTTAGGGTTACATACCTATCCTAGCCTAGCCTGGCCATTAATGTTGGACTAGTAAGTACTTTATGTATATTGATCAAGATCTTCTTTCTTCTTCTTCTTCTTCTCCAGTTCATCAGAAACAGACAGTGAGGACCCATGAAAGGATTAAAGAATCTAACATATGAATCCAAAACCAGTTAAGTGAGAGACATAATCATATACTCCTCCAGTCCTCATCCTCATATTGGTGTATGTGTGTGTGTAAATATATTTATATATATGTGGGTTTGTGTGTATAAGATTGAAATTTGACCGCCTGACGATTTTCTGATCAGAAGCACGTCATACAAGTGAGATTTTAAATCGCATATTTGGTTTCTTGTTAAGATACATATCATCATGATGATACAATCATATACAGAGCCCCGTACTTTTCACAGAGAAAAAGGAAAAAAAGAGGTTCTCCTCCTCAGCTCGAGCAGTTTGTTATAAATAAAAGATATGCAGTAGATTACGTGCAGAAGGACATGGGTTTGTTCTGACCGCTATTTCTTTCTTTATTGTGAAAGAATGGGTGTGAATTGTGAAGTTGTCAACTACTGTGGGATTTTTCTTTCTTTGATGAAGAAATCATTAGCAGCCTTACTCTGTAAGAAGGGAGATATAGAATTATTCAGCGGTGTGTATTTTATGTAATGAGAGATCGACTAGAACATCTGTACTGTGCAATATTGGCTATGATAGGACATAGGAAGGTCCTACTGGTATAAGAAAATAGATGTTCTGCTTTCTATTGTTTGCCAAAGACAAGGAACTGTAGGCTAAATCACATGCTTATATTAGTATTTAGCTCTGCCAGTGTGCCCCAAATCCATTGGAATAGGGTGGATGCATGTTCTCCTTACTCCTCCTCCTGGTAAGAATGTGTACGATAAGGCCGCCGTGCCACATGGATGATGCGGCCGTCCAATGAGAACACACCACGCGACTTTGTTTACCGAGAACATCCTTACTATTGAATGATGGAATGCCGGAAATATCCCTCAGTTAGCACCTCATTGGACGGCCGCATCATCCACGTGGCACGGCGGCCTTACAGAAGATCCACTCCTCAAGGTGCATAGGCTGCTAATCTATTTCTAATGATCTAAAATGATCTAATCTATCTGTTACCCATTATTTGTTTCAGGGGGTTTTATTCTTTGTTTAGTTGGCAAGAAAGAATGAGAAGAAAGATATATAACAACTTGTGTCTGTGTCTGTAAGTAAGGTGATGCTGGAATTAGAAAAGAAAGAGCTGAATCTTCTCCTCTGGCACATGCGCTCATGGCTTCTGGTGGGTTTTCATGTGCCTTTCGTTGCATAGCTCGACGTCACGTTTAAATCTATACAAATTGAAAACCAAGAGTTTTTATTTTTTGTATTTATTCAGAAATTTAAATGCTTTTATTGTATTCAGGGATTTGCTTTTGAGCAAAGGAGATATGATCTGATGGTGATTCCTCAACTACTGGTTCAGTTTATATGTTTTCTTTTTTTATTATGCTACTGTTCACGTTGCAGCTCGTGGCCACGATTAGGTTTCTGTGGCGAGAGTGAGGTGGCCCATCCATCGGAGCCGTCCATTGCGGAGGACCCATGACCTGGAAATTTGGAGAGTGATACAGACAGTGCTGATGTGATAAGAGTTGAAACTAGAAGGAAAGAGATGGGTGAGGAAAAAATAGAAACAAACTGTTGCAGAATTTGCATGCTGATAACTTGGCCATAAGATCGTAATCAAATAAACATATAGATAGTCATTTAGATGAAAGGGAATGGTTTAGAATAGACCGGCCAACAGGTTTTGGGATGTTTGCCATTTTACACGCCCGAGAGCCAAGCTAAGGTTCATGGCCGCAAGACTAGACAATACAGCTACCAAATTGCAAGCAAAGTTTACTACTAAAAGCACTGAAATGCCTCTCACATCCAAGATTGGCGTATTGCCATCGAGGGGAAACATCTGGGTAGCCAGATTGCGACGCAAGACTTGTGACCTGGACAACGATGCTACATCAGACTATGGTGACTTGGCTTGTATAGATCAAATTATAATTATCCAGCACCATTTCATATCTAATCGGATTTCTTTGTTTTCATTCTCATTATCGAAGAGCATTTTCTTCTATACAATGTCCACAATTACAACATTTTTGTAGTCTGTTGCTAAATGTCAGCAATTTATAATAAAGCAATGGGAATTATAGTAAAAACTTGTAATACTCTATAAAATTATCTATTTCCAGTAACAGTGGAACAGCCTGATCACCATCTTTCCTGCATGGGGAAGTTGAGCGTGGAAGTAACAGTGGAGGCTTGAGAAAACCTAGGTACTTAAGCCTACATCAGTTTCATGTAACCAAAATAATTCAGATCAATGATTCAAATAAAAATATGGACATAATATATTAGCGTAGATTTCTTATGATTCCTTTTGTATTCCAGTACAACCAACTTCCAAATGTTATGTTGACAAAAATGTGCCGAAAGTTGATATGCACCTCCTGAATATATACAGAGCAGATGAAATATTACAACAATGACCAAGCGCCTTATTCAGTATGCCAAAAATATACCCATCTAGACTTTAGTTGAAGAATGAGTAAGTGAGATATACATATACACATATATCCTTTTCATATTAACTAAGAATATACTCTACATAGAGTACAGACACCCACAAAAAGTGAGAAAAGAAAAAAGAATGAATTGAATATGGAATGGGTAATTCTTTTGATAAGAATGTCATACATACGTAAATGTCAGAGCCATCCCTCAGGGAGCCAATGCTCCTGTATTGTTGATTAGAGTCACGTATGGTGTGATTATCACCTAACGAGCTGCTCGTCACTATCCAAAATGGAAACCAGTCGATGTGAAACTGTTCGACAAATTTGGTAGCCTGCGAACTGCAAAAATGCCAGCAGCAAGGGCAGCAAAAGAAGCCAAAACAAAGGCAGGTATATTTCCGCCACCAAATAGAGCATCCCATGGCCCCGCACCGAGAGACACAATCATCTGAACAATTCAAGAACATATCATATCAGGAAGATAGAATTAAATCTCGAAGATTGATTATTAATAAGGTGAAAATCCAAATGCAGATATGATGAACCCAAAGATAATGAATAAAAAGGATATTTTCAATTAAAAGTATCAGGAATTCAAAATACAAAAGAATATAACTACTGCAAATATAAGACAAAATAAGTTTCAACCCCCAATCTACTAGAACTCCTATGGCCAGGCATTCAAGGCCACAAGCTTGGCTTGTCTACCTTCAAGCTTGTCAGGCATCAGCCTGGATCATAAACTTTGGACAAGCCCAAGCGTGGCCCATGACCAGAGCAAAACATTAAAGATAATAATAAGTTACCTTAAGAAAGCAAGTAAAGGAAGGCGAGGGCGTATGACAAGTTTTAAAATTACATAATTGAGCTCAACCAGTTAGTGATAATACATATATTGCATCTTAACTACCTGTGGGACGACAATTGCCAGATTCAGAACTCCTATAGCCAGTCCTGCATCAACAGTACAAGCATTTCAGAATCATAATTCATCTAAGTTCAGTAACAAGAAAAACAAAGCTAAATTTACAGTGAAATCTATACAAACCTTGTCCACCGCCTGCATCAGCAGTCAGCTCAGCTGTAACAGAAAAGGGAACACTATATGTGATCTGCAAAATAAAAACACCTTAGTACTCTGGTACTTTTGAGACAGAATAGAATAATATCAACATTGTAATAGATATACTAATACTTACAGCAAGAGGAAACCCAAGAAGAGAAAAAACAATCAGGGAAGCAATTTTGATATTATCATTCCCTCCAATTACGTGTTCTATCCCTTTAGAATACTCTCCTACAGATATCCAACTGATAATAGCAGTGCATGCCATGCAGGCAAACACAATAAAATTGCTCATTGCCCAAACTAGCCTTGACCCCATCCGCTTACACATCGGCTCAATTAGGAAAGAGCTAATTCCAAGAACGACCTAAACCAGAGTAAACAAAAAAACAACTTTAATCATAGGTTGGTGACAATACGTTATGGATCCTTAAGAAAACTTTCAAAAAGCTTTTGAAACAAAAGAAGCACTGGTTCTCAATTAGGAGTTCTTACTGAATTCAACAGTAAACCGAATGCACCTTCTCTGACACCCTGATCATAAGTGTGCACTTCAGACAAGTTCCCTGTGGGATCCCCATGATAAACTTCCCTCCCCATCCAATCCGTATCAAAAAGAAAGAATGGAAACCAGGATAACTGCATGAAACATCATAATAACAAGGAAGCTATTAAGTTCAGGATGGAACTCACAATGGAAAGCAACACTCAGAAATGCTAATGGCAAGGAATTAATAGGAAATCGGGAAGATGTTTAGAAAAAGATGATATCGGAACGGTCATGCAAATAAGAACGATGCGTACCCAAGTAAGAGCCATAACAATAAGAACTGAATGCATTGCTGGTGGTAAATGCCTTAAACTAGTCAATAGATTGACTAACACTGCTCCAGGCCCATCTTGAAAACCACCATTTTGAACTTCCTCAACATTTGGGATGGGATGTTTTACATTTCTATCTCTTTCGTGGCCATTTGCATGTTTAGTCTTATTGGCATTATCAATAACTGGCCTATCAGACAATGATTTTGAATGTTCCTCTAATAAAGGAGCGGAATCTGAAACACGCATGGGCTGATATGCAATGAGTGGAACCTCCTTGGCAAAATGTATAGTAACAAGTGTGCAAAATAAGAGAAAGACCTGCACGCATATCAAGACCTATCATATAGGGTTGTACTGAACAGCATATATACCACATATGTCCACAGATAGAACCTGCAAGTATTTCATTCTCACCAGAAATTGAAATGGACTCATGAGCAAGTGTGTGTGAATAAACGAAAAGATAGGAAACTTTAGCAACTAAGCAAAACCAATGTAAATACTATAGGATCGTATCCCACTGTCCCAAAAAGTCATTATAAAAAAAAAAAAAAAAAATCATAATGACCAGGCAAAACTTCCAACAACTTATTTCATACATACAATAGAAATACAATATATGGGGTATTTTGTGACGTAAACTGATTGAGCATAACCACAAACTGAAGTACCAGACGCGAATCATATATCTTTAAAATATAATGCTTAGTTTAGAGTTGATCAGGGTCCTAACTTAGCTATTTTGGGATTTCAAGCTGGACCATAGAGAAAAAAGTAAATTGTCTCAGACAAAAAAGAGGAAGCTAGATGTCAGTCACTCAGCACTTGATAAAGTGACCAACAAGATTTTCAAACATGAGTAGCTGATGTCTAGATAAATGAACTTCTGTGTGTTACTCATAACTCACCACTGCTAAAAGAAATGCTGCTTTAAGATTTCCACAGGCTTCACAGCAAGATCTACTCAACAAGAAAGGAAACCATCTGTACAGAAAGAAATTGTTAGATAGAAAACCCAATAGAAGTTAAAGAGCAAACGGTATCGCCGGATGTTGAATTGTAGAACACAGACAATCTTAATAAGAAAGCAGATTTCAGAGTGAGCGCAACAAACTTAGCGAATGGCACAACTTTAAAAACAAGGTTTAGCAAAGAGGTCATCAGAAGGAAAAGTGATGAAAGCAATAAAAAAAAATACCCAATGTAAAGAACTAATGGATTGACATTAAAGTAATAACATAAGTTGAAAGTTTCACCTGTGCCAATTTCCACTTGCTCCAGCAGAAAATCCTAGGATGTTACCAACAGCCATCCATGAGCAAAACACAGCATTTGCCGTGTTACGTTGATCAGGGCCTACAATATATGGTATACACAGCTTTTTCTTCAGATAGTGTGTACTATAAGTTAAATGGAAGACCCAAGCAAACAAGTAATATAATGATAACTTAGTGAGAGAGAGAGAGAGGTCACCAGATAGATCAGCTAGAAGAGCACGCGCTGGTCCCTACAAAAATCACAAGTTTTATGTTGTGCTCATAAATAAACCTTATAAAATGGTATGTTTTATTATCTAATTGTTTGAATTACGAGTGTGCTTTCCTTTAATAATCTCAGAAAACTCACCTGTACTGTATTGTTCGCAAGATCCAGCAACCAAAACCCAATAATAAAGACAAAAGCTGCCCTTGTACGGGTACCTTTGAAAGTTCTGCATTCAATTAGATGAGTTGGCTACCAGTAATCGAGTTTTTGCAATATATAATACAAAGAAATAAAATTTAAAAAAAGGCAACAAACCTGCAATGCTCGTGTGTATCTCCTAATAAGTATCCAATGTCTGCAGAAAATCCGATTAATACCACCTAAATTACAAGACTTAGTTAAGCATATAAAAATGCAACCATTAATTGATTCAAATTAAATTGAAATTGAAGCACTCACGGCAACAGAGATCAAGAGAGATCCTGCAAGTATAAAGGGGCGCCTTCTTCCCATTTTTAAAGAGCATTTGTCACTCCAAATACCAACGCAGGGTTGAACCTTAACAAAAACAAAAGTTGGTGTAACTGAAAGGAGCTATTATGTAATTCCTATAGCATAGTCCAAAAAATATGTTCCCATATCCAATAAAATCATAAATTCATGCTAGGTAACCTTTATTTATTTCCCCAAAAACTAAATGAAGATGACATAGTTAATCTGGTTAAACCACAAGTTTAGAGATACTGTTGTTCCCACTAAAGATGGCAACAAAACATTTAACAGATTAAGACAGAAACAAGTACGAGTACAATTGAAAAATTGTTGAAACTGATTAACATCACTTACCACAAGACCTGTAATAGGTCCACAAAGCCAAATAAACGAAGAAAATGCATGTCCTATTCCAAGTGTCTGCAACAATAATCGAAACAAAACAAAATAAATAAAGGTAGCAATTATCAGTATAAACGTCAAATAAACACAATTCAAGCTGAAACGAACACAACACCATAGTATGCGGTGAGAAGATTCAAAACTGTATGAAAGTCAACCATCGCGCATTCATTAAATTACTAGAACCCCAAAGTAATCACTTTACACAGTGAATTCACTGATACTAAACACATAAGAAGCCGGTGACATCCAGCAACTATCTCTCCGGATTAGTTTTACACACTGACAAGTTCTAGCATTGCATTAGCAAACCACTAGTTAGAAAAGAGATACATAAAAACTTGGCATCGGAATGAAGTGGCATTGCAATGTGAATTAAGTTCAACATTCAGTAAAAACTATATCGGTGTAGATTATTATGCATAACTAAAAAAAAAGCACGACCGTCTAATCATTTATCAATCCTAAACTACTTCCCTAATTACCAAATCCTATCTAATTTTCCTGAAGCTGATTGCAGTTTCTACAATTTCAAGTAAATATAAATTCAGAAAACTCTGAGTTCATGAATCAGATAACGAAATCGGACCTGTATATAAGGAGTCAAGAGCGAAAGCTGCAAAGCCCAACCGAACTGAACACCGGCGGCAACCGTACAGCTCAGAATTAGAGTCATCAGCGTGTTCTGATTAGGAACCGCCACACTCTGCGGCGGCGTAAGGTCGCCGCTCCCATTCGAAACCCTACCCGACGGCGGCGACGACGACGACGACGACGGCGACGGCGCAGAGGAATTGAGGTCGATCCGATGATGAGGCTCATCATCCATCCCCATCATCTCAACCTCCGTATCCTTCAGATTCCTATACGGCACCCGAATGGACACCGAGTCGTTATTCCCCGCCATCGCGACTCGGCAGTGACTCAGTAACTCGTCGACGGCGGCTCAGAAGCTCTGGATTGTTATCCGTACATGAAAACTGTGAGAGTGGAAATGCGGCGGTGTAGCGATCTAGGTCTCCGCCGTAGAGATCTGAAAGAAGGAGCGTGAGAGAGAGAAGAGAAAGAGCGTGAGAGAGAGAGAGGGATTGGTTTTCAGGGTCAGTCAAATTTGGGCGGGTGTGGAATTGAGACACTCCGATCGCAATACAGGGGTTTTGTTTCACCTGCGTCGCAGCACCACCTACATCGGCACCCGCGTTCGGTTAGATCGAAGATGTGGGCCCGCTCCAATCTAAAAAGGCCCGTTAAAGTTGCTTTTGTGGGCCACGGCCTGATTTTGAACCTAAACATGTGGCGTTGCGTATCTTTCATTGGTAAAGCCCCATGCTTAATCTCAAAGGAAAGGTCGCCTATCAATATTTGGATGACTGGTGATTGTGAGGAACGTCTGAAATAAGCTCACCGACACAGAGGAACAGGTGGAGTCAATTTTACATTCTTCCTACTTCTAAGTTTCCAATTTTGTTCAACGACACGTTAAGTAACGACGCTTTAATCTCCCAGAAATTCAGCCTATAGTTTGTTGCCAAGTAAATAATACTCTTCTGTTTTCCAGTCGACTATATGAACAATATTTCATTATCCTCCAGCGGTCAGATCGATGATACATCAGCTTATTAGGTCATATAGAATGTTCCGAGTTTAGAGCTCAACTCGCAGACGAGTTGTTGACAATGAAAAGAAAATATGTTGCTGTATCATTACAGCTCTATCTGGCTTTTGGGTTCCAAAATATTGCCCTTACCGAAACCACATTGTATGAGATATACCATTAACAGTCGGGAAGTATCAAAGTACGAACTAACAACATTTTTACAGGAGTATCTATATTGTATTGAATTACACATTACTGTGTAACACCACGACTGCCCAAATCAGCTGCAGCTTTAGCGGCTCGGTTTAGAGCACCTGACATCCAAAGGGCTCCTTTGGAAAAGTAGCTGCTGTTTACCACAGCATTTGCAGCTTCTGCGGCTTTCCTTCCAGTCTCTGTTATTGCACATTTGGTGAGCTCTGATACATGGTACCTCTCATCCACAGATTTCACAGCTTCGACACCTGCACAGAACTTATCAGTGAGGCCCAATCTCTCATTCAGCTCAGCAACCCTGGTTGCTGCAGTTGCTGAATATTGATGAGACTCGTCAAATGATTTCGCCTGGGCTAATGCATCTTTTCCCAGCACATATCCCTTGGATAACATGGTCATGACTACTTCCTGAGCAACAGACACCACTTCTCCGGCACTGGGACCATTTTGGTTTGGTGGCGTATGCTGCAGATATACACAAGCATGCATTACAACTTGTAGTTACAGTCATGACTTCTGTTGTGTGTGCCCATATATGCAACCCAGCAAGCAACTAAATTATTTACGCAGATTAAAGATACAAAAGATGCATACAGATGAATGAGTTTCTTCATTGTCCCTTGATTGAGGCCTGTTCCAAAAGTCAAATTCATCTTGATAATGACCCCAGCGAGTTATACACACAGGTTGATCTATGATAGTGGCACCCTGAGACAATAAGATGGCAAGGATAAATCATGCATCAATGCTCAGTTGCTCACAACTAATCATCGAGTAAGACAATTGAAATACAATAAGTACCCTGAAAATTAAGAGGCTGGGATGGAATCAAAAACAACTAACAAGATCATCTTGGTTTACAAAGAGTTTCAAATGCAACTAAAAGAGTAACAAAGTAAATATCTTCACATACCAGGAGATTTCCAAAAAAAAAAGACCAAGCCATGGGTCAAAAGGACATGGAAGGAAGGTGTAACAAGCCAATTACCTAATATGATAAATTGGAGGCACTTTCGATATAGCAAGCCTATACTCCTTTCTACATATGTCAGAATCTTGTAACTGTCTACCTCACTCAACCGCTTTCCGAGGTTAAATATGATTAGCATGTTAACAGCAGAATTCTTTAGCATATTCTTCATTTACTTTTTTCTGTCTTTAAGAAAGTAGTCCAATGGTCATCCAACAAAACCTAATCAGAATGTCCGATTTCACTTGCCAACTGCTATAAGCATACATCCAAAAGGCATTTGGCAAGACATACACTGAAAGCTGATAAACAGCACAATTCGAGCTAGAAATTATCACTATAACATGAAACGACTCTGCAGACTATGCTTAAATTTCCCATATGTGCTGATACGAAAACTACGAATGCGAAACTGATCATGAAATACAGAATTGCATGAAATCGAGCACTCACAGTAACAGTTATGAGTATAATGAAATGGCAGTGAGTTGAGGAAAGACTCACACTGAGCAAGCAAGCAGTCTCCTGAGAATAAGAATCCTTGAACGTCACATAGGCAGTACACGCACATTCACCGGATCTGTAAATTAAGCAACCAAAATTAAAAACCTAAGGTAAAACTATGAAGTCTGGTACAAATTGCTCGTCCATACCTGACGATCTCAACGCTTTCAATTGAGCCGGAGAAGGAGAAGAAGTCATAGACGTCCCTCTCGGTTGCTCTAGGAGACAGGCCGGTAACTTCTACGGCATATCCACCGTGATTCATATTCTCCGAAAACCTAATAGGACGATCGATCAATTCCAGACGAGATTAGCCAGAGAAGGAAAACGAATGGTTAGAAATTGAAATTAGAGTAATAGTTACAAATACAATAGATTAAAGAAAAGAAATCACGGACCTCAGAATGTGTAGATCAAGATTTTCGTAAAGAAAAAATAGAGGAGGAAGATGAGCTGCAACGCTTTGGAGACGAAGCCAACTGTGTGCGCTCTGCCAGCTCTGTGTTGAGCGTCGTTAACAAGTTTCCGAATGAAGGTTATGGGCCTAATGTAATATTTGTAGGCCCAGCAGAGTAACTAGGACTCCAAATGAAGCCCATATGGGAAAAACCAATACATTGTTGTCTGCACTCTGCAAGTGTGAAACTGATAATTAACTCGTGTTTAGTGTTTTATCTTTGTAATTATGGTGCAACGGAATCGTGCTTGTACTGTCGAAAGCGTGCATGTTAAGTCTTAATGAAGCTTGCAAACCCCAATTAGAAATGTGGCTAATTATGGATCAGTTGTCGGTCGTGCAGATTAATTGAGGAGTGTTAGGGTTCAATGTCAAAGTGAATTGATGAAAAAAGTTTTACAAAGGCAAAACAGTTAGAAATTGTTTAACGCATCAGCGAGTCGCCGGATCCATATATGAATAGAGGTTACTGTCATGTGGCCGCCGGCCGGGGCATCGGAACGATTAGTAAACGCAATAATTAGTTTGGAAATCAATGATTTAAGTTTGGCTCATTGTTACAATTTCACACATTATTCTTCAAGCAGTCCACTCTTTTCTCTTATATTGATATAACTCAAACTAACAGGTTAGATAAGTAGGTTTTAGGTAATCGCAAACCCCCTAAACCCTCAACCCGCTAGCTACTTACTCGGTCTAACATTGAAAGCTAGATATATAGTTAGGAGTTTACTAGCAAAGTTAACTAGCTAGCTAGTTATATCTTTGTATTGGCCTTGAATTTGACGCTCTAGCGTTATGATTGGGTCAAACATTAAACACATAATTATGTAAAACCAAACTCAATATGCTTATTTATTTATTGGCAAAGTAGCTAGCTAGAGAAATCATCCACATTATTGCTTAATTTCCATGACCACCAATCGTGGAATCACTTGGAGTATTGAATCATTTCTTGTTCTAACACAACGAACAGGGATATTGATCGATCATTTTAGACGTTCTTGGTAGCTAGCTAGGGAACTCCCTCTTTAATTTCGTGCCTCATCCAATTTATTACGTACTTGAGGTTAGCTTAATAAGTTAAGCATGACATTGACAATGCTTTAGGAACGATTTAGTTGTCGTAATGATTAGGCTGGGCATGGGCCGTGACGGGTCGGGTATCGGCTAATTTCAGTCCTAAACCCGTAATTTAAAATAGGGACGGGTTGGGATTATATTTTTTTAGAAGTGATCCCGGCATGCCCGAATTCCGTTCAGAAGCGGGACGAGATCGGGACCAAAACGGGATAACACAAAAGCAAAATGATAGGCACAAATAAAGTTGCAGGAGGCTCAGGACGACCTTGAAAATGTTTTCTCTCTCTCTCTCTCTCTCTCTCTCTCTCTCTCAAGAAAGATTGAAAAATTTGGGATTATGTCTCAGTCTTAAACTCTCTCTCTCTCTCAGTCGCACTCGCAGCTAGGCACAGATGAAGGGAGCTGATAAGGATATTGTTGGAGTTGCTTGAGGTTATGTTATTGATGAATCCAACGGTCCAGATGAAGCCATATTTAAATATATTAACATTAATTTCATTTCATATTTATTACGGGACAGGCCGGGATCTAACATGCCTTGTTGGACTAATCCCGATCCCGTCCTATTACTTTAAAACGGGATCGGGCCGGGACGGGATATGAGTTATTTAAAATGCAATCTCGTCTCGTCCCGGCAAATTTAGAGACGGGATCGGAACGGGTTTGGAATTATAGGACTAAATGCACAGCCCTAATAATGACCACGCAATTAAACAATTTAAAAGAAATCTGATTCAAGGCTAGGAACATTTTACCATCAAATGGTTGGAGTACCAAACGAAGCCAACCATATTGTAATCGGCGGCAAAAAAAAAAAAAAAAAAAACAAGCCAACCTTACGAAAGAGTACAGAAATTAAGCACTTTTACTTAATTATTTATGGAACACAAAACGATCATGTTCGTTTCTCATCGGATTATTACAAATGGTCATAGAAAACTTTGATCAAATTAAAAACGGAAAAAACCGATGAATGAATGGAAGTTTATATTCATCTTTGGTGTAACCTCGTTACGAAATTTGGTACCTGTAGGGTAATGTCAGATGTTTATATCGACACTGTCACCCTCATATCTTGCTTTTAAACAGGTCCCCATCCAAGATTTTTTTAAAGAATAATGCAAGAAAAACAAAGAAGATTACTATATATCTGCTTATTCAGTTCAACACTATTCATACATTATATATGTCACAATCGACAATTTTGGATAACATTATAAATTCACTTACGTGGGACAAAAGGCATATATAGGTGTGTTTCATATAATATGAAGTAGCACACTCGATATAGCTAGATATAGAGAGATTCAAAAAAATAAAATAACAACACAAAATTAGTTAGAACTTCTACATGGAAAAGCCCTTTATTATATATATATATATATATATATATATATATATATATTAAGTTAATCAGTTACTACAAGACTGGAAAGTGATACCATGGAGACCGATGAAGACGTCCATCCATGTGTAAACTCTTTCTTAATTGTGGCTAATGAGCAAACCCTAGCTATATATATAGCTTAGCCAGACATATATATGTAGCCACTATATCAGTAAGCTCGTTGATGATCATAACAAAAAGAGACTTATATATAGAATATAATAGTAATCGCCGATCGATGATGATCACATAAGTAAGCTCCGAATAATGGCTGCTTGGTCGGAATCCATGTCAGTCGTCGCCAAAAGCTGAGATAAGCGCTCACTTAGGTCGTCGACCTCTCTATGTAAGTTTTTGATGTAGTTGCAGGTCTCCTGCAGCACCTTGGATGCCGACACCTACAGAATCCCAATTGAGTATATACAATTAGCACTTGACAAATATTAACCAAACTACAGAGATGAATGAGGATCAAGTTGGGGAACAATTGGAGTCCCACAACCCACACCCACAGCACACCACACCTTCAAGTTGTGGCTACAGATGGAATAAATGAATGCATGAGAGAAGGGCTAAGCTAGAGCTGTGGTGCCTGTGCGGTGAGTATGACTTATCTACCTTCTTATAAAGCCAACACAATAAAGACCACACAAAAGGGAATACACACATCTAACTATAACTAATAACTGCTAAAGATTTCTCTCTTGCAGAGCAGAGAATAATACTCATTAAAACAATATCCGGTATTATTGGCATTTATATTATTACTGAAGTATATAGTGTATAGTGTATACCTTGTTTGAGCGCCTATTGCGAATCTCAGGAAGAAGTTGCTGTAACTTGGATACGAGATCAGCGATCTGGTCGTCGCTGATGGTGGTATCCCTGGAACCGCCAGACTGCCTCGAACGCGATGATCTTCTGCTAGACATTGTTGGAAGGACTCTGCTGTTTTAGTTTCGATCAGGTACTTAGTTGTCAGAGGGAAGAAGAAGAAGCAGTAGTTCAATTAATATATAGACTTATTGGGAATGAAGGAACTGGGATATATGGCCTGAGGAAAACAGAAAACCTGAGGCGAGCAGGAAGAGCAAGAGTGGTAGTTTAGTTGTCAGAGCAGATCGAAGCACAGAGGATATAAGATAAGGGAATGAGGGAGTTAAAAGGATGGAGGAAATGGTTGAGAGAGGAGACAACTACTTATGGAGAAAGGGAATTAGATAAGGGTAGAGAGGGAGAGAGAGAGAGAGAGAAACGGAAGTAATTATGTTGTTGTGGCCTGTGGGATATGAGAGGGAAGAGAGGAAGAGGGAGACAAGTGCATGGGAGAAAGCAGTGGGCTAAGGCTGGTTATTAAATAGGGTTTTGGTGATCGAGAAGGTTGAGAGGGAGGGATAAAACTCATTATTTGAATATAAAGGAAGAAATAAAAGAAAATAATAAGGGGAACTAATTGAGGGAATGGGAGATACGCCATACTGTCTTTTCTGGGTTTGTTCCCAAACTGGGGTTAGAGTTCAAGTGGGTTAAGGCAAATGTGCTTGTTTTTCACCCTACGTTCCGGGCCTCTTTGTGTCAGTCCCAGCACGGCAAGCCCATGTTATCTTTTTTTTTTTTTTTTTTTTTTCACTCCTATCTAGTTCTTCAAATTTGAACAATAATACAATTTTAAAATTAAGCAAATGGACCCTAATTGTATAATGTCTGTTCATATGGAAAGTATCATGTCAGAGTAATGATATGATATACTATTTAAGTGCGTGTTTCAAACTCCCAATATATACTACTCTCAAGCTTAGTCTTCCAAAATGAATAAAAGCCTCACACAGTTGTATTGTGTTAATTAGTATGCACATTCTTATTATTTACTTGTTGATTTTGATCTCATCCCTATGAATGGTAACCAAACTAATAGTAATAGGTCTGTTATATAATAGGCTAGGGTTTTTCTTTGCTCACCTAACTTTCGAACTCTAGATGCACCGGGCGTGAACCTCATAGTACTGTGTGCATGAGAACAGTAAGCTCCAAGTTGGATAATGGCAATGGAGCGACATAGTTGAATGTTGACCAACCTGATCGTTCAATGCATTCCCATTCCCCCACATGTTTTTCTCTACAAATTGGCTTACAGCATGGCACGTGTGTCTTGCCTTTGGCCTCAAACTGCACCGGATTCCCAGCAGCATACTGGGTAATAGACTGTGCTTAATTACCTGTAATTGTGCTTAATGGTTTTACCTAAAAGTAAGAAAGAAGTTTAGGGGGGTTAAGTACTGGTTAAGCATGCGTTTGGTTCCACCTTTTTGATTGCATGGCGTGGTATAACCGTATAAGGTAATCCATGAACAGTACAACGCACTAGCTAGTACTGTAGAGGGTTAGGGATTAATTGAATCTGCAGCTAGCTAAATGGGGAAGTGTTGCATTATTTTCTGGCGTGCTTCCTGCTCCCTATTTTGTCAAAGTTCATTTGTCGATACCGGAATTAAGCTCTAGGGCTTGGGATTATGACTACTGCATGTAAATCCCATTGCAGTTTCTACTGCACCTTGTCTTTGACATTAAGGAATCCGAAGCAAGCAAGTAACCAAACAACAGTATGATAGAGTACCAACACAGACCAAGTTAGCTAGCTTGCTCGATCGACAAGTTCAACTTCGAAGCATCCCCAGCACCGCAGCCTAATTTTTTCGGACGTATCATGTGTGTTAGTTTTCATCTCGACCTTTATGAATGAATTTGCAACAAAGAACATGTTACTGACTTAATCACCATGCATGCACCTATACTAGCACATAGTTAAGTTTTGGTTTCAGTTAATTTCACGTTTATTGTGGCCAAACACACCACGACTGGCCAAATTTACATGCATTTTTGGGTTTATCCATAACTTCACAGTTACTTAAGCTAGCTTCTAATTTGACGAAAACAGTGAACTACTAATTTCCATGCCGGATCCCTTTTGATTCATGTGTTTGATTATGAAGTTTTACTCTCTTATAATGCATGCATGTCGTATAGCCTATAGATGAAACTGTGGCCAACAACTTCATATACATGAGGACACGGTAAGATCATCATGTTTTGGAATCACATAATAAAACCATTTGAATGTTGTTATAGATATGAAACCATATATATATTTAGACTGTTTGATTTTCAAAAGCTTCATCTTAACCAGGCCGGGCGTCTAAGCTCAGAACGACCGCACTGAATAGACTAGAACACATGCAGTTACCTATAGAGTAGTCAAGAAACAAAAACAAAAGGAAAAGGAGATCGAGAGCAGAAGATCAGAAGAAGAAGACTAGAAGCAAATTGTTAGAAGTTCCAACAAAAAATTATTGAGGGGATGGAGACAGATCGATAAGGCCAGAGCTGATCACGTTGCTTTTTTTCTTTTAGAGCAAATTACTGATCACTCCTTATACTTGTAGTGTCTCGACAGTTTAGTCATTGTGCTTTCAATTTCAACTGATCACTCCTTGTGGTCTAAATTTTCTACCAATTTGTCTATTTCATCCAAAATGATTGTTTACCATTTTTCAACTTCCTCAAATGCCCTTAGGTTATTTTTTTTATTTTTTTACTTTCTCTTCTTCAAAATCAAAACCGAGAGAAGCTTCATAATATCTGGATTTATGATTGTCGATCTTCAATCCAAGAATTTTACAATTACAAACTGATTGCAATCGGGAAGAAAAAAAAAATATGCAAATTAATTTGATACATACTGCTAACAAAATCAAATAATATCATCATAATCACGATGAAATAAAATTCTATCAAATCTTCATCATATCTATTTAAACCAAAATGAGATTAAAATAAATTTTCATCATTATCTTTAGCATTAACAGCACTCTCTATGCTCTCACGAATGAAATTATATAAATAACTATTATTTCATATAATTAAGCTTACAAACAACACTACTACACTAGGCTGATTTTTATTTTTTTTGTCAATAAGGCTCAAGCCTTATTGGGTTACATAACCTTTCATGGTGGGTTGTGTATTCTTCGGTTTTGGTTTTAAAGAAAAAGGAAAAGAAAACAAGAAGAAAAATAATAAAACAACACCTAAAGGCATTTGAGGAAATTAGAAAATAGTTAACAACCATTTTGGACAGATTGGACCAATTGGTCAAAAATTGAGACTACGAGGAGTAACCGGTTAAAATTGAAAGCACGAATACTAAACTATCGACACTCTAAAAGTATAAAGAGTGACCAGCATTTTGTCATTTCTTTTACTATATTTTTCATTTCAGTTTGGTTTGGAAATTCCTTGACGTAAATGAGTCTAATTTCATGAACGAACCATAAAAAACCTAATAAGACTGTACATGGGATTTGGCATGCATTGAATTAGTAGTTTAATACATAGTTAAAAGGCGACTAATTGATGTGCTTCACACTACCCGCCGGCGCCGGCAACGGCTAGATTTACGTGTCTTCTCTGGCAGTAACAATCAGTCGTTAATAAATCTTGTTGTTGTTGTTGTTTTTGTTTTTTTTGGCACAAATGATGAATCAACAAGTTATTTGGGCATGAACGAAACAACCAAAATTAAGATGTGATCGACTTTCAATTATCTCTTAAAATTATTCATTTGAGGGCACCAAGCAACAATATAATGGCTGTTAAGCAGATTGTTCAGGGACCCAAATTGAAAGCGATATGAAAAATTGTTGTCATTGCATGAAATAAGTAGTAATATATAGATATATAAATTGTATTGAGCCGCCGGACTAAGTTTGAGTCATTTTTTATCGAAATTTTGTTTTGTCGAGTTTGTTGCCTCAAATTTTTCATTTGAGGGCACCAAGCAACAATATAATGACTGTTAGGCAGATTGTTCAGGGACCCAAATTGAAAACAATGTGATAAATTGTTGTCATTGCATGCAATAGGTAGTAGTATAGATATATAAATTGTATTGAGCCGTTGGACTAAGTTTGAGTCATTTCTTATCGAAATTTTGTTTGGTCGAGTTTATTGCCTCATCCGACTCTAGCTAGTTGATTTTATCGATTTAATTAGTTGGAAAAGCCTCAAATACAATAGATTTGATTATCAAAATTTGTTCAAGCATACTAAAACTAAATCCATTTTACGTCTTGAGGCGAGTTTTTTTTTAAAAAAAACATTGATTCCATGACCTCTTATTTTTCCCTTTACTATTGTTTTGTCAATTTCAGGTTGAATAAGATGAATATGGATGGATACAAGACACAACAAATAAATCTCACAGCGTTGTTTCTCCATGTGACAGGTCTAGTGAAATCCCCAGAATCGAGCCAACAAGGGCACCAAAGTTGTCAAAGCAAGAAGCAGATAGAGCGGCAAAACAAGAAAACACAAATATTACAGATGGGGTACGTTCAAGATCGACCCCCATTGTTCCATATAAGGCTTGGACCTCCTTGTGTGCAGGCGCTTGTTATCCACGTGGGTATGTTCGAGGTCCGACCTCCTTCACTTGACGACTCTCATGTAAGTGAAACATCATAAGACCCTAAAGTCAGCCTACATGATCAGTCTCTACTGATGTAACTGATCGATCACCATTGAAACATCCCAATGGTAAATCCAAACTTTATGCAAATTGATCGACCATGCTTTCACTCACTCACTTCCTTAGTTTCTTTGAGACAATTCGTTGAACACCATGTTCATCTTATTTACATTAAGGAAAACAGATTGAGTGTCAAAGCGATGATGACAAATGGTTTTAATTACTTATTTTCATTGACACAATGACATCTCGGATCCGTGAATGAAATTAGGAGATAAGATTTCATTAAGTGATCGTAAATGATCTTATGGGTTCATCAATGGCAGGAAGCACATGTAATGTTTTCCATGAATTGAAATTTTGGAAACACATGCATGGGGGGAGATGAGCATTGACATTGGCCATTGTTGTAATGTGTGGTTTCAGATAATCATAATTGTGATGCTGCATACTGTTATGAACAAAAACAATAGATAGGTCACCATCTACTTCGTTAAACAATCCCTCCTTACTCTACCAGATTCAGACATGTGACTGTGATCCCCCCCCATGTTCATGTTGGTGTAGGCCATCTTCTCTAACGTTTTCGAAATGGTAAAGTAGGTTTTAACTTTCAACCTGATTCTGGTTTTCCTGCATAAATTTACACCATACAGACATGATCATCACCGGAAGCTTTGTCTCTCAGACCATACACACATAACCAAATTATTGGACTGTCAAATTTGTCAACTGAATTCAACTGTTCGTCGGCTTCGGGCTAATGATGAACTTATGGTGCAGGGAGGAAGAACAGTTGAGGATTCTAATCAGTGATTACACTACAACCTCTAGAATTGAAGAGCTTCCGACTTGTTGGGGATTCGAAATATTTCAAATTAGCTATGTGGACCTGCCGAGGTTATCATTCCTCATAGATTTCTACAGTAAAAAATTATTGTGCTTAGACATGTCTTCAGGGAACCAAAATTTTCTGCTAACTTTGTTGACAAACTGCTGAACTGTTTTGAGGTCCCCGAGATATTTTGGAGTGTTAATCTTCCCGCCACTCGTTGCTCCTTCATCTTTTGAAGTTTAAATGTCTGTTGTGAGGTTATGTTAGGGTTTTCTGTAACATTTTCATTGCCATTTTAATTTTAATTGCAGAACTGGCTTAGGCTGCTTAGTATTTCTGACAGTTCTGAGGGTTATGTTTACGATATCGTGTGTTGTTGGGCTTTAAGAATCGGCATAAACAGCCTTGCGCAACATGGGTATTCATATCTGCCACCATTAAGTATAGCCCGAAAACAGTGCCGGTCCACTTGGATCGGACTTCCAGCCCGACCCGCATCATAGAATGGTCCAAATCAACGAAACTAATCGTCTCTCAATACACTCTGGTCATATACTCGCAAGAAGAAGCACTTTCAGCTCTGGCAGCTATTCATAGTATCATTAGCTAAATTTACAAACGCATAGTACAGTAGGAAGAAGATAGTAGCAACTAGCAAGCTCTAACCTTTTTCTCTTCCTGTACCTAGACCTATCAAATTGACAACATAAATACTGTCAAAAGTAAGCTATGCAAACAGATCAATCTTTAAACTTTTCCTTGCTGTTTCCAAGTTTTCTTCAGAGACGATACAAGGATGGACATCTGGGTGGGTGGCGGAAACCCAAAACTAGCTCATATGGCCTTCTATTTCATGGGAAGCATTTCATTCTCTGGAAAAGGGCAGAGGATGAGTCAATGCTTACATGGTAAGGTTTTAAGAAATTATGTGGATAATAACTCCCATCTTTTACCTGTCTTTCAATTTCAACAGCAGATGCAGTAAGTCTCCGCTTCAGTATTGACCTCTCATGTTCACAATTCTCCATCTCAGTATCTAAAAGCAGCACAATCAAGCAAAAACCACAATGTAATATCGACCAAGTAACTGTGACACCCAATAATTGTTATGCCAATCCTAGAAGCAAGTTTGTTTGGAAAAGATGTATCAGCAAAGAACAAGAAATGAAGAAGAGTACACAGCAATATGCATGGTTTAACTGCAGGCCTACAGCCTAATTCAAACCAGTGAAAAACATAGAACTAATACTAGTAGTACTAGTAGTGGTAGTTAAGTAATCTACTCATTTATTTAGGTTATTACTTATTACTATGTCAAGACCTCTGTGATAAAGTCATACGCTATGTTAGAAACTTAGAATAACAAATGTGAGACATCCTAACCAGGATAGCAGTAAAACTATCCCAGCCTTCATTACATTTAGGTGATACCTACCTCCCCTTCACTTTTTCTCTGCCTTTTTAGATTTCAGAAACACCAAGATATCATTCATTTGAAGAATGAAACTCAACTTTAATTTTCTCAGACAAAGCAAGTTTACTGAATGTGTATGTTCCGTTGCAAGACTATTTAGCTCGGAGACAACTTCATATAAAATTAGCTTACAAAAATATAAATGACAGGGTGCTTGACTCTCACCATAGTAGTATGATGACAAAATTGTGATACGTTCGGTAGGCTGAAAAAGAAGAAACAATTTATAAGTAAGGCAAGTAACCAATTCAGAGTCCAGTGATTGTAATCATTGATCATATTGATATAATTGTTGAAATCTCCAGAAAGTACATTGAAAAAATAACTGGAATTTGGAAGAATACATAGACCATTCAGACAGAGCAGGAAAGGATGACTGTTTCACTGCATTCTACTCCAGGAATCAAGTACAACAAAATCTAATGTCTGAGACACAGGTGTATAAGTATTCAACACCACCCTCGGTAGATATATAACATCCACATACCAGATAAATAACCAGAAATTACTCTACAACACACGTGTATTACTTAGACCGAAGGGCCACAAGATGGTCAATTACATGTCCAGCACATAGCAGAATGAAATTGTCGGAGTTCCTAATTGCATTAGGAATGCAGTTATACAACACATGTACTGGCAGTCTGCATACACCTTAGAACTCTGAAATATAACTGGAAACATTATAACTAAACTGCGAGATACATCATCTCAAAAAGTAGTTCATGCTGATAAAAATCGTCAAGTAAATTACAAGAGCTACTAAATTTCCATAAGTAAATGCAGAACAATAAACATACCATCACAAAAATCCCCTCACGACGCGTAGGGAGTTCCTCGAGCTTTCTCAAAGTCTCATCACCTTTAGTCACTTTACCAAATATTGCGTACTGAAAAAGGAATTACGCCATACAAAGCATTACCAATCATGCTCAATCAATTGATGTTGTCCTAGATATTCTAGTTGCGATCACCAAACCTACCTGACGATCAAGATGAGGCGCATCCCCAAGAAGCATTGAAAATGAGGACGCCGCACTATCTGGGTCTTCATATCTACGCAAAATAAAACAGAAAAGCAAAGCCAGATGCAGAAATCAACAAACGTTAACAAACCCCATTATACTCAAACTTCGAAAAAAGGTACTTGTTTATATGAAACACAAAAATTCAAACACTACGAACTTGTAACTATACCTTCCCATAGATAGAATCCCTCTGACATGTTTAACATCACTGAACTCACCGACCACAGTCTTCTTAGCTTCTTGTCTTTGTAGCTCATTCATAGGGGCTGATCTTCCGCTGGCCACATCGGCGACTTGGGCCACGAAGCCCTTGTCGACCCTAAAGAAGTGATTGGTGTTATAGCAGCCAAGACGAACCAGCTTAAAAATGTGGTCAACGGTTTTGGGTGCCACGCTGGGGAAGAACCCAAATTCAATGTCCCCAAAATTGGTCTGCAAATACAAACAGCAAGTCCAAATGCATCAAACAAATTTAAATAGCTTCAGTATTTGGTTTAATGTGAATTCAATACTCCAGTTTGGATTACCTGAAAAACGACGCGGGCGGATCCGAGAAGAAAGTCCTGAGACGAAGCTATGGTGCTGGTGAGGAATGTAGTCTGGAAACAAAATAAGACCAATATTCCGATCAGAGCTGAGTTTCGGCTCCACATTTTAGCTCCCAAATCCGATCGACGGTTTCTGTTACCAGCTCTGCTTTCCTTTTCTCATTTTGACTAACAACTAAGAAAGAGTGCTGGTCGTATTGATTGTGATTCAGAATCATCTTCTGGGCTGGGCCTAAGGTTTTGGGTTTAATAGATTGGGTTATGGGTCTTGTGACTGGGTTTGGATTTTCGATTTCGAAATGCACCAACAATATGGTAACGTACAACGAACAATTATCATTTTACTTCAATGTGTGGTATATTTACCCTATTTAAGAATCGGTATCAGCAGACAACAAATGTATTAGATCTAAAAACATCTCGATATCGGTTGAAATATCCATCTAAACAATATAATAAGATTCGAACTTTATTTAGCCGAAACATTTACGTTGAAAAGACTTACATATGAACCAGTTCAGACTCGTGTTGAGACTCTATACAGTCTTACTAGGGCAATCTTGTTTTGCAAATTAGCGACAAGGTCCATATTGATTACCCTAGGCCGGGTCCTTTACTATTGCTACGTGCTAGGATTAGCCTTCGTTTTACTGTTTTAGAGCTCAAAACTTCCAAAATCTTGTTTTATTGGTATCAAATTTGATGAATACATACCCTGTGCATGGGCTTTCTGATCTTTCCTACACTCCGCCCATACAGAACCAAATTCGGAGGATATTATTCCTAATTCTAGTTCCAAATATTCCAATTCCAAACGAGTCAATCATTTCACAGCTATGTGTCAATAATAGCTAGCTAACAGTTTTACTTTCATAGATTTACAATGTGGTAACTACCCATTTCTGATTAGTTTACATATCCATCTCCCACTGGAGCACGCAATATCAACGTCTTCTTCGATTCATGCATGGTCTCGAACCTTTTGTGACTGTGAATGTCTTCGTTCTTCTCACGGCTCAAATCCTGTTGAACTTTCTCCAAAAGCATATATTCATCTAAACCAAAGAGACTGTAAAACATACCGTGTATTTACACGTCTTATACGGAAGACTTTATATTAAAATATATACACGTACGTATATATTCAGCCCGGAAATCAACTTGGATCAGTCTGTCAATCAAAATCAGAGAATTATTATTCCCTCCCACACTGCTGAATCAGATCCTCCTGCACTAAAATTCATCCTTGTAATGGTGGAAAACTCAGACCACAGTATCTAATTATTAAGAAGGAATTAATTTGATGAAGTCCAGCCATATATGCATGTGATAACAACAAAACAAATTGCAGAAGTTGGTATAGATGTCCCACTTGACTGGTGCAATGATATGATGTGAAGTAGACAATATAATTAGAATGGATGCCATCTCACATAAAGTTTGGCAACATCCCACCATAAATTTAACCTGCAAAACAAGATATACAAAACAAAACAAATAAACTAGCACAGAACAGAAGAAAGACCATATTTTCAGAAATGATGAATAGTTAGGCTAGCTAAGCAAAAAAGCATCTGACTTAATTTCAAGTTTCAACAACCACTTATTCACACGCAACGATCTCATATATTCCCCCATTTATTTTCCTTCGCTCTCCCTGCAGTAAAGTAGTAGTTGCTAATGTTTTCCAACCCAACGTTATCTATATGCAACTTTTGAAATTTACAATTTAATTTTCAGTGTGGAATTAAGGTGGACATTTCGATTTCATATCTATTAGCATCAACTTTTTGTATGAAGTGTGAATGTTTATACGATTCACATCTATTAGCATTGTGGTTTGTCCAAGTCTAAACCAACTTGATCATCGATTTATTTTTGTTTTTTCCTTCGGATAAATAGTTGAGATGCTTTAACGAGTCTCTCGTGAGTCGAACTCACAAGTTTTCATTTACTAAAAAGAAACTATGTCACTAAACAAAATGGTATCATAAAACTTGATTATCTATCTCTACATATTTATTTCTAATTTAACGGTGTTTATCATGCATATATAGGTTTAGTTTGGTATTGAGTTTTGGAGTAAATAATCACTTATAATTATCATTATGAGTTGATTATGTGTTTGGTAAGTTTTTATAAGATTTTTATTTATAAAATTTAGTATAAAAAACTACAATTTTAAAAAACATGTGACATGTTGCTTATTTAAAACACAATTTTTCCATATTTGAGTTTTTCACCTCAATACCAAATTAAGCCATAATTCTTCCAATTAATTTATAAACCTAAGTTTCGTCCAAATTAAACCTAGCTAGCTAGTAGCTACCTTCGTATATAATATGAGCACCTATCCACCCATGCAATACTCGTAAATTAGTATATTATAAATTTATAATCAATTAAGGAATACTACATTAAACAAATTTCCAATGAGTTTATGTATGAACCATGCGCCACCTACAATAAGATGTACGAGCAAATCCATGATTAGGGAGGTGGGTGGTAAATTAATTATGCTTTTATGTAAATTTCTGGCTTAATTTTTAAATCACAATTACGTAAACGGCATGAGAAGGAAGCTAGGGAAATTTAGGTAATTAAACTGGAAATATAAAGTAACAGTGAGATCGAGATTCTGTTTTTTAATTGTGGTGTTCTTTATTCCTATCGACGTCCCGAGTCATTGTCGTCATGAATGGGGTCATTATTCGAGTGATTAGGGTACGTTTTAGGCTTCTCGTTTGGTTCTAATCAAAGTCGGTAATTGCTAGGGTTTGGCGAAATTCGCGGATTTCTTGTTCCACTTCCTTTATTATTATGTATGTGTGAAGACGACGTAAAGCTAGCTAAATATTTATCATCTATCATCATCCAATATATATACACAACACAACAAGAGCGACACTATTTTTATCGATTTGAAATGAAGAAGAAGATGAATAGAGTTTCTGAAGCTGACGTTTGCCTAACCATTGGCGCCTTTTGGAGATTATATTCCTTCTATCTCGTGTGGAAAAAATAAAATATGGAGGGAATGAGGAAGAAGAACACTAAGGTATACGTCTCTTTGTATCGACTTTTTTTTTTGTTTTTCTCTACTTTTGGCTTTTATCATGCTTATTGTTGACTTGCTTGTAATGCCCTAATTAGTGATTAGTGAGGGAGAGTGCCCCATCAAACTTGTTTTCCTTCTCTTTTGAATTGAAAAACATATCCACTACGTACGTACTACTTTGTATTCCCCCCGTTTTAGACTATTGTACTTGTATATTTCTATGTAGTACTTATGACTTTGTATGCATATTGTCTGCTACGTACTTATTACGATCGTTTACGCTCAAACTTATTCTATTAAATTTATTTTGACAAAATTGTCATCACTTTCGATGAAGAAATTGATGATCATTATGTGTTTTCCTAATGAATTTTGAAACTACATATTGCAAATATACATGTGTGATAGTAGTTTTTGACTGATTAAGGTGTAATAATATATGCTGATATTAAAGCTAGCTAGGTTATAATTGTATGATGTTTGTAATGGGGGCCCTTAGACAGATGAAACCCTAAACTAACATGGAAGCAAAATGTATGTCTTGCAAACCACCATACATATCACATGGGGTAGTCCCCTCCACAAACATTTACTTATATTTCACTCCAAAACAGCAAGCACCAACAACACCACCATCACCACCACCCCAAAGTCCAAACCATCTTACAAACAAAAAGAATCACAAAGCAACTTAATTGCTTCTACTTTGTATATATATACATGTCTGCATAACTCTAAAAACACATGCAGCTGCTAGCTAGCTTTCCGCATTGGATCCATTATGTTCAATGCTCATTATTTGCAAATAGTATATACAACAGCTAGATATACATACAGCAGCTCCAACCCTAACTGTAATACTGTACAGCAGCCCAGACACCCACAGATATATAGGCCTGTGCAAGATATAAAACATGCTCCTGATACAAGAGAAATAATACATCAGATAGGCAAATACACAAAATCTAAGGATTACTTGAATACTGAGATTTGAGGGTATTAAAATGTACTTGTGGAGAATTGAACTTGGGTCTCCAACCCGCATGTAGCAAGCTGAAACTAACTCAACTGAAGCTCTATATAGTAATTTACTCCATCTTTCTGTCTCATATAGGAGTACATAATTTTTTTTAAGCCTCCAAAATCGGAAGCCCAGTGCAACCGCACACTTTGCACACCCCATGACTCGGCCCTGAATACACACACTAATTACTCTGTTAAATTCATTATATATATAATTATAATGAATTTAACAAAGTAATTAGTCAGAGAAAGAGCAGTTCTGTTTAACTTAAGTAGCAACAGTCCATTGCTTACTACTACTAGATTGCGTGCTGATTCTCAGCAGTGCTATAGGAGCAGACCACCCATTACTGACTAGTTTATATTTTATACGAACAAACAAATGTACGACGTACGTATATATATGATTATATATGTATGTATATCGAGGTCAATGAGCTACACGTACGAGAGACTCTTAAAGAATCGAGCTGTGAGAAAAAATTCTTTTGGAAGGGAATTTTTAATGTTGATTTAGCAGCTTTTGATCATGGTCGACTCTAAATCTGGTTGCAGCTGGACGAGTTTCACTGCGAGTGCAGACTGCAGAGCACTTTGAAGAGAGAGAGAGAGATTATTTTCTTAATTAAACTTGAAAAAGTGTGAGTTGCGATTAGTCAGTGAGATTATAAACAAATCCAACAACCTTTCTCATCGTCCAATAATGCTCCACATGACAACACGTCTTTACAAGAATAAGCGACACGTGCAAGACTCACATTGGAGAAAATCACTGCCCTAGCAGCTGAGAAGGGATCGATGATACAGAAGATGATTATCATTAATTCATCATCATAATTATTTTTATTCCTTCATTTATATGATTAGTTATATTATATATATATATATATATTTATTATAAAAAAAAAAAAAGGTGGTGAGTGCACGCCAGAATCTTTCTATGTGGGTTTGGAGGAGAGATAGTGGAGTTGCTTGGTTTCGAAGTTTGTTTCATTATCCTATATATTCCTCCCCCTCTATATATAATTAGTTGCTAAATATTTCATAATGGATCCTTAAAAAGATGATCTTTGCACGTGTCTGTGTTTGGAGCTAGCTAAGCTCATCTAACTAAACAAGTAATTACAAATACCTCTAAAAGATAAACTTTCAATTAATTCACGTGTAAGAATAAAACACACAATCTCACTTTCATATAATGAAGTATTGTTCGATTCTACCATCTTTATAACATGAAGATTGATGAATAAATTACAGCTCTCCTAGCTACGAAAATTATTCATACCCGGCCATTATAACATAATTGGCTAAAAAATCTAAATTATTTGTTATTATTTGAATGAGATAAATAATGGTATTTTATTATTCAATTACCATCCGATAACATAGAGCTAATTTATAATGAAATTGTCACCACTTGAAGAAAAAATCACTCCTTCAAAAATCATTAAGATGGCTCAGACACCGATACATTAATTTTGATAAACATGTGAGTCAGATCTTCATCATCATCTATCATTTTCAATTCCATAAACCACAACAATAAGGCAAAATAATACGAAATTAAAATCACTAGTTGTTTTTCGTATTTAAAAGAAAATGAGCGGAAAGCAAAAGCCGGTACACACGGACATTCTCCACGTGTGGTGCTGGTATTTCCTGGCCTCGTAGGTTAATTAAGTTTTGATTAGGGCGATAAACGCATTATTAGTTAAAGAAAAGCATCAAGGCTTTTTGGACATTTTGGCGTCCACTTAGAACTGCCCACGTGCAAGCACTGACACGTGGCTCACAATCCTAGATCAATGTATTTGCTCCTCAATTGGCGCGCGCAAAATCTATGTGAAAATATTCTCCCATGCCCCTTCCTAATTTCGATTAGTGATATAGATTTTCGGGGCATCACATTCTCATAAATGTTTGCGTTACTCAAGTCGACATTCTCATTTCTACTTCGTCCAACACGCTCGCGCGGTTGCTTCCCTCTAGGCGGAACGCTCCTAAAGTTAGCAATGAGGCAATAACAATTTGATAAATATCAATATCAAAAATATCCACGAGCGCATGGATGTGTGTTTAGTAGATTAAAAAACAAATATTTTTGCAATTAGAGATTTGAAGGAAATTGTTAAAAAAAATTATTACGCATTAGCGAAATGAAAAACAAACAAATCAATAAAATTCATGTCAATTGTAGCCAACAAACAAACGTGCACTAATAGCATAACCGTATTGAAAATCAACACTAACGAGAACATACAAAACAATTGATCAAGGTTTTCACTTTGTCCTGATAAGAAATCTAATAATATTTCGTTATGTCATACGCTAACCGATCTAACCCGAACGAAATCCAAATACCCTAACCAAGCTCACTTAGGGTCTCATTTTGTCGTTTGATTTAAGCTTGTTATATGTATACTAATTAACACGTGGCATGTGAATTTCTATTATATATATTATACAATACTTCAGGACAACATCTCATATGTTCAAAGTACAAGTATTTCAATACTTTAGTAATATCATGATCGATTAATCATTGATTATTATTAATAGTTAGAATTAAAGGGTTGATCAATACTAACATAATTAAGTATCAAAATTATAAACTTGTAATAATTATTATTATTTAAGACAAGAAAAAAAGAAAAATTATTCTACGTCAAAATATCGTGAAAATTAGCGGGCAGGTGACCGTCGGATGCGAATTGGAACAGAGTCGTGTGTAGGGAAGAAAAGTCTGTGGGACCACCCCCTCTCTGTATGCACATTAAGCTCTCCTTCTGGGGATTTTCCAAATTCCAATGGTTTCCTACCTGTTTTTGTTTGCTACTTCGTCACTCTCACATTTCTGCGATCCTCATTTCGCCACAATTGTCAAGTCTGACGTGTTCCCCCCCCCCCCCCCTCTCTCTCTCTAATCATCAACAAAGATAATCTAAATTAATCATAATAATCCCACTTTTTTACATTGACGGGGTCAAATGGGCCGTCCGTTTATATTGGCTAATCCTTTTCTTCTTTGTTCAAGCATTTCTTATCCTAATGCCAAAGGAGCAATGCCGTGAAGGGGCCTCTCTGTATCCAATTTTCTCATTGGTGTGCGAAATGGGGCGGTGATAACTAAAGGACCAAAATCCAAATGAATTTTGGGTGAGTTTAGGGGAGCTTATAAGCTCATCTGTTTATAAGTATAAGTCAGTTTTCTGTTTGGTAACCCAACATGTCAGTAACTTTTTGAAAAAATAAGGGTCATTTTCAATAGAAAATGAGAAGCTGCTCTCACCCACCTTATACTTATAAGTATAAGTCAACTTTTACTTCAAAGCTCAGCTGCACCAAACCCACCCAAATATTTGACCCGATGTTTTGCTTACTTTGCCTTCTCCTACCAAAAGCCGAAAGGCTACCTATATTGATTTGTCTACATCTCGATGTGAAACAATGAAACTAGACTAGAAGAGGAGTGCGATGGAAAGTGCCCACCCAATCAATCATGTTGATAATAACTTAATTATGACTTATTTCTTGGTTGATAGTTTCATATATAATAATCTCCGCGTATTGAATTAAATTTGTTAGTACTTATTAGTTTTCATTTATGCTCGTACTATAAACAAATGAAGATTCCTCATTTATCTTGTATGAATAAGACTTTCTTGAAATTTTTGGCATGCATATATTAAAATGCAAGTGTTTGAATATGTAACTTAAAGTTTTAAGATAACATAAGTTGCAATAAAGTCACATTTTCATTTATTACATGAAACTATATAACATTTCAAATTTATATACTAATAAAAGTCCATCAATAAAGTCTTTTGTTTTGATGGTGTACGTTTCCGTATTGCACTAATTCATTATCATTTTGATTGTATTCATCTCTAAATAAGAACTCCTTTTTTCTCTGTCAGAAGATTCTAACAACTACAGAATGTAATAATAACGAGATCAGTAAACCCGACCAAGTAGTTAAAGAGTTCAACAGTAGATTTGACCGCTCATTAACCCAAAGAGGGGTCCGGTCCTCCATACCCGCGTCGCAGCCAATCCGAGCACCCAAAACAAGCAGATGAACTGGAAAGTGCGAGAAATTGACTTTAAACGTAAACGAGAAGTCGAATTCTATTTTCTCGCGAGGACTGCAAAAGACGTAAGCCATACGGAGCTCGTCGACACCAGAGAGGGACAGCCTAGAAGTCTCCCCCGTTGAACACGTGTCCATTTACCGGCCTCCACCACCGCCGGCCGGTTGCCGGTTCTATAACGGCGACTGCTACTACTACTACTATTACCACTACAGCAAAGAAGAAGAATAACGCCCCTCTCTCAGCTTTTAGGGGGCCCCTTCCACCTCCTCCTCTTTTTTTCCCCTGATTAAAACGAATACAATAATATTATTTTTAGGATCCGAAAAAAAAAAGAAAATTAATTAATTAAAAAAAGGAAGGTTTAAGAGGGATAAAGAGGGGCCTGTCTAAAGATTTTTGCTCCAAAGCCAGAGCCCCAAAGCCGTCTCTGATTTGCAGAGAGAATCCAAAGGACAGCGAAGAAGAAGAAGAAGAAGGAACGCGAAGAACAGAAACAGCACACAGAGAGAAACAGAGTTTATTTTTTATTTTTTAAATTTTGGTTCAGAGAGATATAGATAGATTGATAGATAGATAGATAGACAGAGAGAGATGTATTGTAAATTGTGATAATTCCAACCAGGTCCCTTTTTTCTCTTCTTATCCAATCCGTAAGTCACTAAGTCCCTCTCGCATTTCTTTACTCTCTTTCTTTTTGTTCGATTAGTTTTACCTCCATTGGTTAATGGGAAACTGGCTGGGATGAATGGATAAACCAATTGTGAACAGATCTAATTTGGCCTCTGTTTTTGGATTAGTTTAGTGGAAAACTAAAGTGTCTTGGTTTTGATTACTGTTGGATTACTGGGTTTGCAGTTCATATATAGGGACCCAAGGTTCTGTTTTCTCAAATACAGTGATTCTTGTGTTGATTGATATATTGTTGTTTTGAATTTGCATGTGTTCTGGTTTCTGGGATTGGCTTCTTGTTTTGACATATTTGACTTTCTCAGCCATTGAAATAAGCAAAATTGAACTTTGAAAAGATTGTTGTTTTTGTCTTCAAGTTGGTTCATCTGGATTGGATTCAGAAATCTACAAGTTTTGCTCTCAACTTATTCCTTATTGGATTCACATCAATCCATCCACTCTTTGTATTATTCAATTTCTCTGAATAGTTGTTTCTCTGGGACTTCAGTGTTTTGGATTTTGTAAATTTCAGCTGTGGAATTTGTTGGATTTGGTCTGTTGTGAAATCTGTGGCTTTTTCCAATTGATTGTCTCTCAGGAGAAATGTTGGAGGATCGGTCCTGCTTGCTTTCGAGGGTGTTTTCGAGCTCCTGCCAGCAGCCAGAGAGCAAGTGGCCTTACCGGATGACATTTCATCAGCTCAAAGTCGATATTGCCAACGGAAAGCGGCCATTGGAGTTTGATGGCGAAGATGATGATGAAGAGAATCGACATCGGAAGCTGTGTAAGCTACTGGATTGCTGTGAGATGTTGGAGACGGCTCAACCTTCTTCGTGTGAGCAATCCGAAGATGAGGGTGCTGCTTCTTCGGATTCAGACTCCCTTATACATCGCATTGGGCGTGACAACTCCATCAGCTGCCTAATTCACTGCTCAAGGTCCGATTATGGTTCCATTGCCTCATTGAACAAGAGCTTCTGGTCATTAGTTAGGACTGGGGAGCTCTATAAGTTGAGGAGGCAGAATGATGTCATTGAGCATTGGATTTATTTTTCTTGCCACCTACTTGAATGGGAAGCATTTGATCCCAATCGGGGGAAGTGGATGCACTTGCCGAGAATGACTTCCAATGAATGCTTCATGTGTTCAGACAAGGAGTCTTTGGCTGTAGGCACTGAGCTTCTTGTATTTGGTAAGGAGGCCACTGCCCATGTAATCTTTAGGTACAGTATTTTAACAAACTCGTGGTCTTCTGGAATGAGGATGAATGCCCCGAGATGCTTGTTTGGGTCTGCAAGCCTCAAGGAGATTGCAATTTTGGCAGGTGGTTGTGACTCACAGGGAAAGATACTCAGCTCCGCAGAGTTATACAATTCCGAGACTCAGACTTGGGAGCTCCTCCCGGACATGAATAAGCCGCGAAAGATGTGTTCTGGGGTTTTCATGGATGAAAAGTTTTATGTTATTGGTGGGATTGGGGGAAGTGATTTAAAGGTTCTTACTTGCGGAGAAGAATATGATTTAAAGACAAAAAAATGGACAGAAATACCTAACATGTCTCCTGGAAGGAGTGGTGCAGCTGACATGCCTGCAACCGCGGAGGCACCGCCTCTGGTTGCAGTGGTAAATAATGACTTGTATGCAGCTGACTATGCTGACATGGAGGTGAGAAAGTATGATAAAGAAAGAAGATTGTGGATCACAGTGGGAAGATTGCCTGAGCGGGCAGTCTCAATGAATGGTTGGGGACTCGCTTTCAGGGCTTGTGGAGACCGTCTTATCGTCATTGGCGGCCCTAGGAATCTGGGTGAAGGTTTCATCGAGATCAATGCATGGGTTCCGAGTGAAGGTCCTCCACAGTGGAATTTGCTTGCGAGAAAGCAGTCTGGTAACTTTGTCTATAACTGTGCTGTAATGGGATGCTGAAGCTTCATGTGTATAAGATTGGTTTGTCCACCAACACAGGAGTCTTGCTAATTGGTAACACTCCCCCTTTCTTTATAGATTGTTTTCCATTTGGGTGGGGGAGAATGGAGAAGAACTTTAGACTTACTCAAGATTCAATTGAATATTTTCTTGGAATGAGATCGATCTTGAGTATTTTTTTTTTCTTTCTGTTCAATCTTCTATTTGTTTTCCTCCATGGAATGTCTTCCCCCCAATTTAGTGACATAAGAAATTTCAAAAGGTTGGCATCATGTAGGAAACGAATGGGTCCAATAATTTGAAGTACCAACACATTGTGGTAGGTTGTCAGTAGTGCTTGCTGAAGCTTTCTTACTTAATACACAGAACTAGTTGTAATGGTTTCCCTGCTTTAATTTCATTTGCCTCGTCTTTGAAAGAGAAAATTATCTCTGATTGTTAACTTGGATGCTGGCTCAGGATTACATACTTGATGAAATTGGTGAGATAAAATTCAAGTTTCAAATTGTTGAATTCATGTGGATCTCTCATATGGTTTGATATTGTCTATGGCTTTCTGAATCGATGTGCCAACAAGTATTTATTCTTTATTTTCATGTGAACCAACATCATCCTCAATAGTCTAAATTTCTTAATCTTCATAAACATTTGGGGTGATAGTGCAAAAGTATCAGGATTGTGTCATGTATGCTTTTGATAATACCTAAGATGTTAGACAATATGTGAAATTGAATAGGAAATGGTGACTTAATTATATAATATACGGTTAAAACATAGTAATGTAGAACAAAAAAATTTCTTTTTATTTCTCTGTTATACGATTCTTATTAAGTTGGTTGTTGGTACTAAAACCTATGGGTTTACAGATATCTAAAAAGATTTTAGGCTAGTTTGCTTCAAACTTTTTATGTGAAAAGGTTTTACTCTAATCTCTCATCTTCCGCCTCTTGGAGGAGAAAAACAAACACCGACTGTCTTGATCTACCTAAGCGAAGGAGTTTCAATTATCTTAAATCTAGAAATTGCGCTTGCAATTGCATGGTAGTAAACATATCTATGTTTCCTCTACGTAAGTGAAGGAATTTCAATTATCTTAAATCTAGAAATCTAAAAATTGCGCTTGCAGTGGTAAACATATCTCTGTTTCCTGGAGTTGTGATTTCATGGGAACATAACTAGATTTAATTTTTTTTCCGTGGTTATAGTGTTTACTGCAATCTTAATATGATAATTAATGTCATCTCTTACACTGCTGATAATATGAATTTCAATTTTAGTTTGCTCCACAATCTTAAATCTAGTCATAATTTTTTTATATCCAATGAAGTTGGACATATTTTATAATCTCTCAACAAAAACATGAGAGCTAAGCAGACATATAAATGCTTTAAAAAACTGTCCTAGTTCACAACATTTCTATGCCTTTGGCACGTCAAGAAATTGTGCTTGCAACGGCATGAAAATACATGACACAGTGAATCACCAGTCTTTGCACTACTCTGATACTATTTTCTGTTAGCCGAGCTGATCTGATAGCCAGAACATTGCATTCATTCATATTCTATGATGGAATCAAACAGATTATGTAGCCCCTTTGCCAATGTATATCGCATTTCATGGAGTTCAGAAGGACATAACAGTTACATGAAAGGCTGAAATAATACTGGCCAAACGAGCAGGTGTGATCTTTCTTCACCCTTACTGTGTGATTCAATGCTGAAAACCCCTGGTAGGTTTGAATTCACTGGCATTCATCGACTTGCTTTTAGTATGATAAAAAAGAAGTGATCATGGCCATTCACATTAACCCTGGTTGATATGATAGTTATCTGTTTTTGCTTTGATTCGAATTGATGGTTTACTTAGCCTGGTCGTCCATGTTTTACTTTTTTGGTGTATAATCATAATGGGACCTCTCCAGGATTTTGCAGATGGGGTAAAAGGTTTGGTTGGCTATTACTCAATGCTTTCTTCTTGCCATTTTTTCCTCTTCCGGAACAAGCAAAGATTGCTTACCTGAAACTCCCTTTTTCCCCTTCTGTTAGCGAGTATTGTATACCATCATCATCAACAAACAATTCTTGGTGGGTTAGGTCCTTTGCTCACATGGATAAATATATATGAACTCCTGGTGCACTCATCACATGTATAAAACCCAATGTTCGTACTATTTATTTGGTCGGTTAGGCATGCATAAATCTAAACTTGCACGACTGCCTGCAATGACGATTCTAGCTCATTGTTTGCTCTATTAGATGAGTTGGGTGACCCATCATCCGTTTTGTTTCTCTTCTTTTATTTTGAAAACAACTGGAGGAATCTACTATAAACTCTCGAGTGCGACGAATTAGCAGAAATGAACTTCTTCTGTGCTGCTCTAAACGCAAAATATGATCTGAAACTTGTTGATTATGTTCATCACCAGTCAGTAGGATATTAGGGTATGCTAAAACTTCTGCAAGGTTAGTCAGAAATGGTGCTCAACTTGGTAGTACAGTTGGGTCTGCAGAACCTACAATGGGCTCATAACCTTTCCTTTCACAGTTTACTACAGCCCAACCCAACAAAAGCATCAAAAACTCCATTTGGCAATGGGTTTCAGTGGGCTGCCACCACCCACCCCTAAAATGAGTTTCAGGGTTTAGGGTTTGTGGTTTTCATTGAATATTCATCAAAATAAGCAGATGATAAGGTAATTGATATCTAAGTGATTCACTAATTTGATATCTCTGAAGAAACTTTTGGCTGCCTATTCTAAAATGATGTTAGTGCTTTTGTTTCCCTGAATTTTATATAAATTAACACAACCCTGATGTGAGGAACAAGTCCCATGTTTTCAAGGCGCAATTACAGTTTGAGGGTGGCCATAAAGTGAGGTCTTGCCAGCTAATTGTGTAGTGGTGGACTGGTGGTGGTGGTGGTGGTGGTGGTGATAGTGGTGGATAATGCAAAATGCCATCATGGATTGAAATTCCCTTTAGGATGCCCTAATCTAATAATGCTCTTTATGTGTCCATCTCCCACTAATTGAACATGGCAAATAAATAGAAAAGGATGCAGATTTGATTTCATTTTCTCCTTTATATCCATATCAAACACTATCAATTACATAAATATAGATAGACAAGTAGGTTAAAGACATTAGAGATTTTATAATATTGGATGGCTCTTTTTCCTTGAAACAGAAGCATTCTTTGTATTAAATTTTTGGAGAGCAACGGCTACTTAGAATTTGAACCCCACCCATTTTAAAACCCACATGAGATATAATACCAAAAGTTGTAAACTAGTTGAAGCATCCATTCTTAGATTCTTTGTCTCCGAATTTACCACAAATGAGGTTGTCATATTGTGTTCCATATAAGGCCTATGCTTCAGTGACACCTTAATTATATGTCGAGGCATTTTAACAAAACAAAGTTGCACTTCTCATTTTGTTGGTTTGGGTCTTTCTAGATCTTCAAAGATCTAGTGCCCAATGAGTCTGGTCTATATATACGACCTACTCTACTCTACTTCATTTGATTTGCTTTAAGTAATGAAAGGATTAACAGAGTTGACATCAACTGTCGAGTGAGTGGATTAAAATCCATGTATTACGGAATTCATATATGTAATGTATAACTAATATTCCTGTTTTACCTGCTGAACTATGTCTTAATCGGTGTTCTTAGGACTTGATCATTGTTATCAATCACTGCCTTTAAAAATGTACAGAATATATAGTTAATAATGCACATCATCAGTGACTTATAGTTGATGCCGACTTGTATTCGATCTTTACTTAGTCACATCAATGACGAGTTATAAGCTCTCGTACACTCTCCCCTATCTAGGTCGACATTTCCTTTTTCAAAAATGACGACTTACGAGCCAGGCACTACTCAAAGTGCTCAGTTTGGTTTAGAAAAGTATGCGAAATTGAAGGGTGACTTATCAACTAAACCCTAAGCAAGACGTTCTTCCTTGTCGTCAATCCTGTGGTTTGCTTTAACCAAATGTTTATTTAACCAACACATTAGTATTCGATACGTTGCTTCACTCCAACTACATGACTTGGACCCCAAATGAAAACACTACATGCCTTCAACCTTTGTATAATTGAAAACGTACGAGAGGATTTGCGATCGCACACTTGCGAGAAGCATTTGACTTTCGGCCTACTCTACTCTTATTCTAAGAAATTGCAATCTGGGTTAAGGTTGCCTAACTGCGAGCTAGCTTACAATTTGACTCCAAAAAATCATAGACTTTATAGCATTTGTTGATAGCCGTAACGAAACGGGTTGCTTGGAAATTTCTTCTTCTAGAAACCGTCATCATGGGCTACCTTTACTTTGTTGAATTTGTGAAGAAACTTCCACGGAACTTTCTTTCCATTTTATCTTCTTTGAACTTCTAGTGACACATTTGAAATGTCTAAACTCACACTCACATGAAGAAAATTTTTTCTGTGTTACGGGAGGACCACGTGGCATTACTCTATACCAATAAAATTTTGACACATGAGATTTTATGACATAAAATTATTTTAGTTATTTTGTTACATACCATTTTAGATTTATTATTATTTTTCTAAACCCTAAATCCTAGTTCAAACTCATCAAATATTGATTAAAGTCAGTTTACAAAAAGTAAAATATATGAATTTATAATTCCTGTGATAAAATTCAACGTGTTAAAATTTAATTGGGAGGGACGACCACTAGGTATTGTCACGTGGTCCTCCCGTCATATTTAAAAATTTCTCGCTTCTTCCGATTTATTTAATCTTCATCTTTTTCTTATTCATTTCTCATTTTCATATAAACGCTCGATATTATTTAAAATTTGAGTTAAAACTATACTAGAACAGAAATTTGAACCCTTCTAAAGATAAGGAGACATCACGTGCATGATACATAGGAGTCATGAACCCCCACAAGACTCACATTATTGTACCCTAAAGCACTGAAGAGAGCCCATGCAACCAAATATGATGATACGAATTAGATGGGACTACCAAGTGGTTGAGGCACATCACAATACAACGCAACATTATGGAAACTTGTACATGACTCACCACTAGTACTAGTTCATCATCAATCCAACTCTATTATATACCAAAAACGTTACACCTAATAATCGACCATATAGTTAGCTCGCTAGCTAGATTCATGCTGTGTGTGACAGCTAACACAAACAGCCCCGGTACATGCCTCGAGCTAACATTAGACACGCCACTGTTACATAATTATATAATTCAAGATCCATGTTACGAGAATCATCATATTTATATGTGACATTGTTTTATATATATATATATGGGGGCTAAATTAGGTTAACTTACCACGTGGAATGGAGCACAGATGGGTGGGATGACATCGAAGTGGATCACATGGAGATGGGCTTCTTTCTTCTCGGCAGATTTTGCACGTTGCTGTCTTGCCCATCCGGAATTTCGGATATGAGAGATATCTCCAACTACGTTACATTTTGTCCCCCGATTTTATATACCACTTCAAAGGTGGTTGGTTTTCTGGTCAAGTTAGGGTGAGATGCTTCCACGGACGTTGATTACTATTTAGATAAACTCAGCAGATCTTTGGATCTAGCTTAAAGTGGTGAGAAAGGATAGAAATTGAGTTATGACTAGACTAGGCTATATTAGGGATTCAACCTCTTCCAACATAATTTAAAAAATGATTAGTAATCAACTACCCAACTCATTCAAATGTAACGCTAAAAAAATGAGACGATAAAACCAAATAGGCAGTATATGAGTGATTACACAAATCATATTTCGGTCATCATGTCTCTTAGAATTTATCATAATTGTATGACTCGATACAAATTAAAGACATAAAATATAGAATTTTGCATCCAAAAGATAAGCAATAACATATGAAATATAAGTGTAGTCCATTCTCAAGAGAGATTTTAGGTTAAGTTTTCAATTGTCTTTACTCAATGTCTCAAACTGGTTAAATAGGGTAAAATATCGGCATTGTATCATATCACTAACGGTGGTACGTCAAGGGGTCTTAGGTAACATGAGACATTAATCTGTAGAGTGAAATTGTTAAATTTGAAGGATTATGAGGAGATTAACTTAGGTTTACCGACTATTGCATCTACCATTTTAGCTTTATTCAATATAAGTTGCCAGTTGCCACTCTGTTTTTATTAAAGCTAATAGCAACTGTACTCTATAGAACATAGAATAATAATAATAATACTATTTAAGTACATCTACTAAACCACTATTCACAAAATGAATAGAGAAGAAATGATGCAGGCGAGGATCCAGCAAAATCCAGACACAAACCGATTTAGACAAAACAAGTGTGTCCCCATTTTTGTAATCTCGATTATTGCTTGGGATGCCCCTTTTAAAACAGATCTAATTATCACATCTCAACCCTAATTAGCCCTAATTAATCAAACCGATGGCCAAATATCGACTATAATAAGACGTTGACAGAGGGTTTATCGAGGGCAGCCTGCTAATTAGGTCTCTTCCGCGGCCAGTTTCTTAGAGTGACTATGACCAGTTAATCAAATTCTTGGCCAGCGTAAGAAATTAAAAATGATTAATGAGATTAGGTTGATATGAACTAGTTCTAGTTCAAGTATTAAGGCAACAGCCAACAGTCCACGTGATTTAGTATTATATGGGTAATAGTTTAATTTGTAGTAATTAGGTCTGGTGAGGCATGAAGCTTCTTGATTACTCAACCAATTAGTTTAATTGAAACGTAAATTAATCAATGGATTTGTCTATGAGATACGTGCAGTCTAAGATGCATCGACGTGTAATTGGTGATGGTTGCAGAAAAAAAACTGGGTTAAAAGAGTTGGCCCCTGTGTGCGGGGCGGGGGGTGGGGGTTTGTCGTCTTGACTGGAATTCATGAGCAACTTCGATGATAAGTTGCGGCCGGTTACATAAAACAAGCCCTAAATTTAAAAACTACAGTACTCCTTTGAAGTTTGAACATGTCTTTGATTCTCTTCGATCCCTACAAAAATAAGAGATTGTTTCCGTCCATAGTTTGGTACTTTGGTTAACTTTGAATTTGATTTTGTAATTAACTCAATTATGAACTCAATTAAACTAATTATACAGCTAAAACTTAAGGGGTGCCATGACCACTGCAGGCCTCTGAGTAGCACCGGCCCTGTCTAGAAGGGCATATCGAGTGTTTTATGAAGGGTATATTGAGTGTTTTGGAGACGTAGAAGAGACTCTGCGTGTTGATAGTTAATTATAGTGAGGTTGTAACGTCTTTGGTCAGTAAATTGTGTGAAGCGATAAGTGGAGTTGTACCATATTCTAAATTTTTGCTAAAGTTCGACCGACCGTTCGTGTATATAGTTTACTTAATTTTTGCATCAGTTAAGTGTCGTTGGCTACACTTGAACGGAAATGATACATGGGGATTTTGATTCCTCAAATGTCTCAAATAAAACATACGTACCGGGAAGTTGAGGTTTAATGACAAAGAAATAAAATGATGAAATTATACTTATTACTCTCTATTTTTAGAATTTTATCAATTAAGTCATTGAATTTCTAATTTAATAAAAAAAAGTCATTATATTTTCCAATCTCATCAAATCTATCAATTTTGTTACCAATTCATTGAGTTGATCAGATTTGCACTTGTCAAGTTAGTAAGTTGACGGAGATACTTGACGGATTAGTAATAAATTAGATCGATTTGATGAGATTAAAAAGTACAATGATTTTTTTAATTAAATTAAAAATTTAAGGACGGAATGGATGAATCTTTAAAATTACTTGGTATTTTAATTAAATAAAAAATTTAAGGACGGAATAGATGAATCTTTAAAATTACTTGGTATTTTAATTAAATTAAAAATTTAAGGACGGAATAGATGAATCTTTAAAATTACGTGGTATTAAGCATAATTTAGTTCGGAGGAAGAAAAGGCATAGAAGTGGTTTCTAATCGGTGGTAAACACCGTGACTGTAGGTTGCCGACGGGCAATCATAGAACATGACAATAAACACCAAGACTTACCAAGGAAGTCCCACCATTGTCACACAGCCTGCGCCACAAACTATACTGTATTGATAAATATCAGCAGCAGGCCAGCAGCATAGTGACACACACATAATACACAGTTGCTTGCAACAGATTTTCCATCTCGAATCTGGGCCACAGTGAAAGAACCAAAACCATTTTTTAAAGCCATGTCTACCACTTCTACTCCTCTGCCCCAATCTGCCTTTATCATCATCATCATCATCATCATCATCATCATCATTCATATACTTGTACTGTGACCTGACCTCTCTGCCTTTGTCCACTTGCGTAATTTCATCTTTCTTTACCTCGATATCCTCTTCACCACCCTCCACCGCAGGTTCCTGTCTCGATAACCCCAAAAGCTAATCCAACGGTTGTTCATCGCCTTGCGTCGGAGGACCAACACGTACGTCTCACTCTCCTTACTCTCTCTAATTCAATTTTCCAATAAAACATTTGGTTTTCCCAAAGTATCTTTTTCCCATCTAACACAGTTTTAATTAAAAAAAAGAAAATTATTATATTCTGATCCTCCTCCCCATGTTTCACTTATTTTGTGTCCTTTTGACTTGACCCTCCTCAAAACTTCCACACTTTCTCTCCCTATATAATCCTCTCTTCCCCCACTCTCTCTCATCAGAGCTTTCTCTTCTCTCATCAATCTTCAATCTTCAAGCCTCCACTAGCTCTCTCACTGTTTTTTCACTTTGCTCATATAATCATTACCATGGCCATGGTTGAGACACAATCCTCAAAGCGCCAAAGAGACGAGGCACAAGAAACCCAAATGTTGGACGAAACCAATAAGCGCCACAAGTCCTACAACCACATACTCTCTCTTCTTGATGAAGATGTAGAGGAACCCACCCAGGACTTGAGCTATCTCATCACATCCTTCCAGCAAGAGCTCTCCTCCGACGCTCTTTCGAACCCGGGCCAACTCGGTGGCCAAACCACTACAGACGCTTCGGAAGGTTACAACTCCTCTTCCTCCGGCTCTTCTTCTCCTTCTTCCCCCTCGGCACTGGAGCAGGGGGACGAGAGTAGCGTCGAGAGGGTTATGAGACACCTTCTACAAGCTTCCGACGACGAGCTAGGGATTCCGCAACGAGAGGTTGGGAGTGCTTATGAGGATGCGGAGGAGGCAGTGTTTAGTTTTGGAGACAATGGGCTTTGTCTTTGTGATGGGTTGTGGGAGCTTGAAGATGAAGCTGCCAACTACTATGCACTGGTGCAATCTGAACTGTTCATGTAGTAGGAATGGGGTGAAATGCAAAATGAAGATTCTGTAGGGGCGTTGGGGAAAATGTGTTCTCAGAGTTTAGAGGGGAGAAGTAGAAAAGTGGAAAGTCTTTTAAATTTTCATTTTGGTCCCTCTTCCTTTGTGGAAAGTATCAAATGGCCCTATGCTTCACTCTTTAGAAGATTAACTTGTAGAAGGAACGACAATGGAAATATTAATTTATTACCATCCTTTTCTTTAATATTACCTTATTTAATTTCTTCTTACACTTTAAATTCTACACTACCGACGGGTTAATGGAAGCTTCAGATAGAAGATGGAAAAGAAACTACCCTCCAAAATCCCATCAGGTTCCTTTTCAGTTTCCGCCAAAATTTATCCTAGAGGAAGCAGTAGATCAAATCTGGAATTAACTTAGGAGTTGAAAATGGGAAGCAGAAGATCAAATATGGATTTTTTACCTTATAGTTAATAAAGCTCGTGACGTTACTGACGTATGAAATTTACTAATATTGTACCACAGAAAGGTTAGTGAGTAGAGACATGTTTTTGGATGATAAAAGGCTAATGACATTGGATTCCATAGTACCTGAAGTAATTCACTTTTCCCCGCTTAGCTTGCAATCACATTCTCCTCTTCTGAAACCATTCTTTTACTTTATATCTCATTCTGTCAATCTCCATTGGTACGAGCATGACACGCCATCCCATAAAAGCTAAAGCATATCCTATTGGTTCGTGCGAATGAGTACAAACAGGGCCAAACTTGTCATTTTGTTCGAGAAGTTTTTTATGTCACCTCGTGGACCTGTGACGAAGATAAAGTGATACTCATAAAAGTAAAACCGAATATTTAGATCTAGTCCCTCGTCAAAATCCGAAGGTAATAGCTAATATTAACACATTGACGGATAGACCGGATTCCACTGTGTACTTCCTCTGATGGTGTGTTTGTACAGAAAATTAGAAGGAATTTAATTTGAATTGAGAATTTTATAATTTTTAAAAATTAATTGAATCGTTGATATTATCAAATATAAATTCTAAATTTATGAGAAAAAGAAAATGAAAAAATTTATTATTTAAATTTCTCTCTTAATTTCTCACAAAATAAGTGTTATTTACAAATTTCTTTACAGTATTTAATTATATTTATAAAATAAAACTTTTTATTTTTTATTTTTTATTAATGTTTTAAAAAATTTCTTAATGTATAACACATTTCAAATTCTATATAAATATAACTAAACAATAGAATTTGTAATTGATGAATTTCAAATTAATTGAATTTAGGATGTCATCAATTATAAATTCTCATAAATTTCATAATGTTCTCATCCAAACACACTATAATAGTCTGCAAGTCAGGTACCCTGCCGTTAGTTCTTTAATTCTTTTTGCTAGTGTACTCACTTACTAGTGATGGAGTATTGTGAACCGTTTTTTCTTTTTTATTTAAATTGACTATTTATGTTGTTTTTATTGTTGTTGATTATATTAAAATAATGACTTCTTTCGAATTAGTTATTATTATTTTTTTAATTATATAATATTTTATGACTTTATCTTCTTCTGCATTTCGAATATCAATATAATTAGTAATTAGATGAATGACTTAAATTGTATATTAACTATCCGGTTAACTCGCGTAAAACAAATAAGTCGACTTTGAAGTTTGAAGGGTAATCTAGGGACAGATATTTAGAGCGTGAAAGAAGAGCGTCCCCTCGATGCGAAGGCCGGATACAGAAGTAGTGGGGGCCCGCCGGACAGTGTGATCCTGACGAGGCAATGCTTGGTCTGCCATGGCCATACCATACAGTGCTTGTTTTTAATAGAAAAATGAGCTAGTAATGATGTGATGGACCATGCATGCATCGAATGGAGATACATTGAAGACGAGGACAGAGGGTGTCATGGATCTGAGGGTGACATCCTGGGCCCAGTGTAATTACTGGACTGTGAACAATTAGATGGATACGGCCATTCATTGTGATTCACGGATTTCACAGGGCCATACCAAAAATGTTTTTATTCTTGGTCATCAATAGAACACTACTCTCTTTGGGTAGGCTTGAAATCTATTTCTAATCGACATAACACGATTTTTTCAAATGTTTTTTTTATAGCTAAAAACATAAATGTACTGAAAAATCACGTCAGGACGCTAACTTCTTTCTTTATTACCACTAAATACACATAAATATGTCACCCTAATTAACGTCGATGAGATTCCTAAGTTCTCACCAAATCAACCACCTACTAGTGGTTCGGTAGACTTCAACCTTTATCAAGAGTATCGTTTTGGTTTTATTTTATACTAACAAGAAACTAACCATGAAAGTATAAATTATAAATACTTAATTTAGTATTGAGTTTTGAAAAAAAAAAATAATCACTTATAATTATTATTATGAATTGATTATGTGTTTGGTAAGTTTTTTATAAAGTTTAGGATTTAGGATTTATAAAATTTAGTTGAAAAAAACTAAAATTTTAAAAAGCAGGTAAGATGTTTATTTAAAACTAAATTTTTATATATTTGAGTTTTTTTAACTCAATGTCAAACTAGGCCTAAGAGTTCAACTTATGAAATAACGTACTATTTTATATTCCACCTAACAATTTTATATAAAAAAAAAATTTATACATACTATGACTCGGGATCAAGTATGGGTTGCAATTTCATTTATTATTATTTGAAATGATGTTCAATGAATTCAAATAGTTTTTGTTATGAATGACATGACCAAAAAAGAACTATTGATAAGTCAAGATTATTTGTGTGGTTCCCATTCGAATTATGGACTTGTAAAACACTATTGTATTGCGTTTGATTGTGTCAATTTGAGTGGCAGGAATGCTCACCTGGTCACTAGTTGACCAAGAGTTTTATGCTCAACTACCCTTGTGTTTGGGCCTAAATTAACATTTATCAGAGACTATGGGCCGAAGCCCAAAGGGGTTTTTCATTAAAGGAGAATCCGATATATTTTAGATCAGATTCCTTCTAGGAGTAGATTTAGAGTCCTTCTATGAATCCGAATTGGAGGTGGTTTAAGGTAATACAATCCTATTTGATATCAGAATCCATTATGCTTGATACACAAGTATTTGAGGTTTTGAGATCTCTATATAAAGAACTCTAGGACAACGTAGAAAGGGTTCACAACCATCTAACAACAAGCTTTTGCCTCGCAAATCTTGCAAGCCTCTCCGGAGCAATCTCTCGCGAACTGCCTTCCACCAACTGCAAACGACCACTCTTCCAACCTAGCCGCAAACCTACGTCCACCATGGGTCGCCGTACACCTGCCGCTGTTGTCGAAAGTGCCTTGCGTTCGTGTCGAAGTATCGCTGAGACATATCGAGTCTAGTCGTCACTTCTTGAGACAAATCGAGTCGTTACCCCGGTAACAGTCTTTCCCAATCTGCCAAATATTAGACGAACATACTCAGCGGTCTTGATTTAAAGCTCTGCTTTGCATTCCAGGATCGAAGTAAGATTATCTCAATCTACAAAAAGTTGAGTAGAAAATCCTAGTAATCATTTACCTAACCCAAAGGTAATGGCACGCTCGCACCAGGACTGAAATCTACGTCCGCCACCCTCACGTGTTGATAGTTCGACATGTGTCAAAACCGACGCGAACATGGACTTCAAATAGTTTTTGTTATGAATGACATGACCAAAAAAGAACTATTGATAAGTCGAGATTATTCGTGTGGTTCCCATTCGAATTATGGACTTGTAAAACACTATTGTATTGCGTTTGATTGTGTCAATTTGAGTGGCAGGAATGCTCACCTGGTCACTAGTTGACCAAGAGTTTTATGCTCAACTACCCTTGGATGTAAATCTAAGGGTGAGGAGAATTATATTTAAGTTGAGTTGCTTTGTTCTTAACCCTTGGATGAAATATAAGGGTGGTTGAGCATGAATCTCTTGCTCAATTAGTGATCAAGTGAGAACTACTGATTTGAGTGGATATTTGTAAGAACTAAGAACGAAGAAGAGAAGCATGCAAGTGGCCTTCCTAGAAGATTTGATTTTGAAACTAGTGGAGCGACTTTGTTTGTTTTCTAGTTTTGAAACGGACGCGATGACTAATAGACAAGTAGGAAGGAAGGAGCGTGCTGTACCCGTTAGAATATCTTCGGCAGTTGCAAGTTAATTTCCCACAAGTCTCCGATTAACTACAATATATATATATATATATATATATATATATATATATATTATAGCTGCAGGCATCATTTCGATTGTGACCTTTGCGTACGAAAGTATAATCATTTTGCCCCTCTCACACTCTCAATTTCTAAAGTTTACAAGCAGGTCATTTTCAGGTTTTCAACCTTTAAAACGATAAGTTTTTGGTTGAGCGGATCATCATTCTCATTTTTTAATTAATATATAACTATTTTTTTAAGATTACAAATTCAATTCAAATATAACGGTTGGTTGTTTGTTCCGACATATCAGTGTATTGATCATATGTGTTTTATTTTTACTATTAGAAAGTCAGGCGTTTTAAAATACCACTAAATTACAATTAAAAAGCCAGACTCTTTAAAATACTATCAAATTATGTTTGATAATACTACACTTCATGTTAAAACATATATAAAATTATTATGCAATATAAAAATTCATAATTAAATAATTTTTTTTTTCTCTATTTACTAAAATCATGTGCATACGAGACTAGTTGTTTATAATGTAGAGATCAACGTAGTGTGATACTTATATAAACTATGTTAATTAACGATGTAAAAACATACAGAAATAATTGAGTTAGTGGTTTTGCATCTCAGTAATGTAAGGCAGGATTAAGACGGGGGTGACAAAGAGAGGCATGCATCGATGAGGCATCATCATCTGAAACTGTCCAAAATGGTTTTAATAAGCCAGATAGCTGCATTTGCAAAGTCGACGACGACAACCTAAAACCAAGTGGTTGGCTCGAGGTCTATTTTTCCAGATTCCAAATCTAACATATTAATGTAATTAGAAAGCACCACAAATAAGTACGTGGGAGATAAATTAATGAAGTACGTGTACGACTCCACCTTCATACATAGAGTTCTTGTTGATCGAATTGATTTAGATTTAGAACTTAGAAGACAAGTTGGTTTTGGGAAGTGTTAGGGATATAACTTGTAACGCCACAAGCAACCTTGTCCAAGGTCAAGAGTTAAGCCTATGGCCGGCTGCTTGTGTGCTAGTGGCATTTCTGTAATTAATATTTCCTAATATTCATGTTTCCCTAGTGCCAAGTTACTATTTGTCCGACTTGCACTATACAGGGGGGTTCCTAGTCGGCGACGGTTGGACTAGTGAACTAGTATAGGTAAGCACATGTACTTGCGCCCCTGTAAACGTCTTACCATCAATAAAGAGAGGAATTATTCAATCATCTGTGTCGCGTGAGATCTTTTGTAACTTTGCATTCAATTGCTCGCTCGCTTGTCGACGAGCTCGCCCCACAACTATATTATACTGTTCTTACTTGTTGCGTGCAATATATTAATATCGTGTGGTTTCCATTGTTCCTTGCAAGGTACGCTCAAGGCTGACTTACTACCTTCTCAAAGGGACAGTAAGTGCCGCACGGTCCTCTTTGCTCTCCCGCAAAGTCGGCCCGTGACAGCTGGTATCAGAGCCAACTTGGCTCGAAGGCTCAGAACATGCCGGGAGGGATGACGAATGCACAAAAGTTCGAATGGATCGAGACTCAACTCGCAGAACTTGCGGGTGTCCCTGACACTGTGATTGATATTAGTGCCGCACTACACCGCGTCGACCTAGATGAATTGGTGACGCGTGTCGCGGACCTCGAAGGGTTAAAAGGGCGAGTGAAGGCCCTTGAGAAGAAGGAAGCCCCGAGGTCTGAAACAGAGATTGAAAGAGATGAAGGAATTGTCTCCCCAGAGCAAGTGGGGGCAATGGGCGATGCCCTTGAGACGCTACAAGTGACTGTGGACACGATGACGGAGGATGTCCGTGCCACTATCGATGCGTTTAAGAATGAGCTGTTCGAGATGAACACAAAGCTCAACCTAGCTATCCGGGCGATGAACACCCAACCTGTGACGGACTACAGGAAGGTGAAGGTCCCGGAACCTCAAGCTTACGGAGGGGCGCGAGATGCCAAGGAGCTTGAGAACTTTCTATTTGATATGGAACAATACTTCCGAGCGGTGAAACCAGATTCGGAAGAAGCCAAAGTAAACATGACGACAATGTATTTGTCGGGCGATGCAAAACTATGGTGGCGAACGAAGTACAACGACATTCAGAGGAATGTTTGTACTATTGAAACATGGGAAGACTTCAAGAGAGAATTGAAGGCACAGTTCTTCCCCGAGAACGTAGATTACATTGCCAGAAGGCAATTAAGGGAGTTGAAACACACCAACAATATACGAGAATTCGTGAGCAAATTCTCTGTGATCATGCTCGACCTTCCAGATATGTCAGAGAAGGATCGACTATTCTATTTCCTTGAAGGGTTGAAACCGTGGGCAAGGACGGAACTCCAGAGGCAAAGAGTTCAAGATCTAGCTTCTGCTCAGGCAGCTGCAGAAAGACTAACAGATTATACTTTTGAAGAGAACTCTGCCAAGAGACCCACAACCTCTACAAACATGAATGTCCACAGAAATGCGAGACCAGGACAGAGCAAAAGTGGGGGAGCCGAGTCAAGGTTCTCGAGTTTTGGGGGTGGAGACAGAAGAGCAGGTAACGTGAGAGATACCGCCTCCTCCAAGCCAGTTGCCTCAACTGGGGTGTACCCTCCAAGACAACCCAATGCTACTTGGTTCACCCCGAGACCCCTATCATGCTTTCTATGTAAAGGGCCTCACAGGGTGAATGAATGTCCACACAAGACAGCATTGACAGCCCTGCAAGCCCACATTCATGCAAAGGAGTCGGAAGTCCACCCAGATGAAGAGGAAGAACCTGGTCATATGGGGGCTCTGAGTTTTCTGAATGCAGTGGGGAAGCAACCGATTGCATCTAAGAAGTCTCAGCCCAAAGGTCTCATGTTTGTAAGCGGAAGCCTAAATGGGAAAGGGGCCAAGAGTGTGATGATTGACACTGGCGCCACCCACAGTTTCGTGTCAGAAGTAGAGGCACGCAGACTGGAGTTAAAGTGGGAGAAGGATGTCGGCCGCATGAAAGCAGTCAACTCCCCACCGTCAGCCACAGTCGGGTTGTCTCGAGGGGTGTCCTTGAAACTAGACTGTTGGGAAGGGAAGACGGACCTTGTTATTGTAAAGATGGATGACTTCGATGTCATACTAGGGATGGACTTCTTGCTGGAGAACAAAGTCATCCCCATTCCGAATGCACGAAACTTACTAATTATGGGAGAGAAGCCATGTGTTGTGCCTGTGAAAATAATCTCGCCAAGTGAACCTCGACTCTTGTCAGCACTCCAATTCAAGAAGGGGGTGAAGCGTCAGGACCCCTCTTATGTTCTCGTTCCTTTGATGAAAGGCGAGATAGAGCAGGAAGTAGTGCCACGTGAAGTTCAGGGAGTGCTCGAGAACTACAAAGATGTGATGCCGGCAGAGCTTCCTAAAGAACTTCCTCCAAGAAGGAATGTGGATCATGAGATTGAGTTGCTTCCCGGGGCTAAACCACCCGCGAGGGCTCCCTATCGAATGGCTCCACCAGAACTGGCCGAGTTAAGGAGGCAGTTGGGAGAGCTATTAGAAGCAGGGTTCATTCAACCTTCGAAGGCCCCATATGGCGCACCGGTACTTTTTCAAAAGAAGCATGACGGGAGCTTGCGATTGTGTGTAGACTACAGAGCTCTCAACAAGGTCACGGTGCGAAACAAGTACCCTATCCCTCTGATTGCCGACTTGTTCGACCAGCTTAGTGGTGCCAAATATTTCACCAAGCTGGATCTTCGGTCGGGATACTATCAAGTACGCATTGCGGAAGGGGATGAGCCAAAGACTACTTGCGTCACCCGATACGGCGCATTTGAATTTCTAGTGATGCCATTCGGATTGACCAACGCGCCAGCCACATTCTGCACATTGATGAACCAGGTCTTCCATGACTACCTGGACAAGTTCGTGGTGGTGTACCTAGATGACATTGTGGTCTACAGTTCCACCTTGGAAGAGCATGTGGAGCATCTAAAGATAGTGTTCCAGCAGCTGCGTGCCAACCAGCTGTATGTCAAGCGCGAGAAGTGCTCCTTCGCGCAGGATACCATTAAATTCTTGGGGCATGTCATAGAAAGGGGGAGAATTCGAATGGACATGGAGAAAGTGAAGGCCATTGAAGAGTGGCAAAGCCCCAAGAATGTGAAAGAATTGCGATCTTTCCTTGGACTGGCCAACTACTATAGGCGGTTCATTGAGAATTACTCGCTGAAGACCACTCCCCTGACAGAGCTTCTAAAGAAGGGAGTGACGTGGGACTGGAAGGAGGAATGTGAACAGGCCTTCAAGAAGTTGAAAGGGGTCGTGATGAAAGATCCTGTCCTTGCATTACCTGATCTGAACAAGCCATTTGAAGTGCAGACTGATGCGTCTGACTTTGCGCTCGGGGGAGTTTTGCTGCAAGAAGGACATCCAGTGGCATATGAAAGCCACAAGCTATCTCCGGTAGAGAGGAGATATACCGCACATGAGAGAGAAATGTTGGCGGTGATCCATTGTCTGAGAACATGGAGACATTACTTGTTGGGGGCAAAATTTGTTGTAAAGACAGACAACTCTGCAGTCAGTCACTTCCTAACACACCCGAAGCTGACCTCTAAACAGGCGCGGTGGCAAGAGTTCCTAGCAGAATTTGATTTCCAATTTGAGCACAAAGCGGGTCACTCGAACCAAGTGGCCGATGCCTTAAGTCGGAAGGCGGATCTTGCTAGCACCCGAGTGTTAGCGACGTTGACAGGCAGTGCTGTCGCAACCGACATCAAAGGAAGAGTTAAAGAGGGTCTGAGAAAGGATCCTGCCGCTCAAGCCCTTGTCAAGCTAGTAGAGGAAGGGAAAAGTCAAAGGTTTTGGGTGGAAGCCGGCCTGCTAATGACAAAAGGGGGCCGAATGTATGTCCCTCGTGCCGAGGGATTACGAAGAATGCTTATGAAAGAGTGTCATGACACCTTGTGGGCAGGGCACCCAGGATGGCAGAGAACACATGCTCTTCTGAAACAGGGATACTATTGGCCACAAATGAGAGATGACGTGATGGAGTACACTCGAACCTGCCTCATCTGCCAGCAAGATAAGGTGGAGAGACAAAAGACACCGGGCTTGTTGGAACCACTGTCCACACCGACTCGGCCCTGGGAGAGTGTCTCCCTGGACTTCATTACAAGCCTCCCTAAGGTGGGGGACATTTCTGGTATCCTCGTTGTGGTGGACAGGTTCTCTAAGTATGCAACATTTGTGCCAACCCCAAAGCATTGCTCTGCCGAAGACACAGCAAGTCTCTTTTTCAAGCATGTGGTCAAGTATTGGGGCGTGCCACAGAGTATTGTCAGTGATCGAGACACAAGGTTTACTGGGTCCTTCTGGACAGAGTTGTTCAAGCTACTTGGGTCGGAACTCAACATCTCTTCTAGTTACCATCCTCAGACAGATGGGCAAACTGAGAGATTCAATGGAATGCTTGAAGAGTATTTGCGACACTTTGTCCATGCCAACATGAAGAATTGGGTGGAACTCCTAGACGTGGCCCAGTTCTGTTTTAACTCGAAGAAGAGTTCAGCCACCAACATGAGTGCGTTCGAAGTAGTGATGGGTCAGCAGCCTTTCCTGCCTCACACAGTACAAGAAGTGTATAAGGGGAAGAATCCGCGGGCTTTCAACTTCACTAAAGAGTGGAAGGCCAATACAGAGATTGCCAAGAGTTACTTAGAGAAAGCGGCGAGGCGAATGAAGAAGTGGGCCGACCAAGGCCGCCAGTCTCGAGAGTTCAAAGAAGGAGACATGGTGCTTGTCAAGTTACTCCCCGAACAGCTCCGGTTCCTTCGCAACAAAGACAAGAGGTTGTTCCGCCGATATGAAGGCCCGCTCCCGGTTCTCAAGAAAGTGGGGAAGTGCTCTTACAAAGTCGACCTCCCCACTTGGATGAAGGTTCACCCGGTCTTTCATGTCAGCAATCTCAAACCCCATCATCCAGATCCTGAAGATGGCTCTCGCAACAAGCCAACTCGACCCCATGTGGAGATCAAGCCCACTAAGTCGAGGGAAGTCGAAGCAATCCTTGCTGATCGGGTGGTGAACAAGTATCGCCAAGGCCCCAGTCAAGTTGTCCAAGTTATCCCGCAGCAGCATTTCTTAGTCAAGTGGAAGGGGGTTGGAGACGAAGAGACAAGCTGGGAGAACGTCGAAGCACTCAGGAGGTTCCAGCAGCAGATTGAAGACTTCAAGGCACAAGACGAAGCCAGCAACTCAGGGAGAAGATTGCAGCACTCTAGCCTTAATGCCATCGTCGAGAGCGCCGACAGCTTAAGTGGGGGAGCATGTTAGGGATATAACTTGTAACGCCACAAGCAACCTTGTCCAAGGTCAAGAGTTAAGCCTATGGCCGGCTGCTTGTGTGCTAGTGGCATTTCTGTAATTAATATTTCCTAATATTCATGTTTCCCTAGTGCCAAGTTACTATTTGTCCGACTTGCACTATACAGGGGGGTTCCTAGTCGGCGACGGTTGGACTAGTGAACTAGTATAGGTAAGCACATGTACTTGCGCCCCTGTAAACGTCTTACCATCAATAAAGAGAGGAATTATTCAATCATCTGTGTCGCGTGAGATCTTTTGTAACTTTGCATTCAATTGCTCGCTCGCTTGTCGACGAGCTCGCCCCACAACTATATTATACTGTTCTTACTTGTTGCGTGCAATATATTAATATCGTGTGGTTTCCATTGTTCCTTGCAAGGTACGCTCAAGGCTGACTTACTACCTTCTCAAAGGGACAGTAAGTGCCGCACGGTCCTCTTTGCTCTCCCGCAAAGTCGGCCCGTGACAGGAAGCTTCCTCAGCAGGCACACAGCCTGTCTTATTGTAGCCGCCTATGAATACATGCTTTTCATTTCTAAATTCTCTAACACGCAAGTATAGTTTGATCTTAGTTTTATACTAATTTCACGTCCTTTTCTGTTCTAGCTAATCTATTTTTTGGCATTAGTTTACTTGTATTCTATAAATGTATGATTTTACACTATTGTATAGGCAGTTACATTTATAGACTTTATATTAGTGATTAAAGAAAAGCCATGAAAATAATCGTAATGAGATTACACGACGTATAGGAGTTTAATTAGGAGGGAGATCCAACAAAGAGAAATGGAAAAAGTTCAGGCCCTAACAGAATATAAACAGAAAAAATAAAGGAAAATATTTGTGTCCATATCAGTATGGACGTGTGAGTACATATTTTATCTAATTTGTATATTTTTAACAATGTTATCAACGATTTTAACAATTCAAAAGTTGAATTAATCAACAAATATCATCTATGTAAAAATTCGGAATAAACAAAAATCGTTTGCTCATTCGATTGTATCAAACAAATGGACTGTTAATTATGAGACTCCCAATTTTCACTAGAACTGTTCATTTGTTTGATACAATAAGCTCTTCAACATATTTACATTTTTCTTAGTAACAAAAGAATGAAACAAAAATCACCGCATTGACCGTAATGCAAGTTGCAGTCTGATGGTGATGGACTCTCTCGTGTCCAGTTTTCTTTTAACCATAAGTATCTTGTTGTAATCAAAATGATATTTTTTGTTGGGACCGAAAATGATACTTTTAACACCTATCATTTGTTTTTGTAAATCCTTACTTTAAGCTATACAAGTACTTCAATAATGGTGTTACATTATATAACCTTCAACCTTAATATACTGTCGTCTCTTTTAAAGATTAAGAATGCCTTGGACAATAAAAATGCTTCTTTCTTGTCTAAAAATGCTTCCTTCTTGTCTAAAACAAACAAGCTAGCAAAGTTGGAACTAGCTGTGGGCCATTGCATGCTCAATCTTTATTTAAATGGGCTCATTATCGGCCCAATACTGTAGTGCCAAGCCCACTAAAACGAATGAATGCCTTCTCTTCGTCCCTGTCTCTCTGTTTCTTTAGGGTTTAAGCTTTTTCACATTTTTCCCAAAACCCTTATTAATCAAACTCAAAAATCATGCAGAGCCTTGTGAAATTAGCAACAAAGACTACTCTGCTAGAGACTCTGATCAAAACCCAGATCATCTCCACCGTCAATTTCAAATATTTCTCAACCAAACCATCCAATCGGAACCCTAAGAAAGCCGACGACGAGTGGAACGACGCGTGGGAGACGGCGTGGCTCCCGCCGGACCCACCCTCCGAGCACGGCAGAGCTCCATGGGAGGCCGACGATAAACTCTCGCCGTCCGCGGCGGCGCCGGAGGCGGTCGTGATCCCCTCCGACGCCGACCCGGAGACGAAGGCGTTTGTGGAGGACATGAATGCGAATTGGGACGAGAGACGGAAACCTAAAGAGGAGGAGAAGAAGAAGAAGGAGGAGAGTGGTGAGCTTTATAGCTTGGAGAATATAAAAAAGGACTATAGGTTGAAGAAGCAGAGGATTCATGCTGGGCTTTGGATGAAGGAGATTGAGAAGCAACAGGAGGCTAAGTTAGCTGACTCCGGCGGCGACGATATTGAACGCTTGCTTGATAGCTGCTCCGAGTAAGTTGTACTTGATTGTCTCAATTTTTAATGGCATTGTGTAGTGTGGGTAGTGTGTACGTTTCGGCATTGTTAATTTGGATGTGCTTGCAGTATTTTTGATGGTACGAGTGATGAATTGGAAAATGCAAAAGTGCCGAGCGGTGATGATTTCAAGAACAAGCCGGATGGTTGGGAGACGACGTCAAAGGCTCAAGAGGGAAGTGTGTGGGAGATGACACAGAGGGAAGAAGATATTCTGCTCCAAGAGTTTGAGCGTCGGATTGCGTATAATAAGTTTCAGGTGCGTACATTCAGAAACAAGGAAATGCATTTTCCTTTGTGCTGATTACTGCTTCTTAAATAAATGGTGGAAATAACCCGAGTAACTAATTGAAATTGGAAAATGGAAGAGCTATTGGAGCAATAGCTAAATCACAAATGTTGCTCATGATTGTGATGCATCAGATTTGGAAGCTTGTGAGGTTCAAATCTCTTGTGAGGTTCAAATCACCTATAAATTTTGGGTTCAACGTTTTTATACGTTTTTATAAATTTTGGGTTGTATTTTGGTGTGCAGATTGCTAGTTTTATCAAGACTCACATATTTAGTCGAAGGAGACCAATCGACGGGTGGAAATACATGATAGAGGAGCTGGGGCCAAATGCTAGGAAAGGAAAAGGTGCTGTTTCGAGGTTACCAAATCTATCTGATGTATCAACCCAACCATTCAAGGAGGAAAGGACTCCAATTAGCAGCAATCTTACCTCTTACAAGGATAGATAGGTAGTTTGATATCCGTCTACTTCTGTATACCCCTTCCCCGCTGAAATGACCTTTGTTTGTTAAGAGGTATCAGCATTGAAACTTTTCCTAGTTACTGTGTCGCTTGCTTCTGGCAAGTTTTGAGCTCAGTGTTTCTCAATGTATATGATAAAACCATCATGTAAGCAGCTGAAACTTAAACTAGTGCAATTGAATGTATGCAATTGAAAGAATTTCAAATTGGTCATTAACATTTTCCAATATGATCAGCCATGTGCTTCTAACAGAAGTGCTACTGAGCAAAAGCACTTGCTACAGAAGTAGCACCAGAAAGGCTCTTATAAAATGAAAAGGCGGCAATTGCTTCTTATTCAAACACAAATGTAAACCATTCCCTAAACCCTAAACCCTGTCTGATTTCACTTTCTTGGAAGTGTTAAGTGCTTGTAGCCATGGAGGGCTTGTTAGGGAGGGAGTTCAGTGCTTTGAGATGATGGTTTGCTAGTATGACTTTGTGCCAAATGTTGAACACTACGGTTGTATGATCGATCTTTTTTAGGTCGTGCAGGGTTGTCGGAGGAAGCGCACACTGATCGAAAGCTTGCCCATTAAGGGTGATGCTGCATGGCGTGCATTGCTTTCGGCTTGCAGGGTCCATGGGTTTGTCGCTCTTGGGGAAGTTGTCTCTGGAGTGCTGGCCAAACTAAACGATGACCATCCCATTCCCACCAATACAATGCTACTATCAGGGACTTATGCTATTGATGGAAGGTTGCACGATAATACAGATATGCAGGAAACGATGGAAGAAGAGATACTGAGAGAAGAAAACCAAATAAACGAAGCCGGACTCAATTGTGAACTGAGTTGGATTGTTAACCGTTCTTGTCGTTTGTCAGCAAAGGTTATAGATGATGACCAAGTTCATTATATTAACAGTTGGACCTTGGAACAAAGAGAATTCCCCTTTGGAGTTAACGTGAACTAAATTGTCCATCTTAAAATCATGACTCGTCTCGCGATGGATCCTGAAACCCTAAATCCTAAGAAAAATAAGAAATTCCTGCAAAATATCAGCATTAAATGCAGAAAATCTAGTCTGACAAAAAAAACTGCAGAATGCCTATATTCCTAAAAAACATTCTTCTTTCTTCAACGTTCATAAAAATCTCTGCTACACTTTTGACGTTCTAAATCTCAGTCTACTAGCAATTCTAACTCCAGATCCTTTGATCAAAACTCCCCTGAATGATTAACGAGTAAAATTTACACATTTAAGTAGAGGAAGAAGGTCGTGAGATGTATTCATATATGGGCAGCAAACAACATACTACTCAGCACCTTGTATATTGTGTCGCTCACACAACTTCGCCCCATTATCAGCCCACCATCTCTCTGCTGAATCTTCAGTGAAATGTCTCCGACTGTGGAACAACAGTTGAGCAAACAATATTAATTCAATTGCTTGTCCAACAGGATAATCAATTTCATATCACCTAAAAAATAAAACTAGACTATTAAGGCTTTATTTTTCAGCATGGCCTAATGCATAGACTCACATATTAAACTTGGTAGCATTTATCATCTTTGAATAAAAATGTGGCGGTGTGTGGTGAAATATACCTGAAGCGAACACGTCTCAGTTCATTACCCCCGGTCGGCAAGGAGCATAAAGTTATATACACGCCAGTTTCATCTTGTAGAACTCGCTCTGCCTTTCCACTCTGTGATTTAGTTCCATTAGCTAAGACTCGATCCATTGAATTGCCATTGGACTCCATTTGAGGAGTAGTTATATTTGTCTGAGGGCTATCTTTGGGCAAGTGGTTTACAGAACTGATGGCATGAGCACTTGAACCTGAATTGCAACTTGCAGCATGTCCTTCTGGCATTCTTTCAGTCATCTCCTTCAACTGTTCGAGAAGTAAATAGTTAACGTAAGCAGAACATAGTCAATCTAACATACCTGGAAAACAATCTTTTCAGAATCTGCTTTATAAATGTCAATCAGAGAATCATCAGATGATCTTGATTTTCTATTTCATCGTCATTTTAAGCCACTTAGCATAAATCTATATCAATCAGACCAATCAACATATCTTCAAGTCAACCAAGTAAAAATTAAAACGACCATCTCCTAAACATCAACACGTGAATTTTGCAAAGTTTATGATTCAGCTAGGCTTTGTATCCTCACTATGTTAACTGCTCTCAAGTTATGTTAGGATAATGAGTTAAACTCTGAGCACTGAAGATAATGTGTAGGAATACAAAACTTGTTTGTTATTGTATTACTAGTCTGACTCCAACAACTTCAAGTTAGCCTATCAAGGGAAAATATCCTATGATAATATAGTTATGCATAACATTGAGTCAGTAACAGCAGGCACTCTCCTCGTAATTTGAATATATGCTAGTATCTTGCAAACCTGAGCAGTTAGAGACTTGATAACTTCCTTTGCAGATTTGGATTTTTCAGCTTCATCGGTAGCAACTGCAGAGACCTCATTCAATTTCTTTAATGTTTTTTGAAGTTCAGCTTCAAGTCGTTGGGACTTGCAAGTAAGGTCTTCTACCTGCATAGTTTTTTGAACAGCTTAGTTATAAACAATTTTGCAACCCATTGATAACATAAATTGAATTAAAGTCTGATTGGGTTCTTATGAAAAAAGAAAAAAAAACAAAACAAAACAAAAGAAATCCTCTCATTTTCCTGTTAATGTGAATTTCATCCAGTGCCGCAGTTCATTAGTCTTTTCTATATGGTGTCACATCAGTTTGTTATCCAGATTAACTCATCTCCCTTTGGTAGTTATGAAATCCAACCACCCACACCCTTGAACTCACCACAAGGAGGAGGTTCTTCAGGCTACTCAATTACATTGATAATCTTCTAGTGTCCGAGTCTGAATTTTCTGGTACTGTAAAGTATCTTGACCTCGTAAAGTAAACGTGGATGAATGCAAGGTACGTAAGGGACTGGAGAACGAATGTTATAGTCCACCAAGACATAGATTTACCTTAAGATGAGGCCTTTTCTAGATATGATACCCATGAGATTAACTCTGTACTGTCAAAAGTCTACACATATTTGCCACTATTTGCCACATATAAAAAAAAAATTCAAAAACATGAAGGCAAGCCCCCAAAAGCAAAAGGATGCAATGACTTGAATCTTTTATTTTCAATCTGAAAATACTTTTAGACCACTTAGAATTCAAAAACATAATCAGCTCATGTTATTCTACTTGTCAATGTATGCAACAAATATTGAAATACGAGATTGCAGCAGTAAAGCACTGTAGCGGCCATACCTGTCCCCTTAAACTGATGATCTCTAGGCTCAAACTTCCATTTACTAACTTTGGGTCCTCAAGAATGTCATCAGAAGACTGACAGGGGCTTGACTTTACTGAAACCACAGGAGATGCAAACAGAGAAGACTTTCTGGAAGTAGGCATGGAAGCTGACATGAGATTTCCTGGATGTCGATCAAGGGAAGTTTTTGACAAAGTAAAGGCTCCTAACTGCACATGTCCATTTAGCATGGGAAAGACACGACTATCTCGTGTTTCTGGTCTTCTTTCAGGCTTAGGAATCTTGCTTTCAGTATGGCTGCCTGAGCCAAAAGATGAAATTCTGGAGAGTGTTGCCCGTATCATAGGGATCAGAGTCTCTTTGTCTGTCATCTCACTGGATTTATGGTGTAACTGTCCACTTCTAGTTTTGGGATTTCGTCCAGCAGAACTAACTTCTGCAGCTTTCTTCAGTTTGGTATAACATTCATCACACACCCGATATGGCTTGTTTGTATTTGGAGCCAAGGAAGCTTTCAGAACTTTTTTGCTGCTGCACGCTTTACAGAAAACTAAACCACAATTATAACAATTATGGCGTCTTCTTTTGAAACCAAAGGGATTATGACAACTAGAGCACACGGAATGGTCAGCACCAGATGCCCATTTATGAAGACAAACGACTGCTGTGAGGTTTGAACCACATACTACAGTCTTTACTTGTTTGTCCTTTATAGATTCAACGAGAGTAGGAGTCCTTCTATTATCATTGTCTCCGTGTCCTAATTGCCCATTTGAACCCCTTCCCCAAGTATAAACCTCTCTCTTGGAAGTCAATACTGCCACATGACAAGAACCACAGGCGATTTCTTCAACGAAGCTATCTGCAATTTTACCTTCAACAAGAGTTGGAACTTTTCCGTCAGCTGAAAGACTACCAAGCTGTCCATAAGCAGTGCTTCCCATTGTATATACATGTCCTGAGGTTGTAAGGGCAACTGTGAGACTATGCCCACATGCTACTTGACAGAAATTTTTATCAACTAACGTAGCTACACATTCAGGAGCTAGTCGACAAACTTCATCGCCATGTCCAAGTCGGCCTTTATCTCCATCCCCCCAGGTGTACAGCTTTCCAGAAGCAGAGTTACCAGAATCCTCAGGCCTAGATGATTCCTTTATTATATCAACAATTGCAGCAGTGTGCCAAGCGCCACAAGCAACCCTTGCCGTTCTCATCCCTCTCAAAGTTTCCACCTCCCGTGGAGTACTTGTGCTACTATGATCTCCATGGCCTAAAGCGCCAAAAGATCCATCCCCAAATGTAAACAACCGACCAGCTGAGCTCACAGCAGCTGTATGCCACAATCCGCAAGAGATATAGGATATGTGTATACCTTCCATATGACCACCTACCTTTTTGGGAATCCAGTGACTAACTTCACTTCCATGTCCAAGTAGACCAAAATTATTAGTACCATCACCCCATGTATAGAGCTCTCCAGAAAGTGTAACAGCACAGGTATGATACTCCCCACAAGCGACTAATTCAACGTTCATGCCACTAAGAGTGCCAATGACATTAGGGTGGGAAACATCTGCTTCTACACCATGACCCAGCCTGCCTCCTGACTCCTCTCCCCAGCTGAAAATTTCCCCTTGCCTGGTGACTAGTACAATATGTCTGGCACCACAAGCAATTCCTTGAGCATCTATGACCATTGTTGATTCCAATGCCTTAGGCAGGAGAGCATCCATCCTGGAAGAAACTGAACTCCCTGTTCTATCTACATTGCCTCCTAGTACTCCATCATTGATACCTTCACCCCAGATAAAAACATCTCCTAAAGCATCAAAGTCATCTGGATAAGAACCTTGACTTGATGAGCTTACAGCACTAGATAAACTAATTCGAATTGCTTCAGAAGTGGAACTTCGACCATTTGAATTATCCGCAGATGCAGGTGATAATGAAGAAATAGAAGGTGACTCAGCGTAAGTCTTGGTCGTATCAGTGTATAATATTATGTCAGCAAATGCCCCTCCTAATCTATTCAATGGGGCATTCTCCAACGAAACTCCCTCAGTATCTCCTGCAATATCCTGTTTTGTTTGTAACAAAAAAAAAAAACCAAAGAATAAACTTTTAATGCTTGTTTTTACGGGAACTATTCTTTGTTTTCTCAAAAAGGGGGTTAAATTTAAGTCACTGACACAGATAAATGGTGCAATTGATGGAGAACGTCGCCGAGTACGAGAAAGAGGGGTATCTGTTGATATGCTATTGTCAGATCTTGATTCACTTCTAAAATTTCGGTAGGAACCTCGATTAATTAATGCCTTAAGACCAACAAACCAAACTTCAGCCTCATCCTTGTCTTTACATATCTGTCAATATGGTGGTCATGTATTAAATCATACTCGCAAACAAGATTTCTCAGGGTCCTAATTTATTGATTTTTCTTTGTCGAGCATAAACTGCAAAAGTGAAGCTTAATCATGCTGGCTAGCAAATTGTACTCACCAAGTCCAAGGACCGATCACTGTAAAGAAGTGAAAATGATTGGTACTCCTTTTCGGGTCGTGGATACCGCTGAAATATTGCCTGGAAGAACATCACAGTTATACCTATCGATTTTATTGGATTGTCTGCATAGAAAGGATAAAATCTAGGAAAAATAAAACTCAATCACGAGAATGAAATCGAAACTTACAGTACGCTGGCCAGGAATAATGGTAGAAACATGACTAAGTCTAATTTGTTTCTCATCTTTCCCAGAGTACCATATCAGTAAAGCCTCATCCTGAAACAACAACAACAATATCATCTGAGTCTACAGAACAGAACTGAAATAGAACTATGTGTCAAGGCGCAACTTACATTAGAAAGCCGGAATGGGCAGAATTTTGGCTTTCCTCTGCGCCCATACTTTAACAAAGTCGCACCTTTCTTGAGTGCTGCTATGGCCTGCAATGCAAGCATAAGCTACATTACGGAGCTGAATACATTATAGTTCACTATACTAAGACAGAAATGTCCATCATCATTCACTTAAATGTCATATTACTTTCAACACATACATCGGCAATTACATACATTATGTACTCAGCTGAACACTAATTAGTACAATCCAGACAGCAGTCACAATATTAGTTAATTCATGGGAAACAATTGACGGTAATAAATCAAAAAGGGAAGTCCAAACCTGGTCGATATCCCTGTCAACCGGACCCATTTTCTGAGGACTAGCCATTCAAATTGCAATATCAAGTCTTCCACACAAAAACACAACCCAAAACCCATTTGAACACCACCACCGCCTAATATTTTCGACACCATAACCGAATCCCCAACTTATTCCCATCAATCCCACACATCAAATCACCTTCAAAACTCCTCAGCTTCATTCTCTAACCCATTCCACCCACAATTTGGGGGACCCTAAGCCCTCACCACCAATCTTGCAGCTCAAGAAACCCTAAAATCACAATGCCTGAGAAATTAAACCCTAAATTGACACACGCGGAGGCTCCACTGAGCTCCGGACCAGGTCAAAACCACTTCACCGGAAATCAAAGAATTCAACACGCCGCCTAATTCACACAGAAAAGCTTCGATTTTCGCGACGAAAACGAAAAATCATAAACCAAAACGAGCAAAAATTAGAGCTGGAAAGATCGAGTTCACCTACATTGCAGAATGTGAGCCAAATACCTAAAATCTGAGGTGGTTACAGAGCTGAGAGAATTCAAAAGAGAGAGACCTGAATGTGATCGAGGCAGAGAGAGACGAAAGAGATTGAGAGGTTTTGGTGACGTGCGCGCCTCTTCTGTATTTTCTGTGTTTTGATTTTCAAAGAAGAACAAGTTTAAATATTTTGTTTACCAAATCAATTCTGCGCCGCTTGGGTGCCACGTCACGACCCCCGGATGCTTTGATTTTGTCCTTATTTGGACTTTGGTCACAATCAAGCTTTTGTCTTTAATCATTTTTTGACCATTTTTTTAATTTTCATTATTCAACCAAAATGTATATACACTATGCTTTTCTATTGATTTTTGTCTCCTGTTGTCACGATTTTCCTCAGTAATGAAGGATGAATCTTCCCTTTAAATTTTACGCCATGTTGAAGTTGATGTACATCGTAAAATTAAAGAGCATAAAATTCTACATAACTCGCTATGGTATTTGTTATTAATTTTTTTATCATGTGTTTCTATAGACATGAATTATAAAGAAAGAATCAGAGGTTTTGTTGTTTCTTTTTTCTTGTTCATTAACTCGAGTGTTGGATTTGTTAATCATTATTGTAATCATAAATCTGATGCCACAAGATCTTCACAAGAGTATATATAGACACGATTGTACTTGCGTACATAATTGACAAATTAGAGTTAACACATATTACCTGTATAATCTGTTAAAGCCATCTCAAACATAAGTCTTCTACAATCCTCTAAATTTGAGCTTCTTATGAATGGGGCAATAACTTATGCTCTTAGTTGTAGAGGTTGTAGGGACTTACGCATTCTTATATATGAGTTAAGTTTTGCCTTTGAACCCCTCCCATAAAGGAAGTTCAATATGACTCAACTTCGTACTCTTAAGAAACCTAATGATATCGTATCTTGTAATTAAATCAAAAGATAATTACCAATAACTACAATTTTGTACTCATAATTACCAATTACAAGGTCTGATTTTTTTATACCACTAGCAGGATTTAACACTAACAGAACTTTAATCCGTCCAATGTTAAATGACATAATTAACCCTGACAATCTAAAAATTACAACATATGCCATCTATATATATTAAAAAAAAAATAAAAAAAACAAGTCAGATCTCTCCTCTCCTCTTCTCCTTCCCGATCTGGAGCTCTTCTCCTTCTCGATCGCGACGGCGGAGGGGCGAGGCGGAGGAGCGAGGCCGGAGGCCTAAGGCAGCGAGCAAGGCAGTGAAGGCGGCGCGAGGGCAGAGGCGGAGGCGCGAGGGCAGAGGCGGAGGCGCGAGGTGGACGACGACGACGAGGAGCGAGGTGGAGCGAGGTGGACGACGACGACGAGGAGCGAGGTGGAGGCGCGAGGTGGACGACGACGACGAGGAGCGAGGCGGAGGCGGACGACGACAACGACGACGAGGATTGAGGCAGAGGCGGACGACGACGACGAGGTGCTAGGCGGAGGCGGACGACGACGACGACGAGCGAGGCACGGAGGCGGACGACGTCGACGACGAGCGAGGCAGCGGAGGCCGAGCCAGGGGGACCGAGGCGCGACGGCGGAGACAGGGGGACCGAGGCGCGACGGCGGAGCCAGGAGGGGGACCGAGGCGCGACGGCGGACTCCTCTCCCTCTCTGCCTCTCCCTCTCTGTCTCTCTCTCTGTCTCTCCCTCTCTGCCTCCCTCTGTCTCTGTCTCTGTCTCTGTCTCTCCCTCTCTGCCTCCCTCTCTCTCTCTCTCTTGATTGATTGCTGTGTGTTCTCTCTCTCTTGATTGATTGTTGTGTGTTGATTGTTGTGTGTTGATTTGATTGTTGTGTGTTGGAATTGATTGTTGTGGGATTTTTGCTTGTGTTGGTTATGGTTGAGATACTGAGGGTCAATATTATTGAAGTGCGGCGGAGCTACTGAGGGTCAATAGTATTAAGACGGCGGAGCTACTGAGGGTCAGTAGTATTAAGACGGCGGAGCTACTGAGGGTCAGTAGTATTGAAGCGCGGCGGAGGACGGCGGAGCTACTGAGGGTCAGTAGTATTAAGACGGCGGAGCTACTGAGGGTCAGTATATTAGGTTGAGTTCTGAGGATCAGTAGCATTAGGCTCACTGAGGGTCAGTAGTATTAGGTTGAATTCTGAGGATCAGTAGCATTAGGCTTAGTGAGGGTAATTGTGTAATTTAAGACTTAACTGATTCTGTTAGTTTTGGATGGAACCTTGTTAATGGTAATTTAAAAAGAAGACCTTGCTATTGGTAATTATGTACCCAAAATTGTAGTTTTGGGTAAAAACCCCTTAAATCAATAATCAAGTAAATAGATTTTTATCTCATATAAATAGATATACACATTGATGGTTACTAGAATTGAGTTATGATTCCATATTCTTATTATTTAGTCTTTGTCATTTATCAATTGTTGTTTACTGTAATAACGTGTGATAAGTCCATAATTATCTTACAATCTCCCACTTGGACTATCACAATTTAAACAACAATTGAACCGAAAGACATTAACCAAATAACAACTGAAGTGTGCGCACCAGAATATGAAAATCTCATAATCTATTCAGACTTTGTCAAAATACAATTACTGATGTAGAGTAATGAAACGGAATACACTTTAACAAAGCGTGCCTCTTCAATACCACTAACATCAGTTCCCGCACTTCACATAAGCCTCAAAACTAATATGATATCAACAAGCATATGTAATGTATATCAAACTATAAAACACATGCTCATAGTCCAACTGTATGGCCTTGAATATCAAAACCACAAACACAACTTTAACACAGGTGGATCCCGTACATATGGAATGTGTTTGTTACTTACTAAAGCATTGTGCAAGGCACAACTCAATCCACCTGAAAACAAATAGCTATTTAACGAAAACGCAATGACAATATAAATACAGTAATCAAACTCCAAACTTTATACCATTGATTTATAATTGAAACGTTAGCTACCACATGAAGCTAACTAAAGTCTTCTATGAGACTATAAACCAGAACACTGTCTTCAACCTTAATGACAACAAGCATAGCCAAAATAATTATTCGGCATAACTTAATTTGCATATAACAACCAAATAACACAATGGCATACATGCTTAAACTCATGAAAAACTTTTTGAATTGTAATGCACGTTCTGAAGAGATAATTAGCTACTTGACACAAGGTAAAACAATAAGTTATTACCAGAAAATTACTCCCACTAAACCCAAGAACATAACAGGTTCCTGCAATTTTCATCAGCCAAGTGCATACATAATAAAACTTCAAAGAAGTTTCAGACCTCATGTTAGAAATCACAAATCACCAAACTGTTGTGGAACACCCTTTTAAATATCCTTAACATAGAACCTGAAGTAAAACTGAATGCTCTTTATTGAGCCAAACAACATCAACTAATCAAGACACATATCAAACTTTAGTGGCTGCCAAAATCAGATCAGGACCAGACTTTTCTTATATATTCTTTCAGAATAAGGTATCCAAAATTCTTTTTCAATCGAAAAGCTGAAGAGGTCCAAAATATAGAATATAAGAAAACTATTTTACTCCCACTGTTTCTTACTCTTTTAACATTTCCTGAATGAATCAGAAAATGAAAGAATCCATATAACAGTGACGAAATAATGAGAAAAAGATAAGGAGTTGCAGACTTTCAGAAAACTGAAAACACATTTGTAACAGATCAATTTCAAATTCAAAAGAAGAGGGGCTTGATAATAAAAAACACATATAATCCTTCCTCCTGTTTTTATTATTTACTAACACATATAATGTGACTCTTAAAACAAAGCACAATTAACAAACAGAGACTAAAGTTCAAAAATCAGTTTTCATATGCATAAAAAATACATGCAATCTGTGTTTGTCTTTTGACGAGGTAAAAATCTACAACCATAGTTTTTCAGTGGAAATTTTGTAGAGAACCTGAAATAAATACTGTTTTACTGGTACTATTAATAAAGCTCACAAGGTGAGTGAATGCTCACAAAACCATACATCCTATATGCTTCTTAAGAAAATATATTTACATATATCTAGAACAGCTCACAAGGTACTATTAACATTTACAAATATCCATACGTAGCCAAAAACCACATGTATCAAGAATCTGAAAAAAGGTGAAAGTGAATAATAACTTAATTCTAACAGATTATTAATCTCTCTCAAAACAATGAAATCACAAGACATGTCGGTCTATTACACTATTGCCCAGAATGTGCATCACTAATAACTTAATGTAGTATATTAACCAAATCTACAATACTTGTATACCATATATAGATCATATAAACCAATTCTTGACCAGATGAATACCACTAGTCAGATCTCAAGCCAAAATCATTTTCCTGACTTTGATAAACCAACAAAAATTTCATTAAGTTTACTTTTTCTGCATATTTTGTGTAGATAAAATCAACACTGAAATACTGAGCATCACACAATAAATCAACCCCATTCTGTATTCTGTAATCACAATACCAAGCAACACCTTTGTGGCAGAAGACAAGGTATCTTTAAGTTTCTCAATCATTACACCACATCTAAAGAATCCAAGTTATCCAGAGACAACAATCAACATCTCTGGACAGAAGAAATGTTTTCAAGTCTCTTAATTTGAATCATGTAAATGTGTATAATGCTATTTTAGATTCTAAAACTATACCAGAACAACTTCTTTGGAAGCCAATATAAGTATAGTTTTAAAACAAAAATACAATTTTCAGGTTTGTTTCATCTCAATGATCCTCTACTCATGTCAATGGAGATTGCTTTGTGCAATATGTCCAATTAGATTTGTAGAGAACCACAAACCACATGAGTTAAGTACTATATTCCTAACCAGGGACTAGTACCCTTTTAAGAAAACAAAACTCGTGTACTTGTAAATTCTGCAATAAAATTAACAATTATTTGGGAGATAATTTCCTTATATCTTATTGCAAAAAACACAGGCATGTCATATATTTTAAATTTACCGTAGACATCTCATGATGTATTTTCAATTTCAATAACCACATTTCAGTCACAATAGATCAGTCACATTAACGACAATACGAATTATTTGAACATCAGTACATAACCAGACAACTTTGGAAAAAATGACAAGAACTTGCCACATGCTTCTAAATTGAAATTGAAAACAGTTCTGGATTAATGAACATACTTTTAGCTGACTCAAGGCATATGCATTATTGCATACATCTTTCTTAGCGTGAGATCAGCTTTCTCAATTTGTGTTCCTTTTGTTCATCTTTTACTATATTTCCTGTAGCTCAGCTAAGAAAAGAGTTAAAGAACCACTTTTCCAAATAAAAGAAGACCGATAGAACTTGTAGACAACATAAGAGATGATAATATATTCTTATAGTTGACTTTATATAGATAGCACAACGGAAATATAAAATCATACCTCTATCCAGGTTTCTTTTTATGTTTCTGTATAAAAGTTTTATAGCATATATATGTTACAAAATTAGCTCTTAATTCTTTAGCTTGGATTGTCCATATAATCACATGCACATACCCCATGAAGCTCAATCATATATGATAGTTAGGTAAGTATATTAGCATGTAATAATTTCTGTACTACCGAAAAACTAGCTTCGAACCCGCACATAAATTACAAGAGCACATGACTTGTTCCAACATCAAAACCGAAATCAGAACAATGATCATTAGGAACAATACTAGGTTAAACAAAAAAAAAACAAGTAGTATGCATGTAAATTGCTCAACTAACTGGTTACCAGTAGCTAGAAAATTTCCTTTATTCTATACTCACTTAAAACCGCATGTTGAAAGCCACTGAATGCTAAGCATTACTGCAAGTCTACTTTAATGCATATCCATCAATTTTTCAAATGTGCATATCAATTTGATGCACACTAACACACACATAAGTGTAATGAGCAATAATGCATATAATTTTTTACATAATTATGTAGCTGGAAACTGTCTATAAACACATATAGATATCTAAATGACAACTATATAACGGTACAATACCATAACAAAACAAAATGACCTTTCTAAAATTTCCTCCATTTAGATACTTCAAATACAAGAATAACTTTTCTATAACAAAAGTATTCCTAACTAATTCTCATGACAATGAGACGCACATAAAACAATTAAATTGGTTAGATGATAACTTCTTCTACTGCTCTATAGCTCAAGGATCAGCAAAATACAAAAGGAAGGACATGAGAAATATTTTTATTAAAGTCACTGCTCAATTACATGAAAATACAAATCCTTACAGGGAAATAACACCAAAGAGTAAAATATCTTTTTCGATAACTCAAACTATACACTCAATTCCAGTATGGATAGTAAGCAAGGTTTTAATGTCCAAATCTATCCGCCAATTTGAGTGTTAAGAGTGAGGTCACATTATCGGTGTTAACTCACCAATCCTTAATTCAGCCAAAATTCATGGTAAGTACAGTAGCTGTACATGCCAAAAGGGCCAAAGTATTTTAACTTCCCTGGAAAACTAATGTATATGTATATGATATGTATATACATGGCCACAAATATTAACACTTTAGTGCATCACTTTTGAAACGTATCAAGACTATATCTATGATTATCATTATACTTATATGAAACCCAATTTTGAAGGCATTTAAACAACCATCAAGTAAGTATGCACTATGCAGTAGACATAAAACTATAATTTCCAATGCTAGAACAGAATTGAAAAATTAGAACTACTTAACTGAAGCAATTGTTTCTTACCAAGACTTTATAAACTGCAACTTGGTTAAAAGAAACCTTTTTCTTAATTACAATAGTTCAGTCATGCAGATAATTGGATATCATATTATACACACATACTATGAAGCACAAAAATGGTCTTACAATAATAAAAATTCCTTATGATGTTGCCTAACTATTTGTACCGAAGGTTGTTCTAGTAGCTAAAACCAGTCAGACTGATTTACTGAAAACTACTAATCTTAGCCAGTAAGAGAACAATAGAATTATTCTGCTCTTTATCATTAGTTATGCAATTCCAACATGTTTTCATGAAAACCCCGAATGTGTATGTATAAAATCCAGCTATAACAAATATATAACCATGTACATATAAGGCTCAATAATCTGAATGAGTTTCATCTGCACATGTTCCTTGATAAGAGAATGTGATATTTGATTACTAGTTCCAAAATAATGCAGCAACCCATAAGGAAACTCTGCTAACCTGGAGATTCCCAATGCCTTATTCACAATCAAATAGAATCTCAATAACATAATGATATTACCTGATCATACTCACAATGGGAATTCACTAGATCAATGGCTACATTGGGTGTTCCAAAGCTTACGCCTGAAAAACTGGTAACAAACCTTTTTGACATAGGACGATCAAAACAAAAAGTTAGATTCCTATGAAACATGACTGTAATCAACATGGACCAGAAAATTGAAATTCGAGAAAACTAAGAGTGAAAATTTCTTATCTGGAGACTGTAATTGTTTACTCCCCTATGAAGAGGTCTCAAGAGAAATCGTCTGAGGCCTTGTCGGAATTGATCATGAATGGGAGATTGCTCTGAGACGGAGAGTCATTCTGGCAGTGACTCAGACTTTCTCCTCCTTACTTTCCCCCGCGGACTTGTAAGTTGGGAGTACCAATACCGACTTCAATTCGTCATGTCTGGTATTCCAAATTCCTACATTAGCCGCTACAATTGATTCGTCGACGTCCGAGACGTCCTGATCATTCGTCACCTAAAAGGAGGGCACTGAGCCATGAAGACTTCTGTAGATTACTGACAGGACCCGAACCAGATTTCATCCTGAAATCCGGATAAGGTCATGCGGGGACCACTTCAAGACTAACTCTATCGATAAATCGGTAAAGCAAATCTTAAAATGGACCACCCTAAAACCTGTAACAAACAAAAACACTTCTAAAGCAATTTCCAACCTCAACGCATGGAGCCATCTGCTCCCTAAATCACGACAACTCCCATCAAAGCAATAAGAAATTCAACTTCGGAAATAGACATTTAAAAATTATAATAACACACGATTACCATATTTGGGTCATAACCCATAAGTAAACAAACTTTATTTTACTACAACTCACAAACGTATCAGAGCGACTATACAAAAGAAATATACTACAAGTAGGTTAATTAAGTAACCTACGATTTCTGACAGCGGAAGAGGAACTATAAGTTTTGCGTCCTTCTAGTACCGAACGACTCTGCAAACTGGGCAATTTAAAACAAAGAGCCCAGGGAAAGTAATTTAAAACATTAGCGTGAGTGGACAAAAATCAATAAATATAACTATATATTACTTTCCTTATTTTCACCATGATGCCTGCTTCAACGAAACCCATTTATGTCATATATCGATAAAATAAAAACCGCAGCCCCGCTGGTTAAGAAACATATATATCAGTGAGCCAATCATATTGGCTGTTTAAAGAAATCACGTAAAATATAGGGGAATGTCAACCACCATATTATACTGAGCCTCCAAGGCTAAGGGTCAGTCTCTAAGACTTTCTATATTCTGCCCGTACACATCGACCACCGAGCGTGAATCTGACCTATATGGTCAAGTCGTCACCTCGCGTGGGCTCAGGAGACACTCTGCCCGTACACGTCGACCACCGAGCGTGAATCTGACCTATGTGGTCAAATCGTCACCTCGCGTGGGCTCAGGCGACTAAGCTTGCTAGCATCAATAAACATATCTGGACCCTGGTATGGTGAAAATCCGAAAAAAAAATCAAAGTACAATTCCCCTAATAAATCATAAATCAGTACGGTCCCCGGCCGCACTTTTGAGACTTATAAATATACTTAAACATAATCATAGCCTCGTAGAAAATAAACGAAATCAACATATCGCATATGTCATGGTATTCAAAACCAAGTGAAATCATATAATCATCGGAAATCTCAATTCCGGCTAAATATCTATATGTATATAGATTTTGATAATATCAAATTAATTGACTTAAAATGTAATCCGATTCAAATTTGATAAAAAGGAAATCAGCAATTAAAATAGATTATCGACATTCGATAATCTATATCACTTTCAAAATAAATCCATGAATATATAAATCCCAACGATATTAAAAGATTTATGCATGCATCGGTTTAAAACAAAAGTCCACTCACTGTACGATTAGGTCTGTCGCTGATCCGAGCTCTCCTCACGTCGAGTCTCCTCTCGATCTGTAAAAATATATATATATATTTAGAATATTCCAGACTCGGAAATCGAATTGTAAAAACTTAATTTACAGGGTCCTCACTCGTACAAAACTCTCGGTTAAACTTTACGCGTCCGCTTAAACCAGTTTACGATCGTTTAATCACTTACTGATCATATCGTCGTAATGCTCATTTACTCGTAATTATTCTTCATTTAACGTGAGTTAAATAGTAAGTAATTTAGTTAAACAGTAACTCATAACCAGGACAGTAACTTTCGAATTTAACTTTTATCTTTTTACTGTTACTGTCTTACTTTTACTATTTACTATTTACTGAGTTACCATTTACTAATTACCATTTACCATTTAACCTTTTTACCTTTCAGGTTTACCATTTAACCCTCCGCCGCCGCCGCTGCAGCAGCAGCTCCGCCACAGGGCCAAAATCATCTCAATTTTCGTCCAACATAACCACCAAAACCTCCAGAAGTTACCCCCATCGCCTTGGCAGCACAAAACCCTTGCAGCCGCCACGAACGGCGGCCGACACGGCGGCCAAAAATTCCCAATTTACAAATTCTCCAAATTCCAACAATTCAACCATCAATTTACACAATTTCAGTTCCAAAAAACATCACAAACTCAATTCCAATCTCCAATTACACCAACTTCACAATTAAAATCACCCAAAACCGAAACTCCAAAACCCTAGAAATTCTAATTCGAATTTCTCCTTACCTGTTCCAAATTGGCTACAACCCTTTGGAGGGTTTGACACACGTCTCTCAGACTTCAAGAAGATGTGAGGATTGCACCCGCTCGAGGCCGGAAAACGGAGCTCCGATCAGTCCAAGGCCGGACTGAAAGTCGCCCGCTGCGTCCTCCTCGGGCCACGACACGTGCTGCGGCTGGGATAGGGAGGTAGAGGAGGAAGAGACGAACTCGATGCTGGGGTTCTTCTTCCTGATCGTCACCGGACGGCGCAGACGCGTGGAGGCGGTGGTGATGTCGGTGGTTGCGCGTCGGGACGAAGAGAGGAAGAAAAGAGAGAAAAGAAAGAAAGAAAAGAAAAAGGAGAGAAAAGAAAAAATTTCCCGTTTTCAGAAATTCCTTTTCCGACTATTTATACTCGACCAAATTTGGAAAGTTACGGTTTTTACATCGTAACTTTTTCATCCGAACTTCGAATTTAGTGTGCTACGTGTCCACGAACTCGTTTTAACGTGTGCTATCCCACGTAGCAAGAAAATTCTCGATAGACTCAAATTATAAAAAGTCAACTTTTAGGAATTTCGTAACTGTAAAACAACTCCCGGGAACGTAAAAATAAAATAAAATTACTGAAAAGTTAAACACGGTTCGGGGCGTATCAATTACTCCATAGGCTTTTCAGACTCTGTATTTGTTCCCCTAACAGAAGGACGCCTGCGTTGCTGGCTCCCTTTTATTAGTTTTGTACTGCTCTGTATTTATACAAAAACAAAAACAAAAAGTGAAAATAAAAGCGGGTTGACCCATCAAGTTGGATCCGACCCGCAGTTCTTTTTCTGGGTTTTACCCCAAAAGTTTTCTTCATCGTTCTATATTCACAAAACAAATTTCATACAACGATCTATACTTTTGTGAAGTTGGCTCTGATACCAACTGTAATCATAAACCTGATGCCACAAGATCTTCACAAGAGTATATATAGACACGATTGTACTTGCGTACATAATTGACAAATTAGAGTTAACACATATTACCTGTATAATCTGTTAAAGCCATCTCAAGCATAAGTCTTCTATAATCCTCTAAGTTTGAGCTTCTTATGAATGGGGCAAGAACTTATGCTCTTAGTTGTAGAGGTTGCAGGGACTTACGCATTCTTATATATGAGTTAAGTTTTGCCTTTGAACCCCTCCCATAAAGGAAGTTCAATATGACTTAACTTCGTACTCTTAAGAAACCTAATGATATCGTATCTTGTAATTAAATCAATAATCAAGTAAATAGATTTTTATCCCATATCAATAGATATACACATTGATGGTTACTAGAATTGAGTTATGATTCCATATTCTTATTATTTAGTCTTTGTCATTTATCAATTGTTGTTTACTGTGATAAGTCCATAATTATCTTACAATTATAAGTTGAATTAGCTCTTTTATCAACTTTCTATTCTTCCGGGAATCATTGAAGTTGAGTTATTAGCTCTTTGAAAAACACACAGTTGATATTGATTAACTGGTTGCCGTCATTATTCCACCATTGAACTTGTGCATACATGATGATATACTCCAAATTACAGAGGACTTAATTCAAAGCAATAATACTTAAATTTGATTCCATGATAGCTAGAGGGATTACAATCATATATAGCTAGAATGCTAGGTACTAATCAAGGACAAAGCAGACACTCCATATCAGTAGGGAGCTAGTGATCAACTAGTACATGTAATCATCGTCAAAGATCATGTAATTGTTGCTCCTCCTAGCTCTTGCTTCTCTGTCAGTCTGCATAGCAGCAGAAAAAATGTACGTACATATGTTAATACCAATCGCGTGACAGTGTGAATATATACTCCTCACATTGATGTACATAATGAGATACGTACATTAGTTATAAGCTAGCCCAAATATAATTTATATTATGTGTATGTACACACTATAACCAGGTACCTTGGTTATAAGTCTTTCAAAAGCTTCAGTGCCATGTTCTTCCATGTACTTCTCAGCAGCAGTTAAAACATCATCTGGTTTGCTGAAGATGTTCTTCTTATCCTTGCTTCTCGGGAAATACCAGATCTGCTGACCATTGGTGATGATCTGTGGGTTCATGTAGAAGGGTCGGATGAAGCGCCGATAAACATATGCCGCCCCATTGAACTGTGGCAGCACCAACCAGCAAGTCACGATCAACTTTGCATATGCCCAAATCGGGAAGCTGCATAAGCCATCATAATGCATCAAAGTTCGTTAGTGGATTAATGACCGATACGAGTTGATGTTCATACTCAATATACACACGCAGAACGCTCAGACAGTTCGATCACCATTCAAGGACTTTGGCAAAGGTAATCTCGAAGAGTGTTATGAGAGAATACAAAACCCAGTAGGTAAGCCATTGCTGATCATCAGTACGAGACTTGGTCTCTATCGCCCTAATTGAAGCGTATCTGTCGATAACAAACACATGCATTTCAAATATGAACCATAACATCAGATTTGAAACCCTACAGATCGAGATCAAGTAGTACGTAGTGTGTGTGTGTATAATAACTATATACACGAAGCAATACAGCTAGCCACATTATAAATTCACATGTACTTACAAGGGGAAGACTAGAGTGAGAAGAGGTCTGCAGATAAGAGGCAAAACTTTGAGTACGAAATTAAGGACTAAGATAAAAGCACAATGCATGCAAATAAGATATATGCATAAGAAATTAAACAGAGAGAGAGAGAGAGAGAGAGAGAGACATACAAAGCAAGAACATCAAAGTTGTTGGCCACAACTTGGAGAAAGTTATTCCCAGAGCCAGTAGAACGACCCATCGATGCTTTGCGAGCTAGTTATGAAACTTACTCCTTTCGCTTGTGTCAATGTGATCTGATCGATCTGGGACGTCCAGCTATAGCTTAAAAGAAATGAGATCGAGCAGTACTGTGGTACTGGTACTGTTTCAAAAAGCTGCTTTAGAAGAGCTAGACAGAAACGTGTGAGGAAAAGTTTGGAAAAGAGGAAGCTGATTTCGCGGAGAATATCATATCATGCACAAGGAAAGAGGCACCGATTTACTGATTGACTCACATTGTTGATATAGAGCATCTTTTATTTCACTATTCTCATATCCCTAAGAGCATCTCCAACCACCCTACTCAAAACCCATACTCAAACTCATTTTTTAACTCACCCAAACCCATTACTATTCAAACTCATATTTCATCTCCAACCATTTTGTCAAAAACCATACCCATACCCAAATTTTAATCATTTTATATAATTATTTAATAACAAATGAATTATATAAACTATATATATTAATTATATAATATATTTTAATATGTGTTAGACTTAATTAATTATATAATTTATTTTAATATGGTTTTTTTTTGTCCTTGGACCAATCTGGTCTCACTAAGAAGAAATGAGTTTCTTCCTTGAAAAGGTTCTAGAAATGGGTTGGGTTTGGGGAAGAAACCCAAATTTGGATATGGGTTCTCATTGTTGGAGATGGATTTTTTATAGATTTTGGATTTGGGTATGAGTTTTAAAGTGATTGTTGGAGATGCCCTAATAGAGTTGATTTCTTAAGGATCAACCTAAAAAATGTCCCTCTACTATATATTCTGAAAGAATCACTTTTGTCCCTATGAAAGAAAGCTTAAATTTCATAAATGCATCGGTAAAAATGACCTTACACATGAGAAAACTCTTTTAACTGACTTTTGATTAGAAATTTAGAAGTATATGATGAACTTGCTTGCTAAAAGAGAGTCTAGTGATGTTAATCTCTCATTGTAAGTAAGAGATCGTGAGTTTGGTGTTAATAGTCTTCTACTAACGAGAGTTAGTTTAGGGAGGCTTATAGATCAATGGCTGAGCCCAACCAGAAAAGTAGAAGAATACAATTAGATAGGGCTAGGCCTGGTCCTCATGATCCAGGGTAGCAATGACGCTAAGTTTATGTATGCAGGACGAACGTTGCTTGTTAAACGAAATTAAGATTGTACTGGGTCGTACTGTTTCAATTTTTTGACACAGCGAGGTTACTGTCCAGTCTGACCCAGCCAGTCTCGGAAGGAAGAAGAAGATAATGTATGACTCGACGATTGAATAATATGAACCACACAGGCGCACATACGGCCAGTTCTTAACGCTTAGCTCTGCATTCGTCAATGGCAGCCGGGCAAGCCTAGCTGGGTGGCATTGTTTTCACTGTAAATGCATATGGCTGACATTTCAAAGTGAAATCTTTTTCTTTTCCGATGGGGGTAAAGACTAAAGAGGAAGCATACATGGAATCGACCATAAAAAGATGTTTGCAGCGAGTGAGTGTTGACTGTTGATTAAAGGATACCATCAAACTGCAAAGGCCTTTGAATATTGGCATGCATGCAGGGTGATGCAGCTTTGTACCACTTAATTACCACCATGATCGAGGAATCGAATGAGCTCCTCTTTCTTGTATTTTAGATTTTCTCAAAGGTTACAATGTCATATCATTAGTTATCACGAATTCACGATAATCAATTTTGTAATTTAATTTTGAAAATCATGTTCGCCATTTTATCTTTGATTAGATCACAGAGAATTGGAGATGGTACACAATGGTAGTCATGGTACGTTGCAGGATATGACACTTCATCTGTTCTGATTACATTGCTTTTGCGGCTTCTAGCAAAAGAACTAGCTGTTTATGCAGCCCTTCTTCAAGGTACGAGCAGTTATAAATCTTTGAGGTGAAAAGACGAACAACAAAAAATCATGTACTTGCACTCTTTTGATATTTCCTTCACATACTTGTATGCAATCAATGTCGTCTTACCAACCCAGTGCCGTATGAAAATGAAAAGTCCTCTCACAATTCATTATTGCTGCATCACTGCATCATCATTCATCAATGGTCTTATGAAGTATCGATCAGACGTCATATATATATTCCAGCTACACTAGCTAGCTCTTCATGTGATAGTCCATCTTACTAGCAGGGAGAAGCAGAACCAACTAAACCTAACCTGCAGCTACATATATTGATAGAATGCTGCTGCTGTTCTACGATTTAGCTAATTACAAGTTATAATCTGTGACCAAATAATTGAAGGCCGGCTTCATATGTAGTATAGATGGTTTATAATGTGAGTCGCCTTACGTTTGAATCAAGATCATATCCTATATATTATAGTTCATTGGCATCAATGAAATCAAAGTTTAATACTACGTACTAGCAAGTAGCAACCTTCCTCTCTGAGTGCATAACTAAATGCTCTCTGACCACCGGAATTGCGATTCAACTACGTTCTTAAATACACAAACCTCTCCCAGTTCTATATTTGGGAAAGCCTTGATTTCAACACTGACACGAAAGAGCAAATAAACGCCACAGAATACTAACCTATATACTGACATACTCAAAACCACAAGAAATTCACAGCTTGCAACATACGTACAACTCTGAAGAGACACATTTAAACTCGATATCTCTACGTACATGGTGATCATCTATCGGTCATGGAAAACTCAGAGAGGATTAATGATCTTGCTCGATCAAATCAAATGATCGATCATATTTCGACCAAAATTGAGAGGTCGATCAAATCCAGTTATCTCATGAAGCTCATTAATTAGTCATTACCAACTATATTCAGAGAGGTCAGACAAATAATATATGTAGCTAGGCAGTAGAAAACTGCAGCATTATCGCTGCGCCATAGCTAGTTTTAGCTCCAGAACGGTCCCTGTAAGTTTCAATGGTTTGTATAAGAAGTATGATGAATCTGGATAGCATGCAGAGGCACTATAACACATGCACACCTAGCTAGTCAGGAACCAATTAATTGAATCAGGTCTGAATGTGGTAGCAAGAAGCAGGGCTTTAATTAGATATACGCAGACGGAAATTAAGCAAGTCCAGAATGATGAGCAAAGCAGTGACAGTTAGCTTAGTGGTACTAGTACTATTGGCAGCTCAGCTTGTAAAACTAATTATTATACATAATTATTTGCCTTAATTTACTTGGCAAATTTGGCAGGGTCTCACCCACCACCTGAACTAGTCCACTACTCGCTCAGTGCATGCCTCCTTAGTTTAAGTGTGGGCTCCTCCACCCTATTATGGTGGGTTCGTACAACTGCAGTTGTACATTTTATGCAGGTATGATCATAGCAGTCGATCAATATTTACAGTGATAGATAGGATTAGATTGAGGTAGAGAGGATTTGCTTCCGGCAATGCAGAGCGGGACAAGATGTTTAAAACAAGTGAAATAACATTGCCGATATTGATGCAGTCAGAAACTGAGAACAATCAAGTCCTCGATCACTCCACCAGATATTAGTGAAACTATAACGCAAGTAAATGTTTCTTATTCGGACTTCACAGGCACACATACACAGGTTTAAAGATGATCAGAAATATAGATAGTGCATGCATGGAAATTTCACAAGCAAACCACATTGATGGAGTCATTTTTAAGTACACACACCCAGAAGAAAACCAACCCATCTTGTAAAAACAAGATTAGCACGCATGTTGATATATATAGTCTCTCTCCCTCACTCTCTCAAAACCCTAAAGTCTTCTCACTGGTGCTTGATCGATCATATATAGTCTCACACTAAAATCCAACATTCAACTCAAACCCAAAGAAGCAATCAAACTCGCGCGCAGCATAAGTACTTGTTGCAAATGATCGAGCATATATGCACTTTTAGAAACTTAACTAGTTGCTAAAACAATTAGAAAACGAAGCGCTTAATTCAAATCAACCCAAGCTAATTAAGCAAGCCATACTCTTGTTGTTGACCTAGGATTAACGCTGGCTACCATTTGAATGCTCATCATGCTGTCCCTCATCTGCATCATCTGATTCTTGCTGCCCGTTCACCGGAGCACCGCCACCGAGAATTGGCCTATAGGCATTGAGCGCCGCCAGCATACCCAAGTGGCTCTCCGCCATTGAGCCTCCTCCGCCGCCGCCGCCCCCGGTGCTCAATCCCGAGGTCCCCAATGGCACTTGGCTTGGTAATAATGTCATTGGAGGAGCAAAATTCATGAAATGCAGCCCATGGTTACCACTAACAGTGGGAAATGTCCACATAGGCGGGTCTTGATGATGAAGATGAGCCCCGCTGCCACTACCACTCATATTCCCAGGCTGACCTTGGTTGTTGTTGTTACTAGAAGGATTATTCGCCACCATCCAAAACGTCGCCGGAATCGTACTCTGGCTTGCCGGAATCGACCCCGTGCTCGATTGCAACATGTAGTTCCCCAATTGACTATGACTAGTTTGGGACGAGGATGACGATAACAAATCTTGTTCATCCGGCCTTCTCTTTCTTCCTATACTACTCCCCTCTCTGGACATATGATCAAGATCAAGAGTAGTAGTAGAACTATTATTGTTATTATTATTACCTTGATCGCGCATTTCTTGCTTCGCTTCCATCATCGCATTCACATTACCGGAGTTGAAATTCAACAACATTGACGACGGAGACAAATCAACCCCCGGAAACAACACCCTCCCGCGCTGCTGATCCTCCACCATCTGCGCTGCAGCCGCAGCGCCGCCGCCGAACAACAAGCTGCTACTGCTGTTGTAGTAGCCGCTGGTCCTCAAGTGCGAAGGCGCCGACAAGCTGGACCCGGAGCTCCTCAGCGAGATGTTAAGGGATGTGAAGTTGGCGGGAATTGTGCCGGTCCCGGTGGCGGCGATGACTGCCGGCTCGGCCTGCTGGAGCAGCCACTCAATAGTCTCCCCATCAGACTTGTGCCCTAGCTCTCTCGTGAGCTGAAAAACCCTAGCGGCACACGTGGCAGGCATGCGGATCCGGCGGCCACGACCGTCCACTTTGGTGTGCCTGTCCTTAGTTGACGTCCTCTTGGGAGGAGGAGCCGCCTTCTTTTCTTGAATGCTGGAGACATCGGAGGTGGATCGAGCAACAACGACGGCCTTGGAAGAAGCTGAAGGCTCAGCAGCGCCACCGTAGCTGGAGGAGGAGGCAGCTGCTTCTTCTGCTGCTTCCTTTCTCTTGTCGAGAAACTGTAATGGAAAATTGGGCCTGATGCGGATCCCATTTTCATCACCTTCCATGATCATATGACCCGCTGTGGGATCGATAGATACTATTTTTTTAATTGTTTTTGAATTTTTTTTCTCTCTGCTTGTTGCTGCTGCTGCTAGGACAACTGTAGCTGACCCTCAACTTAGTGGTGGCCTAGTGGGTCAAGCTCTCTCTCTATCTCTTTCTTCTCCTTGTGGAGCATGAAATGGAAATTCTTTTTCAGATGAGCTAGGGAGAGCTGAATTGGCAGCTCAGCAGCTGAGTTGTTTTTTCTCTTTTCTGAGACAGAGAGGATAAGGGTCAAGGGGAAGAAGGCAAGCTTTAAGCAACAAAAATAATGAGTGGGAATTATATAGGTGGTGGTGGCCTCTGCGATCAGATATTATTTTTTAGAAAACCTAATTTTCTTTCTTCTTCTTCCTCCTTTTTTTTCTCTTTTGTATTGTTTTGAATGGAATTATTGGAGATCTAGGAGCTAGGGGTTTGTTCTGTAAATTTCTCATTTTGATTCACTGTTTGCTTTTCTATTTTTCACCCCCCAAAAATAAATGTGGTTGGACAGTTTCTTGACTCAGACTCCACGTGTGGTGCTCTTTATCATTCAATCTACAGAGACAGTGGTGGCCGGAGATGGGGCCTAGTCGGCCAAGGTCAAAAAACCTAAGAGAGTTTGATTGCCGTCGTGGGTAAAGAGGAAGAAGATGATCAAGTGGTTCCCATATCTTGTTCGAGTAATCATTGCGTTTTGCCTTTAATTTGCAGCTTTGCCCTTTACCATTGGAGCCCTAGCTTCTCCAAATTCCCTCGGAATTCACACACGTATGTACTACTCCGGCGTCGATGAGGTAATTTCCATGCAGCTCGATCTTTTGGAAAAAGGATTGAATTCACTTTCCTGTAAAAACGAAACTGCAGTATAACAATGGAGGGGATGGTAATTAAGAACCTTCCCGTTCGGTCTTTTTGTTTTTTGATTGGCCTAGTGAGGAAGTCGTATAGAAAAAGTAAAAATACAATTGGATGGATGGTGACTACTAGTGTAGTCTACAAAAGCCAAAATAAAAACAAGTAACGATCCAACCCTATATTGCTTGTTGTCTCCAATCCTATTGCCAAGGGGTCTAATTAACGCGCGACTGGTTTTGAAGTTTTCGCAAACCGCTCGCCCATAAACTATTTTCAAGTGATTTCCCCCTTCTTTTGAGTTTAATAATTAGGGTTCATAATATCTGAAATAATAATACTCATATGGTTTGAGAAATATTTCGACATGCCAACTCCAAAGTTTGAAATGACTTGTTCCGTTGATGTTATGTTATGCCGTAGTTTTACTTTCTTCATTTGCGGTCTAGCTACATCTCCTTCCTAAAATGTTAACCTCGTTTGCGTCCTACGTCGTGAGAATGGCCAGAGTAAAATTACTACTCAAACATGTACTATGAAAACTTATTATTATTGCATCCCTTACTGTAAGAACAACATGATCAATTAAAAAGACTAACATATTTCGTGGCCAATACCCTACATATTACGATGCTATCTAGGCCTAGACATGTGAATATATCAGAGCCACAGTGCGCAACATATGTGGTCCTCATGATCCCTACCTCGTCACAAACTTGGATTTTGAAAGTTCAAACTCAAAAATTTTGCTTTCTCTTTAAAGTTATAAAAGGATGATCATATGTCACGCAATAATAATATTTTGCTGCAACACTAGCGATTAACAAGATTACAAAGCATGTGCATAGCTCAGTGGTCACTGATTGCAACTCAAAGGGGAGCAAAAACAAAAAGGACACATATGAAAGCACACACATAGTGCAATCAAAATGACCAAGGAAGTGTTACATTAATATCAACAACCAACACACATATACCTAACTAAATGATCATCAATTGATTTCCATATGTGGCAGCGGGGTAATCAAGCATGTGATGTACGTAAAAACATAATTATACATTTACATGTAAATGGCACTCGATAATGACATTTCCTAATTGACAGATCATTGTCACTCAATCTTCGATTACGTCTAATTTGTACTAACTTGGATTAGTTTTGGATATATCTTGGTCATGTCGATCATTCATGTGTCATGTGTGTATATATATATATGTACTTTCAGGGTACGTACTCTCACTAAGGACCTCGCATGAGTGATTAGTGCTTAATTGCTTACCGGTTAATTCGCTCGTTTTCACTCTTTCATTCGCTCGTTTTCACTCTTTCATTCGCTCGTTTTCACTCTTTCATTTGCATATCAAACTTAGAAATTGACTGATTGATCTTCGAGATTCTTAAGTTACCAATGATAAACGTTCTATTAAAATCCATGGATTTTGGTATTTTTTTTGTATTTAATACTCGTTTCTACGGAAGAAAACTGGCCTTCTTATTTCCTTTGCATACTTTTTTCGAAGACAAATTGATCGGAAATAGTTGAATTTTCACGTACTGATAAATGAAAATGTGCAATCAGTGAAGCAATTCAAGATGCCAATGATCGGCGGATCTCAATATTGAAACCTAGCTTGCTCTATTAAATCTTGGCCAAAAAGAAAAAGACCACAAATCCATTATGCAATCAAAAACTATAAGGATAGCGATTACAAAATCACCTTCTTTTATATTTTGTGTCTGGATGTAGTCATATATAAACATCCTAACATTTCATGTGAACTAGCGAGTGTAAGGGAGACTTCTACCGCGCTACTTTTTGACATTATAAATTCCGGACACTCTAGAGGCTTTTCTCTTAAATTAAGTATTATTTTTCACAAAAATAAAAAATAAAAAAATTCACGTGAACATTTTAGTTTTGATTTCATTTTTTAAGAACCAAAATTGCTAAGACGATAACAGCAGTAGGTTCAAAGGCGTAATTCGTTATATATTTAATTAGAAACAAGGTGGGAAATTAGACGTAGTGTTTGGCACATAGTAGTATATATGGTCCTGAGCTATATATCGTGGTTCTATCGGCAACATCACAGGCTTGAATTGAAGCCAATGAGGTGTTTGAAGGGATATGATATAGAAATAGACCAATGGATTAGTACTTGGAAAATCATTGCCATGAAATCACGTGCCTCTGCTACCCCTTGCTATCATGATATATATATATATATATATGTGATGAGGATGATGGCTTACCTTCCTCCTCACATTGGCTAATCAAATCATATAACTAAATTTGTCGGAATGTTGGTGGTTGGCGAGCTATAAATAAATCATTTTTGTCTCTCATTTCTGGCCAAGCCAATCCCCCCTCTTTTTCAAACTTGCAAAATGCAATTCCCCCATATCGATCTATATATTGTCCATCCAACTTTGTAGTTAAGCTATCCTTGCAAGTTTTGATGTCGATGACTTTGATACCAAACTACCGGCCAATATATGGAAAGACTTACTTTACTATTAGAAAATATATGCATGGTAAACGTTTTATTGACATACACTATTTTTAAATAACTTTAATGACGTGGTAATGTCATATACTGTCACCTAAAGTCTATTTTAGGTGGTTCACTAAAAAGTAATTCATCTAGCATTAATCATAAAACATGCACATTACCTTACTGATATACCAATAGATCGTCCCGTACCATAAACTCATGATATATAGTTGGAGAGTACAACAATTTCTCTCATATGAATTATGAAGTCGATGTGAATGATTGAGTGACTGCCTTAGTGAAATGCAAGCATGCACCTTAGTCTACAAGCTTGGAAGAGTCCAAGACTCCAAGTATATATACGTACTTATAGTACTCTGCACAGAATGCAATGCATTGGTGCATATTGATGCAAATGTCGGACGTCATTAACCAAATTCAATAACTCTCACTGATCATTTTGGCGGTGACATTACCTGGTCGCTAGAAACTGCGTCTCTCTGTAGCACTGAATTGGGGGCCTCTTCTGATTTCTGATGGATGTGCTTTGCGTCTGTTCTAGTTCAAACTCCATACTGCGCGCTCTCATAATTTAAAGGCCGGCCTCAATGGCTAGCTAGCTAGCATCGAGCTTCCCTGAGATTACTGTGTTCAGAAAACTCACCAGACACGGCACCAGTCTGCTTCAGAAAACAATAACTGTGAATCAATCTACCATTACTAGGCTCATAGCATCATGCAAGGAAATGGATGCTGTTTCACGTAGATGAAGATGAGTAATTTAAGTTATTATAGTTGAATCATAATAAGCATGTATGGTAATTAAATTCGTTTTGTTTTTCGTGGAAAGGAAATTCTTAATTACGAATTTACGACCTATATACCTTCATCTTCTTTTTCTCTTTGTTAACTACAAATCCGTATTAGTGATGATGAATTGATGATGATCTTGATGGGAAAGTAATCGACTAACCTAATGTTGGTCAAAGCTTATCAGCTTTGGTTGTGCATCAGAATATGAGAAGCAGAGGATTGTAGCCAGCTGATGATGATCGAAGATTATAGTTCTGACTTCTGATCCAGAAAGGAGGGAGCGAGATAGGAGATTTAGCCGGATCGGAGGTGCTAAAACCCTAACTCCCGGTCAGGCTGACGTCATAAGAACGAAGCTAAGGGTTAAAATCTTGCGCTAAGGGTGGGGCCCACTATCCTTCCAGCTCAGTAGTAAATAGAGGAATGTCCTTTTCTGACAGGCGCAGTTGGTGAGTCGGCTGACAACGCCACATCAGATTCGTACAGTTGTAATCTACTTGTCTATTTCATTTTTTCCTCCTCTTTTTGATTATATATTTTTGTGTTGTTGATAATTATTATTATTATTTTTTTTTTGATTTGTGAAGTTTCGTTCACAATTCTCGTCTAATTATGAGGCAAGAATGATTGAACATTAATTTGTTGATTACTCATACGATCCATCTAGATCCACTTAAAATGAAAAAAATTATGACATTTAGACGTTACAATAGTATTTCACATTTTTTTCATAATCAAAAGATAAATACTAGTCAAATACTAGTCTTTCGTTATAGTGACGTTCATAAACATGCTAAATATCTATTGTGCTCATATTTATGGGTTAATAGTGAAAGGCAATCGACTATATATGTCAAAGTGTCAAACAACATGTTTGAATTATACACTATCATGTTGGATTATAGTAAAATTATGATAATTAAATGCATGGTCATTTCTCCTTTAAAAGAGATGAATCTCTTAGTAATAGGAGGTCCTTAGTTCGAACCTTATTTTATAGAAAACATCACTTAAGTAGAGGTTGTACCTAAATTGCTCCCGGCCTTTGGCTTAGAACTTCATAGAAATAAAACAACATCAGGGCAAAAAGTAATTGGAAAAGAACTCCATCACTCCTATTAAGGGCTCAAAGCAATTAAACCTTGAAATAGCTAGTGGTAGGAAAAGATGAGGATGATGAAGCTACAATTAAGAATCATAATTTGCTCATTTCTATCGGTTTAGATAATGTAATGTGGAACCTAATAGATTCTATACTTTTCTAAGTCACACTCAAATGATCATATATAGATTTGGAAATGATTTGATGTGAAATGCCCACCCATAGTTTCAAAAAGTAGTCATCATCTGCAGACTATTAAGTATGAAAACACATAGTGAAAGACTATTGTATAGGCTACTGGACCTACCAATTGCATAATTCAAACAAGTTGCCTGCCTCGTGAAATTGATTATGACTATAGTATTGGACTATAGGTTAGCTTAGTTTAAGTAGTAAGTGCGCGATGTTACATTAATTTATGAAATTGATTTTGTCTCTCTTCCTAGTCTATGCCAATCTGAAATGACCGAGACGTACTACATTCAACTAATGGTTGGTTTTGATAGAAAGCGGTGATACGTATCAGAAACAGCTATAACAGACGAGACCTTAACAAATGAGAGATCAGAGAATGCAAAAGAGGTTTGAAACTAGCCTAATACTCTGGAGGACATAAACGTTTGAAACACATTTCATGGCCCAGAACCAAAGAGATTCCAGTCATTGACCTTGAAGCTTGACACGGCTAGTCTGAAGACCTCAACCATTGGCACATGCCCAGATTGCATTGCAGGTGCAGCAAGACCGGCTCCGACTATGCTAGCACTTTCGCTCAGAGGACTGCATTCAAAATCACACAAACATTTCAACATCAGTATGCACAAGTGATGACTAATCTTCAAATTTACATCCACAAAATTATTTAAATGCATATGTGTGATTCACTTTTCTAACTGATTGACTCACCACACTGATTTTCTAAATCCTAGTCAAAACTCAAAACAACCCATTCGTTCAGGTGTTTAAAGATTGTCAAGGAGGGTCTTGTGTAGATGTGCAAGCACATCATAGATAATACCCCCCACCTCCAAATAATATTCAGGAAGGTCTACCACCAATCTTACTAGATCTGTCCATAGAATATCTGTGTTCAGTAAGCACACAGAATAAGACATATTTGTTTCTAGGAGGTAATTTGTTTATCATCTATTCAGCAACCAACAAAACCACAATTCTTGGGAACTAACTCCTTATACTTACTTGATATGAATGGGTTCATATGCAGTAATTAGCACATCTGTAGAAACTCCCTTAAGTCGTAGATTTGCCACATAGACCTGCAGGACTCAATAGAGTAAGACTCTAGTTAGCATATATGCCAGAGTTAGCATAAATCAGGATGTCCTGAAACAGCTTACAATGCTGGAGAACACGAGAAAAACATACCTTCACAGTATTTTGTGCTTCCCTTCCTTGTCGCCCTTTGGAGATGGTCTACATACAAGAATGAAAGCATAAAACTAGAGTTCAAGAGTCAAGAAAAACTGCAGTGGTTCATGCTTAACAGTTATCTGTCAACAATAAGCAAGAAAAATGCATCTCTTCAGTAAATTGCAAACAATCAACTATCAGCAATCCAATCCTGAGAGAATTCGGTTGTTACATGATTCAATGTTTTCTACAATATTGAACAACTTCAAACCAAATTTAAACAGACAAACTTAAAATAAAAGACTATAACAGAATATACCAAAAAGCTAGTACAAAGGCAAAAATATGGAAATCAAAGTTATGCACCTCCAAAATTCAACATTAGATAGAGAGTGAATATCTAGATAAGTGTTTTTAGTTTGTAGTTTGTTTCTCATATTTTGTTTAACTATTCTTTACAGTTGAAACCAAGTGTGACGGTCGATTCTGATAAGCAAGTGGTCTACTCTAAATCCATTCTGCAAATCATAACAGCAATCTGTGGCCTAATGGACGTAAGATGCCATGAAAATGAGCCATATAGTAACGAAGTCACATTCGGGCATCCAGCATCCATAATCACAGATAAGACACCAGGCCAATCAGAAGTAACAATTATTTATCACCAATAGCATTGACAAGAGTACTTTCCAATATATAAACCACAGTACCACACAAATCAGGGCAAAAATCGATAGACATTTGCATTCATACGCAGCATATTTTGCATACCATTTGGGCAACTGCAGTTGTAACAACAGAAGGTACATTTCCGTAACTTAGTCCAGGAACCTCAACGACTCCCGACTGCTCAATCACCTGAACATATTCGGCATACAAAATTATTACATTGCAATTCACCACATCAATAAATCAGCCAGAAACACCTCACACTCCATTCGTAACACAAACGTGTAAACCAATTGAGCAACACAATTTGTAAATAGCCGAGAATCACTCACCACACTTCCCTCAGCCTCCTGCTCAGTGGCAAGGTCCTGAAGAAACCAGGTAGCACTTCCATTATCCCCAACCTCAGGCTTCAAATCCAACAGCTCAACGATCAAGCTCTCATCCCTCGCAGGGTCCACAAACGCCTCCTACAACCACAAATCACATAAACAAAAATCCACAAAACCGTAACGGCCAACATCGCGTAACCATTATACAACCTGGTGATCAGGAACCTGACGAACATTGCTCACATCCTACAATTTTACACACACCTGCATCAGTACCTCAAAAATAAAACACAGCCACAAATCGGAAGAAGCAACTTATGAAAAAGCCCAACCTGAAACCTATCCGGGAAGAGGCTGGAGATGGCGCCGCCGAACAAGGAGCGCTGAGAGTACTTCTCCTGAGCCATTGCCGCAAACGACGTCGTTGCTACCATAGCCAAAATCGACCGATCAAAAAGCTGTATGAACTGAAATTATCAACAACAAAAAAATAAATCATACCTATTCGAATTGCTTCTAGTAACGACCGTGGCGCCGTTGATATACAGAGCTCCAGAAGTAGCTTGAATTTCACGTCGGACGGAACCTAAATTTGAAAATGATCTCGGCCCATTATGCTGGCCCAGTGAAGAAAATGAAAAAGAGAAGGCCCAACCAAAGCTGGCATCCCAAAACCAATCACACAAGGAAGGAAGCCACCACACCACGGCCGTTGTTGCTTGCTTCTTTAACCTTGGCGATAGATCCTCGTACCTCTCCAATCCAATCAGTTATTCTCTATTGAAATCACAACCGTCCAACGGCGATTGATTAATCAACCTTCCGGTGATTCGCGCGAAGATGAGTAATCAGAAGAAGAGGAATTTCCAGATAGAGGCGTTCAAGCACAGAGTGGTGGTCGATCCGAAATACGCCGAGAAGACCTGGAAGGTTCTCGAGCACGCAATCCGTGAGATTTACAATCACAATGCTAGTGGTCTCAGCTTTGAAGAGCTCTACAGGTTCCTCCTCTTCTTCTTCTTTTTCTTTTTGGATGATTTGACTTTGTTTCTGTGGCGCGGCATATGAGCCTGGCTTAGTAGCTAGGGTTTCGATTGCTTCGGTGTTTAATTTTTAGAGATTTTGGAATGGATTCGGTTGCGAATGCGATTATTGATGTTTGCTGTTAGGATTGACCTAATTAGGTTACTGAGGGGATTAGATGCTGATCATTAGGTTTAGTTTGATAATACGATTCGAGTTATGATGAAGGAAGAACTAAGATGAGTTTTAGTATCGGAATGCTGTAGGTGCTTAAATTATGAGTATGATCAGGATAAGCATACTAATATGATTTTGGTGTTGTTTTGTTTTGTGGATTTTAGAAATGCTTACAATATGGTGCTACACAAGTACGGTGAGAAGCTGTACACGGGGCTGGTTAAGACGATGACGTCGCATCTCAAGGAGATTTCAAAGTGTATTGAAGCGGCACAAGGAGGGATGTTTCTTGAAGAGATGAATAAGTTGTGGACGGATCACAACAAGGCGTTGCAGATGATCCGAGATATATTGATGTACATGGACAGGACTTACATTCCGAGTACGCAGAAAACCCCTGTTCACGAGCTTGGGCTGAATCTTTGGAGAGATAATATTATTCACTCTAGCAACATCCAGACGAGGCTTCTTAACACGCTTCTTGAACTAGTACTTAGAGAACGGACTGGTGAAGTTATCAACCGGGGGTTGATGAGGAATATAATTAAGATGCTGATGGAGTTAGGGCCTTCAGTTTACCAGGAAGACTTTGAGAATCCGTTTCTTGAGGTTTCAGCCGAATTTTACAAGGGTGAGTCTCAGAAATTTATTGAGTGCTGTGATTGTGGGGATTATCTGAAGAAGGCTGAGAGGCGCTTAAATGAGGAACTGGAGAGGGTGACACATTACTTGGATGCAAAGAGTGAGGTCAAGATTACAAATGTGGTGGAGAAGGAGATGATTGCAAACCACATGCTGCGACTGGTTCACATGGACAATTCAGGCTTGGTGAACATGCTTCTTGATGATAAGTACGAAGATCTTGGAAGAATGTACAACTTGTTTCGTCGGGTTGCCAATGGTCTCTCAACAATACGAGAAGTGATGACTTCTCACATCAGGGAAACTGGTAAACAGCTGGTTACTGATCCAGAAAGGTTGAAGGATCCAGTGGAGTTTGTACAGAGGCTCTTGGATGAGAAAGATAAGTATGATAGCATCATTAAGCTGTCGTTTAACAATGACAAGACATTCCAGAATGGTTTGAATTCCTCTTTCGAGTATTTTATTAACTTAAATACTCGTTCACCTGAGTTCATTTCACTGTTTGTTGATGACAAACTCCGCAAAGGGTTGAAGGGGGTCAGTGAGGAGGATGTAGAAGTTATTCTTGACAAGGTGATGATGTTGTTCCGTTACTTGCAGGAGAAAGATGTGTTTGAGAAATATTATAAACAGCATTTGGCAAAGAGGCTTCTGTCTGGTAAAACTGTCTCTGATGATGCAGAGAGAAGTTTAATAGTCAAGCTCAAGACAGAATGTGGGTACCAATTTACTTCAAAATTAGAGGGTATGTTCACAGATATGAAAACATCCCAGGATACAATGCAAGGGTTTTATGCAAGCCATCCTGAGCTAGGGGATGGCCCTACATTGACCGTCCAGGTTCTGACAACAGGATCCTGGCCCACTCAACCGAGCGTGACATGCAACCTTCCAGCAGAAATGTCAGTGCTCTGTGAGAAATTCCGCTCATATTACCTGGGAACGCATACAGGTCGGAGATTGTCTTGGCAGACAAACATGGGAACAGCAGATATAAAGGCTACCTTTGGGAAGGGCCAGAAGCATGAGTTGAATGTTTCCACTTACCAAATGTGTGTCCTAATGCTATTCAACAATGCTGATAGACTTAACTATAAGGAGATTGAGCAGGCCACTGAGATTCCAGCTATAGATTTGAAGAGGTGTCTGCAATCCATGGCCTGCGTGAAGGGGAAGAATGTTCTTCGGAAAGATCCTATGAGTAAAGACATTTGTGAGGATGACACTTTTCTCGTTAATGACAAGTTCACAAGCAAGCTGTACAAGGTGAAGATAGGAACTGTGGTTGCACAGAAAGAATCAGAACCCGAAAAACAAGAGACTCGTCAGAGAGTGGAGGAGGACAGGAAGCCCCAGATTGAAGCTGCAATAGTGAGGATCATGAAGTCGAGGAGGATCTTGGATCATAACAATGTAATATCTGAGGTTACAAAGCAGCTGCAATCACGATTCCTAGCCAACCCAACAGAGATTAAGAAACGCATCGAGTCCCTTATTGAGCGAGAGTTCTTGGAAAGGGACAGTACAGACAGAAAGTTGTATCGGTATCTTGCATAGAGAATTTGTTTGATTTTCATAGCATTGATATCACAAATTGTACCTTGATTAGGTAATGTAATATTGTTGTCTGCAATCTCGATTGATTTTCATGAATATCAGTTTATGCTAGTTTCACAGTTCACCACTTCACTGTCCGACATGTCGGATGAACCAGCTATATAGTAGTCCACCGAATTCATACTAAGAACAATACTGGATTATTATGAGATGAAACGTGATGTAGTTTTTACTGATGAGTGATGATACAGAAATGACTTGCCATATTCTGTGATTGCCTATTTAGTGTTTACAGATGAGTTTTCTGATATGGTGTAGAGGTTTTCCAAGTATTAACTCGGGTAGTAAAATTGAAATACTGGTGTTCTTTACTTCTTTTCCCTCTCCCTTTTGGCCACACTTTCACTTTTATCTCCTTGACTTAAATTTATCAAATTATATGAAGCTGTGGATACTGAAAAACACAAGTCTACAGAAATTCACTCATATTTCTAAAAGCGAGGTAGCTGGAATGTTGTAATGATCAGTAAAGCTGGAATAGGTAATTTTGTACATTTACATTATACAACCTTATCAGGCAATCGGGATTATTTTACAACACAGATTCTGGAAGTCAAGTCCCCGGTGTGACACCTGAAAACTGAATAACAGTTCAGGAACAAACTGGTTTGAATTACAGACAACAAACACAGTGTGGCACCTATTTTCCTTTGAAAGCTATGACTCTGAAATCAGAATTCTCTTTTGAATGTCGGAGAATGTCTTCACCTCCTTTCCCCATAACCTGCTTATTCAAATAAAGTGGTTACTACGATACTAATGCATCAACCATATTAGAACTAAGAGCTACTTTTGTAAGCTACTCCAAATGTACCGCAAAATTCATGAAATATCCTATCAATAACATCTAACAAGCATAGAGTCATGAAATGCAGTCAACCATCTTTTTATCTGCCTCGGAAAAAGGATGGTAAATCTACTTAATATGAATGTTCGTATCATGAGTACATCAGAGGCATCATATAAGGATGGTCACATGTTTAAATGCAGAGAACGCTTACCAGCAATCAATTCCAACAGCATTGGCCCCAATCTTATCTGCTTTTTCATCATCGCCAACATGTACTGCCTTGTTAGCATCCGCATGAGTTTGATCTGTAAATATTCAAGAATTTGGTGAGACTAGTTTCCAATGTGTACTCAAGCATTATTGCAAGTCTGGAGCAGTAAATCCTGATCTATTGTTGGGGATGCAGGTGATACGCACGCCAAAACATGTTTTGCAACAATTTGATCACTATTGGAGTTATACATTTGATGGAAAGCATTGAAATAAAGAGAAACAGCCGAATGTACAGCTCATACCAACAGGTTCTGAAACCATTACACATCTAATACAATAATAACAAGTTTTCGAGTCAAGATATGGTGGTTCTATACATACCTAAAGCAGCTTTAAATATGTTTGCATCTGGTTTTTCAGAACCGACCTCCGAAGATATGACAACAGCATCAAACCTGCAAACAACGCAAACACAAAAAGCACTTCATTTCAGCTGCTCCCTCTATTTAGCAACTAGAATAAACGAGGTACAATGCTCAGCTGCTCACAGATGCAACACATTCAGCTCCTCGAGCAACTTCCTCAAGCGGGAGTCAAAATTCGATACAACAGCAAGCTTAACTGCATTTCAATACAATGTAGGTACAGTGAGAAATTACCACACAACGAGAATGGTACTAGTAGTGAGCAAATAAAGCGAGTATCAGGTGAACTAACCTCCGGCATCCTTGAGAAGTAGCATTGTTTCATAAGCTCCATCCGGTAAACGCCACGAATCACCTTTAGCATAATACTGATCAAATTTACCAACCAAACTCATCATTCATTTCAAACCTCTCTAAGCTCAGGTCAGTCATGAAGTGCATATATAACATGAAAATTAACTCACCTGATAGACGTGTTCGAAATAATCAAGATCAGAACAACCAGTGGCTTCAGACACAACTAGTTTCCAAAAAGGCCTCCCATCTCCCTAATCATCAATACAGCGAACACAAATGAGTCTTACAATTTTTTTAAACGTACTAAATAATTGTAGAAATGAGTTTCGATTTTTCGAGACCTGGTATCGGAGCTTCTGAGGCCAAGGAGCCGAGAAAGCTCTCTTGAAACCTTGTTTAATTTCAGCTGGAGTTGCAGTGACACCTATGTACACCCTAAGTTTTGTGATGTAAACCATTTAATATTCAATCGGGTATCGAAGGATTATGGTGTTGAAACGCACCGTATTGGGTTCCGATGGAAGCATAAACGTCTTCGACGGGCTTGGCCAACTGCAGCAGAGTGCCTCCGGCGTCCAAAAGCAATGCGTCGTAGGCTCTGCGAGGTGGCCGGAGGGCTTCGCCGGAGTGAATTGTCGTTGAAGAGAAGCGAACGTGGAGTTTTGGATGAAGAGGTTTAAGGGTTTTCAAGAGAGCGGTGCCATGAGAGCATTTGATCAAGCATTTCTCCATTTCACGGTGTGTTACCAAAGTGTGAAGGGGTCACTCTCAAGCAGAGCTGAAGACCCAGAAGACACTTTCGCCAAATTAGTTCACGCTGATGAGTCAGTCATCTCAAAACGCTTCATTCCCTTTATGGAACATTTACAAGTTTTGAACTTATGAAGAGGGTTGTTTCAAATTTCAAGAGTATTGGCGTTTACAGCATTACCAAGCCTCAGTTGGTTTTTTTTTTTTAATTGCTGAAACCCCAAATAATTTCCAGCAATTAAGAAGGTGAACATCTTTACAGTGGTACACCACAGTTTGAAAATCAAAAATGGATTCATTCAATTTTCAGGTCATGCTACTATCACTCAAATAGAATTGTATAACTTGTTAGTTTCCAACCCTTCTTTCATAAAAATTAGAAAGTTGGGTTTGACAATGTATGAGGATTCCTATAGAGGAAAATAAGCCTCAAAGATATATGCATTTTCAGACACTACAAAATTGGAAACCACCAATAGGTTGTGATTATGAGGGATGACTAGAGCACATTCCAGCTTGGTCTATATTTCCCTGTTTTTGAAGTATATATACCAACCAAACAGAGAACCAGCAGTTGACGCTTATCTCTATGTGCGCTGCGTGCTCAGGTGGAAGAGCAACAAACCACAGGACAAGACGGCTCGATCAAAATCTAGTGAAAGAGCTGAAATTGGCTTGGTTTTTCTCCATCCTGCAAAAATACTAACATATGGTCATACAAATATCAACAAACCAGGTTCAGAAAACTACAAAAGTAATAGAAACAACCTTAGCCTTGCCAGGCATACACTATATGTCCTAACTTCTAATCAACAGGTGGAGTAGACAGCTCTGCCCTATGCCGGAATAGCTTTGTTAGTGTTCTGCGCTCACAGTCCTGGAAAATGTAAACAGTAAATTAGTAGTTCAACCAATGACCTTAACACTGACAAAATTTTGATTTAACCTAACACGACTCTATATGTATAATAAAAGCGCTCAATATAAGCATGAATTTGGGTGAGCAAGAATTGCCTGCCAAATCGCTTTAGTGAATTGACAAAATTTTCGAACCCTGTGCCAGTAAAAGTATGCTGAGTGCAAGGTGTTTGACAAGGACCAAGGTTTGTACAGAATCATTATACAATTCTTCTGCAGTAGAAACGAGGAAGAAACATCTATTTAGCATTTTCACTTTGCTAAGCATCCCAAACCAGTCACCATCTCTCTCATCAATTTCCTCCACCCTCCCTTTCATCAATCTAGATCTATAGTTTTTTTTTTTTTGTTTGAAAAAAAATATATTCTGTCAGGGTATCAAGGGAACATATGGAAAGCTGAATCCTAAAGGAGCACCAAAACTATTATACAATTACCCTGAAACGCATAGAATCCAGAAGTCATCCGATTCAAAAGTTCTCAGAAACGCATCTCAAAACCAAATTGCTAACCTAAAAACTGTCACGGATGATCAACACAGTTCAAAATCATGATGTGAATAGCTTCAGATGCCATACTTCCTATAAGGATACTTCATTCAAAGAAAATCGCAAGCAATATACAGTAGAAATATAATCCAACAACTAACAGAGGTATATGTGATACATTTTTTATTTTGCAAAAACTTTGCAGTACCTTGAACATATTTAGGGAGAATGGCCTATCTGGGTTCATTCTCCTCAATTTTAAGAAAGTATATGCAAAGCTTAGCTGATCACGGGAGGTAAACCGGTCAACTTCATTATACCAAAGGCATGAAAATAAATTTGACATAGGTGTATGTGCACGGACAATAAATGAACCTTCGGGAACATCTGCAAGGTAAATGGCACACCATATCAGCATATAATTTGGTAGATTTCTGACAAAATGAACACACTATCTTTACACGTAACAAAATGTCAATAACACGCACAACTTGGAAGAGGAGTATTTGGGTCTGAAGAGTCAAACTTGATGAGGCCATCAGACTGGTAAAATGCGAACTGCTCATCTATCTTTACGTGACTATACTTATTTAGACGCTTATTTTGGAGCACCTCCTCCCAAACACAATGCCGATCATAGTGATTGGAAATGGCAAATTCTGATTTTGCTCGCCATAAGAAGTATTCGATAATCTGCATCGGATCAGTATTAAGTCGCAACTTGCTGTCAACCCAAATGGAATACCTGTAAACACAAATTAAAAGGTTAAGGAAAATGCATTAAAAAAACTGAATCAGAATTGATCAAGCTAAAACCTCACCAAAACGTATGGTGCAAGAATTACCATGATGAGGGAAAAAGGCGATGTGATAAAAGTTTTGGCACCTTTCCAGTTCTGCGCATATCTAAATATGGTAAGTTCTTCACTATAACTATCCTCCACAAGCCAATATGTCCTGTATCATCAGGAACATTCCCCTCTGATGATATTTTTGCCAGGGTTTCTTCATCCATAAACATTACAAAACAAACATTTTTCTTGGAATAGTCACTGATCTGCAAATAAGGATACAATATCAACACTGAAACAAAGAAAATCATCTAATGTCAAAGCAAAACACCATCTTACTAACATTATTCTTGTACAAAACTAAGGGTCTAACGATAGAAGTCAACTAAGGGACCAAAAAAAACTAATTAATGGAAGCATTCAGTCATGTGCCTTACAAAATGAGGAACAGAGAAGTTCAATAAGGAGTAGCACATTTACCTTTTTGCTTGTAGGCCTTCTTAGAAAATCAGAGCTCCCAAAAATGCATGAAGATACTGCAACCTTACATTCATTCATATACGCCTTGTCCTTCATATCTATATCAAATCCAGTGGTCGAGGACTCTGAAGGCCCTCTGACAAATCCGCAATGAAGAGTTTGATTTACGGCATAAAAGGACTGCTCTCTTTCCTCAAGGGTCGGATGACCTCCAAATCTAGGTTCATATATACCACTAGCAGAAGGCATTTTCTCTTGATCAATGTACTCTAGCGAAAACTGCGTAAAGTTCATAACTTCCCTAGGTTCCTTTAAATAATCAACTGATTCCTTTAACCCAACTTCGCAAGGAAAATCTGAACCAACCAAAAGGGTGTCACTTTATGTGTGTCATAACATCCAATTGCAAACTCACATGTAAAAAACAAGACTAAAGAGCACTTACATTTCTTACGACGCTTGCTTTTACCATCAGCCGGCGGAGATTCGTTCTTTACTGATATATTCACACCATCAGAGGGCAGAGATTCTTCATCTACTGAAATACCATCACTTTCTTCTATCTTAGCTACAATGAGTGATGAAGATGAACACCATTCGTTACACTGTATTACATACATGACAATACATACGGATATGTATAAAATGAATAAGTGCACATACCTGGAGATAACATAACGAGGCCGAACAAAAGGAAATAGAGAAGAAAGATTGCTGCGAAGACAAAAACCCAGAGCGAGAATTGAAGTATCGAAATACGACTGAACCTTTTTCCTCTACGAACAAGGCGAGGAGTATCATGCTCACTTGGACCAAGATACTTGAGAACCGCGCCGATCACACCTCTTCTCATCTCTTCAAGCCAGCAATTCACCACCGCGCCTCATCAAATCTGCCGACGAATTCAATTCTAATACTTTCACAACAAATATTTGTATTTATAAATAGTAGAAATCTGCAGAAGGATAAAGGGTACGTACATTCTGAGAGAGGGGAGCATTGTGGCGTCAGAATGGTCTGTTTAGCCGGACGGAGATCTGACGGTGAAAGACTGGCCAAGTGGGAAAACCAAGAGAAGAAGAAGAAGAGATCTTTTTTTATGAGAAAGACTATAACAAAGTGAACAAACAGGATCTCTGTCAGCGATGATAGGGAGGCCCCCAGTTTAGTTAGTTTAGTTTAGGTTTTAACTGGACATCCGAGTTTCTTTCCCCATGGTTAATTTCTTAACTTTTTTATACTAGCATAGTAATAAAATTTTCATAAATATGAATGTTTGATAAGTGATTATTTCGATTAACAATAAATTCTATGGTTACGTCCGACTTGGACATGCTTGTTTGAATGTTGTTAGTTCTCTTTCTCACCTGTTCATCTCATAGAACTAATTTTTCGATCAAATACTTAGAGGTGAAAACAAAACTTCATTTCATCTTGACCATTTTTCGTGAAAATAGATATTATTATTGGACACTTTTTTAAACTCTAAAATTATAAAATTAAAGTTTGCACAAACTTGAAATAAGATATATTTGATTTAGAGAGTTTTGAATGAAGCGGTCGGACCATTAGATTTGTCTGATCATCTAAAGTTTATTATAAAATGTACAAATCTGAATTAAGGAATAACACACTTTAAATTTTTTTGATGACCTATAATAAGGGAATTGGATGTGATCAGCTGAATGTACGTCTTTTTCATTCTTGTTTACTGTCGGTTGAATTACTGTCAGTAGTTAAATTGACGAAAACAGTAAATATTTCTCACGCAGCCTCAAAGCAAATTTTCGAGGTAAAACGGCGTCGTCTGCTAAGCTGTTGTGTTACTCTTTTTTGTTGGTACCGAAGTCGTGAGAGACTGTCTGCGGCAGCGACGAAAGACAAGCAACCATGGCGACAGAACTCGAAGAACTTGTGGGCTTTCTATCTTCTCCATCTCCAAATGTAAGCACTTTCATTCTCATCTATTACCCACTTACTTAACTTGCTTACTAAACCCACCACACTAGTTAATTTCTTAGGCCTGAATTCCAATGTAAACTGAAGTTTTTGGTAACTGCTCTGGGTTAGTTTCATGCATATTTGATAGATTGGTGTTATTGAGCTCTCCTCTAATTTGAGTATATCTGGGTGTGTTATAGGCATGCTCGTGTTGCTAAGTGTGTTCGTGTAACTGGAATTTAGAGTATTTTGATTGAACTGAATGCAATTTGATTGATGGTAATGGGTAGTTGGCTAACAGTCTAACACTTGTATGTTTATATAGTTGAAAAAGGCAGCTGTTGATATTGTTCATGGATTAACCGGGTCGGAAGATGGCTTAAAGTCTCTAGCCAATCATGCTGATATTCTGCTGCCACCATTATCTCGGCTCTTAGGTGGAAACAAGGTGTCTATCCTTTTGGAATCTTCTTTGGGAAATTATTTATAAACTTTTCAACTTGATCATCGCACAGTGATGCAGAAAGGGGCTTGGAATTTGCATTTTTTATGCCACTTTGCAAAGCTGTTACTCCATCGAACATAATTTTGAATAAAACAAATGATTTGATATGTTTCAGGAGGTCTCAGAACCTGCAGCAGTAGCTCTTGTTAATCTTTCCCAAAGGTCAGCTGTGGCTGCAAAGATGGTTGACATGGGAATGATTAACCTGGCTATGGACCTTTTATTTAAGTCAGAGCCTAATATTAGCCGGTTGCTGGTAATGCTTTTGGTTAATCTCACGCAATTAGAAAGTGGTACTGCTTCCTTGCTCCAGGTGTGTTTATACTCAGTTCATATTCTGATAGATTTCCTTAACATATGCATAAGTGAAGATGATAATATATCAACATTACCCCTTCTTTTTCTTCCATTGAAGAAATTGCAGTATACTTTATGCATTTATATTATTGCCTTTTGGTTTTATAAAACAAGGCAATTTGATTCATTTTTTTGGTAATGTAAATATAACAATTCTGTTTTCTTCTGCTCTGTGACTTGAAACATATATTTCTAATCATGGGAACTGTGTTCTTTATTAGACCGGAGATGAGAAAGTGCAAGGGCTCTATGTAATGAAGCTTGTGAGATCATTCTGTAGATCCTCCTCCGGTGAAGATAGCGGTGTGTTGTTTCTTCTATAAGTTGTTTCTCTCTTCTTTTTCTACTTGGTACATGACAGTGAAACCTTTCTATATTGCTCTGATATCTTTTGTTCCACATTATCAGAAGATCCATTTGAACATGTTGGGTCTATACTTGTGAACATCTCAAAGAAAGAAGCTGGCAGGAAACTTTTACTGGACCCTAAGCGTGGCCTTCTGAAGCAGATTATTAGACAGTATGACTCTTCTAGCCCGTTGAGAAGGAAAGGGGTATGTAGAATAGATCACCTAAATGAATTACTATAAGGAACATTGTGTTGTCTACTATTGATGCAGTGGAACAAGTATCTTTCACCTCCTGGTTATCAATAGTTACTGTAAAACAATTTACTTGGCCCAAGTTGTTATCAACCAAGCTAAAGGTGAAGTAGCTCTAGTACACCAGAAAACATTACTATTTGAAGAGGTGTCTAAAGAAACATTTAATTAAGTACTGTGTACGATCATATTTACCATCAGGACTGCTATCATTTAAATGTTTGATTCCTATATTCATTACTTAGGATTTCTGAATGGCTTCAATCACTTCAATTATCTTGCACAGATTAATGTGGTCAAAGTTGAACAGCCAAACATGGTGCCAATCTGTTTAGGAAGCGTAGTTAGCCACTGCTCACCTCTTTCAGTGTGATGATATTTTTTGTTCACAGGTTTCTGGAACTATCCGTAACTGTTGTTTTGAAGCTGAGAGTGAGCTTCAGAATTTGCTTTTGATTTCAGAGTTTCTCTGGCCAGCTTTGCTTCTGCCTGTTGCTGGTAACAAGGTAAGCTAAGCACCTTCGTCTTGAGTTTTAGAACTGTTGTTCAATTAGACTGAGGAGTGTTCCACTGTGTACTTTTCAGTGCAAGAACATTAGGTGAAAGTATTCTTTTTACATTTATTTACTCCTGCATTTGTCCTCCGACTTCTATTTAGGGGACAAATCATCTTTACAAATTTTGTTACAGATAGCGTTATATTGTTCTAAGTGCTTATGACTGTTTCTTTCTGCTACTCTTCAATTTTTCTTTTCATTTCCTCTTCTATTGACATGGTAATGGTTCCCAGATTTACAGTCAGCAAGATAGATCAAAAATGCCACTTGAGCTTAGTAGTGCTCTGTCAATTGAGCGTGAACCAGTTAATGATCCTGAAATTCGTGCTGAAGCCTTGGAGGCAATATACATGATCACATTACAGGTCAACTAACTCTCCTCGCAATTATTTATATTTTGATTTGTTTATTTAGTGATGGTATATGGCTACATGCTATCAAAGTAAAATACAGCTATGTGAATCACTAACAAAGGGACAAGTCTATACTATAACTGTTGTTGGATGAAGTGCGTAAATGACGGTACATTTGTGGAGTGCTTTCTGTTTACATTCGCCTGTTATGCAATCAGTAGAGCTCTATAGAATAAGATGTACAATAAAGAATGATAACATTTTCCTTGTTAAGGATAAGTGAGGCCTCTTCTAGCTTTAGTTTTCTTTTCCTGCTCTGTCTGTATCTTTATTTTAGTTTTGATCTCTCATGGGTAAGTTAGATGTATAGCATCTCGAGTTCTCTACAACTTTTAGTCTCATCTATGTCTTTCTCACCTTCCAGGAGGCAGGTCTAAGAGCCTTTTGGTCTGTCAATGGACCAAGGATAATACAAGTAGGTTATGAAGATGAGGAAGATCCTAAAGTAATGGAAGCATACGAGCAACTTGGCTCCTTGGTATGTACTCGCGCAACATAACACTACCCTTTCTTCATTCCCATTCTATTATTTCTCGTGTTTTACCCTCCAAAACTAATCTTATCTCTGTCTGTTATTGTTTTACCAGTTGATTAATAGCAGCGGGACTGAGGAACCGGCAATTGAGACATCTAATTAGCCGCACAAAGACTTCAATTTTGATCCACTGTACCCTCAGGCAGGTTCTCAATACTGATGCCTTCAGCCCTGTCAGAATACAAGTGTTCAGCCCGTTAGGGAAAACAGAGGGGCACTGTGACTTGTCCATTCATATTTGAATACTTGATCATGTTTGGAGGAAAAGAAATAGCATTATTACCGCATTGAAGTAGATCAACCTTGTGCTCTGTACGAGTCCTTAGAATTATTATCCTTTTTTTTTAGAGAGCTTAAAATTGAACACTGAAATAGTGAAATTTACTTTCGTGGATTCCATCATAAGAATGTAACTAATTTGCTAAACCCTAAAACTCATTTCACAAAAAGAACAATGTATCTTATAATTATGGAATTTACAACACTACCCTCATGAGTAAAAATAACGATGGCGGGGCGCCAAAAACTAAACCGGGAAAACTTGTAAATTGAGTTCTCCCTCCCGCCTTTTGGAGGCGTCAGCATATCATATATATATATATATATATATATATATACCTGTCTCTTATTATCAGATCCCTCCTAAACGACAATGGATCTCTCCGACATAGCCAAGAAGCTAGACCTCTCCGACTCCAAACAAGTCATTCGCAGAGCCGCGGAACTCCGCCGCCTCTGCGACATCCAGTTCGACTCCTCCGTCATTGGCGTCGTAAGTCTCGTTTTGTTACTAATTAATATATCGAAACTGTGTGACACTCATAAATTGTTATTTTTTGCAGGGCGAGGTATGCAAGGCGGTGATCTGCTTAGAAATAGCCGCAACTAGGTAAATTGATTATTCAGTCTCTCACCTATGTTTTGGTTTTAAGGTTTTTACTCATTTAACTGATAGTGGTTTTTAATCAATGTGGGTGGTTTTATAGGTCGGAGATTTTGTTTGATCGGCAAAAGGCTATCAAGTTGAGTGGGATGTCGGAGAAGGCTTACACCAGATCGTTTAATTCATTGCAGAACGGCCTCGGTGTCAAGTGGGTTTTCCATTTCTCGTTTGCTTGTTTCAGTTTCGATGCGGGTCTTAAATTGGATTGGATTGGTTTGTGTTGTGTTGTTGCAGGAACAAACTGGATGTTAGAGAGTTGGCAATTCAATTTGGGTGTGTTCGGATCATTCCCTTTGTCCAAAAGGGTTTATCTCTGTAAGTTTCAATATTCTTTCTGCAATGCAGCTTTGTTCTACTTTCTAGTGTGTTACATTATGGGTTTGCAGGTTACACTCTACGTGTTTGATAATGTGTTTTCTCTAAGTAATGTTTTGTTGGTTTGGCATTTGGATTGGTGACATTGTCTGATTTGTGGGTCATTTTACATTTGCGTTTCAGTTACAAGACTAGGTTTCTTGCATCATTGTTGCCTTCGCGGCGGGCAGGTGCTGATTTCACTCGACCTGTGTTTGTTGCTGTAGCATTCTATTTGTGTGCAAAGAAGCACAAGGTATTGTGTGGTTGATTTCTGTCTTGCACAATACGGAGTGGCTTCCTCAAGTTTTACTAATTGTAACCTACATGTTTCACAGCTAAAAGTAGACAAGATTAAGTTAATTGAGCTCAGTGGTACTTCTGAAGCTGAATTCTCCTCGGTAAGGAATCTTTTCTCTGTAGCAGTCTCATATTGATGTACCACTGTAATGTTATGTATAGTCTTTACTTATGTACAAGTGTGCGATTATCTCCCACAGGTTTCTGTTTCCATGAAGGACTTGTGCTTTGATGTTTATGGGACTGAAAAGGAAAAGAAAGATCCTAAGGAGGTCAAGGGGAGCCGAGGTAGGTGTCTGCTGCTGAGTTTGGCTTGAAACTTTATGTAGAAGAAGATTGTTAATATAATTTGTCATTGTACTAGTTTTCAAAGGACTTAGCACATATGTTTTTCTTCTTGATTTCCCTGCAGAACTTCTAGATGTTTTGCCAGAGAAAAGGAAACTTGAGGATGGTGGTTATTCATCTGATGACGGATCTGAGGTACTACTACATATCTAGTTTTAGTTTGCATAATTTGTTCCCCTAAAAAGTAACTCAATGTGATTGCCCATCTATGTTGAGTCCCAACCATTAGCTCTTGTGTTGTGTCTGTTTGGTCAGTCTACATGTGATACCTCATCACAGTTGACTGATCCTTGAATGCTAGTGTAAAGATTACCCTGTCCTGATTTCTAATTGAATCATAATTTACCTCATAATGAGTTAACAGCCTCGAGACTAGGACTCTCATTAGTTACAAATGAATTCGATTACTGAAACTATGACTCTTTTATGCACATGCAGCCTTCACTGTATAAGAAGCGCAAAACAATGGACAAGCAGGCCTATGAGAATTGGAAGAAAACAGTTGTTGCATCCAATAAACAAACCAAGGCAAAAGGTTTGAAGGCATTTCATTGCTTCATATCTTCTTCACAAGTTGTCAATGCACACTGAGATAGAACCTCACTGTTTTCTCTTGCTTTTTCAGTTCTTTCCAAGCGGACCACACAAATTGGCCTTAGCAGCTTTCTGAAGAAAGCACCTGATACCCAGAACTTGGAGGCTACTTAGTACTTTCGAAAAAGAACAGCAAATTTGAAAAAAAAAACACAAGAAAGAAAGAAAGAAAAAGAACAGATCCTGTAATCCCCTTTTGTGAAATTTCTACAGCTATTGCAAATTTGCAACTCACACCGTATAGAACTGAAATTTCATGTTTCATTTTGGGCCTTTTAGGTGATGAGATTAAACCTTCCCGGCCCAATTATACAAGTAAAAGAGCCCAAATGCATCAGTGTGACTTCAAAACTTGACAGAGTTTTGCACTTGTGATTTTCTAGGACCCAAATTGTGATTCTCACCAAGACCAAACAACAATGGCTTTCTCCTTTCGGCCTTGGGTGGAGTTTTGATGAACTGAGCTGTAAATAGTTGGATAAATTTCTATCATCTCTTACCAGCCTTATTCACCGGTAAGAATTGAAGCACAGTTATATTCTGTTGTAAACTAATCTAGAAGTTGCTTCAAAACCATGTACAATTTTGGGACCGTGTGAAAAATTGGCAGTGTGTTCTCTTTCCATGGGGACACGGCAGACACGTCATAAGGATAATTTAGGAATTTCACAAGGCCGGTTTCAAATGTGACATAAAAATCTTTTAATCGAGTCAAACTCGGTGTCCGTCCACAGAAACAACTCAAACCCTCAAAAAAAAAAATGGTCGATCTAAAGCACCAATCCCCTGCGGACACAGCATCTCCAACTGCCTCCTTGGCCAGCAATGACCAGCTATCCACCTCTCGTAAAACGCCACGTGTCACGCGCACATGCTGTAGAATGAATGTTGCGCACACCGGAAAATAACCCCCACGATGGAACCACTGTTTGAATGTGTTTGATATTTTCTGGGTCTTTGTATCATTTGTTTATTTTGATTCCAACGAAAGCAAAACCAAAGCCTGCTCCTTTTTCTTTGAAATAAAAATCCAAACTTGACCTACTTTAATGGTTTTTATCCCAACCCAGGTTTTCATTTGAGTTAATAGTGAGGAAAGGAGAAGCCTTTTAATAGTTTAGGGTTAGGTTTCTCTGTTTTTAGGAATTTGGGGAAGAAGAAGAAGAAGAACTCAGTTATCTGATATGCAAATTTGGGATTTTGGGTTCACTTCTTGATTAAAGTTTGAGTCTTTTTGTTTTTGGGTTTCTTTCTTTTTATATATATCAAAGATGGGATTTGAGGTTTCTGATGAGCTATTGGGAACTTTCGTCCCAGTTTTGGTATATTGGGCTTATTCAGGGATTTATGTGTTGCTGGATTCGTTTGAGAAGTACAGACTTCACACGAAGAAAGATGAGGATGAGAAGAATTTGGTGTCCAAGAGAACCGTGGTTAAAGGCGTTCTTCTTCAGCAAACCGTTCAGGCCATTGTTGCCATCATTTTGTTCACGGTACAGCTCTTTACCTTTTCTGTAGTGACATGTTTTTTGGTTGGATAATTAATGTGATAGATTAGGAAATTTTAGTTGGTTTTTTACTGTTGTAGTGTGTTTATGTTGTGATCAATTTAGCTTAGAGGATACTGAACCTGCTAGATAGAAGTTTGGATTTTCAGATCATGTTAGAGGACATGGTTGTTGGGATGATTGTTGTAGGAGTTGGTGTTTTGGTTACAATAATGAACTGAACTGAGCTTCAGTTTTGGTGATTTATCTAATCAACAAGCTTTAATGTCTTAATGTATGACATGTTAAAATGAGAAAATCGGGCTGTCTGAACTGTGATAGCTCAAAGTCACCAGCAATATGCTGCTGGTACACTTATTGTACCTTCAGGCATTGTGTATATCTGTTTTAGTGTTTTATGAAGGAACTGTTGTAGAAGTTTAGTTTTAATGAGTGTGATTAGGTGCAGACAATTAGGTTTCTTGTTTGTCTTTTGCAGTTTAGTTATTCTGGCTTCCTAGAGGATAATTAGTAACAGAGAGAGGACAATTTTACTATTTTATCTTCACTTGCTCTTTATGATGACTGGCTGACTTGATGGCTGAGATTTAGTTAAATCGTTGTGCTACTGCTGACATTTTTGATTACTATGATAGGTAGACTTCTTTTTTTTGTGTAAGTTCCTAATAGATACTTCAAACAGAATCATTACTATGATTGTTTCAATGATGTGGGGATAATAACATGTAGTTTTGTTTATGCTGCATCTGAAGTTGATTGCATTGTCAACACCCTCGCAAGTCCGAACCCTCTGTGTTTTCCAACTTCCTACAGTAGTTACTTTTGTTTATACGATTGTGAATAAGAATCCGTACCTGACTCCTCATTTATTTTAGAACCTCATGTTAATCTGCCTCATCTTCATATGTGGACTAAGTTTTTATGTTGATTTTGTTTGTGTAGGTGACAGGAGATGACGGTGCAGCTGCAGGTGTGAAGCATTCTTTCATTGATCTAGCAAGACAGTTTGTTACTGCAATGTTGGTTTTGGATACCTGGCAATACTTTATGCACAGATACATGCATCACAACAAGTTCTTATACAAGCATATTCATTCTCAACATCACCGGCTTGTTGTGCCCTATGCATTTGGAGCTCTTTACAATCACCCTGTAGAGGGTCTTCTCCTTGATACAGTTGGTGGGGCTTTATCTTTTCTCCTCTCTGGTATGTCTCCTCGAGCCTCCATATTCTTCTTCTCCTTTGCCACAATCAAAACAGTAGACGATCATTGTGGATTATGGCTTCCCGGGAACCTCTTCCATGTACTTTTCAGAAACAATACTGCTTACCACGATGTCCACCATCAGCTTTATGGAAGCAAGTATAACTTCTCCCAACCATTCTTTGTGATGTGGGATAGAATACTTGGTACCTATATGCCTTACTCATTGGAGAAGAGAACAGGTGGGGGCTTTGAAGTACGACCTGTAAAAGAAGTGAAGGATATTTGATTCTTACTGAGGAACACGAATGCACTCGAATCAATTGTACCAGTATTATTCTTTTCCTCTCAGGGAACCACACTGCTTATATTTTGTATATACATATATGTTGTGCCTTATTCTTTTGAGTTCCTTCTTGAATGAGTGTATGGAATTGAGAATTCTTGTACCAACAGTAGCTCTTGTGGTTTCAGTCGTTACAGGCTATGTTGTTATAAAGTATTTTTGAATTTGGATCTGATATGGAACCACTGCCATTTTTACTTTATTTGTTTCTAATTCCTGTACCATGCTTGATCAACACTGGTGATGCTTTATGATTTGTTTTGCTGTTGTAAAGACATTGCAGCTTTTGTGGGTTTTTGTTTTTCTGTTGGAGACCATCATCATATGTGGAGAATTAATCAAAACATCCTCCCTTTGACACTGAACGTACCTTCTTTTACAGTTCAGTTTGTCATGCTGTGAACCATGAAATCCTATATACCATTCTATATGCAACCGACACCGTTTGTATTTGTCATTTCTGTTTTCCAACATGGTAAAGTGGTCCACAGTCGTTACCTCGATGTAATGCTCGAGATGTAACCTATTACCTAACAAGATGATTTGGTATGCTGCAACTTTTAACACTATAGTCTCTGATCTAATACAAGACTTGCAACTAGATCTGCTCTTCTCACCCACGAAACTTGCTCCAGCTACAAATTCGGCACAACCATTCATTCCTTTCAATAGCATTTATGACACAACAGCCACCTCCTTCCTGAGTTACACACCATGATCATCATCATCCTTGCACTATTGTACATAGCTATCGGCTTTGCTGTATCTTCTCGTGGCAATATGTCATGGTTACTAAAACTTATATCTTCGCTTGCATTCCACATCATGACTCATCCCCCATGAGAGCAGAATCGGAATGTTTCTAAAGCAACTTTGTGCAAAGGACTTGCTGATGGAAACTCTCATCTGCATTACTCTACACAATTATCAGAGCTTTGATATATAAACGGAAGCAAAAAGATCAATCCCACATCATTTGGTTAGTTCCTTTCAGCTTGTTCCTTTCTAAATCCAAAATGGCGGTCCAGGCTAACGAAAATTTGATTATATAAAGGTTTATATCTTTGTCACTGTATTGATTAATAAGGAGGTTCAAATTGATGGGAGAAGTCTGCTTATCCTCACGGTTACAGATTGAAATGCATGTGATTGTTTCAGTGGCAGCGTGTCGTTTTGGACGACCTTCCTTGCTTTATAATTGAAAGCTGGTCATCAAATAGCACTAAATTATTGATGGTATTATTCACACAAGAGTTTGGAGCTTTTTTGAGTTCATGCAGCAACACATGTAAGACCCTTCTGTTTTTTTCAGAGTTGAACTTTCTTTTTAGAACCTATGGAATCTTACATGCCCCAGAGGGGCCATAACTAAGACAATTTATAAGTGATAGGTTTCATGAGCTGAATAACAAAAGGAAAACAAACCTATCCTATCCACTACAATCCGATCATCAATGTTGATGGGGAGCTTTTTTTGGTAATACAACTGAATTTGCATCAGATTTATATGTTACATATGTATGATAGTAACATAATGACAGTAAAATACTGATACATGATTATGTTACTGTCATTATTTTTGTGATGGGGGTCGAATTTGGGATCTACTCTTGCTCATCGACAATCCAAAGAAGGCGATAATTGACTATCTAGAGCTCTGTATTAGATGTCATCCGTCGAATGTCGTCCTCAAATGGTATATAGACAAAATATTTGACAACTCAATGTTCCAGTATTATTTACATTTTCTGAAGCACTGAAAGTGGGATGTTGTGTGGCCTCAAGATTGAATCCACAAAAATACAAGAACAAAAAAAAGCTAGATTTGTTGGATTCTTCTAAGGATGTCATGGAAGAGGAAGCACCAGTACAGTAAACTTTGTTTCTCTGCAGTTGCACCAGCAACTTGCATGAGGAAGCTTCATTTCTCTTGAGTTCAGAAAGGGCTTGGCCAAGTTGTAGTATGAACTCAGATTGGAGACAAAATTAGGCAGAGCCCTTATGAACAGAAAAAGGATAGAATTTCATGTGTTTAAAACTTTGGACTGTTTTACTTCTGGTGAGAAAAAAGAAAAAGAAAAAGTAGCATCATGAACCTTATTATTAAAGAAGCATCGTATTCCATGCATTTGAAACTTTGAACTGAGTTACTTCTGATGAGAAAAGTGAGAGTAGCATCATGAACACTATTGAAGAAGCAACTCGATCTTTTAAATTAATTGACCACTATTATGATCAAACATGGTAGAGAACAATCAATATGATCAAGTACAAGCTTAAGAACTAGTCTATATCCCTACTGCATGAACAATAGATGAGAAGCATGTGGTGAATGTGCATGAGGAAGCGACCGTGGCGCAAGTGCATGTTGCCCCTGTACTCTGGTGTCAAAACCTGTCAACTTAGAGGTTGTCTCAGCTTGAAACCGTGTTGATGGCATGAATGGCATTTCTGGCTTGCGAGGCATCATCTGTGGGTCAATAATGGTCTTCTGGTTGTATGGTCTATGCGCATTTGTCGCCACATTCACTGATTTCTGACTCTTGCAGCCTAGCAGAACAGTGGAACGATGCCTGATTGGCACCATGTCTTTGCTCATTCTAGCTGCTTTGGCACTTGTTTTGTTGGTTGGACTTGGCCTGACAAAGTCTTCACAATCTGACATGGCAGAGCTGAAATCTGCAGCACTGGCAGTGGCCACATCCCACTCTATGCTTGCCTCACTCGGCGCATAACAATGTGTGGGGGTGGCACAACCATCTGATGCTTGCCTTGCAAGAAAAGGGTTGTTTTTCCCTGTCAGGCTCTCAATCTCAAACAGGTCTGAACTTGCATCACTGTCTGACTCATGAGTGTAGGTACCACCTGATTTTGCTGCAGGAAACTCGCCATCCCAAGACAGCATTGTTAGCCTTTTCTCAAGGCCTAAAGCCTTTTTCCTTTTTTCTAACACTGGAGAACCAAATACCTCTATAGACTTCCTCACTTTCTCATCTTCTATTTCTTGTAAGTTAGGAATCTTGATAGGCAAGTTACTCACCGCAACAGCTTTTGAATCGGGGAAAGTAAAGCAGTTTTCTTTGCTCAAACCAGTTCCCAGCTTCTCGATCTTTTCGTTGTTCATCAATATCTCCTCCTTCACCCATGAATCCGGGGTTTGTTTAATTTTGACGAGAGCTTCACTAACAAGGTCCAGACTTTGTTTAATGTGGGGTCTTGTGACTCCACAGTTGGCATCATTCTGCTTGAAGCTGATTTCACCAACATGTTCTTCATTAATATCAACAGAATTCTTATCAGTGCATGAGCAACCAAGAGCTGCAAAGAAGCTCTTCCTCTGTGCCTTGTTGCTGCTTGTCTTGTTAGTCCTATTGGGCTTTCTTGAACCACTTGTCAGCAGTGCACTCTGGCTGTTCCAACTTGCTTCGGAACGAACGCTTGGAGTTCCATGCTGTTGTTCCTTTAGCTTCATGTGATCTAGATTAACTCGCTGCTGCTGAACCAAGGAAGTTCTATTACTACAAGTGCTGCTTGAACTTTTTGAGCTATCCTCGTCCATCACCCCATTGAAGTATTTTTCAGCTCCAAATACTCCAATTTCTTCCTCTTCTTCCTTCTTTCTAGTTCCCGAGCGCTTATGCTGATCTCCCTTGGAAGGACTGATGGTTGTGATGAGTGGACTGAGGTTGTGTTGGCCGGACTTCTGATCACCGAGTTTACGTAGAAAGGTTTCCTCATTAGTACTCAAGTATGAAGAAAAGGAGGCGTCTCGGATGTTAGAGGTAACCATAGCCATGGAAAACTTAAAACTCTTTCAAAATAGTTCAATGCAACAAAAAGAAGACCCCCAAAAAGGAAATGAGAATCTGATTTCTAGAGGCTAGGGAGTACCAGATAGGCAAGTACGTAGCACAAAACTACAAAAGGAAAAATGAAAAAGACCCAACAGTAGAAGCTTTGCAAGAGCAATATATATTTGATAAAGTGGTGTCTTAGGCAGGTACTACTGTAACAGAGAACCCAATAAGAAGGAGCTGGTTTTAACTACTCAGGCCACAAAATGAGCTAGAGGAGTGTTGCATTGAAGAAGAAGAAACCTTGATAAATTAAGAGAGGCTTGATAAGATAAGGCTGGGTAGGAAATTGAGGAGTGTAGATGTATATGTAGGCTCATGCAGTATGCAAAGATGTTAAAGAGGGTAGGGTCATGTGTTTGTAAGTCTAATTGACCAGAATTGTCATTTTTTTCACAACAGCAAATTCATTAATACTTTCTTGACTGACATTCTTATCAGCTTTGCCATACCACAGCATGTAATTTGGATCCATATTTTCAATATTTGTGGATGTGGTATCATGATGCTCTAGATCTCAATCATTCATGTTAGGTGTGCAGACAATTGAATCACGTAACAGATGAGATTTGAGACTAAAAAAGAGGGAAGACTTAAGTATGTTTGAACAGTCTTAATTTCGACATGACATTGATAGATGGTAAATCAGGACCGCACGGTGCAAACTTGCTTTGTACTAATTGATCGTGTTAAGTCTTAACTTGCATTCTAAGAAAACAAACATGTCAGGTGCAGGATCATATGAAGAGTAAGGCCCAAATGAGCAAGTTATTTATGTGTCTGTTTGCTGTTGGGAAGACTACTTCATGACAGAGAGAATTTCTGAAAGAGCATCTACCAAACCTACAGATATTTCGTCGGAACCTGAAGCCTGAACACCATTCATCTGTCGAGAAATAATATATGCATCAATAATTGGTTAACAGAGGATGAAAAGATTCCAAACAAACCCTTTGAGAACTCTTTTAATGGGAATAATGGCCTAACTCTATAGGTTTGATCAGACTTCAATCCTATCTCTAAAGGCTTGATCGGACTTCTGTCCTAACTCTATATACTAAACGACTTTGCATATTACACGAAGACTATGTGCTCCTGCTTCAATTTCTAACCAACAACACTCCTTCCATTCCAATCCATCACTATCTGTACATTAAATTCGAGGATATACCAACAGTGTCTTTGATTTTGAGAATTTTAGTCCACACAGTTTTACCATGAAGCGGCCAGACTAAACCAGCTTCACAAGTTCAACCAAAAAAGAGCCAAAGCAATTGCTAGTGGCTTTAAATCGCTACAAGGCTTGAAACAAGTGCTGTGCTAAAAAGTCGACGTATTTTAAACGCATACAATAACTCAAGACAGTTTATAAAATGAATGATACTGTGAATGATACAGGCATTAGCTATGTAGATGATCTTAGCTTTGTCTAGTTATAAGTTTTACTACAAAGAAGCATGGTCAAAGATGATTGCAAACATAGCTTTGTGTACACCCTCCTCCCTAGGAAGTGCGCTCGGGCAGCAAAACTGCTCACTGGAATATTTCACATCCGAGTAGGGAATTGTAACAGAGGCCATTGCCAGTTTAGAACCCTGCGATGCTCCTCAAGGTTTCGTTTTGAGTATTTCATTGTGTGGATGTGGAGTTTCCAACCCAGTACTGCTTGACGGCAACCAATACCTTCTCTGGAACAAGGGGACCATCTTCATGGTCCACCATTTTGGTGTCCCACCTCATCCCTCTAACAATCTTGTTCACCTTAATTAATACATCAACTTCATCGCGGAATATGACGGCACCTTCTGGCCTCAAAATTCGATCCATCTCTAGAAGAATGTCTTCCAAATTGCATCTGCATATGTTTAAGATAAAGCTGATGAGTTGCAGAAGCAAAAAGGAAAGAATAAGTAATTAAGTAGACATTAATATTGGTCCATCAAAAAAATAATATATCCAATAGACATGGGGCAAGTTTGACATCCATATCAGCACTTAAACAAGTACCCCTCATTACAGGAACTCACAGGCTAAAGATGCAAAAAGAATGATTCCACAACATCACACTCATATCTTAATACGACAAGTAGAAAAGTAGTTGGCATTAAGTGTAAACTTCCTCGAAACTCAACCACATTCAGTGCAGCAAAAGCACGATGCCTTGTATAGTCGTTAGGCAAAATGCACACGAAAAGTACTTCGGGGTCTATGAATATTTTACTAAAATCTACCCTGTAGTGAACTTGTTCAACTCAATCTAACAAGGCAGGCCAATGAAATAGTCTCTAACAAACATCCCAACCACAACACAAAGGTAGAGAGAGCCCAGATCGGAAAAGGCTAAACTAGTTGAGTATCACAGGCTCATAGTACCCTCCTACAATCAGCTTAACACTTCTCACTGAGTATGGAGCCACAATTGCTCTAAGGTAATATCTCATTGTGTACTGGTTATCCCATAAATAATTCAAAGATTGTGCTAAGGTCTTGTCGGTTTTTTTTTTTTTTTGTAAAATAGTCAACGCACTTTTTTTGTATACTGTTTTGACATATTTACACCACATCCCTCTGACAAGAGGCTAGAAAAGTACACATAAGAAAACCTAAAATAGATAATTGATGGAGATACTTACTTGCCATTGTACATACTGAAAACACCATGGGCATGAATGAGGTCATATGTCCTTGGGTATGTGGAGAAACCTTCACACCTGGAAGAGAATCAACACAGGCAAAAATGACTGAGCTATGAACAAATAAGTAAAAGGTGGCATCGTTCAAGGATATCATAATTATTTAGCACCTCATAGTACACAGAACCCTGCAATACAATGATGTAATCCAGGAAACAAAACTACTATAGTTCAATAGATTTTTTAATTTATACTTCCAACATCTTTTCAAACAGACCCTACATGAACATCCAATTACACAATACTCTTTCATATGATTCAGCAGACAATATATAATACAGGCTAATTTGAAAGCATGGCCTATGGAATGTAACTTCACACTGATGATCAAATAAAGGTATGCAACAAAGCAAGCCGAAATATGATACTTTAGAGAGGAGAGCATGCAAACAGGTAAGAAAAGTTCAGACTAGGTACCAGTCATGATAGATTCCAATCAATCCTCGCTCATACACAACACCCAAAGTATTTTTCTCAGCTATAGTGGGCACCACATTCATGACCCACAATTTTGGAGATGTAATTTGTGCAGCAAAACCACCCAAACCAGCATTCATATCCATAACGTTGCGATACCTTCCGGAGTCGAGTAATTTGTTGGTTCTTTTATAAGCACTAACATGCTTCTTCCATGTTTTGTTATCTTCCAAGTAGGACTCAATAGAAACTCCAGGAACTGATCCACTAGCAATTCTAGGTGGTACAGCATGAAGCCTTTCTGGAAATGGCTTCAATTCTTCAGCAACTTCGTCAGGATATGGTGTTATACATGCCTCCATTTTCTTATACCTAATAACCACCATAGAAACCAAGATAAGAAAGTCGAAGTAGTCTGTTAACTTAAACTGATGGAAGACACAAATGTGAGATTTTGTGGATCAACAAAACCTAAGTAATAACACCAATACTATTTACATTCTTTATAGTAGGGTATCAGGGATGCTGGCATTTGCAACATAAATCAGATGCAAGTAAATATATAAAGCTCGAAATAATATCTATCAGTTTCTTTTATCAATAAATATAGTAAAATACCAGACGTCATCTGCTTCATTAGAGCTGCAAAAGGTAGCTTGGGAGTCATCCTGTCTGCTGCTACATGAATCAGGATTCACCCTCTTCTGCCAAATGGCGGTTTCACCCTTCTCGGACTTCTTCTCCCAGCAAAGAAGTTTAGCAGCTTCTTCAATTTTCCTCTGTTCCTCCTCAAGTTCCTCCCTGGGACGCTGCCATGATTTGTAGTTATTCTTCCAATTGATTGGGGGACCTGAAAGCACCCAATATCCCCCAGGCCTAAGGACTCGATCAACTTCCTTGAGATATTTTCCATCTGTACATTAGTTCAAGAATTTAATGCCACTGCTGTTTGGTAGATATCAACAATCCATCCTAAGTATTAGGCAATTATTTTACTTTTATAAGATCCTGAGTATCTAGCATTTAAATTCTCACCATTTATTCCCCATTGAATTAAGCAACGGGAACAGTGAGCCATGTCAAAGGCTCTGGATGGATATGGCAGCTTTATTGTGCCCAAAACACCAATTACTGCAGGCACACCCCTTTCAAGAGCAAATTGTACCTGTGCTTCATGTGAATCTCTTGGTGCAAATGACATGGCAAGAACATTTCTGCTCAACAAATATGCACCCCAACTGGCAACCTAAGGAAAAGAGTGTCTTTGTTAGCATCATATGGGATAAAAAGACAATGTCAAAAATCCTCTCAGAAAAGAAAAGGAAATTAATGGACGTATGTCACGGATAAAGAACATACCCCGCATCCAGTGTCCAGCGCAGTTCTAACCGTACCATTCTCAATTGGTATCACAGAAGCAAGCTGATCAATATATTTATCTGCCCCTTGAGGGAACTGTGTCCCCCCACCAGGGAATCTAAATACATTACCCTCATACTGGATCCAGTTCTGGATAGCCTTCTCAACAGTCAAGCTCTTATACGGTGCATTAGCATATGGCACATAGTCACGGCTCTTTGGCCACGAGAATGGAGTCACATATCCCTTTGGCGCTGGAATGAGGCAATGCAGCTTCTCTTCCTCGGGAGGGCAATGCCTCTCTCGATAGTTCATATCATCTCTCGGAAACGTCATTGCACGCTTCTGATCCTGGCACGGCGTGTAATCAGTGTAACGAGGATGACAAGGCTTAAACACTTTAGGCGGATCGGATCCGATCTTGCCAGCTTCACCGGCATGATGGGACTCAAAACTCAAACTCGAGAGCACACTGCAGTCGGTCTTAGCGTTGGTCATCTCTACAGCAATGCCGTCCCCCTTGCCAAAACCACTCCTCTGCCAAGCACCCAAAATATAGAAAAAACAGCACAATCCGGCTACGATAAAAATCTGTACAGAGCCCCTAGTCCGCCCATCGTTAGTTTTCGTAGCCATCTGGAGCCTGCAAAAATAAGTTCACATCTCATTACCAGTTCACCACATAAAACCTCAACCTCCAAATCCATCACAAATCTATGCTTAACTTAAAGCTACATAACCAAAGCAGTGACTTAGCCACACTACAATAACAGCAAAATTACTTTACAGATCCAAAATTAACCACATTTAACTGTATCAAAGCTTAAATAGTAAAATTAAACTTAGAAACTTCAATAAAAACCGAAGCGTTCTTTCTAAGCAAGCTTACAATTAAAGAAGTAAAACAAAAGCTGAAAACCAAATAACGAATTCGGAGATTGAAGAGATTGAGGGACCAAGAGTGATTAAGGGAGGTGATTAGTGATTAAGCAGATAGTAAAATCAGATCGCATACCAGTCGCATAAAGCAGGCCCAGATCTACAAAGACCTATCAGTATCAGCGAACAGCAAAAAAGAGAGAGAGAGAGACTCTTTTCTTTCTCTATGTAAAATGATGAGCGAACAGCTAACACTACTAAGTAGTATTTAAGAATGAAACGACGTGTCGATCAGTTTCTGGGAAATATAATGATAAAAGACATTCAACATATATATGGGGATTTGGATTGTGACGCCATTTTCGTCTCTCTTTTTTTTAAGTGGAAAATCAAAACAAAAATAAAATACGACATGAGATCACGGTCTCAACCTGTTATTAATGGAACTCTAATAATTTGCTCACTTAATACCTACCCTTTTTCGTACGCAAACTCAATTATATATATATTTAATTTTTTCGGTTTTAACCGTGCACCATCAATAGCCGATAGAGACTGAGTTGGCAAGTTAATATCGAGTTAGATACGTAAAGAGCTTAATACTGATTACTTTTGTTGATTTGTACTAGAAACAATTTTAAACTGACTCGAAAATCGTATTAGCGTGAAATATTTTGTTAGTTTTTTCTAAAGAAATGTAGATAGGTGTGTTATGCAAGAGCATTTTTTGGATCATGTACTTAAGATTCCCTTTTTTCTTTGGGAAAAGATTTACTTAAGATCCTTTTTCGAGTATGATTTGGACTTATTATAGTGGGTTGATTGAATGTCTGTTGGTGATGTTGGGCCGTTGTCAGTCGGGTGGGACCCACGCGGCAATTTACAGTGGGCAAAATCAGATCTGGTATCAAAGGCAAAGTCATTGACATCAAGGCCCACACCTGGCCCATACTTGGTAGTTTTTCCTTTCCTCTTTTGCAATGGTGTTTAGGGTTTTAGACAACCACCAAATTTGGTGCATCTCTAAATCACCAGATTTGATTTATTCTCAGGGGATTGAAATTTTCCATTACTAATACTCAAATAGCATGTCTTTGGTAGAGTGAGAATAAGACTTAGCAAGCCAAAAGGGTTGATGAGAGACACAAGAGATTGCGATGTCAAAATCGACATGGCCGTCAGAAACAAAAACGAATTTAATTTAGTAAGTTTCAAGAATCTTATACCACCTACTCATAAACGTTAATGATCCGAATTCCGTTTTGTTTTCAGATTATGATTAAAGTAGAAGTTCTTGATGACCACCCTGTCTCATTACCATTATTAAAGAATCAAACTCATTATCATAAGGATTGTGACTCCACCTCTCTTTGTTATTTTATATGCTACTTATATTCCGTATCGTGCTTATGATACAAAATTGATGTTGAGCACTTTGTGGGTTCCAAACCAGGCCTGAATAATTTTGCCTGATTTAGATCAGATCGAGGTTAAAATAAGATGGCAAGATCCCACTTAAACATGCTGCTATTATCTATGGTACAACAAAAATCAAAGTCAGCTTTCCACATGAATACATCTTATCTACACGAATTTTTCTATAGAATGACAATTCTTATACACAAGCCGGATAGAAGACATTATCAAGAAGTTGTTGATCATTTTATAGTAAAGATGAATGGTCGTATTACATTTGGCAACATATTAAGGTTCGGACTGGATCATAAAAAACCTATGCAGCACGGACACGAGTTCGAGTGTCCAATACGGATACGATTCGATAAGCAGACACGTCAAAATTAATTTAAATAGTATTAAATAATATTATATATATATATAATTAAAAAAAAATAAACATAAGCAAAATAGCCCATCCATATACATAATTTCATTATGCTTCAAACCATATTCAATCAAGTTACCAAAACACTCGAATGCTTCATCACCATGAACCATTCACGGACAACCCAGTATTGATATCACATCCCTCTCATGCATGTTGTTAAAAACCAGCCTAGCTTCAGTTATGCAGCCACACTTGGCATACATGTCCAAATACAGACCCAACTCCATTCTGCCTTGCTATTTAAACCAATCAATCCACTTCCCTCAATATAGTGCCCCATACTAACCAGCGTAACGTCATTCGGCGCCAACCCACATCTCCCACAACCATTTTGTCGAACAATTTCTGTGCAATCTCAAACTTCCCAAATTTATACTACGTGTCAGTAAGCGAGTTTCTAACAAAAAAATTATCTTCGCAACCGAGTTCAGTGACAACTCAATTTACTAATAATGAAGATCAAAGATGAGCGGTCTAACCTCAGCCAGTTTGGTTCTCAGCTGCTGTGCAATGTCAGACGAGAGAGGAGCAAAGACGAAGACGAGAGAGCGGAGCGGAGACGAAGGATTTGTCGGAAATAGCAGAGCGGAGACTTGACGGAGCGAAGACCAGGACGAGAGAGAAGAGTGGATCGAGCTGAAGAATCAAAATCCCTAAACCCCCAATTTGAAGAGTAAAAGACAGAATTACCCCCGTGTCCAACACAATTTGGCGTGTCTAAGCAGTGTCGAAATCTCAGTTCGCGTGTCCACGCGTATTTGGACGAATTCTGGCGTGTCCGTGCCCAATTCGTGTCGGACACGCGACACGCAACTTGTAGAGCGTATCCGTGCTGCATAGTAGAAAACACAATATTGTAACATATCAAATTTAGAAGAATAAAAATCACGAACTAATATATATACATATATATTCAATCACATGAAAGTGAAAGAAAGAATAATCTAGCTCACAAGTGTTTACTTTATATTTGCAACAGTTTCAGTAAATCTTATTGAAGTCTAACGTAAACACACATTAAACATAAGTAGATCTATATCAAAATCATAGATCTTAACCATATACATAATATCGTGTCTTTCGGTTGGGCTGCAGTTGCTTAGCCCAAAGATTTATGTTATTTTGGGCCTAGGCTCCTATGCAATAGCCTTATCCTATGTTCCAGTATCACCAGTCTTTCCACTACTACTACTATTCTTCTTCTTCTTCTTATTATTATCTTCATGCTCAAGAATCAAGTGGTTTGTTGAAACCATTTCCATTTGATCACCAATGGTTTATACCCTCTTCACATCTCTAGCTCAGTCTCCTCTTCCCACTTTCTCAAAACCCTCCAGAACATTCCTCAAACGAACCCACACCCTTTTCCTCAGTGCCCACACAAACCACCTCTCATGTCTCAGAACCACCACGCCGCCGCCTCCTCATGTCTGCTTCTCCAGCTCCCCAAGAAACCCCAAACCCGATTTCCAAGATAAGGTCACCACTTTTTTCAGCTTTACCCAGTATTAAAATTCAACTCAATAATCAAAAAAGTAATTTCTTTTTTTTTATGTTATTGCAGGAAAATGAAGGGGGATTGCAGATTTTGAAGAGGTGGGATGTGCCCTGGGAGTGGCAAACAGTGTCACTGACATCACTGGCTTGTGGGCTGAGGTGAGTTTTGTCATTTTGAGTTTTTATCAGTGTTGGAAATTGGTTGCTGAGTTTTTGTTTAGTTTGTGGAGATTGGAGCAATGTTAATTTTGGCCCAGGCAGTTTTGTTTTGACAGGATTGGTGGAGGCAGCAGTTGTACCTTATTTGGGATTGAACATTCAGGATTTGAGTTTGGATGAGAAGGCAGAGTTTCTCTTGGTTGCTCAAGGGTATGCATTATCATGTTTTACTTCTGTTTTGAAATTTGTACTTGGAATTTTTGCCTTGGTTATGTTGAAAGTCGAGCGATGGTCACATGTAGTGTGTGGTTAGGTTCAGACTTCAAATTGTTGGTCTCTTATATTGCTTGAAGTGAAATACTTAGTTCAAATACAGTTCTGGGTTGATTTTGTGTATTTTGAAATTCTCAAGGGTCTAATTGGTTCTGTTCGTGTTTGGGTAGTCTTACGACTGCAGCTATACTTGGAGTTCTGTATACAGTAGCCAGCACTTTCCAACCGCTGCCTCAAGATATTTATCGCTATGGTACTAGTCCTTTCTAACTTGGTATATATATTTCAAATTCTAATTCTTCTCACTTAGGGCTGATTTTTTTAAACAACGCCGTTGAAAAGATTGCCTGTTGAACCATTAGTTTGCTACTTGCTTCAATCAAATAAGATATTTCGGATGCATTAATAATTGCAAAACTTAAATGTCAAAGCTCGTTTTTGCATGACTTTGGTTCATTAAGCCTCTATAATGTGATCCATTGAGTTAATCTGTTAATATAAGCTAGTACTGTTGCAGATTGGAGGGAACCATTCAGTCTAAAGAGTGGGTGGCTTTTGTGGGCTGGGGTTGGTCTCGTTGGTGCTGTAGCTGCTGTGGCATTGACAGGGGCAGCCACATCCTTTTTCAGTGGGGAGACCCCACAAAGAGAGGTTTGGAGTTCATCTGATAATTTTATTATTCATTATAAAATGCAGTGGACTCAATTCCCTTATTCTCTCGTCATAGTGAATTGTCACTGAGTTGATGGGAGAGGATTTAATCTTTATTTCTTTTCTCTTGGTTTCAGAAGGACGCTCTAGTTAGTTTGCTCCCACTAATTGGATCGTCAAGTATTAGGTACTTTATATAAGATCTTTGTTTGTAAATGTCCTGGATTTATTGAATGTATTGACTCTAAGCATTGTAAAACTTTCATCATCACTGGGACTGAGGATTCAGCAGAGTAGATTAAGCTGTTCTTGATCTTCATTGCAGCACTGCTTGCTTGTTAGGCATCACTGGGGTTTTTGCTCCACTTCTTGAGGAAACTGTTTTCCGCGGGTTTTTTATGGTCTCCTTGACTAAGTGGTATGTTGTTCTTTCGTTTTTCAGAATTACATAACACGTCTGCAAGTAATCATCTGTTCTGTACACCGCCATAAAGATACATGATAGTTCCGTTTCCCTGAAAACATTTCTTCAATTACTCGAAAAGTTATCTCACTAATGACGTGCCCTGAAATATTTTCATCACTATCAGAGTTGAAATTACTGTCTTGAAAACTAGAGAGGGAGTCATTAATAACTAGGAAACCAGATTGGTTCACTACTACAACTGAATGCAGAAACAGTGGCGTGAACTGGACTGTTCAAATAATAAGATCCTCTCATAAGAAAGTTGTTCTAAACTTCTAACAGATTATCCAGTGAGTCAGTCTTGTCAATGACTTGATTTGCCAGTTGAGTGTGATAACCCTTTTTAGAAGCAAGAGTTGGGTGTGATTACTCTTTTTAGAAGCAAGATTGAAGCATGAATAAGTTTAAAGACTCAGAAATGTATGGGAAAAGAATCTGGTTCCATGGACCTTATGTAATATGTATAGTAGAATGGCCCAAACCATTCAAATGTTTGATACAACTCGTACAAGTTCAGTTGTGTTGGTTGTAGATGGGTTTTAATTCCTTGGTTCAGCAGTTTTAGTATAGTCTCGAAGATTATTACCCATCAACTGGTAATTCCTAAAGCACGAGCATTTTATTAACTTTACAATTCTTATTGCAGGGTACCTACACCAGTTGCTGTAGTAATTAGTGCAGCTGTATTTGCACTTGCACATCTCACTCCTGGAGAGTTTCCTCAGCTGTTTGTACTAGGTAACATGTTTACAGTTTACTATTGAAATCAGAACAAGATTTGAGCTGTACAACACACCCTAGATTTTGGCTCACACATTATATCATGTATAGGCGCTGCTATGGGATTGTCGTATGCTCAAACTCGCAACCTTTTGACCCCTATCACAATACATGCTTTCTGGAACTCAGGAGTTATACTGCTTCTGACCATCCTTCAGGTAACCAAATTTTAACTCTTGTTATGACCTTGTATAATATGAGTCTGAACTATGAATAAGGTCAGAGGAAAACATTGAATAATAATCTCTCTAAAACTGCTCTTCTGGTTGTTTGTATGAGTACAGCTTCAAGGGTACGATATCAAGGAATTGTTGCAGGCAACCTGATACGAGTATATTTCTTTTGCATATATGAAAGGAGCATTGTCGTAAGGTGAAAAAAGTTAGATGCTTAAAGGCCTGCAAGGATAGTAAACTTGCTAAATTTCAGTATATAAAGGATTTGAACCTAGTTTCAGCCCCAACAGTATTGACCCGAAACGTAAGTGCAGACGCGGGTGGATCATTTGTGTTCTGATTTGAGGATGAGTTCGGTACTTCCCATTTTTATATTGTTTTGCAACTTTTGTTACTCTTTGGCTACCACAATGTGAATGTAATACTGTAATAGTATGAGGGAATTTGCTCTTCTTCTGATTTTATGTTTCTGAAATCATATGATGATTCCTACTCAACTGTTGGGAAGTAGTAAAAAGAGAGTTGCAGCACATTTTAATCATCATGGTTTATCAATGCTGAGATCATGACACTGGAAAGTTTCAGGAATCAAACTTGCCCAAAGAATTTGATGATTGGAAGTCGAAGCTTTTCCAAAGAAGTCTAATGCACCGGTAAATACATGCTCTTGAAATTCAAGTTTAAGAACTGTGGATTCAACACCCCAGTACAAGAGGCTCCAAGAGACTATTTAACCCCTTCATCACCGGCCAACAAAGTGACACATGGTTTGAACGGAAACCTAACCAAAGTGATCATTAGGATTTATGCATTGTAGTTCAAAGAAAGAGTAAACAAGTATGATTCATGAAGATTAGGCAGCCTCGTAATGGGTGGGTTTCAATTAAGTGTTGTTGGTAAAATTCATCAACCTTGTTAAGTGGAGTTGCCCCCCTTGACAATTTACATGGTAATATTTATGAAAGAAATTGATCGAAGTAGAGGAGGGTTGATAATGTTCACGTAGAAAGAGGTAATTTTTATATAGATGCTTGAGCTTGAAGAGTTTGACCCAATTTTAAACTTTGGTTGCACGCTTGGGGAAGCAAATCCTAGGTCAATCCACAGACAAAAAGGGTTCCAACCGAGGGTAAGATTTTGGGAGCTTCACTGGGTTTTGGAGTCCCGAGTGTGCCATTTGACTATGTGAACCTTCCCATTTAATACTTGGTACTACTTCACTTCACTTGCTGTCCAACCACTACACATTTTGAGCAAATTCAAGTGTCACAAATTGGACTTCAAACTCGTATTCATCAGATCAGTTTTATGAGAAGGATCCTGGTCCTTTATTTAAGAGAACTCAAATAGTAATTAAGTGCTCTAATTGTTGAAAACTATTTGGTTTTACGCAAGGCAAGGAAGAGTGAGGAATCCCACTTGGTTTTCCAAAGTCCACAAAATCAGTGAAAGTTTTAACTTGCAAATCCTAAATGACCAAATTAAACCCCCTAAATCCTTTTTCACTCAGGAATCTATATTTACCGATCCACACGTATGTATAACACGACCTACAAGAGAGATATGAATACTCAATATTGACATGCAGATCATATGGTTTAGTTACGCTTGCGAATTCAAAATCAGAAATCACTCGCTATGCCCTAACAAGAGGCCGGAGGAACTTTGCTTCATGAATTTCTTCAAACCTCGATCACTAGTATAAATGCTTGAAAGAGTTAAATCAAATAATGGAGGGTGGAATGCACTCTATAAACGTCTACATCCATGCAACAGTTAATTAAAATGAGTAATTAACTAGTTAATTTGATAGCTAGTTCAGTAGTTCTTACATTTGAATTTTGATTATTATCAGCTGCTGCTCTAGCTAGGACCCTTGATTTGTGAATGATATGTGGGATTCACCATTGATGTAATTAACTTCTATTAAGGGGAACTGGTCCATAACTCCAGAAGCTAGATTTGGACGGTCCGAATATGCCAGATTAAGCTGATGATCCAAAAATTGTTATATTGCTTAATCTGACAAAGTCAGTGGAATAGAAACTGTGAGAATGGAATAGAAACGGGATTTTAGGACTCTGAGAAACTAGTATCACGTATTATAATCCTTTTCTTATACACAAGTCCTCTCTCATAGCCAGGACTCCATTTTTAAAATACGTATTGGAAGTTGGTTCAGGTCTACGAGTCCGAAAACGAATTCAAACACCTCAAATTTAATACTTCTCCTTGCTTGGAAGTTTGCTTTGTCTTGATTTGCAGTGGATAGACCAAAAACCCTGTAATTTGATAATAAGAGAAATTAAGATATTTCTTAATCCCTATAAGCTACTGTGATATATGGTATAGCTCCTTGAGATTCCACTACTTGGATTAAGCAAACTCCAAATGAGATTTATTCAAGTCCAAGTTAGCTACTTAGTGAGAAATAATTATAAGAGGACTAGTACTATCTCTCTTAATCGTGTTAACCTATTTTTCTTGACTTCAGGTTTAATTTTCTTGGTAGTTGTTCTTGATTTTGATTTTAAGTGCCTGACCACAGTTTCGAGTCACCAGAAAAGGCGGCTGATCCTTCGGGGGCAGACCCCTCTCCAGGACGCATATATTGGCTACAAATTAAGAGCTAGCAAACCCTCACCGTCAACTTGGGCTAATAATCTTTACTTTCACTCCACCTCTCTTCTCTGCACTTCTTTGTGTTCCTCTTGTTTTCTCAGCTAACTAGCTAGGGTTTTCTCAGTTCAAGACATCTCAACACGCTTGTCTATAGAGTAATAAGTGATCACTAACTACTTCAGTTTCAGACCTTAAGTAGTTCCGGCAAACAGTTTAGGGTTTAGGTAGGCTGCTTTAGAGAAGGAGAGGAACTATAGCGGGTATGGATCAGGAGAGAAGTAGTAGCGGAGATATGAGTGCAGCAGATCAAGATAAAATAGATGAAGTGATGCTGCCAGGGTTTCGTTTCCACCCTACTGATGAGGAGCTTGTTGGGTTTTATCTCAAGAGAAAGATCCAGCAACGCCCTCTCTCGATCGAGCTCATAAAGCAACTCGACATCTATAAATTCGATCCGTGGGATCTTCCAAGTAAGTTTTAACCTAACCCTACTCATGAATATGCATAAGTTTTTATTTCGACCAGTTTGTTCTACAGTAATAACTACTAATTAAGTAGTAACAATCTCTTCCGTTCTTTGCGCGCATATATGTAGAGTTGGCAGCTAGTGGGGAGAAGGAGTGGTATTTCTACTGTCCGAGGGACAGGAAGTACAGAAACAGCACGAGGCCAAACCGGGTCACCGGAGCAGGGTTCTGGAAAGCCACGGGTACCGACCGGCCCATTTACTCGTCGGAAGGTAACTCCAACAAGTGTATTGGGTTGAAGAAGTCCCTTGTTTTCTACAAAGGTAGAGCTGCCAAAGGCTTCAAAACCGACTGGATGATGCACGAGTTTCGCTTACCTTCTCTCACCGACTCCTCAGTACTCCCACCAAAGAGATCCTTCATGGACAAAATTGCCATTCCCGCAAATGTATGCAAAGTACAATGTGTTTCTAACAACATCGATCTTAGTTTCGAAACAGAATCTTCTGCTCATACTTGTGTTTTTGCGCTGAGATTGATCTTATTTACCTCTTTTATATATGTACTTTTAAGGTCAAACATTTTAAGTTCAAAACTATTATTTTCTATTCACAGAGAAACAAGAAACCAAGTTTGTAGTCAGAAATACTAGCAGAGAAACTCAGAACATGCATGAGCAGAAGTAGTTTTCTCTATGATAGAATGACAGACTAATATGAAAGATGTGTACTAACTGAACATGTGTTGTAATTTGCAGGACTCATGGGCAATATGCAGGATATTCAAGAAAACAAATTCTAGTGCGCATCAAAGAGTCATTTCTCATCATTCTTGGGTGTCTCAGACCTTGCCTGAACCAAACACATTTCAAGATCATGTGTTAGGAAGTTCCAGATTAGGTGAACAAACCAGTACTAGCACTACTCAGTATGGTGGTAACAATATTGATACACAACACATCTCAACTTCCACCAAAACCACTACTATTCCCCCAGTAGATTATTATGCTAATAATTCCTACAAAACCTTACACCCATCAATCACTTGCAGTCTTAAACCCTATCATCAGTACTTCCCCATCTCCAACGCCGGAGACTACTTTAACCCTAATTTCACATTTTCACCTCCGGCAGCCAATTGTTCCGTGGATGTTTCATCATTGTTGTCAAACATGTCATCTTCGGTCCTTGGAGATTTTGGGGCAAAGCTGGCCTCGGCTGAGAGTAGTACTACTTTCGACTTTAGCAGTACTACTGGTTCACAGGAGCAACAGTGTAACAATGGCTTCTCCTCATTGACGACATTACCACACCATGACGTGATGCAAGACAACCAGCTTGGCGTTGTTGGGAGTCATGATCACAGCATCGATGCCTTGATGAAGAATATAACGAATCATGTGAACTCGAACTCGACAGAAACAGATGAACATGAACACTGGGAGAGTAGTCTACGTTCATCGATTGGATTTCCGTTCATGAGTAGTTTACCCCAAATGCCTCTGAACATAGGAGGTGGGGATGCATGGAAATCAAACTTGACGTGGGACTCTTCACCATGTCCGAGTGAAATGTCCACTACCAGATGCTATTCTTAGTTTGATTATTATTAGTATTGTTGCATGTACTAATTATCGTTGTTCCTAGCTTTAGTTTAGTTTGCTAGCCAGCTCAACTTTGATGTTATTTAGGAAATTTTGGCTAGTTCTTAGGGTCTGTATCATTAATCAATTAGACTGAATCTCAGAAAGTTGTGATTGTGTTGTTCCTGCTAACATCTCTACTGCCATAACCCTTACCTATAGCAATATATGTTACTACAACATGTCCCAACAATCAGAAATTCACTGAATAAGACGGTTGAAAGTTGAAACATGTCTAAGCCATTAAAAATTACTAACATGGGTAACCTGAGCTGGGCCATGATGTTACTCTTATTGGTCTAGTCTACGTACTGCAAGTGTGCAACGACCTTGGTTGGGACCTCAACACACCACAGGAGTATTGCACCGATTCTCGCTCTGAGAGAGGTACATAGTTGGAATGGCGCATAAGTAAAATGATCATCAGGTTGGAATCTACAGGTCCGGATCTGATCTTGGATTAGTTCAGGTACTGCTAGGGTGAACATAGACCTAAAACACAAGGGCAACGATACGAGTATGTACGTGGAGAAAATATCACAAAGAAGAGTCGTCAGATGATACTGAACTACAATCCCATCCATGAGAAGGTACCTATTCTTGTTCATCAGGGCAGGCCGATCGTCGAGTGACAAAGATGTCGATGAGAATTATAGCCATGCCCCTAAACTATTGCCTGAGGATCCCTATGAGAAAAGCCAAAGTTCGCCTCTGGGCTAAATTCTTTGATGAGAAGGTGAGTACGTGGATGCATTCACTGTGTTTTATAAGATTATGCACGCATGATACAGTTGATACTAACAAAACGATGATATATGTTATCAGATAATACACGCGTAATACGGGGGCGATTTTGAGGAATTTGATTCAAGAGTTGAGCGAAGTGATCAAGATTTTTGAAGAAGAGAGGGATTTTCGAAGAGAGTCCCACCTTGTTCAGAAATTCGTTGGGGCTTCATGGCAACGTGGTTAGCTCATGTGCGTGCAGGTACAAGGCAGTTCATGAGGCTTAGAGCATCCTCTTATAAAGGAGACGCAGCCACCGCATAACAGCATCGTCAACCTTAATCTTGAATTAATCTTGAATAAAATTGGCAAATTTGTCTTCGGCCAAGCAGAGTATCTTTATTCAGTTGCGACATGAGTGTGAAGAAGAGATCCAGAAAAAAATTGAGTAGCCACCCTTCCTTGAGGATGAATGGGAGATTCCCATATTCGTATCCTGCTCAGCTCACACTTTTGTACAGTTGTACTAATATAAGGCTGGCTAATACACACAAATTACAACAAACCCTGCATCATTATTATGGATCATCATGATCCAGTATACCACATGAAAGAAACCTTCAGAGATCACAGCAATGTATTTCTACAGATCACTAGAGGCAGACTCAGCACTTCGCTTTGCCATAGGTGACATGCTGTTTTCCTTTAATGATACTAAAGTTACACAACATTCTAAGTGATAACTATTGCTCCAGGCACTGTGTAAGTTGTGGAAATATGGGGCTTAAGAAGCCTATAATAACTAAACAAGGACATAAGCATTGCACGAAAGCTACTGATCTGTCATTACACAACAAATTGGAACGTATATCTTACCACCAACAGCCAACAAGCAAATTAAAGGCAGTGGATTTCTCAACGAAAATGTACTCAACATAATAACATAAAACAGCAGTACCAAAACACAGAAAAAGAAATTGGAACACCACCAACTACTTTCCATAGCCCACTATAAGCCAAAATCAATCTAGAATCTAATTAAAACTCACTAGAGACTAGACTCTCCATTCAATCAGTGCTTGGCAGCTAGCTTTTCCTTGGCCTTCTGAATCTTCAGCACCTTTTTCACAATCTTTTGTTCTTCAACCAAAAAGGCACGGATGATCCTGCAAAACAGTCATAAAAGTATGTTGTAAAAACCATCCCATAAACATAAAACAGGTCGACTACAAGTCACTCATGCGGCATATCAGTAACATACCTCTCCTTGACAGCAGCTCCTGACAATACTCCTCCATAAGCACGATTGACAGTCCTCCTGTTCCTAGACAGTCTAGACCTCTTGTATTCAGCAGGCCTCAAATGAGGGATCTGCAAGCAAAGACAGCATTGTTAAATTGCTGGGGTTATACTCATAGCAGCAAGACAAATATCATAACCACAATTGTTCCAAACAGAGATGAATCCCCATCAAGTGACAACAACCTACAAAACAGAGCATGGTAGCCAAATGAACCGGAGAAGTATTTATTAGTGGAAACGAATAACAAATCGATATCTGTATTGTGCAAACTGAATATCGAGATTACCAGTCACAACAAAGGGTAACAGTCATTCAGACTAACGCATTCAACTAAACCACTACCGATATCGAAGCTAACAAAAAATGTACCAGGAGACAGGTAACACAGTGCAAGCAAACACACACGGTGATGTTAAATACTGGCAATCAAATCACTCTATGCTTTGGAAACTTGAACATCCCCAACCAAAACCAACAGGGAGTTCACCATTATAAAGCAACAAACTCCACCAATCTAATCCAAACTCAATTTACAACATAAAAAACAAAATCAAAAGCTTAAATTTAACACTAAAGCATACCCCTTGAATCCTCTTGCCAGTGACAGGACACTTGGGCCCACTCGCCCTCTTCTTAGTGGTCTGGTACACTAGCTTACCTCCTATTCAATTCACCATAACAAATCAAAATCAAAAAACCCTAAATTTCAAATTGGAATCCAATTGGTGAAATATGAACAATATAATCGAAAATGGGATCGAATGAATTAATACCGGGGGTTTTGACGATCCTGTGCTGGTTCGATTTGGTGGCGTAGCTGTGACGCGAGCGGTACACCAGACGCTGAACCATCTTCGGCAGTCGACTCTGTGTTTCTCTCGATTAGGGTTTTTGGGTGAAAGAGAAGGCTTTATACGGCTGAGGAAGAAAGGAAAGGTGTTAATACTTATTTGGAGCCCTAGAGATCGTACGGTTCTTATCGCAATCCGCTTTTGCTGTTTCTGTCTGTGGACGGTCCGGATTTAATTCCGAGTTTTGGGCTGACAAAATAAGAAGTTAAAGCCCAACTTATTCCATACAACCTGCAGGCCCATTGCCCATTAAGTGCTGTTTGATTGAAACAATTTCCGGAGTCTTTCTACATGTTTTCATCATGTAAATTCAGAACTTGTTTGTAAAATGAACGATAAGTGATTAATAATAACTGTCCGTGGAGGGAATAATACAAAATCAACGCACACCGACGATTGTTAACACGAACTAAAAAATAAAAAAGAGTATTCGAACATCAAATACTAGACTGCTTACTTGGAACCTCTATCTTCAAATTATTTGGAGAATATGCACTAGGGAAGATGATTCTTTTGGAGCGGAAGAGAATACTTATTGTAGATATAGGAGTAGAAGAGAATAAAAGCCTATGGGAGTCGATCACTGAAAATTAAACCATTATTCCAATAAATGCACTCTGAACTTTCTCAAAGGCTTTAATCTTCTCCACCCATCCATGCATAAATTACAGGTTAGGCAGGTCACTCAACCACTAAGTAGATCGACTTTGCATATCAAGTTAGGCTAGGCCACTCCATTGCCACCAACAAGTTTGCTTTATATATTTGAATCAATTCCCACGTCAATTCAAGCCCTAATGAACTATAGCTAGCTAGTCAACCTGCGTGTATGTGTTTCATCAATCACCTAAAACAGAGCCTCGTTTTCTTTTCCAATAAAGTCATACACTCATAATCTGCAGCAAGTGGAAACCCTATTTACCTCTGTGGATGTCCAAATCACCTACTAACGTCATTGCACATTTGCACCCCATTCTGTTCATGTATATAATGGAGTTGTACCTTTCGGGAATCACGTTACTGATACGGCACAAGAACTTGCCTACACACTAATCTACAAAATGATTTTAATTTGGCTATGTTAATTTCTTTAGATTAACTTGATAATGTCCGAAATTTGATGGAATCGCCTCGATCCATCGGATTAGAGGCTATAAATTGATAATCTATACATCGTAGAAATTAGAGATTATATAAGTATCAGATTTCATTACGTCTCTCGTTTAAAACATAGAAGAATATATAAAGGAGTATCAGATTTCATGTCAATTGTCGTCTCAATACCTCATCTTACACGCGTGTATATTGGACAATGAAGTTTCTTAATCGTTATGCTTATTACTCTATAATGACATTCCAACTGTTTGGTAATGACAAACAATGCCGCCCAAAAAGGGCCATATGCACCGTCCATATATTGTTAATTAGCACAAGGCAAAGGGGCATGCATGATGCAACTTATATTATCATACGAAACTCGAACTGAAAGTAACAACGGCTACTTAGTGGTTTTGTACATGCTATCAAAGACCAAGCACACGTTCGCTCACATCAAATGTGAGGGAATGATTATAGTGTAAAACAAATTATGTATTTATTTATTTACTATATAAAAAAACCAGAATATTACGGGGAAAAAATAATACTAGTTGTCTCAAATTCAAATTTTTTTTTATTTTAAATAAGTAAAACGTAAGGTTATTGATTAGAAATGATATTCGCTCGACAAATACTTCTTATTCCATTTACTCTCTAGTTTAATAAATGGCACAATGTTTTACATACACAATGGCATCGGGTCACATCCTTCATCTTCAGTCCTGCCTCCTGGTCATTAGGAAGAGCAAATCAAAATGCACACCACCTAGTAGTGATTCAATTTCCTTTATTCGTAAAACAAAAGGCTAGATCGATCACCATACTTACAATAGCCGGTTGGATTTCAATTTAACCAGAACGAAACATAGATAGTAACATGACTTCACATGAGGTGAGTGGTCGTGGTCATAGAAACGTATAACTAATTAATTGCTCTGAATTGCACTTACGTTGATTCCATTTCAGCAAGAAGCTAGTAATTCATTTCCCGATTTAATTTCGTCTTAATAACGATCCATTTTCTCAGATTGAGTATTTACACAGATAACGAAAGTCATCAATGACTTCTTCATAACTTACATTCTTCTTTCGTTGAGAAGAAGAAAAGTTTCAGTTACCTGGTGGTAAGGTACCTAAACTCATCTGGTAATTTTCCGGTAACCTACCTTTAAACATACCCAAAACCCAAACTCGAAGGAAAGGTCCAAGGTACTGTTAAGTGAGCTGCTTCATTCAACACAAGTACAGTATTAGAAGCAGCAAATCTGGACTCTCTTCCCTGACAATATCTCTGCATTAATGTAGTTGTATTGTATGACTTATAGTTTTCAAGTTTCATACATATCTCTACTATTGTATTCCCCTTTCATATCTATTTTAATCTGTACTACTATAAATATCCTCCAGATTGAAAAAGAATGCATTTGGGAACTATACCATATCTATTTTAAGATGGTATAAGAGCAATTCTGCTCTTTGCTCTTGAGACCGATACTCATACCCCATATTCCGCTGCCAAAAGTTACCAAGAGAAGAACTCTGTTCTTCATCTTATCAAATACACAGAAAAAACCAGTACCCTACCTAAGAAGAACTCTGCTTCTTCACATTACCCAGTATCCAAATCGTACCAAACTCCAGCTTAAAATCAAGCACGAGTTCATACCCATATCAATTCTCATTACCCATTACCCATAACCAATTTTTCTTTACTCAAGATTGAGCAGAAGCCAATACCAAAGAACACAATTTGTTCTTTCCCGTAACCATTTTGAGCTAGTCGAAACAAAACCAAAGCACATGAATCTTACCTGGAGTTGCTCCTGTACCCAGCAAAATCTGCTCTACCACTGAGCCCCGCACCACCACCGAATCTCATCAAACTCGACCAGATCGAAGCACTATGATTTGACTGTCCCAGATCAAACGTCCTCCTCGACACTCTCTCCCACCACTCCGACGTCCTCGACGCCGTCCCATCCATCGCCGATCCCGACACCGCGCAGTGAAATCTCGACCCATCCATCGCCGATCCCGACACCCACCACCGAGGACCTCTGCAGCCTCTTTGGTATCAGACAGAGAAAGAAGAAGAAGGATAGAATACAGAAAAAAAAAAAAAAAAAAAAAAAAAAAAACAAGTTGTTTATAAAACTGTAGTGCTCCACCCGCTAGGCCCGGTCCAAAGCTGTAAGTTGTTTAAAAAAAAAAAAAAGATTAGATATTTTATCCTTGTAATATCGAGCATACGCGTTCAAAACAACTAGGCTCATCTGATTAATGTGATGTCTAGGTGAAGGATCAAATAAGAGAAAGGTAACCGAAAGGTTGAAAAGTGAGCATTGCTCCACCAAAATCTTAACCCTCATGTTTGACCTGGTCACATTGAAAAGAGTTACCGAAAGTTTGCGCGATAAGCAACACCCAATGATCGAATTTCTCCTCTCTTTACTTAGTAAATATTGAATCATGGTTCTCAATGAATTACCCACCGAGTCATCACACACATCAGCAACCAACTTAGAATCTTGCGATCACCATCCAACGATAATGGCCCCATTGCTCCAGAAAAGTTGGATAGCACCAACTTTATTTCTTGGTCTAAACTCGCCAAGTTGAACATCACCTGTCGACGTAAACTTGGCTATCTCACCGGCAAGAAAAAAGCACCATCAGAAGAAGATGATGAGGAGGGTTATGAAACTTGGGTTGAAGAAGACAACCTTGTTCAGGCATGGCTCCTCAATTCCATGCACAAGGATGTCAGGGGAAATTACGAAAGCCTGGAGACAGCTAAAGAAATTTGGGATGTTGTCAACACTACTTTTTCAGTAGCCCAAGATGATACTAGAAATTATGAGCTTCAAATTGCTTATGTTTCCACTAAACAGAATGGAGCTCCTCTTCATGGCTATTACAGCAATATGAAGAAAATTTGGCAGGAGCTCGATATATTGGATCCTCTCCGACTCAAGGATGCAGATTCTATTACCTACATGGCTAATAGAGTCACCAAGCACCGCGTCTACTTCTTTTTGGCTGGACTAGACCCTCACCTTGATGGGGTTCGGAGTAGATTTTTAAACACTAAGTCATTACCTTCCATAGAAGAAGCTTATTCTCAAGTTAGTGTTGAGCATAACAGACTCCAAAAGATGATGTCTGACATCAAGCACGAAGGATCTGCCATGATTGCTCAATACCAACCACCACATGCCCGTAGCTCTCAACCTTTTTCATCTACATCATCTTGGAAAAGACCACCTCCAAAGCCTATGAGATGCACTCATTGCAATTCCACCAGACATATGGTGGAGACTTATTTTTACTTAATTGGTTTTCCAGACTGGTGGGATGATCACATTGCTGCTCGCAAAGAAGCACAATCAAATGAAGTACAAGAGAAAGCAAAATCAATTCAGCCCCATGGCAATAAGAACCTGAAGAGCTATCGGCCCAAAAGCAGACCTCAAGCCTCCTTGCAAGTTGCTTCACAAGACCAGAGTTTGAATATAGTTTCTGAGAAACCGGCTCATGGTGATTACTCTGGTAACCCCAATTTTGCCTTCATGGGTACATCTTGCTCTTTACTCTCGAATAATGCTGCCTTTAATTGGACAGATATGTGGATAATTGATTCAGGTACCACTGATCATATGACTAATAATTTTAGCAATATTCACCATTTAACTCTAGTTCGCCAATCTGGCGTAACTAATGCCAATGGCGATTCTTTCCCCATTACTGGTGCTGAGTCTGTCACTCTTTCAGACACAATTACCCTTGATACAGTGTTACTTGTTCCTTCCTTGTCTCATAATCTCTTGTCTGTCAAACAAATAACCAAACAACTTTATTGTTGTGTGATTCTTTACCCCTGGTGTTGTATATTTCAGGACATCCGAACAGGGGAAACCATTGGACGGGGTATTGAGAAGGGGGGATTGTACTACATGGAATTGACCTCTGTTGGTAATCGCCGTATCAGTGAAGTGCATCAGATTTAGAAGAAATCATCAACTGATGAAGAACAAATATGGTTATGGCATAAGAGGTTGGGACATCCATCATTTGGCTATCTCTAAACTCTCTTCCCTTTATTATTTCATCATTGCAGACCATTAGACTTTAAATGCAATACTTGCATTTTGGGCAAGAGTCACCGTGTGAGCTATCCTTTGAGCTCAACTAAAAGTAGTGCCCCATTTGATCTTGTTCACTCTGATGTTTGGGGGCCTGGTCCACCAACGCACATAGGAATGAAATAGTTTGTCTTATTTGTTAATGATTGCACCCGGATGAGTTGGATCTACTTGCTACGAAATAAGAGTGATGTTTTTTCAGTATTTCAGACTTTTCACGCCATGATTCAAACTCAGTTCCAAAAGCCCATCAAAGTCCTTTGTACTGATAATGGTGGAGAATATGTAAACAATATCTTTCACCAATATTTAGTTACTCATGACATCATTCATCAAAGCACATGTCCCCATACCCCTCAACAAAATGGTGTGGCGGAACGAAAGAACCGTCATATTCTTGAAACTGCTCGCTCCATGTTGATCGGAGCTCATATGCCTGAATATTTATGGGGTGATGCAATCCTAACTACCGCATACCTCATCAACAGACTTCCTACAAATGCCCTTCAGTCCACATCCAAAGAAAACTCTCCACCACCAAAAACACCAATTCAAGCTCTTGCAAGCTATTTGCTTTTACCACATGTCCATGCCCTTGATCCAAAGATTTTTGGTTGTGTAGCATATGTGCATATCCATCGAACCCAGAGGACTAAGTTGGATACTTGTGCTGAAAGGTGTGTCTTCATCGGTTATGCTTCCACTCAGAAAGGATACCGGTGTTATATCCCCATTGCGAAACGTTCCTATGTTTCAATGGATGTTACATTTTGTGAAGATGATTTATATTTTTCCCTGAAGACTCCTCTTCAGGGGGAGAACAATATTGAGGAAGAGCAGTCTTTAGGGGATTTCTTGGGTTCCTCAGGTCCCGTGGATGACCAAGTACAAGGAAATACTAAGGCGACAAGAATTGAACATGAAGTTGTTGAAATGAGTGGCCAGCTACCAACAACAGAAACAGATACAGATCAGCTGCCAACTCTAGAATTAGCAGAGACGAATGATTTTCCCTCTTCTACTACCCCATCAACACCAATGCTCCCTGAGGATGATCTAGAGGTAATTAATAACCCTGTGTCTGAATTTCATGATAACATAAATTCTTAGCCCAACTCTGAAACAGAACCTCATTTGGTCCCTAAATTGTCATTTCGGAAAAATCAAGGTCAACCAAAAGCTCAGTATGAGCCAGATCCTAAAGCCAAGGTCAAATATCCCATAAACAATTACATGTCCTCCCATAGGTTATCCAAGTCATATGCGTCTTTTGTACTTTAGTTATTTGCTATTGTCATTCCAAATAAAGTGCAGGAAGCTCTATCAGATCCAAATTGGACAAAAGCTATGGAGGATGAAATGGAAGCCTTGCAAAAGAATCAGACATGGGAACTAGTGCCAAAACAAGCAGGAAAGAGAACAGTCGGGTGCAAATGGATCTATACATTGAAGTACGCGGCTGATGGTACACTAGATAGATACAAAGCCAGGCTAGTCGCTAAAGGATATACTCAGACATATGGTATTGACTATAAGGAGACCTTTGCACCAGTAACAAAGATGAATACTATTCGAGTACTGTTGTCATTAGCAGCCAACGTAGATTGGTCTCTAAAGTAGTTTGATGTGAAGAATGTTTTCCTACATGGAGACCTGAAGGAAGAAGTCTACATGGATCTACCTCCTGGTTATTCCCTACCTTCACAGGCAGGAATGGTGTGCAAGTTGAATAAGTCTCTTTATGGACTAAAGCAGTCCCCCAGGGCATGGTTTGGAAGATTCAACCAATCTATGAAACAATTTGGTTACAAACAAAGCAACTCTGACCATACGTTGTTTCTGAAGCGCTGGAAAGATAAAATTACTGCACTTATCATTTATGTTGATGATATGATTGTGATAGATAATGACCCGGAAGAAGTAAAAAGATTCCAAGAACATTTATCATCTGCTTTTGAGATGAAAGATCTTGGAGGATTGAAATACTTCTTGGGTATTGAGGTGGCTAGATCAAATGAAGGCATTTCCTTATCTCAGAGGAAGTATGTGGTTGACTTACTCATGGAGACTGGTTTGCTAGCTTGTAAACCTGCAGATACACCAATAGAGCAAAACCACAAATTAGCAGAATATCATGACCAAGTGCCTACTAACAAAGAAAGATATCAGAGATTAGTCGGCAAGCTCATTTATCTCTCACATACTCGACCTGATATTGCATATGTTGTAAGCGTTGTAAGTCAATTCATGCACGCACCAAGTGAAGATCACATGGATGTAGTGCACATAATTTTGTGTTACTTGAAGGCCAATCCAGGTAAAGGGATCATGTTTTCAAAGAATGGCCACACAGATATAGCTGGATATACAGATGCAGATTGGGCCGGTTCTATTACTGATAGAAGGTCTATTTCAGGTTACTTTACTTTTGTGGGAGGTAGGTTGGTCACATGGAGAAGTAAGAAGCAAAAAGTGGTTGCTAGATCCAGTGCAGAAGCCGAGTATAGAGGAATGGCTCATGAATTATGTGAAATGTTGTGGTTTCGTCATCTGATGAAGGACTTGGGATTCAAACCCGAGTATGCTATGAATTTGTATTGTGATAATAAAGCAGCCAACGACATAGTGCACAATCCAGTTCAACATGACAGAACAAAACATGTTAAAGTTGATCGACATTTCATCAAGGAGAAATTGGAGACAGAAATCATCAACATGCCACATGTACGCACTGAAGATCAACTTGCAGATATTCTTACCGAAGCTGTTTCTGTAAAAGTATTCCACAGCTCACTAGACAAGTTGGGTATGCGAGACATCTACTCTCCAACTTGAGGGGGAGTGTTAAGTGAGTTGCTTCATTCAACACAAGTACATTATTAGAAGCATCAAATATGGACTCTCTTCCCTGACAATATCTCTGCATTAATGTAGTTGTATTGTATGACTTATAGTTTCTAAGTTTCATACATAGCTCTACAATTGTATTTCCCTTTCATACTTAGCTGTAGGTTAATCTATAGTATTATAAATATCTTCCAGATTGGAGAAGAATGCATTTGGGAATTATACCATACCTATTTTAAGAGGTACTATGGAGTTTGACTCACTCGGGAAACGTGTCGGTCTTCTGCTTCTGCGTTAACAATCCCACCATAGCTAAAAAAGGCAACTCCTTTAACTGTTAGCTTCACATATCCCTCCCAAGTCGTATATCCTTTCATTTTCATGCTCTGTTTCACATTTAATCTCCAACAATCTCGCACTTGACACATGTATTTCCTCTCCAACTTTGGCTTTTGATTTTTCACCATCATTAATCTCGCTCTCTGTCTCCAATCGTAGTCAGAGAAAGACTCATCTATGGTGACAATGAATTCCGGTCAGTATTCTGTTTAGCGTTTTTCTCATCATTGAGAGCTTGATTCAGTGGAATATGATGGTTGTCAAGAAGTTTATGGTGCTGAAAACCCAGTTTGATCTCATTAGCAGACGTACGTCAAGCGGAAACATGGTTGGAGTCCTCGGTTCCATTTGGGTTTTTGTCTGCAACTACGTGTTTTTCGTGTCTGGATTCATTAGTAGATACATACTCATCAGGTACGCTCAAGTTAAATCTTGTTTTGCTGATTGAATTTTCAGGTTTTTTATTTGTGTAACTAATCAATGAACGGTTTTTATAATTTTCTTTCAGATTTCAGGCAGATGATCACATAAATTTTCACCCTGTTGTTTGTTTGGAGCATGATCATCAATTTGATGCAATTAGAGAAGAAGAGGTGTGTTTGGATTCTCCCATTACAACAAGAAATGATTATCAGAACAGAGCAGAAACAGAGGATTCAGATCAAAACAGAGCAGAAACAGAGGACTCCGATCAAAACAGAGTAGAAACACAGGATTCCGATCAAAACAGAGCAGAAACAACTTTCGATCAAGGCAGAGCAGATGATTATCGTTTTGTGGAGACCGTCACTGCTGTAAACACCGATTTGTATGAGTATACTTCTAACAGAGTTATCAATGGTTACATGGAAGAACCAAAATCCATGAGCTTTACTGTTAAAGAATTATATGTTGATTGGGGCAGTTCTGAATTCTCTGATGATCAAATTCCTGTTAAAGCAGCGAAGGATTATGATGCTGATCATGAAAAAGCAGTGGAGCCTATTGAATGCATAAAGGCCTTAGAGAATGAAGAGCACGAGGAACCAGTCATTGATCAATACCCTATTGAAGAATTTAGTACTGAGAAGGTTCTGGATACTGAGTCTGAGCTATGTGGGGTTGAAGATGACAATTGCTATGTAGTTTCTGATTCGAAACAAGACCCAGTTAGCTCAAGAAAAGATGAATACGTGGGTTCACTTAACTATCAGTTCTTGATATACAGAAATGTGGTTCCGTATGATGAGGGACTTGAACCACAGAGCTCTGGCTTTCAGTATGATGTGGAAGATCATAGAGTCAACTTTGAAATGGAAGATGACCAATTGCTTGATGTAAGTATCCCAGATGGAAAGGCAGTTGTTTTTTCCGATCAGCGCGATGGTTACGAATCTTCTGATGATGACTACATCGAATTGTTAGAGCCTGAATGGAGAGGTTATAGTCAACAACTTGATCAAGTTGAGGATAGTGTTGAGCATAAAGAGGAATTAGTCCAAGTTGAGACACAAGACACGAGTCCACTAGTACAATCTGCAGAAGAAGAAAGTGGATTGCAGCAAGCAAAGTCTGTGTTGGTTTCTGATGCTGAAAACGATAAGTCTTATGAGGAGCATGATGATCTAATTGAACAGATTAAAAGGGAAATTAGGAATGTGAGAACAGGCGGGCTTCCCACTATATCTGAAGAAGATCATTCAGAGTCTACAAAAATGGTGGAGAATCTCAAGCTCAAGCCACTGAAGATTGATGAAAAATTCGAATACAAAGATCGAGTCGCAGAGATTCAGAAGGTGTACAAAAGCTACGCTGAGAAAATGCGAAAACTGGACATCTTGAACAACCAGACCATGCATGCAATTGGTGAGTTACTATTCTCAACAGAAAACCTGATTTAGTTTTTTTTTCCTTTTTTCTGCATATTTACATTTGGTGCAACACCAATTACTTGTCATTTTTGCATTTTGTGTTAAGATTTGTTCTGAATCTAATAAGATGCGTCTAAAATATGTCTTCTTTTCATATCTTAGGTTGAGTTTCTTCATCTCAACCAATAGTAGTGGAATTTCTGATTTCTTTGGGGGAATGGCTGAATGTGATTTTGTTGTCCCATCTGTTTCAAAATTTTATTTTCTTTCATAGAATATGCTTCTGGCCTCCATCAATCTTTATTCCACATCATTTTCCACTAATTAAGGGCATATAAACTCTATTCTTTTCTTTACATTAATCATAAAGAAGTTGTATATCTAGCTTTACACCCCATAGAAGAAAAGAAATACAGTAGAAGAAAAAAAGTCTCTGTCAAAGGTGAGTCTATATGCACTATACTGTATAAGAAAAATATTGTACATGGCTTTAAGCCATTAACCCCACACTACCTAAAGTACTGGTCAAAAGGATTTGAAAACAAAATCTAGGTAGTGTCTAATTGAATACACGTTTATGCTGATTTGCTTTATGATGATCTACAGGTTTTCTGCAGCTGAAAGACCAAGTTAAGCCAATTTCATTCCAAAAGTCTTCCATTAATCCAATTATGAAGTCACTTCTTTCACAGAACCTGTTGAGATGGAGAGCACAAAGACGACCAACAGTTGACCCTATGCCAAAATATGTGGGGGACTTGCACAAGGACTTGGAGTTGGTATACGTTGGACAGGTTTGCCTCTCTTGGGAAATTCTCAACTGGCAGCCCAGAAAAGCCCAAGAGTTGCAGCAATTTGATAATCATCATCACTATAATGCTGTTGCCACTGAGTTTCAACTGTTTCAAGTGATCCTGCAAAGATTCATAGAAGATGATCCATATCAAGGCCCCCGAGTGCAGCATTATGTCAGGAACCGATGTGTCCTTCGTAGTCTTCTTCAAGTTCCAGCTATTAGAGGTACTTCTATAATTGTTCAATGGTTCCACATGTTATGATATTAGACTTCATGTCCTTAATAAGGCATAGCGTAATCTAATATAACTTGCATTGCAGATGATTGTAGGAAGGATAAGAAACTTGAAATGGGAGAAGAGGAGGAGGGTTTTCTAATCTTGAGTGAGATGCTGGTGAAAATCATTGAAGAATCGATGCAGATATATTGGAAATTTCTTCGCAGTGATGAGAGAAATGCTGTCCTAAAGAGCCTTCAAGAAAGCCAGGTTGAGCATAAGGATTTGGAGCTTCTTATAGATATCCGAAAAGATTTTTCAAAGGTTTGTTTCATTACATTAATCTCAAATAGATCAGCATTGTTTTACTTGAATACTGATCACCGAAATCATATTGCAGAAGGAGAAAAAACTCAAAGACATACAGAGAAGTGGTAATTGTGTAGTGAAGAAGTTCCAAAAGCAGCACCAAGATCAAGATAGGCTTGAGCATAGTTTGTTTGTCGCTCAAGTTGAACTGAGGTTGGTATTGAGAGTGCTCAATATGTCAAAACTAACAACAGATCAGTTAGTTTGGTGCCATGAAAAGCTAGACAACATCAATTTTGTTCAGAGAAAGGTTCTTATGGAGCCTTCGTTTCTTCTTTTTCCATGTTAACATATGCCAATCCGAATGTGCCTGGCGATTACTTGACTTGTAGACGTATATACTTGTTTATCTTGACACATTATTAACAACGGATATAGATTATAGGAATGGTTTAGACTAATAAATTTAGTAATCTTTGCATAGCTTAATTATATGTAGTACTATTATGTATATAGAGTTAATAGACTCTTTCTGAGTTCCTGATGAAGAATATGAATAATCAAAAACACAAATAAACTTTCTCATACATACCTGATGAATTAAAATATAACAGTGATGCTACAGTAAGTGATGGATAGTTGATGATCTTTCTGTATCTTTCAAGAACTAACAGTTGATCACAATACGACGGACCAATTTGTTGAAACCAAAACATATAAAGGGATACCAATTACACCGATGAGGCTGCCAATCTGCCATACTTTTTTCAGGCATTTCGTTTTCTTTTATCGATGCGTCGAGCCGTCCACAACCTAGACCAGACTACATGTGATTTCCAAATATTGTTACATAATACCGTTGATACATCTATCATAACATGAATCAATCGCGAAATAACCAATACCTTACAATAGAAGAATTCCATGGCTCTAAATGTTGCCAGACTTCTTGGCTAGACACATCTTTCTCTGAGAGAGCGAGCAGACTATACTAAATAATCACAGCTGTAAGAACTTCTAGAAATCTTCCTAACGAATTCCAGGCGGTTACTAGTTTTCTTGCTGATTACGTATTGCTGGATTTTGAATTGATGCTGATTTATAATTGAGGCTATAGTTCATCATTGAGCTGTTTTGATGCTGGACTTGTGGTTCACTGTTATCCATAACACCAGCCATATGGAGATCAAACCTGAATTCAGGGTTGATTCCGATTTTCCTAAACCTCCCAATCCAAAAGCAACAAGGCTTTCAACTCCAGCGGCCAAACCATAGCATCTGCATGTAATTTGTAACAAGAATGAATCAACAACAGCCTTTAGTAATCATGCACTGATGATTGATCGAAGCATTATAAAACAAGTGAGGCTTGCCATGTGACTCTGTGATTGCAGGTTGCAGTAGAGCATCAAATCTCTGAACTTGAACTTCCAAGGGTTCACATTCAGGGCAGGCAAATCTGACGATCAAAGATGCCTACTTGTGAATGGACGAACAAAAGTACAAGGCCGAACTGAAAGCCCACTCATCTTCACATATTGGGCTTATTTTGTTTTTCTAAGAGGCCTGAGATTTATAAGTGAACTTCAAATCATGCAAATTCTTTTTTAGGGCCGTAAAAGTTTTCCCATCAGTTGAAAAATTACTTACATAAAAACTTAGAGAAGAACGTGAATTAAGTTACACTACAAAACACACGCTATATTGAGAGTTTCTGTCAGATTTATGATATCATTATTGTAAATCTTTGCAATCTAGTATAATAGATTGTTTTTTTTTATAAATAAAATTAAAATCTGGATAAGAATTTATATTAAGCATTCATTACAAGTTATCTTGGTTAGTTGTATAAGTTTACGCAGTAAAATTTCAAAGAATTGCAGAGTCTTGTTTTTATCCCTTAAGTTAATTGGAGAGTCGTCTTAATTATAAATGTGATGTTGTGTGACAATCTACTTTAAAGTGAGCTAGCTAGGGTTTTCTCCAGATGAAGAAAACTGTTGTGAACTAGACTACCCAGACTGAAATATGATGATTTAGACACACTCTATCCTCTAGGATTTAGTATTCTAGGCATTCTATTTCTTCAATTCTTTAATTTTCCTAAACTTCCCTGTCCAAAAATATTGAAATTGTTATCAATTATATTGTACGTAAGCCATTCCATATGGCTAAGTATTGGATCGCTTGAACGTATATCATTTTATACTACGTAGAAAAGAAGAGATCACACCATAATTAAGAGCTGCTATATATACTGAAGAAGCGAGAGTTAATCCTTCTAACATGTACAGTCTGTGAGCTTCAGGCTCACGTACACAAAGTAGGTTCCCTGTTCCCATAACATACCTACAGTCCTGCAAAATCAAACCGACGTCTTCTGTATTTCATCATCGTCATCACCACGAGTCCATGACCAAAAACAGAACTTAGGGTTAGAGTGCAGGTCGTTAACTGAAGTGATAATGGCATCCCGGCCACTTCTACTAATCAGACCATCACAGATAATTTGCAGAATGCAGAACCAGTTACATAGCTCCACGTGTAGATTAATTCTGATAAACATCCCAACCTAAACCTGCTTATGAAATCATAGAATATCCGAGTTTCAATTTTCTATCACAGAAACAGAAAACACAACGAGCTGATATCGACGCGTGTGTATAATTGGGCGGTGGATCATGATCATATATATATTAAACTGGATTATAGAATCAAAGATGATCGATCATCATATAATAATTAAACAACGATGCTTGCCGTTTTAATCATCCAACCAAAAAAGGAAAGCTCATGTTCTGGGCACTGTTTCTACTACCTAATTAAACCGTTGTTTAAGCAAATCCCAGTATACGACTTGCCTTAAAAGTCCAGGCTATCCAATATAAAACATTTATTAATTAATTACACAAATGCATGCAAGTCTGATACGTGTTCCTTCTGGGACTCCATATCAGGCTCTCGATCCAGGTTACTACTTTTATACCCTAATTATTCACTCTTTGAATCCAACTAACTACTTTTGTACTACTACACAAATCTTATATTATTACTACCTTTTATATCAGTCTACGTTCTTCTTAATATATATTTAGTACCAAGAACAATCATGAAGAGGGGCAATACCGCTTTAGTTTAATTATCAGACGGAGGAAATCCGATTATACAACCTGGTGACGAGCTATATTGGTGATTGTTCATGAGATTAATTCTCAAAATGCTACGTGTAATGTACAAAATTTATAATCTATCTTCGTCAACCAAAATTGAAAAATTTAATAGAAATAACTTTAAAATATTAAAATACTTTGATATATAAATAATCTGTAGGGATAAAATAGTAATCTAAAAAATTTAAAATTTAAAATAAAATAATAAAAAAATAGTGGTTATCTGAAAATTATTTCCTCTACTCATAATTTCTCTCCACATCTTCCACACACGTAGGGTGTGGGTTAAGCTAGTGATAATATACATAAACTAGCTTTCGGCTAAATTGAAATATTTATTATTTTCTTTTAACAGAAGATAACCAAAATCCGGCTCATTCATTTCAAAATTATTCCAAAGGAAAATTGAAACATTCATTAATGTTTGATGCGTTCAGGTACATTTTGAGCAAATCACTTAACACGGTAACACTTAGTTATACTATAAAAAATTGGCCAAAACATTATGCAAAGAAGAATCTCATATTCAACTTAAAAGTAAATATGGAGACTATTTCACAAGCTCAAGTAATGTGAGTATCATATTCCAAGTACATGTTCTTCAGTCTACTGAATTTGAATCCACTAACACAAATGCAAGTTGTGAAACTCAAGTGTGGTTATGAAGGAAGTTTGTATTGCAATTTTTTCTGCGCTCAATGTATGTTATTTTCTCATGTGCCCTAGCCTAGCGTGCAAATGATACAGTAAAATACAATTTTAGTGAGGTATCATATCATATCACTCTAGTATCTATCTATAAAGGCGTCAACAGTTTAGACGACCGCAACAAGTTGACCCATAATCTTAGATCAAATTTCACTTGATGTTAACCATTGAGAGAGTAAATCAATAACAACACGTTTGCCTCAGTCAAGATGCACCAAACCCCATCAAGACCAAGACCTTTTTTGGTGAAAGAATTCAATACACTTTGAGCAGAAGCAGGTCTAATCCTTTAATGAATAACAACAAGCTAGCTGCTAGGCAGCAGATGACACAGTTTTAACTAAATTTGAAAACGAAAGCTGCACCATTTAAGCATGGGGAAAGCCTTCACCTTTAAGCTAGTTAATGGAAAAATATTTCCACAATCTCTCAAAAGAAATGCACAAAAGAACCCACGAGAAATGAAATAGTTCCCTAATGCAGAAAGTTGAATGATTAAATTCCCTATTATAGAAAGTCCCCCTTTATTCTCAGGGATTAATTTCATTGTTAAACTACGGAAAAAAAAACCACGACCAAACATGTCTGCAAATCAAAGAAACCAACTAGCTAGCTTCATACACATATATAATGCTACTAATTAAGTAGAAATTAAAATTGCATCAACATTGATTAGTTCTGTCTTTAACTGTTAATTAGCCTCTGTTCTCTTCCTCAAATTAAGCACTAGTCAGTAAACACCATTAACAAAGCTACCAAGAACCAGTAGAAAACAAAAGGAGCATTGAAACTTCTCTCCGAACTCTCAACTCTCTAACTCTGATCGATGATTTCAAGACGAAGAAGAGGACCCATTGTTGGAAAGATAGAACCTTTGGTGGTGATGGTGATGATCTCTGCTACTTTCATTTGGGGAGTTGCCAATAACATTCACATTGGTATTGTTGTTGTTGCTGTTGGTGTTGTCCTCCTCAGCATTGGAATCAGAGCTGTTTCCTCCGTTGCCGTCGGCGCCGTCATTGATCAACCCAGCCGAAGACAACAACCTCTGCTTCCTCTGGTGCTTGTTGTTGTGCATCCAAACCTTAAACACATTCCGACCAATCCCAATCTCGTCGCAGAAATCCTCGACGAACTTGTCTTCGCTCCTCTGCATTCTCCAACCTAGTTTGTCAGCGAAACTGAACATCTTGTCCTTCTGCTCCTGGCTGAACTTTGTCCTCGATCTCTTCCTCCCACTCTTCCCAGCCGTCTGATTATTCCCAAGCCTGTCATCCGACGGTGGTGGCGCGGTGTGCGCGGCGGAGCTGAGGGCGAGGAGCATCTGGGTCGGCGTGCCGAAGAACGAGGGCGGCACGTGCGAGACCGGCGGTGGAGAGTGCGGGCTCAAGGTGGTGCTTGGGCCTGGGCTCGTGCTCCGGCTAGGACTCGGGCTCGAGCTGTGCTGAGCTGGCGGCGGAGGAAGAAGGCGGTTGTGGTGGTGGTGAGTGGAGCTGAGGAGAAGTCCCTTGGGGGGAGTGAAGGCGCGTGGCTCGTCCGGCGCGTCGCGGCGGTGGAAGTTGCGGTGGCAGCCGCAGGCGGCGCATTTAAGCGAGGTGGGGTCGGCGGGGTTGGAAATGGGGCTCGGGTAAAACTCACCGCAGCCGTCGAGGGCGTGGCCGCCGAGGCTGGCGGCGTGGTTCTTTAAGCATTCTCGGTAGCTGACCGCCGTCTGCGGCGGCGGAGGAGGATATGGGTAGTGGTGGTGGGGCTTGAGTGGTAGTACTGTGCCGTTGTTGAAGGAGAAGGATCTGAAGGCGCCAGATTTGGGGTCTGACGTGGGGATGAGCTCAGTGTCTGTATCTGGCGTATTGATGGTGGCGGTGGCGGTGGCGGTGGCGGAAATGGTGTTGAAGTCCATGACTTGGATTGGGAAATGGGAATCAAATATTAGGGTTTTGTTAACCTCAAACTTCTCTGGGAAAAATGGGGACCTTTTTGTCTTGGTCATGGGGAGAGATTCATAAAGGAGCAAACTTTGAGAGCTCAGCTCAGCTCAGCTAAGCTCAAGTAAGAGAGTTGATAACGAAGAAGACAAGTATTTATATATAGATTGGTAATAGAAATGGATTAGAATATTAGTACAGTTAAATCTGTATTAACCACCAAGTTAAGCACTAAAGTAATGGAAATAATTAGCAGATGCTAATCGGAGCTTACGTATGAGTTTGTTGAAAGCAATAAATATTTTCTCTTCGGAGTTATGGAATTCAGGGATTCAAGTTTTGGGAACCTGCGAGCGAAAACGTGTCCGATTGGGGATAGAAATTGGTCAGTACAGTTTGAGCAGGGGCAGCTGTAGCTGGACTGAGCTAGCTCTCTGCGTATTCTTGCAGACCAAGACAAAGCTTTTGGCTTTTTTTTTTGCAGCGTTGGAAATTCAAAATCTTTAGAGAGGTTCCTGTTTTGAATCGCTTCACAACTCTCTGGAGTAGTAGCGTGCACTACACAGTAGTATTTGGTACGTATAAATAATGTGTCTATTAGTACTAAATACTGGAAAGTATTACACTCGAGAGGGAAAATTAGTGAGTGCGATTAATCTGTTTACTATGAACCTAATGATGCAAGGGAAGATTTAATTAGTGGGATAATTATGATGATGATGGGAAATTGGCACCACGATTTGGAGTTAACTTGATCTTACGGAAACAAAAGTCAGGCTGCTTAGTTACAAAGCTAAAAAATCGACCTGCATTAGGACTCATTACCAAAAAGAGAAGAAGAGAGGACGAATTTGGATGTCGATTAAGGATACTACTATTGCAAATGTTGTCGTTTGTGGTTTATCTTTAATCATATAAGTGCGTCCTATGGGGGCCTAATCCTCATCCTCTTGATCAAGTAATTCTCATTCTTATTCCATGTTTTAGTTTGCATTTCTTGATCAATTTCTTAAAAATGAACAGAATAATACATGTTAATTATCTCTATTTTCATGTTTATAGACATGAATTGTATGAATAACACTTTAAATTCTATGTTTTAACAGATCTCACTATCAAAATGTCGTGAAAATTACGAAACTAAGAATGAATTATCCTACATCCTAAAGTGAAGATCAAATAAGCCAGCAATAAGAATTTGTGCAAATCTCCTATTTAGATGTGATGTTTTTTGTCTTTTCTCTTTCTAAACCCCAATTATGGTCCCTAAAGAATCCAAGAAAGCAAGAGATAATAGAAGAGAGCCACATGAAATTTGCTCAGAATTCTTCCCAACTATTCCAATACCATGGCATATATGAAATGAAATCCATCACAAAGAAATGGATTATTAGGTGCATGAAAACTCCATTAGTGATAAGTGACTTATACTACAACCCTAGCTGAGCTAGTTGGAATAGGAAGAGGAGGAGGTGGGGGTGGATTAAGTCAAGGAAGTGTTAATGGCTTGAAAACAAGGTTCTGACAAAGCAGCATGCGCAATGAAGTGTTGATACAGGCTAAGGTAAAGCTACAGAGAAACTACTTGTATGTCTTGGCTTTTCCAATTACTAAATTTGGCTTCCAATTTGTCCTCTTTGGACTGTGAAAGAATCCCCTTTTCTTTCTTTGTTTTTGATTTTATTTCAATTTTCTGTAAATAGAAATGGTAGAATTATTACACTATGAGATATTCCTCCCAATCTTGTATAGGCATAAATGGGCATAATAATTTCCAAGGAAATGGAAGTAGGGTTGTCAGCTCCAATAGCAAGATAAACCAAGTTGGACACTTTCATAAAAGCATGATTGAATAATAGACTCGATTTCGATTAAACTCGCAAATAACACATTCATTCATTAGACATGTTAAATTAAGTAAATTTATATGCAAATAACACACGAGACGTATGCACTTTTGGGGTGAAAGAAATTTGAAAACATTAACTTAAATATTTAGTTATATGCATTTCTAGAGTGAAAATAATTAACAACAACTTAATCTCAAGAGAGTGTTTTAAGATCTTTGGACCACAGTTATTTGAAAGAGCATATATGTGGACCATGAAATTTTGATCCTTGGCAGGAGCAAGTTCTAGAGAGGGTAGGGATTGTTACTTGGAAAAATTATGGGTGGATCAGATAATAAGGATGAGGATCAGCTTGCACCAAATTAAAAGCATTTATGTTCTTTCATATGCAGCTAACAAATATCTTGCCCCAAAGGTGAACTACTAGCTGCTATATGGATAAGCATCATCCTTTTTTTTATCTGATACAGCATCATCCTTTTTCCTTAATATGGAGAACATAATATTGCATATGTTGTTCTTCTTTTTGCTTGTCCAGAACCAAGTGTCCCAAATGCAGAAACACACATAATCTACGTCTCTGCTTCCAAAAGATTAGAAATGAGGAATCGTTTTCAGATATCGGGACTAATTTTGCAACGTCGTACTGAGTCTTAACCATTCAGTTGGACAACTTGTGCATACAATCTAGATAACCATTCCTTTTCGTGTCAAATCATGCATGTTATATCGATCTCATCTCTAATATTATCAATAATGTCGACCTTAAACATAGTAATCATACTATAGTCGTACTTTGCAGCTGCATAATCCCAATGCTTAGCGCCTTCGTTGACGTAATGATCGATATATGTCGCCTACAGCCAGGGGCGGATCCAGCCCATGGCTACATGGGTTTTAGCCAAAGTAGATTTTTGGGTGAAAGAAAAAAAAAATTAACCCAAGTATTTTGGGACAAAAAAAAAATTTAGAACTTCATAATCGAAATCGTCCTCACTCCTCACTCCTCACCTCCCTAGTCCCTACCCTTCCGGAGTTCCGGTTGAAATTGCATCTCTGCCGCCGGCCCGCCGCCCTTCCGGAAATCGTCCTTCATCCCCACCCCCCCCCCCCCCCGGTCCTCCCGACCCGGCCGTCCCCCGCTCCTACCGCCCCTGCCGGTCCTAGCCCATACAGTTAGTGAAGTGAGTCTGTGAGTGTTAAGACTAACTAGCTAATTGGGTTGTAAATTGTGAATTTGTGATGTTAAAGAACACATAGAAGCAATTGATCGAACACCTTACTGATATCAATTTAAACAATTTATCCCCCTTCAATCTTTTTGTTCTAGTTTGAAAATTATAATTGGTTATAGTTCCGATCAAAGTGGTTATAGTTTCTCCATTGTCTTATGTTAAACATTCAGGTTCATGGTTGTTTTTAGGCATTTTGAGTTCTGATTCATGACTTGTTCTGTAGGTGGTATGATGTCATTTTTGGTGAAGTCCAAGACAATAGACTCAGTGAAATGTGAAGTTGTCGACAGAGGAGAACTAAAGTCTAGGCGGCACTTGAATGTGCGAGGGAAAAGTGCAACATTGGCTTCCATCACTGGTTCGATTCCTAACTTCCAACCTTTATTAAGGCCTTTTATATTACTAGTATAAGTTTATTTCCTTTTATTCCTTAAGAACTCACATGTTCAGGAGTTATCTATTTTGCTAACAGACTATTTTCTTTAAACAAATTTGTGGCAGAGAAAGATTGGGAAGATATCAAATTTGGAGTGGATAATCAAGTCGACTTCTATGCAGTTTCGTTTGTTAAAGATGCTCAAGTTGTTCATGAATTGAAGAATTATCTGAAAAGTAGCTCTTTAAATATATCATCATACATTTGAAAACATTTACAGCCAATAGTCTTTACTTATTTCTTACATATCATTATCTGTTTTATTGAACGTTGCAAGCTGTAATGCGGATATACATGTTATTGTAAAAATTGAAAGTGCAGACTCGATCCCGAATTTGCATTCGATTATCACGACATCTGATGGGGTATAAACTTTCTGCACATAAAACTATTTGCAAGCTCTTCTCCAGATCCTGATTATCTGAATTCGGTAAGTCATCACTTTACCCCATGATTTATCGATTGATTTGTCTTATTTTGACTCTTCCAGTTTTTACAGCAATAACAGAGAGGACATTCTCATCTATGAATATCATCAAAAGTCAACTTAGAAATAAGATGAATGATGATTTTCTTGATGATTTAATGGTTCTTTATATTGAAAGGACATATGCGGATGATATTGATAATGATGATGTAATTGCTGAGTTCGAAATGAGCGGATCTCGTAAGGTAAAGTTTCGCTAGCTATGTAATTTATGTAATTTACAGGGTTTTGGTTTTATGTCCCCCCTGTATTATGTTTTGAATGGTAATATCAAAGGCGTGAGGATGAGCCTCCCATTGGGTTCCAAACCTCAAAAAAAAAAAAAAAAATCAATTTTTCTTCTTCTTAAATCTAGCCCAAGATATAATTTAATCCTGGTTCCGCCTCTGCCTACAACATGCATTACATCAATTTATAGTACGTTTAAGTTTTAACAAGCGAGAGAACAAGAAAGCCTGCACATGTAACGGAAATCCATCACCACGTTCTGGTTTGCTATGCAGTGCTTGGAGCATGCCTTCGTTGCTGCTTCTAGTCAAAGAAACGATCTGTTTCTCTTTTCATTCTTCTTTTCCTTGCTCTAAATTAGTTTACATATATAGTTTCTGTACCAATGAAAACTATATTGTTTGTTTTACATATTGAAAAATTATTCGAGGCTTTTGGGGTAGTCCCAGCCCACAATCTGACCCTCACCTAAAGGACGCAAAGCCCATTGTTGGTGCCCAGGAATGCCTCTTTTTACTTTGTTTTTTTTTCTCTCTCTTGTTGATCAAATTGCATAGCAGAAATTTACTACAAATGAGGCAAACAGAGGGGAAAATCCCACGTACATACTTGTGAATACTACATAGTTTGAAACAGAGTAAGTGAATAAAAGATGATACATTTTATTCAGTAACAACAAACTTGTTTCTTTTAATTTACAAGAACAAGAATTGAAAAGACAGCAGCAAGCAGGTCGATCTTGATCTTGGCAGGTTGAGCAAGTGCCAATCTTCAGGCGGCATCGGGTATCTGCAGATTAAGTTGAGTCTTCAATGGACTCCCTTGTTGCCGGAACATGTTTGGTTTCAACAGGCCACGCAGAGTCACGTCCCATATGCCCAAGTTAATCTGGAAAGTCAGGAGAGACGGCGACGTCAATAACCATGAATAACTCGGTGATGAAAAAAAAGATAAATTATTGATCACTCCTTATACTTGTAGTGTCTCGACAGTTTAGTCCTTGTGTTTTCAATTTTAACTAATCACTCCTTGTGGTATCAAATTTCTACCAATTGGTCCATTTCATCCAAAATGATTGTTTACTATTGGACAAAATACTTGTTACACCCTAAACTCTTTACCTAAAAACAGTTTTATACATCTGCTTTCAAATTAAACTAGTAGATCCTTAATCTCTCATTTTTCAACAATTTAGTCTATTCTGTCACTCCATCCGTTATGTTGCTGACGTGACTAACGATTTCTACACGTATGCAGAGTTTGGACAAGAAAATAACCAATATACCCTTTTTTCTTTATGGACAACCCGTTGATTTTTTTTTTCTTTCTCTTTTCTCTCCCTCTCCCTCGACTCAGCCCGACCCTCCACCGACAGCGGACCGCCTCCGCTGTGTTCCACCGTCCGACCGAACTGGGCCGCCACACCAGTGTCGTTCGACTCGTCTCGGCCTCCTCTTCAAGTCTGTGATGGTGTCGCGGCGTGATTCGCCACCGTTTAGGCTTACGAAGGTGGAGAGGGTTCGACTGTGTCGAACCGGAACTCCATCCTCCATCCTCTGGCCACCGTTCGTCCCGATTTTGGTCGGGAATGGAAGGCCTCGGCCTGCACGTCAATTCCACTGAAGGAATTGAACCGATTCGTAACAGGTAAGGAGAATTCAAAATTCTAAGGTTTCGGGTTTAAATCGGAGGGTGGCGGAGATGATGTTTTTGATGTAATTGAAGGTTGTATTCGTGTTTAGGATGTTGTAAGGAGTTGATTAAGTGTAAATTGGAGTTCGATTATTGGATTTTAGTGAAAATTGCAGGAATTAGGATTAGGCCGCCGTGTCGGCCGCCGTTTGCGGCGGCTGCAGTGGTTCTAAGCTGGCAGAGGTGACGGTGATGAGACCCTGGGGTGCTGGCGACCTTGTTGGGTTGATTTGGAGACTGATGGTGGTTTTTGGCCACTGTGGTGGCGCTGTCGGCGGCAGGGCGGCGGAGCTGCTGCTGCCCGCTGCTGAGGAAGGGTGAAACTGTAAACGGTAAATAGTAACATTACAGTAACAATAAATGGTAAAACAGTAAAGGTAAAATGATAAACAGTAAAGGTGAAATGGTAAATGGTAAATTGACTTTGACCTTGTACTGTTTGACCCGATTCGAACCAGGTAAGGAGAATTTCTAGGGTTTTCTAGTTTCGTCGGAGGGCGGCAAAGGTGATGTAATTAGTATAATTGGAGGTTGAATTCGTGTTTAGGATGTTGTTTAGAGTCGATTAAGTGTAAATTGGAGTTCGATTGTTGGAAAATTGGTGAATTGTAGGTTTAGGAATTTCTGCCACCGTGTTGGCCGCCGTTTACGGCGGCTGCAATGGTTTTAAGGCGGCAGAGGTGATGGGGTTGAATTCCTGAGGTGGTGGCGGTCATATTGGGTTAGATTGGAGGTTATTGGTGGTGTTTTTAGCGCTGTGGTGGCGCTGCTACTACCGGCGGCGGAGGGCTGAGGAAGATGGTGAATAGTGAAAGGTAAATGGTAATTTGGTAAACAGTAAAAGGTAAATGGTGAAAGTAAATGGAATATATGCTATAAAGCACGGACACGGACCAGATTGTCCAATACGGACACGATTAGATATGCGGACACGACAAATGAAATTTTTGTTAGACACGGACACGTTTTGGACACGTTAATTAAATATTATTTTTAATATATATATTTTTATTTATTTATTTCCCCAGCCTCTCTTTCTTTCTCCCCGACTCAACCGAGCCCTTCTTTTTCTTTTTCTTATGTCCTGAGCCTCCAAACGACAAGGATTCAGTATAAGCATGATTAGCCATTGCAGCAAAACTTTGATAAATCCCTTCTCTCTCTCTCTCTCTCTCTCTCTCTCTCTCTCTCTCTCTCTCTCTCTCTCTCTCTCTCCGATTCAGCCGAGCCCCTCTACCGACACAGTCGCCTCCTCAGGTTAGCTCCGTCGTCCGGCCACAGTTCGGCTCGCCTCCGATGCGGTTCGACTCTGCTTCGATTTAATGCTCGATCAAACGGCGCCGTCGTGTTTCGGAAGAGAGTGTGCTGATGGCGACGGAGGAAGACGGCGTCGGATATAGGCCGAAGACGAAGGAGATGCGCGCTGCGTAAGAGGTGATGCTCCACCTGATCCAGGAGCGGTTGGGTGATCAGCCGGCGAGAATGGTGCGCGGCGCTGCCAAAGAGGTCAAAATCCCTAAAAACCCTTTATGTAATGTAAAAGTCAGAATTACCCCGCGTGTCCAACTCCATTCCACGTGTCCAAGCCGTGTCCGAAATGCAATACGCATGTCAGACACGCGATACGCTAGCTGAGAGACGTGTCCGTGCGTCATAGAATATATGTTAATAAAATGATGAAATTGATCCAGGGGTATTTTAGACATTTCAGCTGAGTTGAAATGGTGGAAATTGCCACCTCAGCAAGTTAACAGAATTTTTAACGGTAGACTGACAGAATGGACTAAATTGTTGAAAAATGAGAGATTAAGAATCTACTAGTTTAATTTGAAATCAGATGTATAAAACTGTTTTTAGGTAAAGAGTTCAGGGTGTAACAAGTATTTTGTCCATTACTATTTTTCAACTTCCTTAAATGTCATTAGGTTATTTTCCTTATTTTTTTACTTTCTCTTCTTCAAAACCAAAACTGAGAGAAGTTCCAGAATATCTGGGTTTATGATTGTCAATCTTCAATCCAAGAATTTTACAATTTCAAACTCATTGCAATCGGAAAAAAAAAATGCAAACTGATTTGATACATACTGCTAACAAAATCAAATAACATCACCATAATCACGATGAAATACAATTCTATCAAATCTCAATCATATCAATTTAAACCAAAATGAGATTAAAATAAATTCTCATCATCATCCTTAGCATTAACAGCACTCTCTAAGCTCCCACGAATGAAGCTATATAAATAAGGGAAGAAGACCAATTAGTCAAAAACATGTTTTTTTTTCCAGTCCAATGTTTATATTCTAGTCCAATGAATCTTGATAAAAATACATAACTACCCTATACTAAAACCACATCTCTCTCTCTCTCTCTCTCTCCTCCGCCACCCTCAACCACCAGACCCTTCTCCTCCGCCCACTCCCCTCCACCCCTCCCTCTCCCGACTCGAATCCATTTCCGAAACATCAGACTCCGACCCTAATGAGGGCCCACTCTCCCTCCAACTCCACCACCTCGACTCCCTCTCCTCCAACCAAACCCCCTCCCACCTCTTCCACCTCCACCTCCACCTCCGCCGCGACTCCCTCGCCTCCTCCAACCGAACTCAGCCACGTCATGGCTCCTCCTCCGACTTCTCCTCCTCCATCGTCTCTGGCCTCTCCCAAGGCAGCGGTGAGTACTTCACCAGCATCGGCGTCGGCACTCCCCTGAAATACCTCTACATGGTCCTCGACACCGGCTCCGACGTCGTCTGGCTCCAATGCACCCCGTGCAAACGTTGCTACTCCCAATTTGACCCAAATGAAAGTTAGAGTTTTGATCAAATTGGAAAATTGGAGTTTTTTTGGGGTTGTGGGTTGAATTGAATTACTGAGAGTCAGTAACATGCTTACTGGGGGTCAGTAACATGATTACTGAGAGTCATTAACATGCTTAAAGTCAGAGTCAGTAATTTAATATTAGAAAAATAATATTTCGGCGAAAAAAATTTGGTGACCGGAATCCGGCCATGGGACGCCGGCGGAATTTGGTGATTTTCCGGCAAAGTTTCTCTATCTTCCACTTTCTTAGCAAGTTATAATTCAAAAATCTGTTAGATAAGGCAGAAGGGATAAAAAGAAAGAAAAATATTAAAACTGTACTAGGGTTGAAAAGATTTGTTCAAATGGGCACTATGAGTTGTTACCTTATGTTTAATAGGGGAAGAAATCATAGTGGTCATTGAAATGAGTAATGAGGGGGCCAAATTTGTACTAAATGAACATTTGTCCTATAAATAACTACTATTTCATATAATTAAGCTTACAAACAACACTACTACACTATGCTTAATTTTAATTTTTTTGCCAATAAGGCTCAAACTTAATTGGGCTACATAACCTTTCATGGTGAGTTGTACATTCTTTGGTTTGGTTTTGAAGAAAAAGGAAAAGAAAACAAGAAGAAAAATAATAAAACAACACCTAAGGGCATTTGAGAAAATTAGAAAATAGTTAACAACCATTTTAGACAAATTAGACAAATTGGTCGAAAATTGAGACTACGAGGAGTGACCAGTTGAAATTGAAAACACGAGCACTAAATTGTCGAGACTCTAAAAATATAAGGAGTGACTGTCTATGAAAAAAGCATGCTCACATTCTGGGACAGAGGAGGCCGAAAGAAAGCCTGCGAAATATCTTGTACATTCGCTGCGGTAGGGGGTACAACCCTCTGGATCTCTGAGAGGTTCATCCAACAATGTTTGGATACGTCAGTGGTGTGAGTCCCAAATATATGGGCAATCAGGGCCGGGCCGGATGCCGATTGCCCTAGAAGCCCCCAATTTGACTAAAATAAAATCTTCGTTGCACACGCCTCTATATGTGACTGCTACGCTCTCTTGTTCCAGCTTGACAATTCTATCAGCTATCTCCTCCATCAACAAAGTTTCCATCTTGAGTTTAGGGTAGGAAGTGAAGTAGTGAACTGGTTTTATCTCTATTTATAGGGGGACTACCAAGTCCCAAGTCTACTAGGAATAGGAAACAGGATCTTCTTACCCAAAACAGGTTGCTCAATGTATACAAAGGAAAACACGAATCCAAATCCACTTAAGATTAGGGGAAACTGAGTTGGAAATGAACTGTAGAAATTATACACAGCAATATTCTTATCCATATGGTCGTCAGGTGCCGCTGCAATTCGCCGGAGAGAGATCATAGAAGACGCGAGAGAAGACTGAACACTGATTTAGCTTTAATCCTACTGAATCACAGTTCTCCATGGCTCTGAGTACAGAGAAGGACATCATGAACATCTATGTTTCTTGTAACATCTATATGCAAATTGGTTCTTGTAGGAGCATAAAAGGAAAGTGCTCTGGTCTTTTTCAATTGCTATGAAGTTTTTACCCAACACCAGAATCTCTTTTTATAGATAATCTACCAACAATTCATGCAATCAAGGTAGCTTTTCTATATTTTCATATCTATGCTGGAGTGAATGAATATTGCATAGCCAGGATGATGTTATTTGTGTATGGAATTTGAATATTTGCTATGTTAATGTCATTAATGTGACTAATGTCTGATAGTGCTTCATATTAGTACTGAGGAAAAGTGACTGCTCTAAACATCATCAAGGTATAACGTTTGATTTGGAAATCATATAAGAACTGGAGGATTACAAAGAATTTGACTATGATCAGCAAGAACTCTAAAACTGATGTGATGAAAACAGGAACATAACATTGTTACTTCAAAAGAATGAAAATAGAAAAACTGAGAAGAACTATATTGTTTCTTTCATTTGGAGGGACCACTATACACATCTCTCTCTATTGTAAAAGAGAAAACTCTCGTGGAAGATAGAGAAAAAGACCAACCAACTAAGCAACCCTGAGAAGATTTCTCAAGAAAGCAGAAGCAGTTCACCAGCTTCAGGTTTTCTCTGCATTGCTTGAAGCTTGTTTGTGTTTAATCTGTCAGCTTGCTCCTTCTACTCAAAGAGAAAAACAAGCTGAATGTATTAGCTAAGCCCGGTTGTGGATAGGGTCTGATCCTCTTCTCACCCTTCTTTTGCTTGATTGATTTGGATCAAAACTCTTGTTTGTACTTGTTGAATTCTTCTTTCCTGTATTCATTTCTTCTGTGACGACAGCCTTAAGAATCCGATGATGTTCTTGATTTGGTCTGAGCACAACACCTATACTTCTTAGGCCAGAAACTTCACTTGGTTGAAATACTAACAACCCAATACAGATAGCAAGGATGAACACTCTATGACTACTCAACACCATGGTTTGAATTCTACCAAAACAAACAATGAAAACAGGTGTAGTATCTTCCTTTGGTTTGAGTATGGAGACCAGATTGTAAACCAGTTTCTAATGGTATGTTCCATTCCTGTAGACATAAGCAGGCTATTTATGTGTTGTTGGGTTTAGGCAGCAAGGGGCTTTAAAGTGTAAAAGCAAATAAGGGACCCAAAACACCAAGAGGAATTTTAGATTCACCTCAAATCATAATGAAGACTGCAATCTAAGCAAATTAAGGCTGTTATTTCAAGAATCTGACATGACATGTATGATGAATGACTAAAGGCACATTTGAACAATACTCTTGAGAAGCCAAGCATCTTTTATCATTTGTTTCCCTACATCCCTAGCATTTGCCTTGCTTTTGTCTCTTGGTCTCTTATTACCCACATGCCACATCACTTGTGTATGCTGCTTATATGTAAAATTCAAAATCTACTTGCTTATTCAAAGTTCAACAGTTTATAGTTCTTCAATTTCAACTGAGATTGTGCTGTGCTCAAGCAAATGGCATCAAGTTAACTAGTACTTTGACAACTTTCTGGGCCTGTAAGCTCATAATATGAGATTTGTAATGGAGGGTTTGTGGTAAAACACAATTCCTTTCCTACTAAGAAAAGGAGGGCTTTGTTTTTCAAATAGGAATATATATGACTGGGCAGACACGATACTCAGATGCTGCAACAGTTGCAAGCAAGCCATGCATATAAAGAATAGGAGGAGAATTAAGAATGGGAAATGGAGCAGTGAGCAGATCAGACCAGCCACCAAAAGAAACAAATACTTGCTTTATGACATTCTAAGATCTCCTCTCATCCACTTTAGACTCTTCCAAGCTCTCTTCCCAATGCAATCAAAAAATAATCAAGACCAGTACTCGGTTTCTTGTGCTAAATGTGTTTCTTTATGCTTTACTTTGCTCTTCTTTGGGTTTGGTTGGGTTGCCAATACTGATTAACCCCCCACCCCCCGATTCAGTTTCTCAAACGAGATCCACTTCAATCCTATCTCCCAGTTTGCACAAAAAATTCTTATAAACTCGTAACTTTGATACTCAGTTGTCTTGTATCAATTTCAACCGTTAAACTTAATTAATAATAACAGCTACCCGTCATAAAATTACTAACACGTCCAAGTTTGCAACTCAATCTTTTTCTTTATAACTCATTGTATAATGAGTACTGTGTTTATAATAGTTTATATCACATGCAACATGGAACATTCTAAAGCATAAATTCCTGCACTTTAATCGAATGTGAGAGACAATTACATGTAGCCTTAGGATCGATTGTGAATGCCGACTGGTCACTGGTCATGGTCCAAAGAAACCAAATCTCACTCAGCTTGGAATGGTTTTTTGTTAATATGCTGATTCTCTGCTTTTTATCCCCCAACTAAAGTGAAAAGAGCTAAATGAGTTGTAGCTTTCTACTCCATTTTTCTCTCCATGAGGTTTAAACCACCCAAAGGAGGTTTCATATACCAAGCATTTCAGTAAACAAGAACATGCTCAACCTCATTAACATTTGCAGCGTCAAGAACATGTTTGATCTCCTCCAATGTAACAAAATGACTCGCTGCTCGAATATATATTCGAAAGCCGATGGATCGAGATCGATTCACAGTTTCATAAAGAACATTTGGATTCCGAAATCTCAAGGTGATCATAACTTGCAAGGCTAGCTGTACCTTCAACTTCAAGTTCCAAATGAAGCCCTTTTGCCAAATTAAGACATAGAAAGATGCTAGCTAGCTGGGGCTTTTTGCTTCTTTGGTATATCTATCCTCGTACGGCTACGTACCAAGTTTGGCGAGGTAAATCAACTACTTGATATGCTTATTCTTTCATCGTTCTTACTAATCTGGTGAATGTGGATCCCATCCACATCGTTTTAACTAAAAAGAACAACTGGAAATCATGTTAATAATTCCAATTAAGGCTTTAACCGTTCTCGAGGTTGGTCTTTAAGTTATGGCTTTCTGCACTTAAAGTTTAAACCCCCCCCAACTTAACTGTCTCGGTGCAATGACAGCAATGCTCATAAGAGGAGGGGAGTAAGCTACTAATGGCAATGAGTACCAAAGCAAGTTTAAAGATGATAAAGAGGAAATGAATAGTAGTTTAACTATTCATTGAGTGATCTTTGCACAATATAAAGAAATTGGTAATCGAATGTATTGTATTGAATTGGAATAGTACAATAGTTTACAACATATATGAATATATACATAAACTGTGAAGTCAATGAGTTCTATTCTAGGAAAGCAATTATGTTGATTATACTAATTTATGTACGATCCACCATTTTGGCAATCAAGGTTGCCAAGATCACTCCAATGACTAATTAGAATCATTGACCTGTTTTCATTCCTTTAATACTTCCCCTCAAGTTGGAGTGTGAATGTCAATAACACCCAACTTGCTCATGTGTGTGTGAAAAGCAGGTGCTCGTAACGGCTTGGTAAACATATCAGCTATTTGATGCCCAGTAGGAACATAAGCCATTTTGACTTCTCCTCTTTCAATTCTTTCACGAACAGTGTGACAATCTAACTCAATATGCTTCGTTCTCTCATGGTAGACTGGATTCGCTGCTATGTGTAAAGCAGCTTGATTATCACAGAATAATAATGCTGGTTCAGGATGAGGCACATGTAAGTCTGCAAGCAAGTATCTAAGCCAAGAAAACTCACAAGCAGATGACGCCATCGAACGATATTCAGCCTCAGCTGAGGATCTAGACACAGTAGCTTGTTTCTTACTTTTCCATGAAATAAGTGACTCTCCAAGGAATATGCAATATCCTGTGACAGAACGGCGTGTGAGTGGACATCTAGCCCAATCTGCATCACAATAACCAATCAATTTTAGTGGACTTTGTGATGAGAAAAATAATCCCTGCCCTGGAACTGACTTTAGATAATGGAGGAGGCGAAGAGCTGTCTTGAAGTGATGGATCTTGGGTTCTTACATGAATTGACTGAGAGTATTGACCGCGAATGTGATATCTGGTCTCGTAATTGTCAAATAAATTAATTTTCCAATCAAGCGCCGATACTGAGTCGGGTCTTTGGGAGCATCACTTCCCTTTGTTGTTAGCACTAAATCAGGCTCCATTGGCACATTTGTAGGTTTCACACCAAGTAATCCTACCTCCTCTACTATGTCCAACGTATACTTACGTTGACAAACTGTAATTCCTGCCTTGGAGCGTGCAACTTCTATCCCAAGAAAGTATCTGAGTGGTCCAAGGTCTTTAATCTTAAAGCAACTGTTAAGAAACTTTTTGAGATCATCAATTGCCTTCGGATTGTTTTCTGTTATAACCATGTCATCAACATAAAGCAGAATCACAGTAATAGAGTTTCCATCAACCTGTGTAAATAATGAATAGTCGGCACGGGACTGTGTGAAACCAACTTCTTGGATTGCAGAATGGAAACGCCTGAACCAACTACGAGAGGCTTGTTTAAGGCCGTATAATTACTTGTGAAGTCGACATACCAAATTCTCCCCCTGTCGGCGATAACCAGGTGGGGGCAGCATATATACCTCTTCAAGGAGTTCACCATGCAAGAAAGCATTTTGGACATCCATCTGATGTAACGGCCAATTTCGGACAACGGCAATAGCCAACAAGCAACGTACAGTAGTCAGCTTGGCCACAGGAGCAAAAGTGTTTTTGTAATCGATCCCTTCTCTCTGGTTAAAACCCTTGACGACGAGCCGAGCTTTGTAGCGCTCAATTGTACCATCAAAATTGTACTTGATTTTGAATACCCATTTGCAACCGATTGGGCGTTGTGCTTGAGGCAAAGGGACCAAGGACCATGTCTGGTTAACTTCAAGAGCCTGAATCTCATTGTTCATGGCTTTGACCCATTCAGGATCATGACTTGCATGTTTGTAGTTAGCTGGTTCCACAAGTTGAGAGATAGTGTTCACAAAAGAACGATAACCAGACGATAAGTTGGAGTATGAGATGTACCTCTGTAATGGATAACGGGTGCTAGACATGGACGAGGGAGCAACGTCTGATGCAAGCAGAACGACATGATTTGTCTTGTAGGCTTTGAGGTATAGAGGTGGCTGTCGGGCACGGGTTGAGCGGCGAAGTGCAGCAGGAGAATGAGAATCTGAGTGGGTGGTAGACACATCTGGTTTTGGTGAGGTTGAAGGTGGAATGGGGTCCGGGAAGGGAGTCAAATCCGGGTGTGGAAATCGAATTGGTGGCGACATAGATAAGGATGGAATCACCGGCACCGATTGGAAGGAAGGTGCCTGAGGGAGTGATGAAGTCGGTGACGTAGCGTCGACATCAGTGAGGGGCGCCGAGGTTGGAAGGTCAGGCGACACTGGTGAACACGTCGGTGGCGAGGAAGGATCAGCAATGGGTGAGATATGTGTGTTGGGATCTGGGAACTGATGATGGGTTGAGTGTGCCTGCTGATGTGGTGACGCCGGCGGGTGGTGAGGAAGTGGTGACGCTAGCTGGTGGGGAGGAGGTGTTGGCGTCGGCGAGGACAAGGTTGGAGATTCCAGTCGAAGAGACTGAGATGGTGATGGTGATGTCTTCGCTGATCAGAAGCAGTCGATGGAATATTTGGTGTGGGCCGATAGGGCTGAGTAGGTGGGCTGAAGTGGTGGGTTGGGCTGGTGTCAGGGATTGGTAGCACTGGTGCATCATCTTGATCTTCCTTGGGAAATGCATGACAAGGAAATATGTGTTCATGAAAAACAACATCTCGGGAGTTAAATAATTTCTTGGTATCTAGGTCATAGACACGATACCCCTTTTGCCCACAAGGATACCCGATAAAAATATAACGATGTGCTCGTTCGTCGAATTTGTGTTTAGGGTTGAGATTGGTGGCATAACATAAGCAACCGAAAGCCCGAAGGTGAGAGTAAATGGGTGTGATGCCATGTAAGAGCTCGTAAGAGACTTGTGGGAAAGAAGAGGTGTAGGGAGGCGATTGATAAGATAACAAGCAGTGGCAACACTTTCTCCCCAAAACTTTAAGGATAAGTTGGCTTGGAAACGAAGGGCACGACCCACATTTTAAAAGGTGACGATGTTTGCGCTCAACAACTCCATTTTGTTGTGGAGTGTAAGTGCAAGTATGTTGGAATAGAGTACCATGGGCATCAAAGAAAGATCGTAATGATGTGAATTCACCCCCATTATCAGCACGTAAAATCTTAATGTCCCGATTGAATTGTGTTCGGACCCAAGAGAAGAAAGATTTTATCAAGGATTGTGTATTAGATTTCAATTTCATAAGATGAACCCAGGTAAAACGAGTAAAATCATCAACAATGGTGAGGAAATAACGAGCCCCATCATGAGTGTGAGTTTTGTGTGGACCCCAAATGTCACAGTGAATCATATCGAAAGGTGCGGTAGAAATTATGGAACTAGAAGGAAAACTCAGACGGGTTTGTTTGGCTAGAGGACAGATTTCACAAACATGTTGCGGATCAAACATTATCTCAAGAATGTTTTGAGACAAAAAATGGAGGGGTGAAGAGGATGGATGCCCAAGACGTTGGTGCCAAAGATCTGTGGTACGGGTGATGTGATTGGCTAGGTGAAGGTTTTGATTTGGTGTGAGGTAGTAGAGTCCGTTGACATGCTTGCCCAGACTGATCACCCTGCTCGAATCCATGTCCTGCACAACACAAAAATCCGGATAAAATATCACAATGCATTTCAATGCTCGAGTCAATTTACTCACAGTATCAAATTGACTCGAAATTTAGGTACATGAAGGACACCATCAAGATACAAATTTGTTGACAACTTAATTGTTCCGATGCTTTCAATAGTGGCTTGCTCTCCATTAGGTAGGCCTACAAAACCATGTGATGCTTTGATTTTGTTGTGAGTAGGTGGGAGCTTAGTAACATGATCCGTTGCTCCACTGTCTATGATCCAATATAGTGTCGTATATTGGTCATGGTGTGCAATGTTGCAAGTAGATGTGACTTGTCTGAGTGCTGCAGGACAAGTTGATTTGTCATGTTTGTGTATGTGGTTTTGGACGATGCGTCCTTTGTTAATCATGGTGATGGTTTGATAGTGTTTGGTGTTGGTGTATTTGTTTGTTGTGTTTGCGGAAGGTGTGTAAGGCTCTAGAGTTACCAAGAACGGTGCTCTGATACCATAAAGAAATTGGTAATCGAATGTATTGTATTGAATTGGAATAGTACAATAGTTTACAACATATATGAATATATACATAAACTGTGAAGTCAATGAGTTCTATTCTAGGAAAGCAATTATGTTGATTATACCAATTTATGTACGATCCACCATTTTAGCAATCAAGGTTGCCAAGATCACTCCAATGACTAATTAGAATCATTGACCTGTGTTCATTCCTTTAATACAATAGCTTCTTCTTTCTCTTTTCTTCTTTTCTTTTCCTTCCATCCTTCCACATTTTTATGTTTAAAGACAATATTCATGGAGATAATGACAGTGAAATGTACTTGGCCTATTCATTACAAATTGCTAACCTTTCTCTTCCGCGAACATTTCAGTTCAAAGGACTACTATTCCGGCATGGGCGGGGAGTTCTTCGCGGTCAGGTGCTCAAATATGTCTTACTGAACTTGGATACATAAGTGAAGATGATGCAGATGGGGTTCCGATGATTTGAATATGATCACATTGGGACAATGCTTGTTGATAAACCCATCTTTAGGGTAAAGGTGCAATGCTGCAAACAGAATGTCCCCAAACTATATGCTAAAGAGAGATCGAAGCTTCTCTTTATGTACTTTACGATCATTCTTCTTGGATCATAATCATACCAGGAGTGTGAGAGAATATATGCTCCCTTCTTTATCAACAAATCCACTGCTCCATCCTAGTCTAATTCACTGTTTGCTGAGATCTGTAATGAATCCAATATCCCATCTTGCAAACACTACCAAAGTTAAACATGGGTTCATAAAGCTACAATCTTGCTCTTTGATCCTTATGCAAAGAGTGAACTGTTCTAAACCTGACCAAGTTGATGCAGCATTTCACGTTCTGAAATTCAAAGGATGAAGGCGACAATTCTACGACCCTGGCAAGAGACTTGCAAACATGGAATTGGTTTTATTCCAGCTTAAAGAATATGTCATCATTCATGTACAGATCCAAATGACAAGGAAAAGAACTACTGATGCCTTGTATAAAATGGAAATTGGATAACAAAAAGTATAATACAAAATAGGAATTACTGCCACGGAAAATATTTCAAGTTGAACAAGACCAGTTAGACCACTCGTCTCAGATGACAACCAGCCGTAGTAGAGGGTAACTGAAATGAAAATAAATAGTTCCTTCTTTCTCTGGTTGAATGAATATAATATAATTACAAACATCAAATACATGGCAACGAAAGATGTTAGTAACCGGGAAGCTATTTCAACAAGCCATTAGACAGAACTTCACACAGCTGTAGCCTTCTCTTTTCTTTTGTTTCTACTTCCTCTTTATATTTTTGAAAAACGCGAAATGTGTTCATAATGTTTCTGTTTATTTATCACTGATCTCCGCCGACTCGCCCTCACCATGGCACATATAAATCTCCGGCATTTTTCCAGATTTTTCCAGACTGTAGAGAGAATTACGCAGTCTCTTGCTGTACAGTCGTTCCAGGGGTCCCTGATGCTACAGCGAATTGCAGACCCCCATGTTGCCCAGATTGAAGAACAAAAGCGACTTGTGTTGCTGCCAATGCCGCAGCTTCCTGTTTCATAAGGAAACAACAATAAAATAAACAAGAAACCATCAGCGCAAATTACATGAATCATGTTGCAGTCTAAAAGTCTTAACTTCTGTTTTATAGTTAACATAATAGAATATAACGTGTAATAGTGATTAACATGCAGCAATATATTATAATCACAAGTTGCAAAATTAACACCTAAAAGTAGAATCAACTGTAGGACTAACCTGTCTTTGCTGTCGACGCTGCAAGATACTGATGGCCCAAGCCATAATGTAGCAGGGCAAAAGAAATCCAGCCGCTCGAAGCAAAAAGAGCTACAACCATTCAATTAATGAACTATAAAATGAGAATTATTTGATACTGAAGCATTAGATGGGCAAGTTTATAGAAAATAAAAGTTGAAATCTACTTACTGAGAAAATCGCAGATGTGTCATCATTGGAATCATCATCTGTGACCCTCAATGCATGTCGCAAGATAAGAAGTGCCATTAGCTGCCAAGTGCAGTGAATAAATTCAAAGCAAGTCCACAGAATACAGATACAAGGAATTGAAATATGGAAAAGTAATTTCAATCTTGAAAACTCATGGGCTTACAATTAAGGCAGCAGATCGGAAAAAAGGAGCCCCAGTATTGTCTGAAGCAGCATACTCATCATATTCAGTATCCAGAAACTGACGTTCTGCTTCCGAAATTGATAAGATGCGTGGATCGTCCAAACTCAAAGGAGTCCCAGAGAGTGTCCAGCCTCCTCTGTAGGAAACAGTGACCCAAAGAAATAAGACACATGCAGAAGCTTATACTGTTTTATATATATTTGGAAAATCAATATAGCAATATAGGGTCCCAGTAACAACAAACAAGAATTTAAGTTTAGAAGTAGATAATTTAGTTGTAGTCCAAAAAACCCAAGAGAAAATCTATTTATAGAAAAAAGAAAATAGAGGCCTATGAGATGCATTACATTAAACCCTCATATTCCTATTCCCAACAATACAATTACATTTACATTAAGAAGCACTACTGCAATCCTAAACTAAAGTGGAAAGCCTCTTGGATGCTGCTGCATCAGAATGAGAATGAGAAGTACAGAAGTATTAACAAGCATTGGGGATAAGAAAAGCGTAAACATTTCCACTGATACGAGAAAAAGAAACTTACATTTCAATAGTAGTTTCATCAGGATGCGGACGAGGAGGTGCAGTGTATCCAGGTTGGTAAGGCTGTAGATAATACAAAATATCACCATATAAGCACGACCGGATACTAAGAAGTAATGCTTGAAATGGTTTAAGAACTTACAAGAATTAGTCAGATGCAGCAATATTAAGTACAAACAGTTTAGCCATCTGGGCTCCAAAAATTGCTTCAAGAAATCAGGTTAACTACTTCTTCAAATTCAAAAGGACAACTAATCTATACGGTGTTGAATGAATACAACAAAAACATAATTAGCGAGGAAATCTAAGAGCCATGTAAACAAAATTATGCTAATGGCTTTCTATTCACATGTTAAATTCTAATTTTCACGGATACAAACATGGCCCTGCGGTATCCTTAAATTCATTAAGTCAAGGTTCATCACAGCCTTGACATATCACATCATAAATTCATACGTATTTGTCATCCGTCTTCTCATTACTAGTTTAGATTCCTAATGACATTGTGTAGCCCGCACATTCTAATAGGAAATTAGTACTTATCTTTCCAAGAACAGTTATGAGAAAAATTCAAGCAGTAAAGAAAGTAAGAAACCAACAAAAGGCATAAGAAAGACTCAAGGAGCATACCTGATGGCAAATTTCACAAATTATATCTCCTTTCTCATTGCACCAATGCTGCACACACTTCCTATGAGCGTACTGCACAAAAACAAGGTTACAAGTTATTCAACAATTCCATATGAAATATTTTTCACCATAAACAGTCAACAGTCAACATAATTTCTTGAAACAATCGACATTCCCCAACACACTCGCAAACGATTTCTATCGATTACATTCACATCAATGACCACATAATCAATTCGTTTCCGAAATAAACACGAAGAAATTCATCATCATAAAAATAAAAAAATAAATAAAAACTAAAACAAACCTAACTAACTACCTTAAGGCTGCCGCAACAACCGCAAGGAGTTTCCAAATTACTGACGCTATCCTCATCCTGGCAAATGCGGCACTCCGCCGTCTGAATCAGCGGCTCCTCCTCCGCCGCCGATGAGATCGACGGTCCGGACTCGGTCTCCGGCAAAGCCGTGTCCACCTGAGCTGCCGGCTCGGACGGCGGCTGAGATGCCATGGGCCGAAGGAGACGGTCGACGTACAGAACAAGGTGATCGCTCATTACTCTCTAAATAAAACGACGACCTAATTAATCAAATCAAAATCAAAATGCTAATTTTTCAAATTAAAATTCAAAGCCCTAGAAACCCAGGATCGCGCTGGAACGAGCACAGCGGATCGGAGGTTTCAGAGAGAGAGAGAGAGAGAAATTAGAGGAAGCAGAGACGTTACCTCCGAATTCAAAACCGCTCAGAGAGAATTCCGGTTTCGATTTTTTGGGTTTTCCCAAAATAACCAAGTAGGTTGCTTTTCCCAACTCGCCGATTACTATGGCTTAGTTTGGGACAGCTGTGCTGTGAGTAAAATGGCTTTTGAATCAGCTGTGAGCAAAATAGCTTTTGAACTTGCTGTGAGAGGAAGCAGTTTAGGTGTTTGGTAAATTGTTTTCAAAAGTGCTGTGAGAACGAAAAGTAATTTTTTGTATTTGATAAGTTTTAAGTAAAAATTGCTTTGAGTGGGTGTAATAACTAAAATAATCATAAATATTTAAAATTTTATGAAAATGAATATTACTTCTCTAAATTATAAACTATGATTTTGTGCAGTTATTTTGGTATAATTTTTTGCAATGTATGACCAGTTGTTTGGACCAAATAAAAAATTTACAAATAATTTTTAAATATTAAACACAATTCATATAAAATATTAAACAAAATATTTTCCACCATAATCAAATAGAACCATTACACAAAATATATTAGAGTCTATTAATATTGCAACTATAATGCATTCATTAGAACAACACTGTTTGCTCCGTGTTTTTCTTCAAAAGCTGTTTTCCAAAGCTCTATTTTCTGGCTTTTCGATTTCAGCTTTTGTGGAAAGCTATTTTGGCCAAAAGCAGCTTTTAAAGACTTTACCAAACACCATATATTAATCCCAAAAGCTAAAGCAGTCTCAAAAGCAGCCTCAAAAGCTGTCCCAAACTAAGCCTATATATATATAGTGCGTGGGGTCTTATCCTCCCTCGGCTTCACCGAACGGCCTCCGGGGCATTTCCGTCAGTCTAGTTTTTCTTTGCCGCGTAAATGACCCATGCTTTGTATTTATTAGTGACTTGGTGCGAGGGTAAGTAAATTCTATTTCTTGTCCAAAACGTTGCCCGATATGAATTTCCTACCTCAATTACTTCTATTGTTTGTTTGTTAGTTTCAAAGTTATTTTATATGTAGTTTTGATAAATGAATTAAAATCTTTGTTGACGAAGAAAATTAATAAAAGACAGATAAGACAATTGAGGTTATTTTTTCAGTTAAAAATATAAAAAATCGAGTTTGACAAAGGAATAGAATCAAGTAGATTATTTCTGGAACCAACCAAAGCCTGGGTTTGAAGACTGTCTTAAATATTGCAAAATTAGGTTGAAATCGGAGGAGTTGTGGTCAAGTGGCTTAGAACATGGTCATTATGATCAGTTCCCTTCCGACTAATTTGGTAGTATAACGCACACATCAAAGTTGTAAGACCATTCAAATGAATGGCCTCTGGCCTAAAGAGATGGTAGTGGAAAGACGAAGAAATGAGTATTGCTAAACTTAAACCTCAGAATTCACTTCCTCAGTTCCACATTCACAATGTCAATCCTACCCTGCAGCACCCTAACCCCAAACCCAAACACAACCCTCTTCCAATCCCTCTCCTCCTCAACCAAACTCACACACCTCAAACAAGTCCACGCCCAAATCCTCAAAACCAACCCCGACCAATCCCATTCACTCCTCTCCAAACTCCTAATCTCATCATTCCCTCTCTCCCCTTCACTCGACTACCCCCTCTCCCTCTTCCACCAAATCCCCACACCCCAAACTCACCTCTGCAACAAGCTCCTACGTGAACTCTCCCGCTGCCGTCACCCTGACAAGGCCCTCTTGGTCTATTCCAAAATGAGGGCCGAGGGCATGGCTCTCGACCGCTTCAGCTTCCCCCCATTGCTCAAGGCCGTGTCGAGAGTCGAGGCTCTCGCCGTAGGACTGGAGATTCACGGCCTTGCCTGCAAGCTGGGGTTTGACTCCGACCCGTTTGTTCAGACTGTTTTGGTTAGGATGTATGCTGCTTGTGGGCGTGTTTGGGATGCACGCCATGTGTTCGATAAAATGCCTAACCGGGATGTTGTTGCCTGGAACATTATGATTGATGGGTACTGCCAGAGTGGTCATTACGACATTGCATTCGACCTCTTTGAAGAGATGAAGAGTTCGGATGTCAAGCCGGATGAGATGATTCTATCGACCATGCTTTCGGTCTGCAGCCGTGCTGGGGAGTTGAGTTATGGGAAAGCAATCCATGACTTCATTGAGGAGAATGGTATTGTGGTCGACTCTCATATACTCAGCGCTCTTATCGCCATGTATGCTGGCAGTGGTTCCATGGATCTGGCTCAGAAATTGTTTGAGAAGACGTCAGCGAGGAATTTCGTGGTTGCAACTGCCATGGTCTCTGGGTATTCGAAAGTAGGACGGGTTGAAGATGCACGCAAGATTTTTGATCAGATTGTTCACAAGGACTTGGTTTGTTGGAGTGCTATGATATCTGGTTATGCTGAAAGTGATCGACCTCAAGAGGCACTTAGATTGTTTTCTGAAATGGAAGTTGCGGGATTAAGACCTGAGCCCGTCACCATGTTGAGTGTCATTTCAGCCTGTGCTCATCTTGGTGCACTGGATCAAGCTATATGGGTGCATTTATATGTTGATAAGAATGGATTTGGTGGAGCTTTGTCAATCAACAATGCCCTCATTGATATGTATGGGAAATGTGGAAGCCTCGAAAGAGCAAGAGGGGTATTTGAGAAAATGCCAAGAAGAAATGTAATATCTTGGACCACTATGATTAGTGCCTTCGCCATGCATGGGGATGCTAGTAACGCTCTCAATTTCTTCAGTCAAATGAAACTTGCCAATGTAGAGCCAAACGCGGTTACATTTGTGGGAGTGCTTTATGCCTGCAGTCATGCAGGGTTAGTTGAGGAGGGTCGACAGATCTTTGCATCAATGGTGAATGAATACAATATCACTCCTAAACACAAGCACTATGGGTGTATGGTTGACCTCTATGGCCGTGCAAATCTTTTGAGAGAAGCTCTTGAGGTTATAGAGACAATGCCCCTGGCACCAAATGTTGTCATCTGGGGATCTTTGATGGCAGCCTGTCAGATTCATGGTGAGATTGAATTAGGAGAATTTGCTGCAAAACAGGTTCTTGAGCTGGAACCAGATCATGATGGAGCCCTTGTCTTCTTGTCCAACATTTATGCAAAAGAAAGAAGATGGGAGGATGTGGCTATGGTGAGAAGAACAATGAAAAATAGTGGCATCTCAAAGCAGAGGGGATGCAGCAGGATAGAACTAGAGAATGAGGTACACGAGTTTTTAATGGCGGATAAAAGTCATAAACAAGCAGATCAGATCTACGAGAAGTTGGACGAGGTGGTTACTGAGGTGAAGCAAGTTGGCTATACTCCCAATACATGCAACGTTTTGGTTGATATAGAAGAGGAGGAAAAGAAGGAATTGATTCTCTGGCACAGTGAGAAGTTGGCTCTTTCTTTTGGTTTGATATGTGCAAAAAAAGGTTCTTGCATTCGCATAGTTAAGAATCTCAGGATTTGTGAAGATTGCCATACTTTCATGAAGTTGGCTTCAAAGGTGTATGATAGAGAGATCATTGTCAGAGATAGGACTAGGTTTCACCATTACAAACATGGTTACTGTTCTTGTAAAGACTATTGGTAAACTGTATTCTTCATATGATCATATCAATGAATTTCACATGTCACTACAGATTTGATTGAATATAGAAAGTTAGACCAAGAATTTGAGAAACAGGACCACGGCAGATCTATAAGAAGAACCAAAATACTGAACTATCTATCTGGATTAAAAATAAACTATGTAGAAATTGGTCTCTCGCATCAGCTAGGCAAAAGATACATTTTTGAACTATCCATACGAAAAAGGACTTGCTGATTAAACTCTACCTGTTTCTTCATAACAAAAGAAACATTGGAAACACATTTGTAGGCTTCTCACAAGATATGAGATCAGGATTCTTCAAGTTGGGATCTTGGTATTATAATCAGCAGTAACATCATAGTACAGGTTGTTTCCAAAAGTAGATGGGAGCCAAAACTTCTGCTTAATCTTTCCAAGTGTTCTTGAAAGTTTATACTTGAAGAAAGACAGTACTGCTGAAACCAATCTTTGGTTGTCAGATATTGAGCTCCGTCGATACTCAAGAAGCCATGTATTGGGATCTAACTGCACTGCGGAGGCACCCCAATTTCTCTGCACCCAGGAAGAGTTTTCCTTTCGAATCACATAGCCAACCTTTCCATCCGACCACTGTTCAAACACATAAAAGAAGAAGGGGTTACTGAAAAGTAGAATAGGTTTTTGCATAACTCAGAAGTATATCGACACTTTTTGTGAGTGTGAGGGTAATAAATATAAGCGTTATACAGTGAAAGTTTTTGAGCTTTACCTCAGTGACTCTGCCTGATAAGATGGTGAAAGACCGAGACGAAAACCCAGTCACGAGCAACCCTGCAGTCTGCAGAGGCCATCCCCATATACTCACCTCTTCAATTGCAGATTTGAACAGCTTACAATGTGAAGTCAGAAGCAAACCATCCTATTTGATATCAGAGCACAACAACTTTAGAATATGACCAAAATTGGAAAGAAACATTGAAAAATTTTCAAGATTAATAACCTGAGTAATCTCCCAAAGAGAATTAGGATAGCTGCAATTCGAAACCTTTCCAGGAACAAGACCCTGCATCTCTCTCTGCAAGAACCTCAGCCTCCCATTCAAATCTTGCACAACCCAAGATCTCTCACCAGCACTTCTCACAACCTCAGCCGACAAAACAGGTCTCAGAACCCCAGAACCCAAATTAGAATAAACCAACCCATAAACCACCACATAAACCAAGCTTAAACCTAGAATCAATTTCCAACAACCCCATATCCTCCCCTCCTCCTCTTTTTTCTCCACCACACTACTCTCCCCAAAGTCCAATCTCGCATTCACCTTAAGATCCGGAGAAGCTTGAAACTGAGGAGAGGTCGATATGGGGGTCGACAGAACCGAAGCGTCGAAAGAGATGGGAGTGTGTTCGACGCTGTTTTTGGGGGAATCGGGCCTCGAAGATGAGAACTTGGTCAGGGAGCTCTTCTGGACGCTAAAGGGCATTAAATCAAGAGTGGCATTGATGCTGTCCAAGCACATGTCACAGTTGCAATTGGCGTCTTTTCTGCAACCCGGGTAGTAACAGCTCTCGGATCGGTCTTCGTCCACGGTGCTTGACTTCACTGAGGATGATGAAGACGCCGCCGCCGCCGACGACGACGGTGTGGTCCAAGGTACAGGAAGGGTTTTCTTCATGGCTGCGACTTGGGTTGTATGGGATTTAGGAGTGATATGGTCGTTACTGGAGAGAAGGGGGAAGATTGGGTTTTTTAAAATTCAAATCTCCAACGGTCCTATAAGGATGGCAACTCAGTTAAATATTACAACACTTTGGTTTAAATTGGAGGAGTTGTGGTGAAGTGGCTTAGAACATGGTCATTTAAAATGGGAGTTGCGGTGAGCTGGTAGGATAACGCACACATCAAATGTTGTAAGAGTTTACAGGAAGAGGGCAAGAGGCATTCGTGTTTTGTTGGGTCCAGATCAAGGGACATTTTTTTTTTACACAAGTTTTGACACATATTTTCAGCCATTAGATTTAAAAATATTCAATAGTCTAAATTAATTGTGGGTATGATATCAACATTTATAATAGTGATGTGGCAATTGACATGACACTTCATAGTTTCCAATACAAATTATAATTATAAGACATAAAGAAATCAAAATTCTTTATAAAAAAAAAAAATTGAAATATGGGGAATGTTAACAGAAGAATGAATTTAGGGTTTTCAAAAAAAAAAAATAGAAGAATAAAAAACCTAGAAAAAGAAGAAGAAAGATAGAAACTGGGTTTCAGTTCACAATTAAGCCTTCAATTTAGGGTTTAGATGCCTAATTACATGCTTTAGGTATCTGGGTTTTTTTCCCTTCTTTTTGTCAACATAGTATCGTTTAGGACTTTAGGGTTTACACATAGATCGAATTGCATGGTTGTGAAATATATATGATTCAATAAATCTATTTAGAGTATAGAAAATTTGTGTTTTAAATTCTTTACTTCAAAATTTGGGAGGGGAACACCTCTTTCTCTCTTTAAGATTTGAAGACCTATGCCGACTGGTCCAAGTCATCCACAAGAACCATGTATATATGAGATACAATTGTATATATGTATGATTCCTTGTATATATGATTTCAATTTAAATCCAAATACCCAATCCATGCTATTAGACCCATCCCTAAATCCTAAATTGAAGGCTTAATTGTCAGTAACTTGGGAACTCGGTCTTTTTCCGGATTATTCATTGTTTTGTTCTAATTTTTTTCAAAAACTTTGTTCTTCGTGTCTAGCAATCTCCATATCTTAATTTTGTATTTTCTTTTAATGAAAACAGTTTTGTTTTTCAGTATTGTAAGTATAATTTGTATTGGAAAATATGGACTTCCATATCATTTGCCACATCGCATTTGTGATTGTCAACATCATACCCACAATTAATCTAGACCATTAATTATTTTAAAATCTAATAGTTGAAAACATGTGTCAAAATTTGTGTAAAAAAAAATGTCCCTTGATCCAGATCCATTTTTATAAGCAAGTAAAGCACAAATGCTATTAGGGAACAAGAACACCGCCTTTTTGTACTAGTATTGCCTGGGGCGGAGTTTACATTAGTCAAGATCGATTACAATACAACTCTTTCCTTTATATCAGTCAAGAGATGACCAAATCTTCAGCTAATCCATGGAACCTGGAAACCTGATCCGATGAGAAGAATTGAACGCGAAGAAAGCATCGGAGCCCGTGCATTAATCTTAACGTATTATCACACAACGATACAGCATTCTGCATCTCTCCACAAAACCAACCGACCCAACTTTTATCCTATCCTCAGACATGGGTGGAAGTGAGAGCCTGTGGTATAATCAACAAGAGGTGCCCAGCTCCCTCGAATACAAAAGGGAATCTAATCCTAGCTCCAGCACAAAAATCTTACTCTACATTCGTGCAGAAACCCCACAATGTACAATCTCATCTCCAGTTGATAACCTTATGAGGGTGGCCTTGGGCACTAAACCAAGGCTGCTAGAGTGAAATTCGATGTTGTGCAACTCATTCCCCCTCCACATCTACATAACAAGTGGACATTTCCTCTAGCAGAACTATCAACTTCTATTAATTCGAGTGATTATATACCGTCCTTTCTCCAGATCATATATCGTCTTCAGCTGGGGCTGCTTCCTCCACTTTGACAGAGACCACACTGTAAACAACAAAATTGCAAATATGAAAATTACTGTCAGCAGTGTGGGCGATCCATCACTAATTATGGCGGAAATCCAATCAGTTTGCCCTACGTCCAAGTCAGATGTGCTTTGCAAGATGAAAGCTCCCAAAGCCCAGTCAAGCGGAATACTTCCAATCTGATTTGCAACCCTGATCCTGGTATAGGAATAATGGCAATCAATAAGATTCACTGATCCAGTGGGTGAATAACACAGATTAACTAAGCCATGAGACAGAGAGTGATTATTTTGGCCACACTATAGAACAACAAACTGATCAAGTCAGTCTTGTCTCTAATTGAGGATATACGATTCTGCAGTAAACTGAGTTTTACCTTTCATCATCCAAAGAGATTCCAAGACTGTCATGAAGTAAGGCCACAGAATATGCTGAAGAGAAGCAATATTGCAGCAAAGCTTCTTCATCAAATGCTTGATATCTCTTTTTTAACTTTGACCAATCCTCTCCACAGAACTGTTGTCCGGCAATCATCAGATTAGAAAGATATGCCCTTGGGCCCAAACCAAAGAACTAAGCAAGCAGCAAAAAAGGAGGGCGTAAGAAACACAAAATTACATGCATATGTAAAATTAGTGTATACATTTTTAACAGAAATAAAAGAAGTATCATTGCTACTTTCCTCAAATGAACAAAAGAACAATATTGTTTAACTAAATTAACTGATGATGCTGAAACATGGAGAAGATAAAACCTTGGATGTGTGGAAGAAATTTTCTGTAGCCAGAAACATCCCCTGAAGCTTTGGTGTGAAAGTTGATCCTATACTGCAGGGTTGATAGGAACATTTCTCTGATATTGAGCAAAGATAATAAATGTCAGAACAATTAGAAAAGAAAATCTATTGCACACAAATATGACAGTACAATGAAAGACAGTATAACCTTTTCCTTTTTGCAACATCATGTTTGCAGCAGATCTGCACTCAGAAAAGTTACCCCTTGAGTGCAGAGCAGATAAATATCTATTCTTCTCACCCAAAGAACTTGGTGAAAGCTTTGGCTCCATGTCATAAGAATATCCTTTAGGAGTGCAAGGATCTATTGTCATTCTTTTCTGAAGTGCTTCTGAAGCTGCATTAATAAGGAAACAAGTAGATTTCTAAATAGCATGATACAACAATGGCTCAACAACCATAAAGTCATCCATGAATCTAATGACAGAAGGAATTGACAGCTGAACAGATTGCAAAGCACATATAAATCGGATTTTAGCATAATTTGTGAAAAGAATAAATAATTTAATTTTCAAGGTACGTAGAAAATGAATGCAGAATGCAAAGGTTTTTAATATCATTTACCTGAGCTGAAGTCTCCTGAAGCAAGTGCTTCCTTCAACGACTCATATGCAACATTCTGCAGTATAAAACTAGTTATGAACTTCAACCCATAATATAGCACCTAAATGAAACTTAAATATCCACTCTTCTATTTGTCTGATAAATAAGACAAGTTGAACCTGGCCATAATGAAGAAAGCTGTGACTGTAGAGATTGTAGGTGACATTTCCAACTTTGACAGGACGTGCAAACTGAGGAGGCATTGGCTCATTTGAAACAAATGTCACCTGAAACATAATCAAACAATTCTGTAAATAAAAGGAAGTATTTTTCTTTATTCCCAACTGCATTACGAAAGTATCAATGTTCCTGCATTTTCTACTATATTTTAGTGTTTGTCAGTGACACATGGTTAATCTCATTCCCAAGGAAAATGCACATCGACAAGGCATGACTTTTATCTGATATGTGGTGGCAAAAAATGACTTTGTGAGCAGAATTCCAAATGTACAACTGAGAACCAGATTAATAAAACCAAACCTGAGCAGAAGCACCACCAAGTTCAATAATCCCAATTGTCTTCAGAGGATCACCACCAAGAGTTCCAAGGGCATGGTTTGCAACAACCCACGCATATAGTCCTTCGTCCGAACCTACATCAACCGCAACTTTTAGCACCACGCTTTCGAAAAAAAAAAACTCAGAAAATTCAACAAGTATATGAACATTACAACTGTATGACAAAATTAGCCACACATTTCAAATCACCATAGTAAAAGCCTTTCAACTTCTCATACGACATCACAATCAATAGAAAACTACACATTTAAAGCAAGCATATAACACAAAACAACGAAATGTATAATCTTAGCTTAGTAAGCATACAGTCAACTATGCACATTATGGTTTACAGTCAATTCTACCACTCGAAATAGCCTCATTTAACACAATGCCACTAAAATCAAGCCATAAAACTCCATCGAAGAACCGAAAACATACCAGTGATCACCGAAGCCCACTCGTCCTGAAACCTAAACCCGGAGCTTCTCAGCACCTCTCTACAAGACTCCAGAATCCGACTCTGAACATCCAAATCCAGCAGCCGGAGCCCCGCCGTGGCCATAAGCCTAACCTCCGTGCTCCTCCACTGCTCCGCCGGAACCCTCCCCTTGGCGAACTCAATCAGCTCCCTCAACGACCCGCCCGCCGCTCTCGGATCCTCCGAAAACGCCGACAGCCCCGGGTTGACCCGCCGTGACGCCGCCCCGCCCTCGCCGAAATCAAACACGGCGGAATTGGCGTCGACTCGGTAGCCGAACACGTGGATTCGCGTCCCGGTGCTGCCGCCGTCGATCACGATCGAGTAGCGCTTGGAGGAGGTGTTGGAAGCTCCGGCGGAGAAGAAGAGGAGGTAGCAAATGAGGAAGGCGACGGCGATCGCGACGGATAAGAGGATGAGGAGGCTTGATCTGGCGGCGGCGGTCTGCTTGGGGCTGCGGGAGAAGAGATTGGATCGGGTGCTGGGCCGGATTTGGAGTTTGACCGGATCCATAATTTCGTCGTCGGTAGGTTTTGGACTGCTGACGACCCGTCCACGCAATCGTCGCATGAAAAGGTTAGGGTGAGAAGGAAACGAGATTCATGTGAAGTAAGTGAATCAATCACAACGGAGAAAACGACGTCGTTGCGAGGGGGGTTAGGGTTTGGGGGAAAATGTGGAATCGGAGACGAAGAGAGACTCGCCCTCTCTCTCTCTCTTTCTCTAATTCGTCTCTGTTTGTTTTTGTTCTGTAAAAACAACGACCTTTTTTGTTGTTTGATTTTGCGCCTTTGCGTTTTGGGCTCTTTCCCGGTTCGGGGTCGCCTGTCCACATGTCCGCTCCTCATTCGGTATGTAATATTCCCCGGTTCGGCTCGGACGCTCTTTCCCGTTCAGACCCGAAAAAGCAAATTCCGTCCAAAATCAGACTTGTGATGGCAAACAAGATGCTCGGTTTTTTTTTTGTTATGAAACTAGGTTTGTATGTGCTTCACATGCTTTAATGAGTTAGTCACGATGATATTAGTAGTTGATCTCCGAGTGTTGTATGGGCGAGCGTTTTCGTTTAATTTGTTAGTTATGTGTTTATTGATATGTTACGATATTTATAGTTAATTTCTCAACTCGATATACAAAATTGATTCACTCATTGTGTCACATTTGATTGTGTTGTTAGTGACTGCTTTGAGTTTTATATGATACATCTGCTCATTATGATATTTTCTCACAATAGTGATTCGGATTCGTGCCGTGTTGAAGTTGTGTTGCCCGTGAATGATATGTGATAAGCGTCTTTTTTAAATGACGGAGTTGATAACAGGCCGAGCCCAAGAGTTTCGTATATGACCAATCAGAAATTAAAGACATTTATGAATTTGGGATCATATCAACAAGAATATGATGAGAACAGCCCAACTCAAGCCACCAACCAACTCCCACTAGTCCACTCCTTTAAGCTGAAAGCCTCCCACATCAGTTTCTCAACTTTTATTTCAACAGTTACCTTACATTGGCCACTGATATGTCTCTTTTTGTACTGCTAAATTATATCAGGTTTTCCATTCTTTAAGTGCCTTTCAATCTCTTTACAAAAGCTTCTGAATATTCAATCTTCCATGCAATATATCGTTGATTTTTACAGTAGAACCATTGAATCATCATAATTTGCCAAAACAATCAATTAGGCAGACTCTTTCAGTCTTTCTCTAGACCTATGATGTATGCACTCTTCTTTTTTTTGGGTAAGAAAGGCTAACATCTTTCTTCTTTAATGAGGAATACTCCAAATTATTAAATATGTTAGGCTTTCCTGAAACTGATGGTTTCCTATTTTGGAATATTTTCAAAATGAAACAACTGCAAATAAATTTTCTGCTGATCAAATTCGATGAACTCCACACTGTAAGAATAAATTTCATACTGATGCGTTACGAAACATAGATGGTGACTGATACATATGAAACTGGTATTGTGAAGTTTTCCATTGCTGCAGGTCAATCCGAAAACGAACAGTAACTATCTGCTGCTTTGCTGCTTCAGTCCCCATTATCATGCAATAAGGCAAAGCAATTGGAACGACCACCTTAGCTCATCATTGATAATGGTGTCATGGTTCCACTCTCTGCACGATATTGGTACGTAGTCAAATGTCTGGCATCATGGGACAAACAGAGCACGAGCTACCATCCTTGTTGGAAGGGATTGGTTTCCAGTTACTTTCTGTAGTGCAAAGTGTGTCCAATAACATTCACCAGCACTAGAACAAAAGCTATTTTCATATTTTAGACAAAAATAGTGCTCTACTGTGGATTTGGATCAAACATCCTTGCAATGTATTATAATTCACATTGCTAGAAATTTCGTGGTCGTTTACTGATCTGCATAATAAGAAAATCAGTTTGAATATTCTCTTTTCCATCAAGAATGCTTTTTTTTTTCCCAGATAAAAGAACTGCTCAACATACTGATTTTTCAATGATTACTTTTCTGTTACAATTATTTTCCCTTTAAACAAAAGTATTGAAAAGGACACAGCTTTGTTAGTGATGAATTAGAGTAAGGGGGTGTGCTTATTCGAGCTGTTTAAGTGCTATTTTGTTACAATTATATGTAGAGGGAAGGACTGAACATACACTCCAGCAGTCAGTTTATCGATCACTTAGTATTTTGATTATTGTGGAAGGATGATTATAGAGTTTAGCAACCAATTTGCTGTGTTTGGAATTGATTGCAGATACTGAGCTATAAGGCCAAACTTATTAATCTATATATGTATATCAGCTAGTTAAAGGGCACACGTCTCATTGACAATGAGACCCTAAAGATTGTAGAAGCTTAATTTCGTAAAGAAGCAAAGCAATGGCTGTGACATGTAAGTGGAATTCCTTTTAGAAAACCTAGCTCATAGACTTGTAATTGCCACCACATGTATAAATTTGCAGAGATTTCTACTGCCTAATGCTCTTTAACTTATTGCTGATGTTGTTGTGTGGCTATCTACTCATCCTCCTAACCTGGCCTTTTCTTCTTTTTTCAAGGAAGCAATAATTTTCTTAATGAAATTTCAGACCATTTATGGAAATGCTTGCTTGGTCACTTATTTGCTTATATATATTTGGATGTCCCTCATACATGAACCAAAGCTTTCTTTGTGGGCAAATAAAAAGATGGAGTTGGAGACCCTCAAAGTAGAGAAGATAGAGAGCCAACCACTTGAGCCAAACAAAGGCACCACATTCTTCAGAACCTGTTTCAATGGACTCAACACATTATCAGGTAACTTTCCTCATCAAAGTATGCATAACAAAACCATTAAGTCAAGAATAACAAGTCTTACTTCGCTTGATCCATTACCTTGTTAATTTCTCAGGTGTGGGAATACTATCAATTCCATTTGCTCTATCTCAGGGAGGGTGGTTGAGCATAGTGCTTCTCTTCTCGGTAGCAATCTTGTGTTGGTATACAGGGTTGCTTCTACAACGATGTATGGACTCAAATCCGCAGATAAAAACTTATCCCGACATTGGTCAAGTCGCTTTTGGATGTAAAGGAAGAGTGGCCATTTCCATCTTCATGTACCTTGAGCTGTATTTAGTTGCAGTTGAATTCTTAATACTTGAAGGTGATAACTTAAACCAGTTGTTTCCAAACATGAGTTTCAACATGGCAGGCCACACAATTGGAGGTAAGCAATGCTTTGTTTTAGCTACTGCCCTTGTAATACTGCCAACCACATGGTTGAAGAACTTGGGATTGCTAGCATACGTTTCTGCTGGCGGGGTTTTGGCTTCGATCATTTTGGTTGCTTGTGTTTTCTGGGTTGGTGCTGTTGATAGTGTGGGATTTGATGAAAAAGGTGATCTCCTAAACTGGAAAGGATTGCCTACTACTGTAAGCTTGTATGTGTTCTGCTACTGTGGTCATGCAGTTTTTCCCACATTGTGCAATTCCATGAAAGATAGAAGCCAATTCCCAAAGGTCAAAATACATATTCTACGAGGCTGAACTGATCGATTTTATTCAAAAGAGGATGGTATTAACTTTTGGTTACTTGATGTTGCAGGTTTTGCTTGTATGCTTCATAACAAGCACCATCACCTATGGATCCATGGCTGTTTTAGGTTACTTGATGTTTGGAGAATATTTGAAGTCTCAAGTGACATTAAATCTTCCAGTACAAAAAATTAGTACAAAGGTAGCAATTTACATCACAATAGTTAACCCTCTGACCAAGTATGCAATTATAATCACTCCAATTGCTACTGCTATCGAGGACACACGCCACTTTCGAAACAGTCATGCCTTTATAAGCATCATGGTGAGAACTGGGATTGTGATAAGCACCGTCTGTGTGGCGCTGATGGTTCCATTTTTCGGATATGTCATGGCATTTGTCGGAGCATTTCTGAGTGTCACTGTCTCAATCTTGTTGCCCTGCCTGTTCTACCTGAAGATTAACAATGTAGCTCGTAGGTTTGGGTTGGAGTTTATGACAATTCTTAGCATTATGGTGATAGGGTCTTTTGTTGGGGTAGTGGGTACTTACACTTCTCTGAAAGATATTGTAAACCATCTCTAATATCTTATTGTACTTACACTCCAGCTTTGTTCAAAACATAAATAACTCTGATATATACAACCATGTTGAACTTTATGTTGTTTTTGCTTACCTTGGATTTTGTTTTCTTTCTTCTTTTGTGAGGTTGCTGGACTTGCTGCTATTTGCTTATCTTGTTTGAGTACACTAACAGAACACTATTTGCAGCGTCCAAAACTAACTTCGAACAGAAAAGATAGAAATCTGAAGAGTAACTTAAGCAAACACTGCAAACTCAGATATATCTGGGAAGAGCCCATTCTCTCTGAACCAAATCACCTCCCATTACGCAATCCAACTCTAACTGTGACATTCCCTGTGCTTCTTTCATGCTTGTGTTCCAAGATATGTAAGTATCTCAAATGTCAATACGGTTAAATGAATGGAAAAAAATGAGTAGGGAAAAAAGGTATTAAAAAAAAAGAAAAAAAAAAGTAGAAACGTATAAAATGGCGAAAGGGGCAAACCGTCATTGAAAAAGGGTTGAAGGGTTTTGAGGGACTTGGGGATCATCGGCGCTGATCATGGCTGGAGTCCAAAGACCCACTCTTTCAGTATGCTTGTGCACAATTACGGATTGATAGATTAGCAGGGAATCAGGTAAGTTGTTCTATGTATCAATTATCCATTTTGGGTTATGATTTGGCTTTAATTTTATCTCTGAATTTCGTGTGTATACACTGGATTTTCATTTCTATGTTTTGGTTTTTGGTTTCTCTGTAGCTTTGGTACTTTGGGTTTGGAGGTTTTAACGTTGTCGCCATCATTACTGGACATCGTTAGTGTTGTTGTTGATACTAGGATGTCAGTGTCTTGTTGTAATCCTATGGTTAAGTCAAAGAGAGCAGAATTGAAGAGTTTTATAACTAGTGTTGATGATCTCCCCGAAGTTGCATTGGTCGAAATCCTTTGTCGATTGCCTAGTTGCAAATATATTGTTCAATGCAAGTGTGTTTCCAAACGTTGGTGCAATGTCTTGTCGGATTCTTATTTGGTTGGTCGCTTTCTGTGGCTAAAATTGGAGAAGATAGCTTCGGTTATAACTCGTAGTAGTCCTATACTGAACAGCAATTTCGGGCGTCAACTCTTCACCGCAGAGGTGTTTGCGAGACTAAGGAGTTTGTTGGGTTTGACAAGAGATCCACTAGTCCTAGCAATATGGAATGATTTAGCTCTGTGCTGTGCAGATCGTTATCATCACCCTGGTTACTTTATCTGCAATCCGCGCACCATGCAACTGGTTACTCTTCCTCCTGTCCCTCGGTGCGACAGAAGTGATCAGCCTGTGGGATTCATTTGTGAGCCCTACTACTATAAGGAAGACCAAAGTGACATTGGTCAGCAGAACCAAAGGAAGGTGATTAAAATCAATGATGAGCTCAGGTTCAAGGTTGTGAGAATACTCCGTCCTGATAAACCTCGTAAGACTTGCTTCAAATTTAAGATTCAGGTTTTCTCTAGTGAGATTGGTGAGTGGAGAGAATTAGTTGTGCCATGTCCAAGAGGCTGTCCGTCTTGGGACATCAGTGATTGTGGCTTTGCCGGCAATGGAATGTTGTATTGGAATGCTGATAACGGATTACTGGTGCTGGCCGGTCCATTTACTTATGGTGCTGATGATCTTGGCTATCAATTTCATGTAATTTGGACTTTTATGGATAAGTATGTACCAGTTTGCTTAGGTGTGTACGAAGGATGTCTGCTGTTTTACGATTACTCTGCTAATTCAGAGCGTCCAATCTTTGAGCTATGTACTTGGAAGTTGACAGAAGAAGAACTTAACCAAATGGCTGTTGATGGAGGTGGAAAATTGGGGCAGAAACACAATAAACTTTATCTGAACCTAATGTTTCTGATGGATGTTGATTCAGATAAGGATATGGACTTATGTGACGCGGATATCTTCGGTTTCAAACCAACTAATTTGGATGTCTTTTATGTACGTATGGGTGAAGCCATTTTCAAGGGCAACATTCGCACAGGCTGGTTGTCAGAGGTGGATGAAAATAGTCTCTCTGATGTGTCTTTGAAGATATTCCGATCTGTGCTCCCATGGCCTACACCAGTTCCTAGACTGCCACAGCATAGCGATTGCCTCAGTTAGAGCAAATGGTAATTGCCCGTGGATTGTTGAAATACTAGCATCACCAAATCTAAACTTTCATCTACTGTTTCATGGTTTGATGTATTTCTTTTCCATGACTATGCATATAAAGGTTTTTCATCCAAACATTTCGCTGTATAGGAGGTAGATACATATTTTCTTTTGCAAAGATTGCTTTCATTGGTTAAATAAGTACTTCTGGAGTAGGTTTACTTGTATATAGTGTAAGCTGTAGACAAATGCTGGCTAGCTAGAAGAATATATATTTGGTTACAGAGCTGGGCCGTGCAATTGTAAAGTAAATGAGCTGAGGTTTTCTGTGATCCCTGTACTACTCTCATGTGTCTCATCATACCTGTGCTGTGGCTAGGGACTGCATGTGTCACCTATATTTCCATTACGAATGTTTCATTTTGCCCTCTAGCTTCATCTGTCATCATTATCCGCTGCATTTCAAGAGCTTATAGGCAGTCTTTAATATTTCTAATGAATGAAACACCGCACCCCTCACTGCACCAAAATCTAAGCACACAAGCAGCTGAGACAACTTTTCTGCCAAATTTCCCCAAGAACATACTGCATATTATTTTCACAATTCCTATGTGTGCACAAGCCAAATATCACATTAGTACTGTTCGATAACACCTGTAGTAGTTTCTACCTGAAGATAAACCCAGCTGCTCATTTCGGGTTCGATCGTACATGCATGCACTTCTGCAATCGAAGTTGTGAGGCACTTGTAAAATCATCATTTATGCATGTATGGTGGATGTACAATTGAACTAACATCTCAATCTGATTGGAAAGTATACTGTTGAAGATATGAGATATTTAGCATTTTGTCCCTTCCAATTTGAAAGTGTTAAAACTTTCATCCATGATGTGCAAAAAGAGCCACTGAATGGATGAGCAGTGCCTGGATAAATTCAGCTTGTTCTACACCACTCAAAAACAGTATGGCAGCACTGGCTGTCCAAATTACCACAATCTCTCACCCAAATGCTCACACTCACTCCCCAATCTCTCTCATTCCCAAATGCACCTCTCTCACACAACTCCAGCAAATCCAAGCCTTCTCCATCAAAACCCATCTCCAATATGACTTCTCTGTCCTGGCCAAGCTCATTAACTCCTGCACGCTTAACCCAACCACCACCTCCATGGACTATGCCCACCAGCTGTTCGACCAAATTCCCCACCCGGACACTGTCGTCTTCAACACCATGGCGCGTGGTTACTCACGCTCCAACACCCCATTTCGCGCCATTTCACTCTTTTTGCAGGTTCTATCATCAGGACTCTTCCCAGATGACTACACATTCCCTGCTCTTCTTAAGGCCTGCGCCGGCTCTAAAGCCTTAGAAGAAGGGAAGCAGTTGCATTGCTTTGTTATCAAATATGGAATGCAACATAACATATTTGTTTGTCCTGCTCTTATAAATATGTACACTGAGTGCAGTGATGTGGATGCAGCTTGTCGGGTTTTTGATAAGATATTGGACCCTTGTGTTGTCGTGCATAACGCTATGATCACAGGGTATGCTAGAAACAGTCGCCCCAATGAGGCATTGGCATTGTTTCGAGAGTTGCAAGCAAGTGGTCTTAAGCCTACTGATGTTACAATGCTGAGTGCACTTTCGTCGTGCGCTTTGTTAGGTGCATTGGACTTGGGGAAGTGGATACATGAGTATGTTAAGAAGAATAGGTTTGATAGATTTGTTAAGGTGAACACTGCATTAATTGATATGTATTCGAAGTGTGGGAGCCTGGAGGATGCAGTGTCTGTGTTTGAGAACATGAGTGTTAAAGATACACAGGCTTGGTCTGCAATGATTGTGGCGTATGCAACTCATGGAAATGTTTCCAAATCCATGTCGATGTTTGAAGAAATGAAGAAGGCACGAATTCGACCTGATGAGATCACATTTCTGGGTCTCTTATATGCGTGTAGTCATGCCGGATTGGTTGAGCAGGGTTGCAAGTATTTCTACAGCATGAGTGAGACGTATGGGATTATACCAAGGATTAAGCATTACGGGTGTATGGTGGATTTGCTAGGTCGATCTGGACGTTTGCGGGAGGCTTACAAGTTCATAGATGAGCTACCAATCAAGCCTACACCTATAATTTGGCGAACATTGTTATCTGCTTGTAGCAGTCATGGTGATGTAGACATGGGGATGCGAGTGCTTGATCGAATTTTCGAGTTGGATGACTCTCATGGTGGGGATTATGTGATCATATCTAACTTGTGTGCAAGAGCAGGAAGATGGGAGGATGTTGATTACTTGAGGAAGCTGATGAAAGACAGAGGTGTTGTAAAGATTCCGGGGTGTAGCTCCATCGAGATGAACAATGTAGTGCATGAATTCTTCTCTGGGGATGGCGAGCGTTCTGTTTCTAAAGTACTGCATCAGGCAGTTGATGAGTTGATAGAAGAGTTAAAGCAGGTTGGATATGTTCCAGATACTTCTCTAGTGTTTCATTCTGACATGGATGATAGAGATAGAGAGCTTTCTCTTAGATATCACAGTGAGAAATTAGCCATTACTTATGGGCTCCTAAACACAGTTGCTGGGACAACAATACGTGTTGTGAAGAACCTCAGGGTATGTGGGGATTGCCACTCTGCTGCTAAATACATATCACTGATGTTTAATAGACAGATAGTTCTTAGAGATGTTCAAAGATTCCATCATTTCATAGATGGCAAGTGTTCTTGTGGAGACTATTGGTAGTTGAACTAGTTGAATGGGTGGTCATTTTTATAGTAACAGAGAAACTATATTGGGCTTTTCAGCTTCTCTGGTGACTAGAATCTTCATGGTGTTAGTGGAATGTGATTCACTGAGGAAGATGAAAGCAGTTTGGTTAGCAAGGCTAGGCTAAGGTACGGTTGTGTGTCATCATGAATAGAACTGAATGTGTTGGAAATATATTCCTGCTATAATTTCCACTTTGCATACAATTGTAAAGAGATACTCTGGTGATATAAAATGAAAAGGAAAATGTTCGTGGAGTCTCACTAATGATAAAATTTATATGTTTACCGATTCAAACGCTGCTTCCATTTGGTATAGATTTGATCAATAATCAAGATACTATGTACTTTTAAGCTGTGTTTTTAGTGCTTCTGATCTTTCTATAAGCTTAGATCTTGCAAGGGTGAAAGATTTGTTTGACTTGCTCATTAACACCAAGGCTGCATCTGTCATATTCTGACTCACAAACAACATTACTCTATAATCTATATACTATAAGCTTAAAGCAATAGTATTATTGTTCATATTTTTAGAATTGTAGTATGACCCCTGTTTTTTACTATTTGTAAAAGGAATTTGTATTGATAGAATGCAGATTATTTACATCACCTGTGTTGACATAAGTGGCTTATCAGTCAAAGCCCATTGTATATTGTACATCTCTTTGAAGTAGTAGTAGTAGCAATTGTAAAGTGACATATCAATCAAACTCTAAGACATGCTCTGATCAATCTTTCTTTGAACCGATGAAAATTTAGATGTTTAACCATATCTGTGTGGTGGCACTTGAGACGGTGTAAGTGCTAAACCATGTCAAGAGGTGGGTACAGTTCTGAAATTACAAGCCAATAACTTGGAGCTATGGCTAGATATACCCTAACACACTTAGTGAGAGCTAAGCAGTCTAGAAGGGTGCTAGGCGGGCAATAGAAGGTGCTAGCCTTGCGCCTAGGCTAGCATTAAAGTGCTCTAGGCGGACAATAAAAGGTGCTAGGTAGACATTAGAATGCGCTAGGCAGAATTTAGGCGGATACTAGATGAGTTCTTCTCTTTGCTATCGTATTTCTCTCGTTGACACGACCGCTCGAATCTCTCTAGTTAACCCTATTTGTACCAAACTTAGCTACATGTATCATAGTATCTTGTTAACCAGGACGGACATGAGACAACTTAGGACACATAAATAGTTATTAGATCCTCGGTTCTGGATAAATTAAATGTAAATAATGTATGGCGGCAGGAAGAATATAGCAGTAGGAAACTGTAAAGGAGAAGATCGAGAAGGTTTGCCGTCTTGAGATAGATGTTCCCTTTTAGTTTTTTGTTCATTAACCTTTAAATACTTCTCCATGGACACAATGAACTACACCTTTTGAATCAGAGTAATCTCAAAAATAGAGTTGAGATGGAAATGAAATTTAATAATTCATCATTCCTCTGGCTTTTGATGATACAAAGTCTAGTAGTACTTGGCGTTTCTCAGGATCGTGACTTTTTCTATCTCGTACAACAGGTGATGAGTTGGTGGGGTGTCTGAATATAAAGATGACCTCAAGTCGTTAATTTTTAGTTTTCATTCATGAAACTATATATACTACTGAAGATTATACTACTATTTGATGCAGTGGCCAGGATCGTCCGGTGGCACTCATAATATTTGTTATCCAACTACAGGAAAACCTGCACAAAGTTTCATTGTCAGTGGCTTTTGGCCCAGTTTTAACAATGGTTCAATCCCAACCTACTGCGATCCCAACAACCCCTTCAATGAAACAAAGGTATGCAACATTGTTTCATTAAAACTAACTTTCTATGCAGGAAGAGGCAAGAAGTGAAGAAATTATATTTTCCATTGAGTTTGCAATAAGATGGAGGGGCGGTGATACGATGATACGTACCATGTTTACTAATCTGATACCTGCGAAGGTGGCAAAGATAATCGACTATTTGCAAACAGATTGGCCATCACTGGCCTGCCCGAGCAGCAACAGTACGCAGCTTTGGGCTGATGAATGGGAAATGCATGGCACTTGCTCGCAGTCTGTATTCGATCAGTATAGTTACTTCAATCATGCTACCGGCCTCAAAGAAATCTTGAGAGACATCCTCATATTCCTTGAAGCTTATGGTACTTATTCTCTACCTGTTATACATCTCTAGCACCCTATACCTCATCCTGTTATGTAATATGTATTTAGTTACTGAAATCATGCATGTTTTAATTAACTTGCAGGAATCCGACCAGATGGGAAAGCGTACAAGTTAAACAGCCTCATGAAATATCTGAAATCAGCATTTCTTGGACGCAATGTAGGGATAGAGTGCAACGAAGATGCATCTGCAGGGAATAGCCAGTTTTACCAGGTTTATATCTGTATAGAGCCTCACGGTAAATTCGTCATTGACTGTCCAGTTCTACCCGTCTCAAAATGTGCCGATAGCGTTGTGTTTCCTTCCTTCTAGCGATAGGTTATTAGTACGTAGTTTAGTACTGAAGAATAATCGATCGAGGTCTGTCAAGGTGATCGAAAGAGATGCTCTATATATAAAAGGGAAAATATTACAAACAGTGTCCCATTTTTAGTCAACTAATAGCTTAGGTATCTCAAATTTCAAATATATCAAAACCATACCTGAACTTTCCTTTTCAACTTCATTTTGGTACCCCTCAGTTAACACCGTTAAAAATTCCGTTAAGTAGTCTTTATCTCATTTTGACGGAGCATGGTGGGCCTAGAAAGTTGTTTATTCAATTATACTGCATATATATAATTTATCCTCTGTACTCAAAGGTAAACAGTTAATTTTTTATCATTACAGTATTTCTTCACAGCGTTTAATTTATTTAGAAAATATTAGAATCACCGAAAAAGAAATAAAAGATAAAAAGGCAAAGTTAAAAGTCTTAAAAAACTTTAGAGAAAGACTTCCTAGAAGTAGACCAGGCTATTGGGATATAGTTTTCAGGTTTACTCAAGGCATTCGTATAGCAGAAAGACAAATTGCATAACTAAAAGAAGTTTTGCAACTAGAACAAGAACCTCTTGAAATTTTGAGCCGCGGTTAGAAACCGTTGGTTAGATCCGCCTCAGTTGGTATCAGAGCCTGTTTTGCTCAAAAAAAACAGGAAAAGCAAAGGTTTATGCCACAGAGTTGGCTCCTCTTAACCAATAAAAGAGAGCCAAAGCAACTAAAGAATTATCAAACCTTTTGCATAGAAAAAGAAAAAGAAAAGTGGAACTTGTGTTTTCACACAAGACATATCCAAGAGAACCAATATTCCATTGAATACGCTTGTAGAGTGTTAAACACTCTATACGACGAGCATATTCATCTTCAGAAAGAAATAGGAGTAGAAGAACTTGACCCTACCAGGCCAAGTATAGTTGAATTTCTAGATCACTTATCTAGAGATAAGACTACTGAGAAAGTAAAAGAACAACTCGAGAGATTTAATCTCAGAGTAAATCAGTTAGAAGAAATTCAAGCAAAGATATCAAGACTTGAAATCAAGCTTGATTACCTTAAAGAAAAGCAATATCTTGTAGATATTGAAAAGAAATTAGTAAGAACTGAGAACCTTGCAAATAATATTCATCAACAAGCAGTTGATTTAAAAGGTACTCAAGAAAATCTAAAGAAACTCTTAGAAACTCTTATATCCCGCATAGGATGAAGCAAAGAGTTGAGTTAAAAGCACGACAAGAAGACTTAAAAGCAGTAAGTGTTTATCTTCCAACAGAAAAACTTGCTGAAAACGTTGAAGCAATAATACATCAACAGAACTACAGCAATATCTACCTTCAAGAAATAGGGAAAGATATGGAAGAACAGTTCCAAGAACTAAGCTCAACGATCTCTAGCCTACAAAAAGGTATAGAAAAAATGAAAGAAAATTCAATCGTTGAAAGAATCAACGAAGAAGCACTAGCACAAACAGTAGCTAGTAAAATTATTATACCTCAACCAAAGACAGAAAGTGGGTTCAATTTCAGTGAACCTAAGCTACTAAAGTGGAAAGAATCCAAAAGGGATATAAAGATGTTGAATAGAGTCTTTAGCAAAAGACATACTGTACCAGCAGTACAGCTTGTAAATGCTCAGGAATTTGAGTATAACGAAATTGAATCCAGCGTGAGAGAAGCCTCAGCACCAAAATTTAGATTCAATGAGATTTACAAGAAAGGATCCTTTATTATGGATTCTCACAGATTCAAGATGTTAGAACTAACAATACCAGCAACTGGTAGAGAAACAGACATCAGGCTAATCACTTCTAGAGAAGTGAGTGAAGCATTTCAAAGAAAATATGCCTACATGCACATTGGTGCAGTCCAGATTTCCATAAAACTCTTAGCAAGAGATGGTATAGACTGTTCGGTCTTGTGTATTCTACAAGACGACAGAATAACAGATTTCAAGAAAAGTCTGTTAGGAACAGTAGAAGTCTCACTATGCAACCAAGTTGCATATTTCAATGTCTTTCCAAACTTCACCACTCATTTGAAAGACGCAGCACACTGCTTAAGACTGAGAATCAAAACAGATGGGATTGCAATGAAACAAGGCATGATGGAACTTGCCGTTGACTATAGGATCTATTACAAGCTAATGAGCTCCAATGTAACACCAAATACTAGATTTGTCAACAGCCCCGGTCTTACCACATCTGTCCTTACTAATCCTAGAAATAATACTCAGCAAAAGCACATCACCAAATGGGATGAAGTATCATTCCCTAGAGAATGGAACTTAGCACCTCCTGAGAGGCAGATACAAAGCTCTAATGCTTCTATCTACGAAGATACTGGAGGAAAAATAAGTCTCCAGTTTCATAGGCATTCTTTTGCTAACTATGAGCAAGCAAGTACTTCAGGATCAATTCCTGAAGAATCTTTTGAGGAAGAAGAAGACTCGAAAAGACCTATAAGAATGCTTAGAGTAGAAGGGTTAAAAGAACTCTATAAGCAAGCAGAAACTTGTGAAACCTTAGAAAGGTTAGAAGAGATAGTTAAGAAAATTTCTTTAGTCCAAACTAAAAGAAAAATTCTTCCTTATCAAGCAGCTGAAGCAGAAGCTAGCAATATGGATGCTGAAGCCAGCACCATGGATGCAGAAGCAAGTACTAGCCAACCACCTTTGGCAGGAAATACTATCATCAATAATATCACGAATAATCCTACCAAAATCATTCGAGAAGAAAAAATCAAACTTCCTAAAGGACAGCCTCCTACAGGAAAGATTGGAGAAAGAAGCTCCCAAAAATATATTCCTACAGAACCCCAATGGGGACAAGCAATCTCTGAAAGAGGAGTTTATCTAGACCTCGATAAAGTAGGAGATAAAAGAAAAACCATAGACAACTGGGTAGCCAGTTTAAAGCTAACACAAGCACTGGTTTTATCCAAATTCCACTATAAAGAAGCTCACGCTTACTATGAAGCAACCTTAACAGGAATAGTCCAGAAATGGTACAATTCCTTTAAGAGAAGTAGGAATTGGGCAGATTGGGAAGCAAAATTAGCCAAGACAAATGACCCAATGGATTTCGCTATCCCTATATACGCACAATTTTGTGGAGATATAACGGGACATAGTGAACAAACCAAAGAAAGAGCTAAAGCAAATATCCAGAAATTAAGCATCTGCAATATGAGGTACTTTGAAGAGTACACAAACGAGTTCCAAAACTACTATTGTACAATAGGAGATTTGGAAAACATAGACCTCATTAGAACATATTATAGAAAGTTACCAGAACCTTGGAATAATGCTGTAGCACAGTCCCTTGAAGAAAATCCTTTAGAATATTTTACTATAGGAGGAATAGCAGAAAGGGTAAGAGACCTGTTAAGAAAACAGTGTACAGAAAATCAAAAGTCGAAAACGGCTAAGAAACAACTCAGAGGAGTTGAAAATATGTGTCCTAAAATCCTAGACACTCCAACCCAATGGGGTTGTCATCAGTACAATGAAAGAAAAACTAGGAGCAGATTTAGGAACAAGAAATATAATAAATTCACTTCTAAAAAGAAGTATAAGTTCAGAAAAAGCTCTGAACAAGATAAAGAAAAAAGATCTCTTAGAAAGAGATTTTTTAAGAAAAGAAACCCAAACCCAAAGAAAAATACTTCTAGAGATACAAAGCCCTGTAGATGTTGGCTTTGCAAGGCTGAAGGTCATTATGCAAACGAGTGTCCTAAAAGAGATAAAAGATCTTCTAAAGCCCTCCTAGCAGAATACGATGAAGCCGTAGAATACGCAAACATAAAAGGGTTTGAAGTAGCCTATTCTGATGAAGAGAATGAATCTGTATATTCTCTTGCAGATACATCAGAAAGTGATACAGAAAGCACCTCAAATAGCTCTGATGAAGAAAGTGAATATAACTATCGCCCTATATTCATGTTAATCCAAAATTGGGATCAGAAAACTACTGATAGTATCAGTCAGTTTACTCCAAAGCCTGGAGTTTTCACTTGCGACTATTGCAAGTGTGAAGATAATAATACAGTACCCATGTACTGTAAAGCAACAGGAGAAACCTATCATAAAGAATGCTTCATAGCAGAAGTAAGAAGAAAAACAAAAGACCCTGAAGTACATACGCTAGTAAATCAAGAATATGATATATTTCTTGATCAGGTCCAAAAACAAGATCTTGAGAAAAACCTTGAGAAGATGAAGTTAGAAACTTCAAAAATTATAAAAGAAGAACTTAGCCCTTCCATAGAAGTACCCGAAAGTAACTCAAAAAAGGTAGAACCTGAGCCTATAGAAGAAAAAGAAAGAACTATAAATCCTTTCACAGAATTCACTAGAAAGGAAGAAACAATCCAACCAGTAAAACAAGTTCAGACAAGCATATATAGTAATTATATTACTATAGGTCTGAAATTTCCCAACTATAAGAAATACCATCTACATGCTTTTGTAGATACTGGTTCAGGATATAGCTTAGCAAAGAAACATGCTATTCCTGACGAATATTGGGAAAAGTCTGATAGAGAAGCCACTGGAATTGGAATGGGAGAAAAGGCGTTTACAATGAGCTATATAGCTAGAAACGTCAAGATTTCGATAGGCGGAGGAACCTTTACGTTCCAAAGAATTTGGCAGAGTGAAGCCCAAGGGTCCGATTTGCTGATAGGAAATGATTTCCTACTCCAGCAAAGAATCATACAAACCATCGAAATGATCGGAATTGAGAAAAATAATAAGTTCTACTGGGAATCCAGATTACTACATGCAGTCAGCATTGCAAGTAAAGGATTCACAGAGCAATATCAGAAGTCACGAGCCAAGCGTGGTGATCCTAAACCACCTTTTGAACCGGTTATACAGCCGGTTTTAGCTTTGCAAGAACACCAAGAAATTGTGCAAAACGAAGCAACAACTTCAGAAGAATCAGAATCAGAGGAAGAACCTCAGGATTCAGACAGCTCGGATGGTGAAGAAGAATTCATCCGAGAACACAATCTAAAAGTATACATAAATAAATTAGAGCAAAAGAAAATCCCAAAACTCGTTGAGATAGAAAATATGCTGAAACCCATAATCAGTGAAGATCCTCAACTATATTGGGAAAGAGACCCAGTATACTGTCAGCTAAAAATGCATGATGCCAATGCAATATGTCATGTCAAAGCAATACCTCATTATAGAGATGAAGATCGAAAAGAAATGGAAAGCCAAATTCAAGAATTGCTTGAAAAGAAATTAATTAGACCCTCTAATAGCCCTCATCATGCTCCAGCATTTTTGGTTAGAAACCATGCAGAGCAATTAAGAGGAAAAGCAAGAATGGTCATAGACTATAGAGATGTCAACAAGAAAACCGTCAAAGATGGCTATCAGATTGCTCAAGTAAGAGTCTTGATAAACAGACTAAAAGGAGCAAAGATATTTTCAAAGTTCGATGCAAAATCGGGCTTCTGGCAAGTAAGAATGCACCAGGATTCCATAGCCTTAACAGCCTTTGGAACTCCTCAAGGACATTACGAATGGCTTGTAATGCCATTTGGACTTAAGCAAGCTCCATCTATCTTTCAAAGAAAGATGGATAACATATTTAAGCCATACTCAGATTTCTGTATAGTTTACATTGATGACATTCTTGTCTTCTCTAAAACTATGAATGAACATCTGAAGCACCTTGAGCAGATTTGCAAGCTCATAGTTCAGAAAGGAATCATCCTTGGACAAAAGAAAATTCATCTTATAAAAGGAGAAATTGACTTCCTTGGCATACACGTCAAGGATGGAGAAATTCGTCTTCAAGAGCATATAGTAAAGAAGATAAGCCAATTCCCTGACAGTATCCCAGATGCAAAGTCTCTACAGAGATTTTTGGGAGTTGTTAACTTTGCGAGAGATTTTATTCCTCAAGTGAGTGGTCTCACTGCTCTTCTCTCTCCAAAGACAAGCACGAAGAAAAAATGGTCATTTACAACGGATGATAGCAACACCGTTAAGAAAATTAAAGAACTCACAAAAAACCTTCCCCCTTTACAGTTACCTGAAGAAGGTGACCTGATCATTTTGCAAACAGATGCAAATGACTATTATTGGGCAGGAGTAGTTTTAGCAATAGCACCTAATACAAATCAAGAAAAGATCTGTAAATTCCTGTCAGGAAAATTTAATCCAGCAGAATTAAATTATTCCACAGGAGACAAAGAAGTTTTAGCCCTAATTAAATCCATTAAAGGAGCTGAAGCCTTTTTAGGGAATAAATTTCTGGTCAGAACAGATAACAAGAGAGTGAAAAACTTTAAGAACTATAAGCTGACAGATGCAGCTGATAGAGGAAGAGTTCTTAGATGGCAGATGTTTTTATCTCAATATGAATATGATGTTGAAATGATTGCAGGAAACAAGAATTATCTGCCTGACGCTCTCACAAGAGAAATGGCAATGTTCGAAAGAGATGAAGGCCGTAACCCAAGAAGCAGAAGGCCCGAACCAGAACCAGAAATCGAAGAAAGAAGAAGGCCCAACTTCGGAACAAGAACTAGGCCTGAAAGCAAGGGATCAAAAGACAAAACCCTACTACAGAAATACAGAAATGGAGACAAGGCTGTTGGCCCATTACATGATGGACCAGGCTACCAATATCTGGTATCCTACTCTCCTGCTGAATCCAGTAGTGCCCCTGAAAAAATTCAGCCTGACCCAATAGGAAAAGAAAATGATCCGGAAGATAAGCAGTCTTCCAACGCAGAAGAAGAAACTGTAAATGAATATTTACAGCATCCTAGAGCTACAGTCACACCTGACTGGTTTCAAAAAAGACAGCAGTATAAGGCAAGAACCACTGATAGGATAGCATCCTTCAGATTACCAGCAGTAAAATGCCTGAGAAAAATCTTTAATCATCCCATGAGAATTTACGAAAGACCAGTGTTCAGAACCAGCAAAAATTTGCAGTTCAACCAGAGAGTCATCATGGACAATATTTTAGCAGCATCACGAGAGAACAATGAAGCACTTGTTCTACAAGCCCTGGAAACGCTAGCTGAGGAATTCTGCAGTTACGAGCTAGAAAAAGATCAACAGCTCAAGGAAAAGCTGGACATTCAATACCTTGAGAACCCTGAAAGTGCTAAAGTCCCACTTCTAGCCCTATCAGAATCAGAATGGTTCAGTTTCCATAATCTCTTAGGAGATTCCAAGAACCGTAAAGCTCTTCCATCAACCTTGCTAGTAGTAGCAGGTCCTTACTATGGAAGATATTTGGTTGATGTTCAAGCAGAGCATCCGCAGAAGAACAAGTTATGGTTAATCGAGAATGGTTTTGTTCATAATCTTTGGACAAAAACCAATGAAGACCTAGAAGGTTTCCCTGAAGCAATTTACCATGCAGTTAAGAACATTAGACCAGCTGGTTGTATTCTGAGATTAAAGTTCATTTCTTCTCCTCCTGAATGGACTAGAGAAGAAGGGAGAAAGAGTTATATTTCTCCTTATCACTATGTCAGAATTATCCAGAGTTGTGCCTCTCCAGCACACAAATGGTCATCAAGCAATGGAAGACCTAATCAGAGCATTCCGTGGATGAAAGCAATGGCTGTAATTCGTATCCAGAACATGATCCAGAAAGATTATGATGCTACCCTCCTGGCCAAAGGAGAAAAGATCATTGTAGCCAGCTATAACCATCCTCATCCAGAGCACTGTGATTTGTACAAGGCCTTAGAAAGGCGAGAGGTCGATGGTACGTTAGCAACTACCACGTGGATAGAAAAATTAGAGAAAGAGCAAGAATTCAAAGACCCATATGATTCAGACCTAGAATCCAAAGCTGAAGAAAATGACGACTCAGGAGCCTCTTTTGATGACGAAGCGCTACACAACATCGATAATATGATGGAGTACTAGCTGCCGACGCATCAGGACAAAAAGCTTTAAGTGAGTGGAATCCAGCTAGTGGAAGCCAGCTCATTTGTAAGATAAGAATAAAGTTGCTGCCGACGCGTGAGGACAAACTACTTTGGAAAAGATAAGTGCCAGCTGTTAAGATAAGGATTCCTCTTGTCTGCCTTTCTTAATGGAATTCAATTCCGTTTTGAAATCCGAAGGCTATATAAGGAGTCTCAGAGCTCAAGAGAAGGCATTCGAAAACCAAGGAAGAAAAGAGTAGTCTGAAGCTCGAGAGCAGTTTCTGAGTGTTTCTAAGTATTTGTGAGTGTTTTAGTATAGTTAAATAAGAGTGAATAGTGAGAGTGATTTCTTGCTAGTCACCTGGTGTGGATTGCTTTATTTTACAAGTAAGTTTGTATTTTAATTTCAGTATGAGTAGCTAAATAGCTTTTAGCTGTTTACCCAAGAGTGGGGCTCTGGGTTATGTATATGTGAATATGTTTGGATAAATAAACTTAAATATGTTCCCCATATCCGTCGTCATTTTAATTTATTTAAGAATCTCAAACCCCAGGTGGAGGATTACCTCCTAGGAGTGGTATTTGAGAAAAAATTGTTCAAGTATTTTTCTGCTTTCTACTTAACTAGAATTTAAGAATTCCTATTTATTGGTTTTACTAGAACTTAAGAAACTTGTCAAAACTAAAAACAACAGTGAATCCGCCAGCTTAGTAGCCGTTAAGACAGGAAGTCGTTAGGTGAATTTGGCATGATGAAGGTTAGTTCTTAGAATTGATAGGCTATTAAGATCCTGTAAACAAATAGGTAGTGAATAATTAAGTTGTAGCAAAAAGTAGAAAATAGTAAAAAAAAAAAAAAAAAAAAAAAAATACAGTTAAGTATTTAACGGAATATTCCATCTTAGACACCAATACGATGTTTGTATAAGAACTTCAGGTACCTTTTTGATATTTTACAAAGTTGAGACACTTAAACTACTAGTTTGGAAAAGATCAGATACTCTTTGTTTGAATTTCTCTATATAAAATCAGTGAAGTGCTTCCTAACTAGTTAAAGGTTTCACTAGTGTGGATCCACAAATTGCTTTTGTTGAAGTTTGTAAGCTCAAATATAAATTGAAATAATATTGAAAGCACAATAATTGGAGACATCAAAGAGAATATGCTTTTGAATGCTAAAATTTTCTGTGTGAAACCATGTTTGAATATCAGAAGCAAATCAAGCTATTGATTTGGAGGTCTCTTATTGCCGGTTTATATCAATTATTTTCAATGTGTTCATCATGGGAATGATTTGACTTGCACGCTATTTCACCAAATTATTTTGTTTCGTATGAGTGCATGTTATTGGACACCAATAGAATAGAATGATTGTGTGAAAGCCTTAATTTACGTCCGTACCATAACTTTGGAGCGGCTACTCCCATCCAAGTGTAGAGCAGCTTGATTGTCTTGTACCTTCTGGCTAAATTAACAGCCGAATCGAAATAATGTGCAATACTTTCTCGCTACAATTAGTCTTGAGTTCGACTCACGTCGATTAGTTGTAACATTTTTGTAAAACTTAAAATACAATCTGGTATTCTGGTTCTAATTATGGGTGGTTAATTTTGTAAAACTAAAATAGTTAAAGTAAAAAAGTAATATTGTAGATACGTACAAATTCATATGAGTAAAGATATTTTTTCTTGAATAATGTTTGAAAGATTACTAGAATGATGATTAGAATCTGCACGCCTTATCTTTGAGATTCCAGAGAAGCAGAAGATCTCAATTTTACTTTTTTTATTGAAAATTAAGAAGATCTCAATTTCAGATACTACAGTTATCTGAATTAATTCCATTAATGGATTAATAGTGAATGTGTACAGAAAATTAAGAAAAGTGGAGGTTCCACAAGGAGGAAGAAGTAAAACAAAATCCAAAACGATTAAATTGACAGCATAAAACAACCACAAAATAAATAAGGGAAATGAGCCGACGTATAGCAATTGCTATCATATATGCAAGCGTTACACACTTGTATGATGTATGTGGACATGCATACATCAGATTTTGGATTAAATGTAGCATATATTACTGAATATTCGTCTTCCCAAACCTTCCAGTTTGGCCTATAAATACAGCCATATCAGCAGCCCCATAATTCACACCCATCAATCATTAGTTCATTACCAGTCTGACAGTGAGAAGAGTCGGGAGATTAAGAATGAAGTCCACCTCCTCAAATTTGGTCCAGCTTCTAATACTAGGACTATTAGGATCATCATGTCTTACTGTTCTCTGTGCTGCAGATGATTTCGATTTCTTCTACTTTGTTCTGCAGGTAAGATCCTATATATCAATCTCATTTTGAATTATAATTTGAAGCAATTAACTGAATTACTAATTGATTATATACATGCACCATCATCTCCTAGTTTTATTTATGCATGGTTCTTTTAACTTCATGTTGCAGTGGCCAGGATCATACTGTGATACAAAGCAAAGTTGCTGCTATCCAACCACAGGTAAGCCTGCGGCAGATTTTGGGATTCACGGGCTCTGGCCAAATTACGAGAATGGTTCATACCCCTCAAACTGTGATCCAAACAACCCCTTTGATCAATCTCAGGTATGGTATTTGATCTGATATATACTAAAACACTGCTTGGTATATATGTATGTTTTGCCCTTGAAATCATCGATCGATCGATCATACGTTTCTTTCGCATTTTTAAGGCCGTGCCGGCCAGAACATAAGATATGTTAATTTGGATCAACATGCATGGCCGGTGCGATAGAGTTCCGTCACTCTGGACAGTTTACAGAACAGAAAGGGTCTCTGTGTGAATGTCATGTGATCTATGGCAAAGCCTACGTGCAAGCAATGGCAGGTTATGGTGCGGATGATATTATTCCCTGCGTGCAAGCAATGCCCTCTTTAATCTTTATCCTCCATTTTGTTTTTTACATCTACTTTAGTTTTCACCTGATGACCATTATAGTATAATCTACCTTTTAATGAAGGATAATCTACCTTTTAATTATGCAAAATTAGCAATCAATCAAGCGTCTAAATTTTTATTAATGATCATTATAGTACTTTATATTGGTGCGTGCATGTTACCATTTTTTGCTAAGCAATAACATGAGATTAATTACCTTTTGCCTTTTACCCCTTTCCTCTTTTGACAATATTATTTTGGGGAACAGGTTTCAGATTTAATTAGCAGTATGCAAGAAGAATGGCCAACACTAGCTTGCCCTAGTAGCAGTGGGATTGCATTCTGGACACATGAGTGGGACAAACATGGAACCTGCTCCGAGTCTGCCATTAACCAACACAGTTACTTTGCAGCAGCTCTTGACCTCAAGAAGAAGGCCAACCTCCTCCAAGCTCTTCAAAGTGCAGGTATAAAACCTAACGGCGAGTCTTATTCTCTGGCGGACATCAAGGGGGCCGTGAAAGGTGCAATTGGGTACACTCCGTATATCGAGTGCAACGTCGATCAGTCCGGTAACAGCCAACTTTACCAGGTCTACTTGTGCGTGGACACTAATGGCTCTGACCTTATCGAGTGCCCGGTTTTCCCCCATGGGAAATGTGGTTCAAGCATTGAGTTCCCTACCTTTTAGATTATTCATTCTTATAGGTCTAATGCAGTAGAGAGATTCATCGATGATGATTCGAACAATATGCATATCTTAATTAACTAGCTAGTCAATTTCATGTTTCCTAAATCACTAATTGTGATCAATTTCAATTGCAAGCGCGCTTTCCTTTTGTCGTCGTATGTGAAACCATTTGATGCTACTCTCTCTAGTTCTACCGTACCTCTAGCTGCTCATGGGAATGAATACCATGGATCACCAAACTACAGTAAGCTAGCTAGGTTAGATGAAATTATGGAGTTAATTTTCAACCATGGACCCCTAAACGTACTGAAAGAGGCCTATTAGCTAGGGATCACATGAAATATGGATTCACCTTAATATTCTTAGTCTGACAAATTAAACTCAATGAGGGAATCACATGCAAAACATTAACAAACCCCATGTTTCAGACATGCACTCGATAAAGAAATCACATTCAACACATTAACAAAGCCTATGCTTCAGGTATGCGCCTCATGGATCACATGATCGAGTCGGGCATGAACTGTCCATCCACAACAAAAAATGCCTTGCACGCAAACACCAACGCCAACAATAAGCGTCGACGTCGAAAGCATCTGCAGGCTAGATTAGTTCAGCTAACGCTCCCTCTTTAATTTATATGTAAGATCGACTTCAGCTAGCTCCATAGCTTAATTAGTATTACTTAAAGACTAATCCGGCCATCTAGTTATATCATTCCTTGTAGGCACACCAATATATTGTCTGGGTTCTGGACGTCGATCTAGTACTTTTGCTTAAAGATTTCCAATAGCCATTTACTGACTTTAATGAATTAGAACAACTTTTTATTCTTAAGTACGTTAATATCTCTCTCTCTCTCTCTCTCTCTCTCTCTCTCTCTCTATATATATATATATATATATATATATAACGTATGTAAGGACTAGCTTGTTCACATTAATCACATATATATATATATATATATATATATATATATACTTATGTTCATATGATTAAGGAATTCGAATCTCGTCTCTCCACGACCTAATTGCTAATTAAAAAAGCATATCAATTAACTGGATAATCAAAAACTAAAGAAATAGATGGAAGAAGGCACGAAGAAGCTAAGCAAACTGATATTCTTTTAATGTTGGAGACCTTTAGACACGCAAATGACCATGTCCTGCGATGTATAAATTCACAAGCTTGGGGAGGAACAGAGCATATGCTTTCTGGGATATTCCATCCTTATTTTTTCTTCCATCTTTTGTCAACTTAATTTGCCTATTAATACAGCGTTCAGGTGATCATCATTGTCATTCTAAAGCTTGCTTGAATTAGTTTGTTTAAAAGAAAAGTTATCGATCACAAAGAGAAAGAACAACGTACGTACGAGCGCAGCTGGAACAATGAGATACAGCACTGGTTTGATTTTGATCAAACTGCTGGTAATTCAATACCTGTCAGTTGAAGTTCTTTGCACTTCGCAGGACTTCGATTTCTTCTACTTCGTTCAACAGGTGAGTTAATTAACTACTATACAGTTTATATATCGATCTCTATCGAGCTTCCATATCAATCTGTCATTAGTTTCACCCTAAACATGAGTACATGAGTATCTCATTGTCTTCAACATTTTGTTGGATCGATGCAGTGGCCAGGAGCATACTGCGATACAAAGCACAGTTGTTGTTATCCGAAGTCAGGGAAGCCTGCAGCAGATTTTGGCATTCACGGTCTCTGGCCTAACAACAAGGATGGATCTTACCCTTCTAACTGTGATCCCGACAGTGTCTTCGACAAATCTGAGGTAGAATACCTATTCTTTAATTAATATATAATCCTTAGTTTTTGGAGTTTAACGAGATCAAATTCGTGTTAGTACTAATTGAATATATACTTGTAATTAACATGGAGTACTGGAAGGTTGAAAATAAACTAGAAGCAAGCTGACACTCGGACAAGAATAGAGTAAACATTAATAGAATGATATGCCCTAGACCTTGATTATCAGATGCTTTTCTCAGGTCCCGGGCCAAACGTAGCATGAATCTGGGGAACCACAATTGGAAATCCTAGATGTTTCTTCCTTAACTTTAACAATATTTAATTACTCCAGATCGAATTAGTTAATTTCATGATGTTAATTTGAATATTAAGCTAAATACTTATGAATTAAGGGCACAAAGCTTTTTTAAAGGGAAGGCCTGTACATTGCTTAAAGCATTCCAATTGAGTATTTCTGCATACAACATGAAAAACAGTTTTGTTTACTTGTACGTATCGACCATTTGGTGTTCTTGCACTTCTGGAACCAACAGTTAGTACGTGGAATGGTTAATTAGTTGAATGAATCAATTAATTACGACTCTTTTTTTTTTTTTTTTAACGAAACGAGATAACAATACATTTGTCTGGTGTCTAATGAGTTTTATGTACCCATATACTGAATCATGCATGATAATAATGTATATTGGTGCTTTCAGATCTCAGAGTTGATGAGCAGTCTGGAAACGCATTGGCCGTCGATGAGTTGCCCAAGTAGTAATGGGTACAGGTTCTGGTCACATGAATGGGAGAAGCATGGCACTTGCGCCGAATCTGAACTTGATCAGAAAGATTACTTCCAAGCCGGTCTCAAGCTCAAGGAGAAGGCAAACCTTCTTCAAGCCCTTAAAAAAGCTGGTAAATAATAAATTAGTTAATCTATCTCTATTGTACAGTACCCGGATCACCAAAACAAATGTAAACGTTTGGAATTTGAATTTGCAGGAATAAAACCAGATGATGAACTATACAGCTTAGAGAGCATTGTGCAAGCTATAAAAGAGGGTGTTGGGCATGCCCCAGGGATTGAGTGCAACAAAGATTCGGCTGGTAACAGCCAACTTTACCAAGTTTACCTGTGTGTTGACACTTCTGGCCAGGACATTATCGAGTGTCCAATTCTTCCTAGAGGACGATGCGCTTCCACCATTCAATTCTCTAAATTTTAGTTAGACGGTGGGTCTAACTAGCTATCAAATGTGGATAGTTAAAATTATGGTCGTCATCTTTTGATTTATATAACTCAAATTTTAAGGTTAATAAATTCATGTATCGTGAATAAGAATTAAATTACGATACAATTGTTCATGGAAATTTCTGTTAGACCGTTAGTCATAATTATGAAATAGTTTGTGACTTCAAAATTAGAACAACTTTTTTTTTCCTTTAGCGAATCTTTCTCGCACTTCTTTAAATCAAACCTAGCTGACGAAAAATACATGCATGGTTTACGTAACACTTTTGGCTAGGACATTATCGAGTGTCTAGTTATTTATAAAGGACGATGCGCTTCCACTATTCAATTTCCTAAATTTTAATTAGTCGATGGATCTAGCTATCAAATGCATATAGTTAACATTATTAATCATTGTCACCCTTTGATTCCGATCATAACTCAAACTTTCAGGCTACGTATAGTCATTTTAGTTCATGTATCTCATAGCTTCATTTTTTTTGTTGGTGATAAAACTACATGACATATTATCAATGTGAGCGAATGACGGTTGAACTTTAAGTTTACTACTATCATATATGTATGCTATTTTGAGTGATTAACAATATCGCTTACTACATAAAATACATTTAATGATAGTCAAAAAAAGTTTTAGAAATGCCATAAAAATCGAATCATTTAGGAAATGTCGTCATTTTAATATTTTCATAATGACGTGTGATGATACATAAACGAAAGAGGTCATGATGACATCACTGGGGCATAACACTGAAGGCACAAACTGTACCAGCTTTAGTGGCCAATCACATCAAATCTGAATACAAGTAGTCTCTACAATTATATGGTGGGCCGTATATTGATGTCTATTACATACATAACAACTTCAAACAATCAAACTACCCTACCTCTCGAATCTGGCCCATTAACATATTTGAAAAGAAAACACTAGCCTATCTCTTTTTTACAAAGACTCTCGACTCACATTTCACATTTCATTGTTGAACATAACTCAAGGGCTCTAAGCAATGATCTTCTAGTCTCGAAATGCATACATCACAGCCTGAATAAGAAGCTTTGTAACTACAAATTATCATTTATAATCTCATATTCTTCAACACGAGTCACTTGACTCTGGAAGCTGCTCATATTAGATCCGGCTCTGATTACACTATTACTATTACTTGATTGTTTGTAAGATGACTAAGGCTTAATTTAGTATTGAGTTTTAGAATAAATAATCACTTATAATTATCATTATGAGTTGATTATGTGTTTGGTAAGTATTTTATAAAGTGCTTATTTATAAAATTTAGTTGAAAAAACCACGATTTTAAAAAGCAGGTGAGATGTTGTTTATTTAAAACACAATTTTTTCATATTTGAGTTTTTTAACCTCAATACCAAACTAAACCTCACACGTTACATAAACATAAGACGCCCTCAAATAACACATAACTTGTATTAGTAAACACAAGGACTTATGATCTCTAGCAACCAAAAAAAGGAAAAATGATAATTACTTTACACACTACACCGTGATATTTAGCAAGAAATAATGCAACATTTTGTTTGGTGGATCTGATCCCTTTTCTATAATCCAATTCTAGGTCAGTTCCTTCGTCCCTACACGTGGCCTCAACTGTCATTATACCAGGCCCTATTCCAGCCCAAACCTCAAACCTAATCAATCTTACATTATAATGTCTCACCATCAAGTCCGGTCACCTGTCGGTGCCCCTCCGCTGCGTAAAAAGTCAGTCATCCATAAGCATCAAGCAACCTCAACCATCCTAATGTCCCCACGTGGCATACTCCCATTCGTCCTTCTCCTAGCTTTCTCAAAGCTACCCGGTGGGGTGCTGTGTCCCTTAACTTTTAACCCACCCCTTTCGAAATTTCACCTCACCCGCAAACCGCGGGCCGTAAAATCCTCACCTCAAGGGCAAAAAGGTCGTTTCCTATTATGTAACGTCATTGTCCTTTGATTTTTCACCAGTTACCGCCTCCGATGTTAATGAGGGCCGGAGGCAGGGTGTGGGCCCGGACGGTTATTATTTCCATCGGCCCTTTTAACTTTTTGCGATTTGTTTGGAGCTGATTCACTAGACGGACGGCGACGGTTTCCGTTTGTAAAAAAAAAAAAAAAAAAAAAAAAAGGTGTTTGGCATGTCTGGGGGTGTTCCAACAAGAAAGTGCCACGTCAAAGTAATTATCTGGAAAGAGCGTCATAGCGGGAAAGATGTCGCTGTTGTAGTAAGGTGTGGCGACTCAATACTCTGACATAAAGCGACAGGCAAATTGGAAATTTCAAAGAACAGCTGAACGGGTCTTTCAAGGAAACCAAACATGTTTAGAATAAATATTTCCTTCTTTCCCAAATTCAAAGAAAAGAAAAGTAATCATATTTTACTAATTTAAATTGGAAAATGAAAACAGTATGACAAAAAAAATAAAATTCAAACATGATCATTCTTACTTGTGAGAGCCAAAGATACACCTACCTTTTCATCCACATTGAACGCACAGTGAAACTCAGTGTCAGAAAAACTTAGCAGCAAGATTAAAAAGAAACAGCCAAGCACGCTAACACTGTGACTAGATTCAAAATCAATCCAATTTAACAAGAGGATGCGGACCTCCTTTCCCACCAAAAGACCTGTCTCCATATCAGCGACATCTGAAGTCTTCAAAACATCGCCTTTATTACCAGACTCATGAGATGGAGCATCCATCTCAGAGTCAGTTTTCGGAAGTGTTGGTGATATATATGGTGCACCGCCAAGCATATCTAACGACCTCGTGGACCGTCCAACCGGCGCAATAGGTCCTGCTTCCGGCATTCATCGGGTAGACCAACACCTCGGCTGCATCTCCATTGTGGAAGATCACAGATGCCGCATCCGGGAGGCGTGCCCCCGAGCTCCGGAAGTAGCTTCGTGAGTAGTATTTATGTAACAGCATCCCACATTGGAAACATTGTAAAGGATGGAGTCTTCCTTGCTTATAAATAAAATGATTCCCCCTTAGATATCTATCATCTCTGACCCTTTGGCATTCCACACTTGTAACACCACCGGGCTTATTAGCTGGCTATAGTATATTCTAAGTAGACTTAGTCATGCCCTCCGGCGTCATGGCGAACCACTATAAACCCCTGTGTTATTATATCTTTATTGTGCTTTTGTTAGAGTCTCCGGATTCTGACAGAAACAATTGGCGCGGTCTGTGGGAAGGTTGTGTTACCCGGGCAGCAGGTCCAAATAATCAATGGTGAATAGTACTCAATAAATCATGCCACCCTTTATTCCATCCGGGTCAGCAACAGGCAGCCCATCCAAACTGGCCAGCTAGTCAACCGCCCGGTCAACTCAGCCAGAAGGTTGCACCAGGTCCAATAGGCCCAGCCCGGTTCAACAGCAAGTCAGCCCGGTCAGCAGTCAACAGGTCATCCCGGTCAAACCCATATCCTCTCTGGGAACCCACTGTCGTCGCTCCATGGTCCCTTCCAAAACCCGATGACCGCCGGCAGTGCTCCGCGAAGCACCGGTGAGCCCGCGGGTAGGACGCGCGCCGCCGCTGTGCGTGAGTGGCTTCACCCCTCAGCCGGTCAGGCCAATCAACGAAGGTTGCGCGTGATACGTCCCGAACCCTGTTTAATTTTTGAGTAATTTCATTTAAATTTCACGCCCTTGAGTTTTGTTCGTTGTGGTGGTTGAGCGGAAATTCGTTTGAGACGAGTGGGAGAAAACGTTAAATTAAATCGTTGAGTGAGTTTCGTTTCATCGAAAACAATTAAAAGTTCGTGACGGAAATTAAATACTTTCCGTTTTGGGCCGAGTATAAATAGAGAAATGTTTCCCAAAAGGGAAACTTGCAATTTTTTTTTCTTTTCTGTTATTCTCTCTCTTCTCCCCCGATTCTCTCCTCTTCTTTTTCTTCTCTCCCTGTCAGCCCGTGCTTCTCCCTGGAACCACCACCACCGGCTCAACCGGCCACCGTCCCGACCTTCACCGACGCCGGACGACGTGCGTCAGCCCCTGGTCTTCCCTGCAGCAGCGGCGTGGCGCCTTGGCCACCGTCCGGCCGGTTTGCAGCCACCTCGGTGGGAGGTGAAGCTCCCTTAACCGACCATTTCTTGGCCGGATTTTGAGAGGGGAAAGGAAGAGTACGACGCCGGTAACAACTCCTCCAAAGGAATCAGATCAATTCGACCTAGGTAAGGAAAATTTGAGTTTTGAAATTTCTAGGGTTTTGTGAATAGTGCCGATTTGGGGGTTTTGAGAAATTGAACCCCTTAGGCTTGAAATTGGTGTTGGTTGTAGAAGAGAAAGTTGTTAGAAATGTTGAGTTGAAGCTTATATCAGAATTGGGGGAATTTTTGGTGGCGGCGGCAGCGTTGACCGCCATTGACCGCCGCTGCCGCCGCGGGTGCCGCCGCCGGGGGAGTGTTTTGAGATTGGAATTCGGTTGTTTTTGATAAATGCACCGTGTTAACATTATTTTTGGAAATGTTTGAAGAATTTTTAAGGGGGTTAAGATTTATTCAAAGTATTTCGAATTGTGAATTTGAAATAGTGTTGGTTTTTGGTGTTGGGAGAGAATAGCCGCCGGGGCAGCCGCCATGTGCGGCGGCTGCAGCGGAGCAGGACGGCGGAGAGAGGAAGGGGAGGTTTTTTGGTTGCCGGTTGGGTTGGTGTGGCCTTAGGCGGAGCTGCCGCTGCCCGCTGCTGCGGTGGTGGCGGCGGCGAGAAAACAAAGGCCGATGACAATTAGTTCCTACGTATTTAGGTGTAATCGGAGGCGTTCGTGCGAGGGAGGATATCGTTAAATTAGATTTGTTACTTTTTGGTTGTGAGTTGGTTTCATTAAACATTTTTCCTACAGGTCGAGGAGAGCCTCAGCGTGAGGAGGACTCTGGACGGTGATCGACTTAGTACTGTGAGTGGACTTTTGTTTTAAAAATGATGCATGCATAAATGTTTGGTTTTATGGGGATTTAAATATATGGGGTGATTATTTTGTTAATGATTTGAATTATCGAAGAGTTATAAAGTTATTTGAAATAATGATTGCTTCTTTTCGATTTTTAATTGGTTTATCAATTAAATTGGATTAACCTAATATCAATGAGATTATACGCATATTGATACTTAACTGGAAGATGGAAATTTCGTGTATTATATGATTTGAAATATCCGGATTTTATGACAGTCGAGATATGTGTACTTCATTTATTTTATATGAGGCTGGATTGATATTTAAGTATATTTATGAGTATAAGCCTCGGATGTACGGTCGGGGATCGTACAGATGGTTACATATATAAGGGGAAAATTGTTTTTGATTTGTTTTCGGATTTGCGCCATACGAGGGTCCACGGTATTATTACATTTATGCTAGCTAGCGAGGCCTCATCCCACGCGAGGTGACGACTTGACCATATAGGTCAGATTCACGCTCGGTGGTCGACGTAGGGTGGTGTATATTGAGGCGGTGACGTGTCTAGGTAGTAGGCTTAGACACGGGGGGAGTCAATAGGACTCTCGGACCCGGAGCCTGACGAGGTTCCAGTTATTTATGGTGGATGGATTTTCCCCTGTTACATGACCAATGTGATTTGGTCATGATGAGATGTTTTCTTTTACATTGACTGGTTGCGGGAATATTTTCCTTTATGAGGTTTTCGATTTTTAATAGATTCCCCAACCAGAGGGGCTGGGATATGTTTTCATGGAAAGTTTATATTTTTAAAATGACATTGTTATAGTAAGGGCATGCATCGTGATTTTCTTATATTATAAAAAAAATGTGGAAAGTAAAATAAAAATGTTCGTAAAATTATTATAGTTATTTGTAGAACTTTTTGTCCACTCACGCTAATGTTTTTAAATTACTTTCCCTGGGCCCTTTTGTTTTCAACTGCCCAGTTTTGCAGAGGAGTCCGGTGCCCGAGACAAAGATCCTAGTTCCTCTTTTCCGCTGCTTGATGTGTAGGTTATTAGTATAGCCTACTTGTATCTTTTATTTTCTTTGGTTGTATAGTGCTATGATACTCGAATGTGTATTTGTTGTAACTCTACTTTTAATACTGTTGGGTTGAACCCCAAATGTTATGTTTTTCGGAAAATTTTAACTATCGTTTCTTTCTATATTCTGAACTGTTGTTGGTTAGTGAGAAGTTACTTGATTTCGGGGGAGCAGGTGGCTCCATGAGTCAGGCTGGATTTTATCGAAGTGTTTTCGGGTTATGTTGTCAGGTCAGGGTTGTCCATTTTAAGAAAGGTCATGCCGTATTTTCGGTAGAAACCTCTCTTGAAATGGTCCCCGCAGGATTTACTCTGAGTAACAGTGTGTTACTTGGGGCGGGTCCTGTCAGCGCGAAGCTTCCAGTGCGGCAGGCTCCTCCGGACCCTGATGGCACGCTTCCTCCAGGCACCGATGGGTTGTCTCCACGGTGTGCAGTCCCGGTCGACGGGTTCGAGGCCAATGCGACGGTGAGTACGGAGCCGATCCGTGCCAGTACCTCTCCACTTGCAACTCGGGAAGCCCACCGCCAAGAACACGTGCGCGAGGGAGATGTCCAGCGGTTAGGCCAAGAACGCGTGACTTTCCCCCTCGGATCTGTTGGTTAGGATCCGCTGTGCGCGAGGGAGCCAAGGCTCGACTCCGGATCTTCCCGCTGCTCCAGCGCCACACCTACCGGGACATGCTCCCTCCACACCGGATGTTCTCCTCGCTAGAGCACAAATTGCGGTGGCGGTAGGGTGAGGAACCGGAGAGCCCCATCCGGGTTTGCAGCATCAGCAGCCTACGGATCTTCATGCAAGCTAGACGTGTCTAGGGGGCACGGAGCCCACGCCGGCCGGGACGACCTCAACCTCTCTCCTCTCCCAAGAGTGCCGAGCCGATCCTCCGCACCGCCCCTCCACGACGCCGCCTGCCAGGGTCGCACCGGCGCCGTCCGGCCGATCCACCGCACCGCACCCCACCCCCCCCCTTCGGTCGCTCGCTCGCTCACACGTGGTTGGATCGGGTTGAGCTGGAGCATGTTGGGCCGGGTTGAGATGCAGCAGGTTGGATAGAAAGCAATCTTCTCAGGCCACCCACTAATCTCCTTTGGCCACCCAAGGTATTTTTTACTCCCGTAGACAATCACCGGGCAAACCGGGAAGCATTCCCGTGGGCTATTCAAACACCCAACAGCTTCTCCAAAGATAAGTACCACATTTCATATCATTATGTCTCCACATGATTACTTTGGGTATATTGATAAAATTAAACATGCGATAAGTGTGTGCGCATAATTACCTGTTAGAACGGTACAATTTTAGCTTGTCGATGCATAGCAACATAGTCTTTCGTGTGTGATTGGCTACTCTACCGGTCATAACAACAACCAGGAAAGTATAAAGCCAGTAACAATGGCTAAAGTATTCTACCGGGAAAGTGTAGAGCCAGTACGAACTTATGGCTAGGCCAGTACCAACTAATGGCTAGAAACACCAACGGGCCTTATAAACCCGGAAGGTTCGTTCCTATCATACATGACAACTCTTCCCGCAGGCTAAAAACCTTGCACATACCTCACGCCTGCAAGAACAAAGGATGTGAAACGTTTGGGGGACGGCGGCCAATATCAACTATTGGCTAATCCACCCCACCGGGAGATAGTATCCTCTAACACAGGAGCTTCTTCCCACATGCTAAAAACCCTGCACGCACAAACTTAACTATAAGCGGGAAAGCCTCGCTGTCTTTTCCCGCATATCCGAACACAATAACGAACCAACGAAAATATTCGAACTCCTGGTCAGGTCCTATTTCGAACTTGGGGGACTTATTAAACGCTATATATGTACCACACTTGAGTGATAGCACGTATATCCGTATGCATCGCATTTCAGTGCACGTATATCAGTATGCATCGCATTTCAGTACCACACGCATATCAGTGTGCGTCGATCATTTCATGATGCATCGCTCATATTAGTACTGCATATATGAGGTACTGTTATTCAAACTCCTGGCCAAGTCCAATCTCCAACACGGACTTGGGGGACTATATGAGGTATTGTTATTTGAACTCCCGGCCAAGTCCAGTCTCCAACACGGACTTGGGGGACTATATGAGGTTCTGTTACTTGAACTCCCGGCCAAGTCCAATCTTTAACACGGACTTGGGGACTATTACTGGAAATGCATCATAAAAACGTGCAACACATCAGTAGCACTCGAGCAGAGGGGTGGGGCTCGGTATTCGAACGCCCGGTAATGAGTCCATCTTACTTGAGAAGTTGGGGGACTAGTGGGGGTGACGTCACTCGGTTGTCACCTACACTTGGCAGTACATGATTTTAACTCCCCAAGTAAGATTGCCTCTTACTCGGGAACTTAGGGGACTTGTTGGTGATATATATGGTGCACCGCCAAACATATCCAACGACCTCGTGGACCGTTCAATCGGCGCGATAGGTCCTGCTTCCGGCATGCATCGGGTAAACCGACACCTCGGCTGCATCTCTATTGATCACCGGTGCAGCATCCAGAAGGCGTGCCCCCGAGCTCCGGAAGTATCTTCGTGAGTAGTATTTATGTAATAACATCCCACATCGGAAACATTGTAAAGGAGGGAGCCTTCCTTGCTTATAAATAGAATGCTTCCCCCTTAGATATCTATCATCTCTGACCCTTTGGCATTCCACACTTGTAACACCACCGGGCTTATTAGCCGGCTATAGTATATTCTAAGTAGAAGTAGTCATGCCCTCCGGCGGCATGGCGAACCACTATAAACCCCTGTGTTATTATATCTTTATTTACTTTTGTTAGAGTCTCCGGATTCTGACAGAAACAAGTGGCTTCTTCCTAAACCGCCTCTTTTTTGTTCCTTGGTCTTCAACATCAGCCGAAGACTCTTTTGGCTTGTTCTTGCTACCTTTGGGATGACCAATTTTTCCAGTCTTATGTTTCACCACCACAAGACTCTTTTCCTCCGTCTCTGAAGCTGAGTGGATATACTTTTTCCAAGAGCGACTCCATTCAGACGTTGACTTTCGTTTGAGTAGATTAATCAACGGAGGTTCATTTGCTACAACTGCAAAGGTGAAAGCATAACTCCCCTCAACACTGCTTATTGGAATCATAGAACGCAGAACATGAGACTTTCCAGGGAACAGCACCGACACATCCCTTGTCACCTCTGAATGTTGAACCTCCTTATTTGCTTCCATTACAGAGACGTATGCACACACCTCCATCACCTCCGAAGGAATAGCAACTACCTCTGTCAAAACTAGATTCCGACTTCTAGGTGAAGGGGACACCACAGTCTCAGTAATGCTCAGATTAGCAATAGCCGAATTGGGGCCAACCTCCGGCACAACCTCACGTTCTGTTATCAAAAGACGATCACATCCCGTAGCATCATGTAAAAATAGTCCACAAGTACGGCAAAAACCATAAACCTTCTCATAAAACAAGTCAATATCAATTGACACTGAACGAGAAAAATCAAATTGCATTTTCGTGCGAATTCTCCGTTGCACATCAAATTCCAATTTGATTCGTTGGACAGGTTCCCTCCTGGTCAAGGCTGCCCGATCAACCCCAACGACAAAGCCCAGAGAATTATCGATTGCTAACAAGGCAGGACGATTTCGCAGCCGAAGGAGAAGGCCCCTAATCGTCACCCACGCCTCCAACCAGAACAAAGGCACCAATTCAGCTGGGCTCGCTCCATCATATTCATTCAGAATCAGCATAGTGTTTCTATAAAACCACGGACCTCCATTCAACACCCTCTTTCGATCAGCCACCTGATCAAATTGAAAGATAAAACGATCTCCAGCTTCATGAACAGACAAACCTTTTCGTAACCTCTAGATTGTTGGAATCGTACCCATGAAACCTGGGAATCGGTTACGCTGACCCAAAAGTCGACCAACCAGGTAAACATGTTTGTCTACCAGAGCAGCCTGACCTGCGGCACCAAGGCCGACACGAGGAGAATCAGACCAGTTCGACGCACGCCTTTCCTTGCGCAACAACTCAGGACGAAAAGCAGACATCGCGAAGGAGAAAACCATTGCAATCAGATAAAACGAGCACTGGAGAGAGATGGATCGTGACGATTTGGAAGGTTTGGTTGACGAAACACGTCCCCGACCACTGTAGTGGTGGAGGGGTTTCTCAATAAGGTTTCGCGAGAGCGCTAGGGTTTGTTTGATACAATTAGTTTAGTAAACTAATAGTTTTCCTAATTATTAAGTTCCTTCACTTCAACACATTAATTAGATTTTATTATGTAAATAGTATTTATGTAAAAATAAAACTGTTTTGAGTGACAACCTCTCTTCTTCAAGTACAGTATATATACTAATTCAAAATTATGCGCTCAAAATTTTGAAATCCAACTATTTCGTAAATATTATCTTTAGGTGTTTGTAGTGTTTAAGACATATAACAGCTTAAGACAATATAAATATGTTATCTTAATATTTCTTACTGGATAATAAATTTCTTGACTTTCGATTAAAAAAAAAAACTTAATAATTAAATTTAAATTCTAAGCAACTTCATACGGCCATTTAAGACCATTAAGTGTTGGTGGGTGTAGTATTTTGCTCACAATGGAAGCTAATCAAACAGAGCACCTAATTAGGGAACTCAATTAGAAAATAACTTACCAATAACGAAAAGAATTAATTAATCCTGACTTTTCTTTCCTTCTTTTTTTTAGGATAATTCACTAGAAAGAAAAAAAAACATTCCAGTTCACATATTGTTCATTTTTAGAGTTGAAAAGGATGAAAATCAAGTCTCCTCAGAAAAACAGTTTCTTTTATGGTTTCCCACCGTTAACGCGGAGGTTCAAAACCCTTCTCTCTCTGCATTCCGGCTTCTCTCTCCGATTTCCGGCATTCTCCCGCCGGAGCTGCCTCACTACTAACAGACCACCAGGTAAAGACTAAAGAGCGATTCCACACTTGTCCTTTTTAGTCATATTGCTCAGTTTTTATAGCTCTGTCTCTTTAAATTTCCCTCACTTGTTTTTTACTGCTTCCCCTTTCCGATCTGTACAGTTACTTCCGCCTCTCCGTTTTGCTCTGCCACTGTTTCGCTCGCCGAGAAAGTTCTAGAAGTCGCCGGAGTTAAACTCAGCATCTCCATGCTCGAAGGTAACTACTACTCTCAACTTCCGAACTCCGATGATTTTCAATTTTGATGTTTATTTCTGTATTTTCTGCTTAATTATTTGATTTCGAGCTCGCTCTCGCCGGCGTCAATGGCGGTCATGAACAGTTTTACTGTATGTGTGTGAAATTTCTGGTGATTTCTACGCGCTTTGAATCAGTCAGAACTAGTATTTCACTACTATTTTGAGCGAAATGAACATGAAGAGTTTGAAATGATTCGGAATTTGTTTGAAGTTTTAATGGTGAGGAACTGAGGATGGACCGGAGTTTAGGTTTGCCAATCTAATGAGTCTTCCCCTAAAATATAGTTAATTGGAGTATCATACTAGTATCTTACTTTTCTACGCCATCACCGATCTGGTCATGAGGGAATAGGAAAATAGAATAATTCAAAGAAACTAGGAAAATAGGAAAGTGCATTTGACCAATTGGTATAGGAGGTTTGGCAGTCTGGAATGTCCAGGCTAGGAATCTAGTGTTTTGGTGATGTTATGTTGAAAAATCTAAATGAATAATGCCGCGATTCATGAATTTGTCTTCCATCTAGTTTAGGTCAATTCGGTGATGCTGCACCAGAAAATAGTGGCATATGAGAAAAGGTGTATATAGGATTGATGTCATAGATAACATTAACTGAAGAATCTATAGTCAGAAATATAAAGCACTTTATAAGTTTCTAAACAAATTCGTAAGGCTTCTAGCTTGTAGCCTAATTGATTTGGTTTCAGTTTCAGCCTGGTAGTCTTGTGTTGCATGCTTCAAGTTGTTCACCAGAGAATTGGTCGGGCTGCGAATATATTGGCGAATTACAGTTGTTGGTTTCAATGGAATAGCAGACAGGAAAGGAAGAGCAGACAACACATATCTGATCCTTTCTCGCTGTAGATCCTTGACCATCTACTTTGTGGATTCCTTCTCACACTGGCCTTTTCATTTCTGGCATTGGCTTCTAGTAATTCACACACATGGTAGCCGGGCTTCATGCCAATGAATAAGTTGGAGATTCCGGCTCACAAGTTTTCCTGTAACTTTGAGATTACCAGAATGAAGAAATCCTATGGTGGTGTTGTGGCTGCATCTTTATTTATGCTGCTAGTCCTCAGATATGCCATCGGGAACTATCCCATTGGTGATAGTTACTTAACCAACGCATTGTACTCCAATTCTACTAATCCAGCTGGTATTAATCCTCTTGAATGGTTGAATACTGCTCCTCCTGCAGTTCAGAATCCAGAGAATGTTTCTCAAGTGGTTTCTACTGAGAAAATAGTCTCTAGTCTTTTTGCTCATAGGAATCTATCCAGTGAAGAGCAGCAAACTTTGAACACATGGAAACTTTTGAAGGACCTTATCAATCAAGGTCAGGGTTTGCCTAATGCTGTTGATGCTGTAAAGGAAGCTGGAGGTGCATGGAATAGCCTTATGGATTCAGTTGAAGAGCAACGATTTGGTCATACTAATGAAAGTTCAGCAGGGAGAACAAAGCAGTGTCCTCATTTTCTTAGTAAGATGAATGGAACAGAAATTGATAATAGTGGTTACAAGTTGCGTGTTCCTTGTGGCCTCACTCAAGGTTCATCTATTACGATTATTGGTATCCCAAATGGAATTCTTGGCAACTTCCGGATCGATTTGACAGGGGAGCCCCTTCCAGGAGAACCTGAACCACCCATTGTATTGCATTACAATGTCAGGCTGAACGGTGATAAGCTTACTGAGGACCCTGTAATTGTCCAAAATAGCTGGACTGTTGCTCATGATTGGGGTGATGAAGAGCGCTGCCCGTCTCCCACTCCCGAAAAGAACAAGAAAGGTACAATACATTCCTGCGTCCTCATTTTCTATTTGTTGAGTAACACATAGTTACGATATAGTCTGTTTTATTCATGGCAAATGACTTGCAACTACAGTATGTTTTCGATATCATACACGGACTTCCTTCCGTGTTTGGATTGTCCTTTTCCCTTCAAATCACTATTTTCTTTCTCATCTTGGTGGTACATCCATAGGAGAAAAACATTGTCTCCATAAGTATGTGGTTCAACCTTCCTAAATAGAAACGAGTATTTTCACTATTTTGTTGTGCTCAAGACAGTTGAGAGAAAGCATGTAAATAGTTGCATAACCCGTTTCAGACACTTTTGATGTTTGTGCATAATTTGAGAAACACTGTGAACTTGTATCTATTAGAAATTCCTATAGCCTGAGCTAGAGTGTGTGGCATACTTGTGGGTGACTGCTGTCTATGTGTTTACTTCAATCTGGGCCATAGCATGGCACATTGGCTTTGTAATGTTTACTAAAGAGTCACAACTGAACGGTTTTCCTGCGAATGTTATGTCCACGTATTTGTTTATTCGTACAAGCCTTCATTGATATTTACTGTATTCCTCTGTTTTAAAAAATGTTGCTAGTGGATGAGTTGGACAACTGCAACAAGATAGTTGGAAAGATTGGAGAGCAGAGAATACGTTCCAATGTCTCAAGGCAGTCTTCAGTACAAGATGGATCAAAGCCCAGAAAATACTTTCCTTTTAAGCAAGGCTATCCATTTGTTGCTACACTTAGAGTTGGCTCAGAAGGAATCCAAATGACAGTTGATGGGAAGCATATAACATCATTTGCCATCCGCGAAGTAAGTTATCTCATTTATGTCCTTTTATCTTTTGGAATTTCGAGGATAATCTCTTATGTCATTGAATTCATTTTCTACTTTTTTGTTTTTTTTGTTCAGACTTTGGAGTCATGGCTTGTTAGCGAAGTAAGGATATCTGGTGACTTGCAATTAGTTTCTGTCCTCGCCAGTGGGTTACCAACATCAGAAGATTCGGAGCACATTGTTAATCTAGAAGAACTCAAATCGGCTCCGCTCTCTCTACACAAACAATTGGATCTCTTCATTGGTGTTTTCTCTACTGCAAACAATTTTAAACGAAGGATGGCTGTGCGAAGAACATGGATGCAGTATGCTCCTGTGAAATCAGGGGTAGCTTCAGTGCGCTTTTTTGTTGGTCTGGTGAGCTCACTTATAATCTTCTGTTTGATATTTACAACATTGGATAAAATGGTGATAAGAAAATCCATCAAAAATAAGAATTCCAGTTTCTTGGAATACAAGACTAGCTGGTCTTCTAATGGAAGAACCTTTTATTGACAGGTTCTGATGTTTAGTTATCATGTGTTGAAAAGCTAATTTTTAAGTTTGTAATGTGTTGCAGCATAAAAACCAGATAGTGAATGAGGAACTCTGGAATGAGGCACAGACCTATGGGGACATCCAATTGATGCCTTTCGTTGATTACTATGGCCTCATCACGTGGAAAACTTTGGCCATCTGTATCTACGGGGTAAGATTTCTAACTTTTCCTTGAATATGAGCATTCATGTAACCCGTCCTTTGTCTCATTGATTTCATCTCTTCAACAGACAGAGGTTGTTTCAGCAAGGTTTGTCATGAAGACCGATGACGACGCATTTGTCCGTGTGGATGAAGTGCTAGCTTCCTTAAACAGGATCAAGGTGACTAATGGCTTGCTCTATGGACTCATTAACTCAGATTCCCAACCTCATCGAAATCCAGACAGCAAGTGGTACATTAGCCCTGAGGTAATTTTGTAAGCTTGATCCTACTACTATCAGAATTGCAACCTATAATTTCAAAACCTCTGAACTGTTCCAACTAGGTTAAATCTTTTGGAATGTGGAATATGTAACTAAAGAAAATAGGTGTCATGTAAGCTCGTGCTACAACACGGTTCCTAAAATTAGAGATTAAAGTACAATATATATAATATATATACAGGTCCCTTCTAGTGAGGGATCCCTTTTTTTGTCTAAAAAAGGGATAGACCTTTTGACTAACTTTTCGATCACCAAACTACATCTTCACCGTTCAGTTTGTGGAGCTATATGAGTAGATCATCTCTAAAATTTGGTGATCGTTAAGGCATTCAAAAGGTTGATTTATTTTTAATGACCTCGAACGGCTCAGGTTTGTCAGAAAGTGTTGAAATGTCAGCCATCCAAGGTCATTAAAAAAGAGATGCAATGGTGTTTTGCTATCCCCTTTTAGACCTCAAAAAAGGGATCTGTGTATATATATATATATATATATATATATATATATATACATATGGACTTGATTATTAACTGGTCTATGTTTGGTATAATGAAGGAATGGCGTGAAGAAAATTACCCACCTTGGGCACATGGTCCTGGCTATGTGGTGTCAAGTGACATTGCAAAGTCAGTTTCCCAGAGGTACAAAAAGGGAAACTTGAAGGTAAAGAACAATCTACAGCTACTAAAATTCACTGTCTAGTCTCTTGCAAGTTTCTATATCTGAAAAACTACAATGCTTGCTTTATCAGATGTTTAAGCTGGAAGATGTGGCCATGGGCATCTGGGTTGCAGATATGAAAAAGGCGGGTTTGGACGTACGCTATGAGAAGGAAGAGAAAGTCTACAACGAGGGTTGCAAAGATGGCTACATCATTGCACATTACCAAGGTCCGAGGGAGATGCTTTGTCTCTGGCAGAAAATTCAAGAAGCACAAGTTGCTAAATGCTGTGGGGGTGACGTATAGAAAACATTTTCAGATCATTTGACTGGTAACTTTCTGAAGCTTCATCCGAGTTGAAGAGAAATATCTTGGTCACTCATCTGTTTGTAGAGAGTAGTTGACCAAGATTGAGTAATGACGAGAAGATTACACCAACCAACGAGGAGCTATATTTAGCAACTGCCGATCGATTTTTGTATAGTAACACTGTAACACTATATAGTGATGCCCTGTAGTGTAAGCATTCAGCTTAGTATGAGCGCGAGAGTTCTGAATGTATAGTATCCGCTAGCATGATACGCACCTATATTAGGTTATTACCCAGAATCCCTTAGTCTGATTGTAATTTGTAACAGGTAACATGGTTAAATGAGTTTTACTTCTTATTCTCAACTCAGACTGTTCGCTCACCAAGTTATGAAGGAATTTGTAGAGCTTATGTGATATCTGGACAGTCTACATGATATTGCAATAGAACTACTCAATTCCAAGTCATATCAACAATTGTTTGCACTTTACACAGAAGCAGCTGCAATTTATCTTGACAAGAACCCATATTCTGAAATTGCTATCTCAAATGCTTGAATCCTTTCCCCGGTAGCAAAGCCATTGCGATCATAAGACGATATTTCACTTACATTCAGATCATTGCAGGCCTTGATCAGCTCCTCGCCAACACGTTTAGCAGCTTCCTATCAAATGGCAGAACCGAGTTAAGGCAGGGTCAAGTAGCAGTAGAATAAAGAAACATTCAGGAGAGCTTACAGCAGTACTACAATGGGGATCCTGACGAATAGATTTCTGCAGAGTGCTTCCATAAAACAAACACTTCTTGTTTTGGTCATCTACCAGCATGGCATACAATTGTTTGTCTGAACAGAATACTGAAAGCCTCGGCTTCTTAGGCGTGCCGTTGTACTGATCAAGATGTAGACAAACATTACTTCAAAGGAATTGAAATGCATTGTTACGGAAACCAAAAGGAACGAGATTACAAGAATGCGTTACTATATTGTGACTCAAGACACACATGCATCACATATCAATTTTCAATCAAATAAGCACTTAAGAGGGGTGAAACTACCTTCTTCTGCATTCTTCTGTTTCGAGTTTTCGCACTTTCGGTTATGGCAGGCTGCCTCGCTCTCATTACTACCGGCTTCATGGACAAATCTACACAGTGATCTCAAGAATTGATTCATATACCTTGCTGGGACTACTAGTCTAGAGCACAGACCCAGTGAGCAGTTTGAAGGGAAAATAAGAACAAGTTGAGACCGAAATTCACTTACTAGTTCTAGTCTGCAAGACTTGAAAGTTGGAAGTTGCAGAAAAACTCCCAAAAAGAGCAGAAGACGTAAACCGAAGAGCAGCAACATTCATTAAAGCCATAGTATATGGAAACGATTTACAGAACCACCTCACCCTGTAAATCGCCTATCGTTGCAAACACACTTCGAGAAAATCTGCGAAAAAAATTGCAGAGCATGTTCACTCAGGCATTTCGTCGAACACGTTATGCGCAAGTCTTCAGTACTACTTGAAGAAATGAACTAGTGGGCCTAAACTAGGGCTGAGTCGGTCTTTAAGCGGAACCTAGCTCAACTGGGCCCACGGAGGCTCGAAGGTCGACCTTAAAAAACAAAATGAATATTTATTTTATTTTTTGTTTGCTATAATCCATGTGTCACTATAATCAATCCACAGCTAGGTAGGTTTTCTATTATTACATAATTACCAATAACTACAATTTGGTGGTGATATTTACCAATAATAAGATCTAATTTTTTATACCATCACCAGGGAATTAACAGTTAAGAGCTGTTAACCATTCACTATTTAATGACATAATTAACCCTGAAAATCTATAAATTACAACCCATGTCATCCATATATATATCAACATATTCCTAAGATCTGAGGATTAGGGTTTTGCTTTCTGGTTGCAGTAGTCTCAGCTTCAACTTCACCTCCTCCTTCTTCTTCTTCTTCTTCTTCTTCTCCTTTTCTCTTCTCTCAGCCTCAGACTCATCGTACATCTCAGGTTACCGGACTCACCCCAGACCAGGAGGTACAGTGCCACGTAGAGCAACTCTCGCCAGAGGTCATCGCCGTGGCGCCGCGAGACGACGGCGTTTGATTTGCGGCCGAGGTAGGAGCACCAGGAGGTGTAGTTTTCGAGGAGCTTGCGGCGGAAGTGGCGGAGGACTCCAGGCTCGAGAACGTCGACGAGGTTTGGCGGCAGCTGGAGGCGCATTTGGGAGTTGGCGAGGTGGAGGACCAGGTGCTCCTGCTGGTTACGGACGTTGTCGTCTTGGAAACCGAAGAAGATTTTGAGCCAGTTCATCAGGAGCCGCATCGCTCCGATCTCCTCCTCCGCCGCATCGACCAGATCTCCTCCTCCCCGAGTCCGAGTCCGAGTCCGACTCCAATCTCCTCCTTCCCCGAGCCTGACTCCCTCGCCGCCTCTCTCTCCAGCCGATCCTGGTCCGGCTTCTCCTCCTACTTCAAGCTCAGGCTGAGGACTTCTCCCTCCACCGATCGGAGCCGCTTTCGAGGCCGCCGCCGCTGCCTCTTCTCCTCCTCCGCCACTGCCGATTTGAAGCCTCACTAGCTCCTCTCTCTCTCTGTCTCTGTCTCTCTCTCTCTTTCTGTTTGTGTGTTGTTTGATTTTGTGTGTTGGGATTTTTGTTTTGTGTGTTGGTTATGGTTGAGATATGATCAGATCTGGCTCAGATCTTGATTACTGAGGCTCAATAGTATTAGAAGCGCGGCGGAGGTGGATTTTCTGAGGCTCAGTAGTATTAGAAGCGGGCGGAGAACGGCAGAGGTGGATTTTTCTAAGTTTCAGTGGCATTAGAAGCGCGGCGGAGCTTTTGAGGCTCAGTGGTATTGGAGCGCGGCGGAGCTTCTGAGGCTCAGTGGTATTGAAGCGCGGCGGATGAAGGCGGAGTTTTTCTGAGGCTCAGTGGTATTGAAGTGCGGCGGAGGACGGCGGAGCTTCTGAGACTCATTGGTATTGAAGCGCGGCGGATGACGGCAGAGTTTCTGAGGCTCAGTGGTATTGAAGCGCGGCGGAGGACGGCAGAGCTTCTGAAGCTCAGTGGTATTAAGTTGGAGATTTGAGGTTCAGTAGCATTAGAGATACATAGTTTGTATTATTATTTTTTGCCTCAATGAAGGTAATTTTGTAATTTATGATATAACAGATTCTGTTAATTTTGGATGGAAACCTGTTAGTGATAATCTAAAAAACCAATCTTTTTATTGGTAAATATGAACACCAAATTGTAGTTATTGGTAATTACTTCTTCTATTATTGCTAGGGACATCTTTATAATTTTGACAAAAAAAGTTATAAATAATTTTGAAGCCTATCCATATAAATTCCAGATATTTCTTCCCCGAAAAAAAGATTGAGTTTCGAGATTCTTCCACAACGTTCCTTCACCTTCTTTGTGGGTTCCCCCCTTATAAACCCCAAATCCAAGTCTTCGCTTCCTCTTATTTCCACCTCCCAAATTCCCAAATTTCTCTCAAATTAAAATTAGGGTTTTTCTCTCAGATCAAAATTAGGGTTTCATGGCTTCCGACGCCGCGCTCTCAGAATTCGCTTCCTTCTTCGACCGCCTCGGCCGCGACCGCGACCTTCCTCCGATCATCCCCTTCATCATGGGCTTGGCCGTCGCCGGATCAGCAACCGCACCGACAACAACAACAGACTCCGATCAGCAACCACCCGCCGCCGACCGAGTTGACCGACTCGTCGTCCTCGACGGCGACCTCCACAACACGGTGGTGATCCAGAGCGGCTCCGGCGGAATCGACTCTCTGATGCGCCAGCTGGCCAAGGACGGCCACCCGCCGGCGTCCAAGGCCTCCATTGACGCCTTGCCGACGGTGGCGGTTGCCGAGAGCGACCGTGAGTGTCCGATTTGTCTCGATCATTTTGAGGTCGGCGGCGAGGCCAAGCAGATGCCTTGCACTCATTTGTTTCATGGGGATTGTGTTGAGAAGTGGCTCAAGAAACACGGGACCTGCCCGGTTTGCCGGTACACGATGCCGGCCGACGAGCCGGAGAAGAAGAACGAGAACAATGGGATTTCTGTTAGCATCTTTATTAGGGCAACAACTGAAGAAGAAGAAGAAGAAGAAGAACCTGATGGTGATGGTGATGATTCGACTCGAAACGAAGCAGCTGATGATGATGGTGGTGATCATATGCAGAGTTAGAACAAAATTTCAAAGACTTTTAGATTTGATTTTTTGCAAGTTTTTTATGAAATTGATAGGGGGTTTAGTTTATGTACAGTGTCGAAATTCGATTTCTCTTTGGAGTAATGGTACATTATGTGATTTGATATTCGGCATTCGCTTTTATTATGCATACTTTTATTGATTTTCTTATACAGTAATTGAAATACAAGCATTTAGGCCTAAAACTTGATATCTTCCAAGCATTAGCAGAGTAGCCATTGGGTTTGTACCCGGTGATTCCAGGAAGGTTGACCCATCGATCACTCTCAAGCTTTTTGCACCATAAACCCTGAAACCGTTGTCGACCACGGATCCCTTTGTGCAACCACCATGGTATTGGTAGAAGCTTCTGACATTCTTCTTGCAGAGTTTCTGGAGCTCGCGTTTTTGTGTTCAGCTGGGTCAGCTCCACACATTGTTCCAAGTCTTTTTGTGGTTGATCGGTGGTGGAATGTCACCGATGGGTTTGCTCTGGGGTCAGTGCTGTTGAGTTCAAGCTTTCCTACGGATTCTGGGAAGGCAATTTTGGCAGCAATTTCCCATTACTGTTGTGTTGAAAGTAATTGGTGAAATCACTGACTCGATTATGAATTTGAAGTCGTGTGTTATACCAACAACTTTTGGAGGCTCTAGTGTTCGATTTTGTGGCTTGGCGTCGGCTAACACGGCAAAACCAGGATGGTCTTGCATTCCTTCTCCAACTCCCTTTAAGTTTGTGTAGGTGTTTTCTCGGGCCAATGCCGGTTAACAACAAAATTTGAGGGCTGCCTAAAGCTCCAGCTGCTACTATTACATCACCTGTTGATCTCGAGTTGTGTGGCTGGTTAAGGTAAGCTTCATAAGCCTGATTTGAGCTGTCATCGCTCTTGATAAATCTTATACCTCGAGCTACCTTATCATCTTTGGTACCTGCAAAACCATTTACGTTATCAGCCACAGATGGTTTACCTTAAGACATTGTTCATTGCTTACTAAGTTAAACACCTACCATGTTTACAATTTGTGTGGAAGATAACTTTGTTTACAGTCGCATTTAAGAGAACTGTGATCTGGCTGGGATTTTCTGCCTGTAGTAGATCAGCTGGTAAGCGTCTTCGTCCCTGTTTATCGTGCAGACTATCGCCAATCTTTGTTCCCTGAATACGCTCCAAACTGTAACCATTTTCAGGGGATATTCCAGCTTCAAGAAATCTTTGCACAGCAACATTTGACCATCGGGTCATTACCGGTTCAGAGACGATTCTAGATTCCACCCATTCATAAGCATCCTTCACCCCCTCGGTATCCCACCCAGTCTTTTGGACAAAATCTATACTTGCTCTGCTGTAAAACCCGCCATTGATAGGAGGAACAGTTCCTCCCAGCACTCTTTTGTGACACCATCTTCCGAGACAAAGCTTTGTGCAACTGATGTATACTCATCAGTTTGGAGAAATGAGAATCCTTGGTACTTTGTCGCCAAGATGAAGGGGTCTCCATATGGCGAGCTACCTTGTTCCACCAACAGCACCGAGAATTTCTTGGACAAGGTTGCAGCTAGGGGGCACCCGGCAACCACAATGTAGTCGAATAATCGAACGGCGACCTGTTGAACATCTGAAGTCATGTAGGGGAGTTTCAACATATAGCCGAGTGAACAAGCAGATGCAGTGAAATCCCCATGACCATGAAACGTGAACGTGATGAGCAGCAACAGATTTGTTGAGCTCCAAGGCTGGTGCTTTCTTTTAACCAGATTAAGGCTGTTGATGCTGGGGGAGATGAATTTATAGAGTTGGATCCTATCAAGGTCTTCTGTGCAGCTGGGCTTCATCTGTGCTGTAGCATAAAATATATTGAAACCATATTCTTTGTACAGTGGTGGAATCTGTGATTAGAATCGTATTAATATTGCAAGCTCATGCTTCTGGATCCGGTATACATGCATGGTCCTCAATAAACACATTCAGTATTTACACATGTAGGAGCACTGGAGTATGACTGTAAGTGCTGCTATCTAATAATGCATTTATATGTTGAAACTGAAACCACATTGTGTCCTAGTATCGGTCTTCAATAAACACATTTAGTATTTACAAGTAGGAGAACTGGAGTATGATTTTCATCTTCTTTGTGCCTTGCTTTTCAATTTACCCCCAATCTCTATGCAATTTTAGTAGAATAAACACAACCATTATGTGGCTCGTGCCAGTTGGTATGGATGTTTCTCAGAATCTTTTTCGAAAATTGGATTTTACTCTAAATTTCTCCGTTGAACTTCGAAGTTCGCAAAATTATGCATAGGCTGCCGTTTCGTGGTAAATTTCTTATGTAAAGGATGGAACTTGTTAAAAATTTATGAACTCAGTAATTGGCCATTACAAGCTGATCAGTTCAGGGATTGTTACAGAAAGCTTCTTTTTTACCTTGGAGAATTTTGACCCCTTGGTATCTTCCAAGCATTAACAGAGTGGCCATTGGGTTTGTCCCTGGTGATTCCAGGAAGGTTGAACCATCGATCACTCTCAATCCTTTAACACCATAAACCCTATAATTCTCGTCTACCACTGATCCCTTTGTGCAACCCCCATGGTAGTGGTAGAAGGTTCTGACATTCTTCTTGCAGAGTTCTCGGAGCTCGTCTTCAGTAGACATCATCTTGTTTTGGTGTTCGTTTGAACCCAGGTAGAAAGCAATTGATTCAGACCTTACTACTCGCTCAAGCAGCTGGCCCAGCTTCACACATTGTGCTCGATCTTTATCGGTTGATAGGTAGTTGAATGTCACGGATGGGTTTGCTCTGGGGTCAGTGCTGTTGAGTTCAAGCTTTCCTACTGACTCTGGGAAAGCAATCTTGGCAGCAATGGGAATTACTGCTGCATTGAAGCTAATAGGTAATATTCCTGCCTCAATTATGATTTTGAAGTCATCTGCTATTCCAGCAACTTTTGGAGGTTCTGGTGTTCGATTTTGTGGCTTGGAGTCAGCTAAGATTCCAATACCAGGATTGTCTTGCATTCCTTCTCCAACTCCCTTCAAGTCGAGTACTAGAGGGATTTCGAAGCTGTTCAAGTGTTCTTGAGGACCAATGCCACTTAACAGCAAAAGCTGAGGGCTGCCTAAAGCTCCAGCTGCTAGTATCACATCACCCCATGAACTAGAGTTGTCTGTCTGGTTGAGGTAAGCTTCATAAGTCTGGTTTGAACTGCCATCGCTCTTGATGAACCTAATACCTCGAGCTATCTTGTCATCTCTGGTGCCTACAAAACCATTTACATAAGCAACACTAGAGATTTCATCTCACACACTGTTCAGTAGATGATATTCTAAGAAACTACTAGGCTTACAATTTGTATGAAAAATAACATTGTTTACAGTTGCATTCAAGAGTACTGTGATATTGCTTGCATTTCCAGCCTGTAGAAGATCAGCTGAGAGGCGTCTTCTTCCTTGTTCATCAAACAAGCTACCACCAATCTTTGTTCCCGGAATATGCTCTAAACTGAAACCATTGTATGGGAAAATTCCAGCTTCAAGAAAGCTAAAAGCAGCAACATACGACCATGGAGTCAAATCAGGTTTAGAGATGATTCTAGATTCCACCCATTCATAAGCATCCCTTACTCCCTCACTGTCCCAGCCAACCTTTTGGACAAAATCTTCACTTGCTCTGCTGTAGAATCCACCATTGAGAGCAGATGATCCTCCTAGCACTCTTCCTCTGAGATTGCTGACACCATCTTTCGAGACAAAACTTTGTGCAACTGATGTATACTCATCAGTTTGTAGCAGTGAGAGCCCGTAGTTCTTTGTCTCCAAGATGAAAGGGTCTCCATAAGGCGAGCCACCTCTTTCCACCAACAGCACTGAGAACTTCTCAGACAAGGTTGCAGCTAGGGGGCAGCCGGCAGTTCCTCCTCCAACCACAATGTAGTCGAAGAATCTACTGGAGACCTGTTGGACATCTGAAGTCATATGGGGGAATGTTTGCCCTGAAGAACATATAGCTGAGTGAACCAATAGAAGCAACAGATGCCATGAAAACCCCATCACTATGAATGTGTTTTGCAACAGTAGAAAGATTTCAAGGCTCTGTTGCTTTCATAGTACCAGATTTAGGTGAGTTGACGTGTGGGGAAGACATAGCTATCCAGTTCTTCAGTGATTGTAGTATGTAGTCCTTTGAATTCTTTAGCAATTCATTAGTTAACATGCGCATGACATAGTTAATGATCCATACTTTAGACCCTAAATGATATTGTCCCTAAGCTTGCTATGATTAGTATGATTAGTGTTAGTTGTACTGCTTTAAGGCACTTTAGTACAAAGTAGGAGTGGAGCTGTTGGATGTTGCTCAGTGTATAAGCAAACCCTGCCTTCTTGTCCCTAACAAATATAGAAAACGTATAATCAGAGAATACTAAAATTTTCTTATTGTGAGTCTGCGACGCGTTCATTGACATCAAGTCATGTGACATGTATAAAGTTAAGTAGGGAGTACGTAAATATACTGTAGAACTTTCCTGCATAAACAAGAATCTATGGAAACTGAGATGTTTAAGTTTAATTGCAAAACAAGCATAAATCAGTTTTCCAGATTTGTTTGGTGGTAGTATACAATACCTTCTTTTGATATGAATATGCTTTCAAAAGGTTCCATACATATGACAATGTACATAGTATATAATACAAGATTAGCTCTAAACCCAGATGGTTTTCATTTTAAGGTATTAAATTCCCTTGCAGTTCAAGTCTAGTGCTTTTGGACCAGAATCAATGTCAATCTGATACTTGCTATTCAAATCAATTGTGGCCAATCTCAGATGGTTGCCACTTTTATCTCTTTGTGTTGCTGATGATCTTTTTGCAACTGGTTGCTCAACACACATCCCATCAGAAATGGAACTGCTTATACTTCTCTTCTTCCCAATCCCGTGATTTGGATTACTTGTAACATTATTCAATGGCTTCACTTCTGGGTGAATTTCCATTAATGGTAGTTCTACACAGGTGGTATTAGACTTTTCTTCCTTCCTCCCTGAGCTTTCAGAAGATGTGAGGGAACTTTCCATGGAACAAATGGTGCCTCTAATGTGCTTCCTTTCAATGTCTTTAAGAGTTGGAGTTCCTGTTTCTGTTAACTCTGAGAATGAAGAACTGGGGCAGCCATTGTTGACCATTGAAACTAACTGAGAGATTTCAGCCTTAGCAAGTTCTACACCCACTGCTGAAGAATTGTACCCAGAAAGAGTTTCCTGTGCTTTCTTTAGTACTGATTGTAAATACTTCCCTTGAGCTTCTATTCGTAACTGAAGATGTCTTTGCACCTGAAAATAGAAATCTTGGTATGAAATTTGGTTCATGCATTTATCACATAGTAATTTCTTAATGGACTGAAGATGGTGTTACCTCGAGTTGTTCATGTAATTTCCTCTGCACTTCCATTTGCAGTTGGAGAGACTGAGCTATCTGCACGCTTCTGATGAACATAACACATTAAACTCAGTCAATAGCTGTTCTTTTGTGTACAACATATGAATCTAAATTCATCACTGATATGGATTTATATATTACTCATTAGTCTGGCTGCGAGTTTCATCATTGATATCTGTGCAGAAATGGCCATCACTGCTCTGAATCTCTTTGTTATCTGCATCACAATATTAAGATTTTCAGCTAGATTCAAATGACTACAGATGATGATCCTCTAGATTTATGATGATCTAATGCATTGGAGTTACCTTCTTGCAAACTGTCACTGCAGTTTTCTGATTGTTGGCTTTTCCCTAGCCTATATTTCTGCACAAGAAAACAAATAGAATGAAAATCATCATTTACCATTATGGAATGAAAATAGATTACATATGATCAATTAGTTGAAAGGAGAAAATGCCTGCAAATGGCTCTTTAGGTGGTACAAAGTAAGTCCATGAATTCCCATCACCCTCATCAGAGTCTTTGGTGTGGCCTCTGCCCATATATGAAACATAAACATGAGAACAATCTATATTTGGTAATAGAGAGATTTGAAAGAGAGTACAATGATTAAGCTTATATACTCAACTATCTGCACCTCCAAGCTGATTGACTGCTTCAACAAATCTCTGATGAAGTTCTGGTGTCCATTTTAGCCTAGGCTTTGCATCAGTGGACAAAACTAAATTCATATTCTGATTTTGCATATTCTGCAGACCAATTTTGGTGTTGTGGATGAGAAAGAGATAGCAGAAGACCCAAAAACATATATATTGGTTTTGATCCCAACTTGTGGCAGCTATAATAGCTCTTTATAATTGGGGACTAGTTGGCCTGTACTGTATACTCACTCCATATCTGGAAACATAAGTGGGGTTATGTTGGGGGAATATATGCCATGAGCTGTAGTACCCTCCTTTCCTCCATCTCTCATTTCATACCAACTTTTTTTTTTTCCTTTTTTTTTTTTTGGTTTTCATTTTCATTTTCTTTCTTCTTTGACTTGAAAGAGGTGGAGAGAATCTGTGAGGTAGCAAAAAACACAGAAAGCAACATAGAGTTCAATTTGAGCCTTAAAAGGAGAGAAAAGAGGAAAAGTGTATGGTTTGTTTTATCTTGCTGTTTTCCCACCTCTCCCCCTCTGGATTCCCCTTGTGAATTACAAGTCCCACCATGATGAATAATGGTGGTGCAACTTTCCTAATAGTGTGAGAACCAACATGTACATTATGAAATTAAACTAATTGCTTCAGCTGATAGGAACTTCATCATGGATTTTTCTTTTGGTGATTGAAAGGGAGATGTGTCTTTCTTTCTTTTAGTTCTTTTCTTATTTTCTTTTATTTCTTTTTCTGTGGAGGATGTATTGTGATTGGCAGATTCCTTTTGTTCTTTCTTATGGATGGAGGAATCAAAGAATCTAACCTTAGATTTTAGGACCCCAAGCCATTACCTATTTTTTCTTCAAAAGAAGTATTCCATAGAAAGTGAATCAAAATCAACAACTGAATCGAGTTTCTTCTGGAAACTAATTTGAACAGGAGTCATGTTCATATTTGTAAGATTATATCCAATGACAGGAGGAGAATCTAGTACCGAGTGTCACAGAAAGCTTGTCATACAGCCTAGTCTTGCTGGCTTGATATTGAAAACCAACACTAAAAGCCAGAAGAGGGTGACATCCATCAATCAACCAATGGTTCCAATTCAGTATAATTGCAACATAGACTTGAACTCCTTACCCTTTTTCATGATTTCTTTTTCTATATACATAATTCTGCCTATTAGTTTTTAGTTGTTCATTCTTAATCAAAAACTAATAGTCAATTATAGGACTTCACTAATCCCTCTCATTCTGTAGGTGATAAATGCCAACACAAAATGAAATGACATAAAGGCCAATCAAGAGGGCTCACTCTGCATAAAAAGTCTTATAAAGAAAGAACTATATTCCAAAGGGATTGTTTTGTTAGCTTTAATTCTGTAATCCATATCCAAAGCTCAACTGAAAGAAAAGAAATTTTCACACTCAAGATAAAGAAAAGAAGAAAAGGAAAGGAAAGAGGGGCATGCCACAATGGCCAACAACAAATCATAAAAGTCAATCGTATTAGATTGATCTTCGTATTTCTCGGGTTTCGGTCAAGAGTTTGATCACTTGGAATCAAAATCCAATCATGAATTGATCTCCTAAACCTTGCCTTCCCAGCGCTACACATTCACTTGGTCTGCTGCATTGTTTAACAATTGTCCCGCAATACAAAAGCATCAAGATCATACGTAGTCACTAATTGAATCCACTAAGGTAGGGGAGTTCTTGCTGAGTAAGCGATTAAGCTCATACATAGTTGATCACATTGCAAGCAAGGAATATAGTTATTGACAAGTTCTTGTGGTAAGGTGGCCCGAATGTTTGAAAAATAAGAAAAGAGGAAGAGAGAGTAGCAGTAACAGTAGCAGTACCTTTCTCTTTAAGCACCTAGCTGCTGTACTTGAAGCTCCTCTTTTTTTTCCTTTGGCTTTAATATATTCCATAGCAGGGTAAAGGAGATTCTAGGATGATGCCAAATGGCCCCTGGTATTTTTCAGGTCTCTCAGTAGGAGAAGAGAAGGTCCAGTGAATCAAAAAGTCATAATAAACTAAGGTGACCTCCTCTTCCTCCTCCTCCTCCTCCTCCTCAGTTCTCATCAATTATTATTCCTCAGGGGTCCCAATAATTGAGATCACACAAAAATGTAAAAAGCATATGTAGGATAGAAGATGAGAAGAATATATATGGATGGCCTCAGGAATCAAGAAAAAAGAGATCATCAACAAAAGGAACCTGTCAAAATCGATCCCACCAAATTAAGAATATCAAAGCTGATTGCTGCATTAACATTGTGTCCATCACAGTCAGCCCTACTGAAAATGACGCGAGCAATATGTCACTAAGCAATCACCAAAGGAAACAGTAAGAAATGGAAGAATGTATTGGAAGAACACAGTTTCACATTATTGAAAGGAATTAGAAAGACATATACCATTTGTTACCATCTGGAAAATGAATTTACTGCAGTGAAGCAGTAATCGGTCGAATCTTTGACTTGGTGTTGAACTTTCTGTTAAATTGGTTACTGTTCTTTTAAGAACAATGAACTAATCGGTCGAATCGTTAACCCGGTGTTGAACTTTCTGCCAACATTACTTGTCATGATAATCCACATGGGATGCTAATTAGCTGATGATGCTTAACATGGGATGCTTCATGTTTACTTGACGTCGATATAATAGACAAGAGCATATTGGTCGATGTATCAAGACAGTACATATATCTCACACTTGGTGAAGTGAGTGATGTTCATTTCTGGAATCTGTACGACGAAAAACGATATTTTTCCACACCCCCGCAGCTCAACTGAGACAAATTACAATCATTAAGAATATTCCCTCAAATAATCAAGGCAAGACCAACCTAACTAACTCTCCAACAAAATGATACAACTGATGCAATACTAATTCTCGGTTGGCATGAACGAATCCAAGAGATCGATAGTAGAATCGAGCACATGTAAATGGAGATTGGAGAGTTGAAGATGTTTTCCTTGATTAGAGTTCCAAGATAATTTTGGAAGCAGATTCTCGCTGCCTCATAACTATATAAGACAGTAGTAATAACTTGGCCCAGTCTCCTTTGATGATGTATGATGGTTATCTGCAGCCTGCAAATGCCAAGGTTCAAACTTCAAACGAGCTCATGTTTGGACTGTTTTCATTACATTTACCTCTATTGCACCTGTGAGCAAAATTCATGTGAGTGTCTCTGGACGTATATGTATACATATATAGTCCCTTGCATAAAGGCAGGAACGACCAAAATGCTAATTAAGCTTTTAATGGTACTAAAGATCAGTGTAAGTATATTTTAGATGGAATTTCATAAAAGTAGTCTTAAGCTTTTAGGTTTCTAGCCTCTATATTGTTAGGTACCTTTGGCTGCATTTTGCTGCTTTAGTAAATTATCTGCTTGTTTATATATAACTTAGTCTAAACATTGATCTGAGTGGTTTGTGTTTCCCCGTCTCTCAAGCCTACCAGAATTTTGAGCAACTACTCAGTCTAAATAACTACGTATCTACTCGATCTTGGGAAGTCAAATTTGTCTGCTAAGCTCTTGCTGGTCAGTATATGCTATGTATATCCCATCAACATGACAAGTTCGATCAGCATTTGTATGGCCACAATATGAAGCCTATTTCAGAGTGTAAGAAAAACACTTTGCTTTGTCAAACACTTTCATCCATAAACATTGTAGTTCCACTTGAATGATCTTCTTAGACTTCCACTTGTGGAGCCAATCTTCTGTAACCAATATTTTGTTCCGTTTTTAAAAGTAATCAGTATTTCTTTGGCAATATGTTATGAAATTTCTGCATTTTCCCCTTTCTTTTTTAAAAAAAAAAGGGCATTGTAAAATTTCTCATCTTGAAATCCAAAACCAACTTTTCATTATTCACAGATCATTCCCCCTCAAACCCTTGTGCGCCAGTCGAACTCGATTAAATTTGTAGATTTGGGTATTGAATGAATCATGTCTTAAATATGTATTTGAACTTGTTCTGGTATTATTGATTAAAGTCTTGACTTGTGTTCGCTCATTCAATTTTTTGGGATTTTATTTTACACCCATTTTAAATAGTAAATTACACAGTAGCACCCAACCAAATTTACAAACACAAATAAACTCATTTCTAATAATTTTTAAACAAAAAAATATATAAGTCTGACCTAAAATTGAGTGGACTCAAAACTGATTGAATAATTGAGGTTGAAATACCTCAACTGCCACTGATTTCGCTAAAATTATCATGCTGCCACTTCTGACAAGTTCTCTCTCCTCCTTTATGAGTTATTTCCGGCAATTTCAAGTTTTCCGACCAAACCGTCGACAATTTGGAAAAGATTCAAACTACAAAATTGTTCTTCATCTCATGGGCTTTCATTTGAGTATAGTGTTGCATATATTTTGAGAAACTTTGAAATTTGAAATTTCAACCACCATGAGCCACAGTAGCAGCTTGTCTCAGGGTTGACAGTAGCAACAATCTTTAAAAAGACATCTAACTTCACAGTCGACAGTAGCAACAATCTTTAAAAAGACATCTAACTTCACAGTCGACAGTAGCAGTTAGTCTCTCTATCGACAGTATCATCTAGTTTCTCTATCGACAGTAGCAACTAGCTTCTCTATCCACAGTAGCAATTAGCTTCTCTATCCACAGTAGCAATTAGCTTCTCTATCCACAGTAACAGTATTTAAGTCGGCAGTAACAACTTTTAACATTCTGCAGTAACAGCAATTAAGACTTTTTGTATTAAATTCCTAAATTATGGGGTGTTCTTCAAAACTAACTATTTTGTTTTCAATCAATTTCAAAATTGCGAGAATTATAAAAGTTTTCTATATTTTTATAAAAAAGTTAGGTGAAAGGAAATTCAATCTCTATAAATTAGGTAGATTCATATAATAGATACATAATTGGCTGTATGTATGAGATATATAACTATTATAGTACTTATTCTAGTGAACTTGAGTTTCAAATATTTATCTAGTATATAGGAAGCTTATTTTCGTATGACACCTATTAGACTCTAATTTTTATTATACCTCCTTGTTAGGTTTCTTACTAGATTATACCTATGATTGTGGAATATATATATATTATTGTAATCAACCTTTACTTTAGTTTAAAAGGCATGTGACGTACTCAAACCCACTTAATAGGTATATTAGAAATAAATAGTTATGAGTAAAAAGTGATCTCTCGATCATAAAAATATACCTAAGAAGAAGAGAAAAATTAATCAAAGAACAAGACATCATGTACCTTATAATTAGATATCATTTGAGTACGTAGAAAGCCACCAAATGTGAGCTTAGAAGTGCCAATGCAATCCAATCCCTAGAACAAAACTCTTTCTCTCATTTCTTTCTATTTTTCTTTTCTTTCAGAGTATTTCTTCAATTAGCCCGTTGAGGCACATGCCAGAAATACTATCTATGCTTGTCTTCTTCCCTTTTTTTGAAGCAAGAAGAAAAATCATTCTCTAGATTCAAATCAAAATGTCATTTCATCTCTCGAAGGAAAATTTGAAAATACACCTACACATTAGGAAATAAAAATTCTATTACAAATTGAATACTTCTATAAATAGAATATATACACTCATGATATGAAATTAAGAATGTAATTGATTATGACAAATTTAAATCTAGCTAAATTTTAGTTTAGTATTTGAAATTCAAATTCATGCTAAGATTAAGAAAAGGGAGAAAATACCAAATTTAGCTTTTTACAATCTAAACGGCAAAAAAAGCAAAAGCCAGACAAAAATGAAAAAAGATAATTATGAAATATGCTGACAATTGGTGTATATCCAACAGAAAAAAATGGTGTGAGTTTATCTTAAAATGGGGTTACTTATTTGGGTTATTTTCTAATTTTCTCTTCAATTTTTGTGGATGTAACATGTAGATTTATTTGTTGTTTGACACTCATGTATTGGACCTTGTTACATTTCATATATTGCTTCATAGATATGATATTTGAACTGTATCTCGGTATCTCCATGCTAGATAGACATAACTTCACCGGAGGTTATGAGATATTGAAGGAAACCAAATTATTTTAGATATTATGCTTGAACTGTATCTCCATGCTAATAAAGATTGAGAGAAACTATCAAAGCATATTATATAAAGATAAGACCAACTCTAGTAATCTTAAGGTTATCTGACATAACTTTGATTAGTCACAATGTATCTTTAGTTGTTGGATTAGCTTGTTTTGATGCATAGTTTTAAATATATCAGTAAGGACAATTTTTTGGACCTCTTACGTTTAGACCGCTGAAAGGGTCGATCTCTATATGCTACTGATTTAACTTCAGGGAATTGAATTGGGCAATGTCCATTGAGTATGTGTTATTTGATCATAATGTGCCCAGATGAATCCTAGCATCCGTAGCTTTTTGTTTGTCAAATTCTAAGTCTCCAGAGCTTTTACTTAATTTAGTTTGTTAAATTTCGAAAGACCAAAACCAAATATACTTGACACTATTCGTTTTCTTATATTATAATCATTATTATTATTATTATTTTGTTTTTGTTGTTGCTATGTTTTTGTGTTTTCGTTGTTGTTCTATTATACTAATAAACATCAGTGACACTAATTGTAGGATTATTGGCTTGGCGGGAGATAGGCGGGTGTTAAGCGGGTGCTAGACCGATTCCAAGCAGACATTAGAAGGTGCTAGGCGGGTTCTAAATAGAAGGTAGGCGGAACCTAGACGAGTTAAGCAGGTGTTAAGCGGGCATTATGTACTATTAGGCGGGCTCTAAGTGAATCCTAAACGGACATTAGAAAGTGTTAGGCGGGCTCTCTCTCTCTCATACGAGGCCCGGCCCATATAGTCTCTGAGATGAAACATGATGGGCCATCAGACTATCACTATGGTTCAAAGTTGAGCTAAAAGGACGAAATCTATCCACTATTCTTTGCTGGACATGTTGTCATGTTGATGAAGATGGTGAGCTAGTGCTCTATTTCCATTTCATTTACTGTATTTGGAAACAGATAAAAACATGTTCGAAACTGTGAGGAAAAACATGCATATCATTACTGGCAGAAAGGATGATCATCATGTTAGCTCAAATTTTGACAACAGTACGTTTCATGTTGCATCTGAAACTTCTATCAAGATTTTTGTTAGTATATGCCTTGAACTAGTCGTCTGGTGGCGCTGACAGAGGCGAGGATCTCGCCTTGAACTAATTGTATTCTGTATTCTGTTTTCCTCACGATAAATAAACTGCTCTCCTTTGCCCGTGGACGTAGGCAACACATCGTTGGTGAACCACGTAATTCTGTGTTTTTCTTACATTCGTTATAACAATTGGTATCAGAGCTTCAGGCTAGGTCTGAATTCTGGTAAGGAAAAATGTCTGGTTTAAACGTGAAGATTGATAAATTCACGGGGAGAAACAGTTTCAGTTTATGGCAGATCAAGATGCGAGCCTTGTTAAAACAACAAGGGATGTGGGCGCTGCTTGTGACGAAGTCGGTGGATCCAGAAGACGTTGAGATGACCATTCTGGAGGAGAAGGCACACTCGTCAATCTTGTTGTGTCTTGCAGATAATATCATCACCGAGGTCGCAGAGGTCGCAGAGGAGGAAACTGCGGCTGGTCTGTGGTTGAAGCTTGAGAGTCTATACATGACGAAGTCTTTAACCAACAAGTTGCTTCTAAAGCGACGTCTGTTCAGTCTGCGAATAGAAGAAGGTACGACTCTAAGAGATCATTTAGATCAGTTAAACACAATTCTATTAGAGTTGCGTAACATTGATGTTAAACTTGATGATGAGGATGCTGCCTTAATTCTGTTGGTATCTCTACCTTTGTCGTATGAGAATTTTGTGGATTCTCTTATTGGTGGGAGAGATACTCTGACCCTGGAAGAGGTTAGATCATCTCTTCATACTAGAGAGATGCGTCATAAGGCGACCGGTACAAGTTCAGACAGTCAGGCTGTTGGTTTGGTAGCCAGTGGAAGTATGGGACAGGGAAACTCGGGGAAGAAGAAGACATTCAAGAAACCAGTTTCAAAGGGTCCCAAATCTAATGACGTCTGTAACTATTGTAAAGAGAAGGGACATTGGAAAAACGAATGTCCAAAGAAGAAGAAGAAGCAGCATGAAAAAGCTTCTGGTACTGCTGCTGTAGCAGATGATGACACCGATTCTGAAGAGGGATATGCCCTAGCTGTAGATGCAGACACATATCACAGGGATGTATGGATTTTAGATACTGGGGCGTCTCATCACATATGTCCACGCAGGGAGTGGTTTTCAACCTATGAGCAGATAGATGGAGGCAATATCTCTATGGCTGACAGTTCTCCACGCAAGGTGGTTGGAATAGGCTCAATCAAAATAAGAACACATGACGGTAAATTTTGTACATTGAATGATGTTAGGCATGCTCCACACATGACGAAGAATCTGATCTCTTTGGGTCTACTAGACAGTAAAGGGTTCAGGTACAATGGTGAAGGTGGAGTTCTGAAAGTCTACAAGGGTTCTAATGTGGTCCTAAAAGGTTTCCAGCGGGGTACTTTGTATATTTTGCAAGGTTCTACACTGTCAGGTTCTGCTGCTGTTGCATCATCAGATGTTCACAAGGATGATATGACCAAGCTATGGCACATGAGGCTCGGTCATATGAGTGAAAGAGGGATGCAAACACTGTCAAAACAAGATCTTCTTGGTGGCCACAAGGTAAAGGATCTTGGTTTCTGTGAACACTGTATTTTCGGGAAGCTACATCGCAGCAAGTTTCCTAAAGCAATTCATAGAACTAAAGGCACGCTTGATTATATTCATTCTGATTGTTGGGGTCCTTCTCGTGTTGATTCTTTGGGAGGTCACAGATATTTTGTGTCTATGATTGATGACTACTCAAGAATGACTTGGCTGTTCGTGATGAAGCATAAAAGTGACGCTTTCAAGAACTTCAAGCAGTGGAAGGCATTAGTGGAAAATCAAACAGGGAAGAAGATCAAGCGGCTGTGAACTGATAATGGTCTAGAATTCAGATGAGTTCTGCAAGTTTGAAGGTATTGCGAGGCATCACACAGTCCGGAATACACCACAGAAAAATGGTGTAGCAGAACGTATGAATCAGACACTTCTGGAGAGAGCTAGGTGCATGCTCTCTAATGCTGGATTAGAAAGAAAGTTCTGGGCAGAAGCGGTGACTACTGCATGTTATCTGATAAATCGTGGACCTCACACAGGTATACATCTCAAAACACCTTATGAGATGTGGTCTGGTAAGTCTGCTGATTACTCCAATCTGAGGGTTTTTGGGTGTACTGCTTATTATCATGTAAGTGAGGGTAAGTTAGAACCAAGAGCTAAAAAAGGAGTGTTTGTAGGCTATGGGGATGGGGTTAAAGGTTTTAGAATCTGGTCTCCATCTGAAAAGAGGGTTATACTTAGTAGAAACGTAGTGTTTGATGAAAATTCTATGTTTAACCCTACTGTGAAGTCTACTATTGTATCAGAAAAGTGTAGTGTTGAGAGACAGATGGAGCAACAAGTCACTCAAGATGAGAGTGAACCACAAGAAGAAGATCAACACTTACATTCATAAACAGAACCAATGGCAGTTAATCAGCATAGTTTGGCTCATGAGCGACCTAAGAGAGTAAATTTTGGGCAGCCCCCCACAAAGTATGGTTTTGAGGACATGGTGGCTTATGCACTTCAGGTTGCTGAAGAGGTGGATCCCTATGAGCCATCCACCTACAAGGAAGCAGTTACATGTACATAGTCTACCCAATGACTTGCTGCAATGGGAGATGAGATGGAGTCACTTCACAAGAATCAGACTTGGAAATTGGCTAAACGACCTCAGGAGAGAAAGATCATCACTTGTAAATGGGTTTTCAAGAAGAAAGAAGAGTTGTCACCTGCTGAGGGCATTAAGTATAAAGCTCGGGTAGTTGCAAGAGGGTTCCATCAGAAAGAGGGAGTAGACTACAATGAGATTTTCTCACCTGTGGTCAGACATACTTCTATCAGGGTGCTACTAGCCATAGTTGCACATCAGAATCTGGAGCTTGAACAACTAGATGTGAAGACAGCTTTTCTACATGGAGAGTTGGAAGAGGAGATATACATGACTCAGCCAGATGGTTTCTAAGTTCCTGGAAAAGAAGACTATGTTTGCAAGTTGAAGAAGTCCTTGTATGGACTAAAGCAGTCTCATAGACAGTGGTACAAGAGGTTTGATAGCTATATGATAGAGATAGGCTACATCAGGAGTCCGTATGATTGTTGTGTCTATTACAACAAGGTAACAAATGGTTCCCTCATTTATCTAGTCCTGTATGTAGATGACATGTTGATAGCTGCAGATAACAAGCCTGATATCCAGAAGTTGAAGGGTCTTCTCAGTGCAGAGTTTGAGATGAAGGATTTGGGAGCAGCCAGAAAAATTATGGGAATGGAGATTTACAGAGATAGAAGTCAGAAGAAGCTTTTCTTATCACAGAAAGGTTACATCCAGAAGATATTGTCCAGGTTTGGTATGTCTACTTCAAGATCTATAGATACTCCAAGTGCTGCAAATATTCATTTGTCTACTGCGTTTACACCTAAATCTGCTGAGGAGAAGGAGTACATGTCTCGAGTTCCTTATGTTAGTGTTGTAGGAAGCATTGGAGAAGGAGTACATATCTTGCACATGCTGTTAGTGTTGTCAGCAGGTTTATGGGTGAACCTGGAAAGGAGCATTGGCAAGCTGTGAAGAGAATTTTTCGGTACCTCAAAGGTACGTCTGATGTTTGTCTCATTTATGGAGGTGATACAACGTGTTTAGTAACAGACTATTCAGATAGCGATTATGCTGGAGATGTTGATACCAGGAGATCTATGACTGGTTATGTTTTCACTCTTGGTTGCTCTGTTGTTAGTTGGAAAGCTACTTTGCAGCCTACAGTGACTTTGTCTACAACTGAAGCAGAGTACATGGCTTTGACAGCAGCTGCAAATGAGGGAATATGGTTGAAGGGACTAGTCAGCAGTCTTGGTCTACATCATGATCAGGCTATTGTATATTGTGACAGTTTGAGTGCAATATGTTTAGCAAAGGATCAGGTTCATCATGAGAGGACTAAACACATTGATGTCAGATATCATTTTCTGAGAAGTGAGAGCAGAATTAAGGTGAAGAAAGTGGGTACTGCTGATAACCCCGCTGATATGTTCACCAAGCCGGTTCCGCACAGCAAGTTCCAACATTGCTTGGACTTGCTAAATGTTACAAGCTGTTAGTTGTCCTTTGGGGACAACATCTGAGGCAGATGAGTTATTTGTACATCTGGTATTATTATGATGCATCTGGTATATCTGTTTTTGTGAGAGAATTCAAGTCAAGGTGGAGATTTGTTAGTATATGTCTTGAACTAGTCGTCTGGTGACGCTAACAATTTTGATTGGTTGTACATTAACAGAAAGTGTGGCAGTCAATTAATCTGCTACCCAAATATGCGCAAGCTGTTCTAGCCTAAATATGGCGTGTACTAAATCAAGAGAAGCCAATTTGTCCACTTAGTTCTGTTTGCCACAACTACGTACCATTTTCAACTTAAAAATCAACGTCCTTATGATTGTGCAGGTAAAGTTTGAAGTCTGAACTCAATAATCATCCTTACCACAAGTACTCTTTTGCAGAAAGCTATCTGGATTCTTTTGTTCCAAGCAAATAAAAGAGATCAGAACTTTAAGGTCGGTTAGGTTCATTTGCTATGGTTCAAGCTAGGTCGGCCAACCTGACAAGTTAGAGCATTTGTATATGTAAACTGGGAATCTTTCTGTGTTTCTTTGCCGTGTCAACCTCATCAGTCACTCTCATGCATAAACAATATAGTTCCACTCCACTGATCTAGTGATCTTCTTCCTGTAAACCAGTTCTTTGTCCAAGCACTAATATTTCACTTTTCCATTTAGTAGTTAAATGGAATGTGCATCTGTGAAAATGGTGACCACAGATGTAAACTTTAGCATGCATACAATTTTTCATTATTCAAGTTCAACCAGCAAGTAACTCAGTCTGATTTGACTTCCTCGATCGCTAGCTAGCTACTTCAAATATTGGAAGCCAAGATTGACTGAAATGAACCACGTACCATTCCTCGTCCCCTTTGATTAATTCCTCTAATTAAACACTAGTCGTTCTTACTCTATTCTTTTCCTCAACTATATGTGCCAAGATGGATCGATCATCCATTCTTATTGATCTCATTAATTTCAAGTACATTTCATGTTACATACTTACATTTGCACAATATCAAAACTGATCGATCGATATATATGAAAGTCACTTCTCTTCTGACCCATCAATTAGCTAGCTGATCTCATGATTCATAGCCTCGAGAGGACTGCTCTTTTTACTCGCACAGACCAAGTAAAAGAAAACAACACCAACCCAGCGACAACTTCCGAGGCTGAGAATCAACCCTATATTATGCAGCTGGTAAATGAATGTTAAACTCTTACCACAAGACGTACTTCTGCAGAAACTAATTAAGCTAGCTAGCTGGATGCTGGATGCTGGATGCTTCTGTTTCCAAGCAAATTGAAGCGTTTTGAACTTTTGGGTTAGCAGCTAGCTAGCTGGATTCAAAACCACATATGCTACGGTTCAAGCAGGTCGGCCAACCTGACAAGTTATAGCCATTTGTATATATAGACAAGGTGGTCTTAAAATTGAAGTCTTTCTGTTTCTTTCAGAAAAGCAAGACCAATGAAAACATAGTGCTTCATCAGTCACTCTCATGCATAGACATTGTAGGGAAAATTATATCCTACACACAAATCCGACATTGTAAATCCACTTTGAATCATATGATCTTTTTCTCCAAGTATACTTGTATTGCATGCACCTTTTGATTTCTGCATTCGTGTGAAAATAGTAACCACTGGTTTTAACCAAGGGATTTATGCATGTCCCTCCCTTCAAATACCATATATGGAGTAGACTTCCTTATATGATTTTGACTCGATCAATATGCAATAAACCTGGTTCGTTCGGATGTTTGAAACAGAACGATATGGTTCATTTACTTGTGTGCTGATATTGTTGACCAAATTTAAAATAAATGTGTATATCGTTTTCTTGATCGGTTTATCTTCTTCCCCACTTTCTAGCTTTCTTGTCATTCATAAACAGTGTTTAATTCATCAATGTTATCTCATTCTTTTTTACTTTCATTTATATTATGTGACTTCAGAATTTATATATATAGCTTTAGAAATTTTATACCACTTGTATCTGATTATAAGTTTTTGGTTGTAATGTAATATGTGTACATGCATGAATGAGCATAACCGGTGCAACTATAGTCATGTATTTTAGTGTTATTGACGAGGTATTGAAAGAAATTAATTTTGTTCTTAAAAACGTATCAATTGTAAATGGTAGTTAAAAAAATAAACTTCATTATGTATATAAGAGGTGCATAATACGTAGAAATAAAAAGGAAAGTTGATAACTAAGTAACGCGCGCCTTTTTTATTTTATTCATACAACAAATCAGTTATAAAGTTAATAATGAGTTAGTTAATTTGATGAAGTGCATAGTTGATATGGTGATTTGTTTTCTTTTGTTGGCTAATAAGTGTAACTATGATTTTTGTATTTTTAGATAAAGTGTTTTTGTTATTTTTTTAATATTTTTTTTCAAATGTAAATGAAACTGTGGAGAGTCACAATCTGTATAAGGTTGACTTAGATTTTTATGACAGGAGAGAGTGAGAGAGACTAGTCTTGCGAACCAACGGCAGGGATGGGATAATCTGAGATGTCCTTTTCACTTGCGCTTTTTGCAGGTGGGTCCCCCCCCCTATGACCGAGTCCAGATGTTAGCTCCTTGGTGAAGCTGTTCCGATGGTCCACCTACCACGTGTCTGCCCCATAAATAAGCTGCCACAAACGGCCCCGAACCCGCAAAGCGTTACTAATTTGGATGAAGTAGACTAAAGTAAAATTGACTTTTACAACTTACCCTCCCCATTTACACACTTGTCTTCTCAAACATTTTATCTCAATTCTAATCGGAAAAACAAAAAAAAATTAATCTCAATTTAAAAAAAGTAACAAATTATTTCCAGTGAATCAAGCAACGGGCTAACGAGCCTTTCAAAAATGTCATGGCAACGTATTTACGAGTGTGAAGCATTCCGATACCAATTTACTCGAATAATGATACTATTAAATGTACATCCCATAAAAATATACAATAAGTAGAAGTGAGAGTATAATCTATTAGGTCAATCATGATAGATCTCTGTGTAGCATTTTGTAACTTACTTTTTTACAAAATCAAAATAACTACAGTATTTGAAACATCATGTACTTGACAACTACGATAAAAAAAAATTGTGTAACTAAATTATAATCTTATGATTTACCAACTTCAAAATGATAAATTTATCTTCATGGTATAAAATTGCGGAATTTTTGGCTATTTTGAAAGGTAAATTGTATGCACCAGGACTTATTTTCCTCGTAATTTGAAGTCTATGCATTTGATACTGCCATTTGTCACTAGACATCTCCGACAGTAAAATTATGATAAATGAATAGATTCTCATACGTTAATATTGACGTGGAAAAAAAAAACTGACAATTAAATCTTTGTCGTTTGGATTTTATATCTTTCTCTTTTAGGTAATAAATTATTACATGCATTTGGCGGGAGTATTGAAGTTCAAACTTTGCATAAAAACGCTTAGTGTCACATATGACGGATTCAAATTTGGCGGCCGCTTAAAAAAACACTCAAATCGCTACTCTTTCATAATTTTATGAAGGACCAATATCGACTTTGAGGCCTAAAACGAGTCCCCTCCATATAATGATAAAGACTCAAAACTTTGCCAAACCTGATACAAGGACGGACTGAATTTATCACTGACCATGAATTTGAGAGTGAAGAATCCAAGTGCAAAATGGTAGACATGGATCCTCATAAATGATTCCATAAAAGGGAGACAAGTTTTTCCCCAAAGAAGTTAACTCCAAAAGAGCAAGAGGGGACTGCTGTCAAAAGCAGCAAAGTGAAGCGAAAATAGGGTGAAAAGGAGGGAAGGAGGGAAGGGGATGGAAGAGGAGGTTGGGTGCTGGCAGCTGAGGAGTAACTGTGGGAAAAGGTTAGGGAAAAAGGTGGCTTTTGCTGACATGGATGAGGAAAAGGGAAGGAGGACAAAAGAGGCACTAGTACTAGTACTGCTAGTAGGTCTCTTTATAATCTTTTTAAGAACTGTGGGGGAATCCAACAGAGCCCAAAGATCTCAAAGGCCACATACTACTTGTGGCTCACAATTTCCCTTCTTTGTGATGTGGCATTCCCACCTTTGCCCCCTCCCTTAAATCTTCCGCTACTAGACACACTTGCTTCCCTGCCCAATTTCACAACTCAACTCTCTCTCTCTCGATCAAAACTCATATAAAGAGACTCGGGCTTTGGACTTTGTTTTGAAACAATAGGAAGGGAAACCAAACACAGAGATTAGATTGGAGATTACAACAAGAATGTCTGAGAAAGAAATCAGCCCCACCATAAAGCTCTTCGGAAAGATCATACCTTTGGCTTCGGCGCCACTCAACGGCCATGAGGTTCCGACCAATGATGACCCGCCGTGTGGAGCTTCTGCCTCTGCTGTTGACTCTAAGATTGCTGCTGCTACTGGTGGTGGTGCTGTTGAAGAAGAAGACTGCTCAGTCAAGCTTCCTTCTTGTTCAGAAACTACTTCACCTGATGAGCAAGAGAACAAGGTATGTGTAAAGTTTGAGACTTTTGAGTTTTGTATGGTGCTTTTTCAAATTATGAGACCAACGCATTTCTCAAAAATTCTGAATTATATTTGAGTCGGTTTCAGTTACCTATTGGATCTTCGTTTCTGGGATCTGACAGTTGAATTAAGAAGTACTTAAATTTGATTCATTGATCGTTTGTAGAAATCAAGATCGAAAATTTGGTCCTTGTTTCTCCTCATTCTTTTTTCTCTATCATATTGATTATATCGAGGCTGTTTCGTATATGGTCATTTGTTGGGACTTCGAGGGGTTACGTCATGATATTTGGCTGCTGTGTTTCGAGTTGGTGCTGGATTTATGAGTCTTGTTCTGGGTTGGTTTGATTGAATTCAAGTTTTCCAAAATGGGATTTTTGTTTATCATATGATGTGGGTTCACATGTCTTTGAGCATTTGTTTTTGTTAGAATTATAAACATATATATCCTAGTTGAGGATTGAAAGCTGTTTAAAGATATCTGTATCCTGGTTGGAGATTAGAAAAACTTAGCTGAGAAACTTAGCTACTTGTTACCTTCACTTTAGGGTTTAGATTGCACCAAGGTTGCTCTGTTTTGAGCAAGAGTTACTGGGAAGAATTATACATTACTGTCAAATTTAGAGAAAAAGAGTTCTGAAAGATGTATTCTGAATTTTCTTTTGTATTTGGGAGGATTGGATGACCCTTTTCAGATTCAGCAGCTTCTGATAAATCCCAAGATGTAGTTTTGGTTTTACTGCAGTGTTTAATTATTATTCCCACAAGCCTCTTCCACCTTTTTCTGTTTTCTGGACAAACTTTTCTGTTTTGCTACGTCTGCTTCTGTAACAACTTTTAATTTCTTTCTTCAGAGAAAATTACTTTTCATTTCTTTCTTGGTTTTGCTACCTTCTTAGCTACTTCACTTCAATCCCTAATAAAATGTGTCAGTTAAAAAAGCATATTGAAGGTTCATCACTTGCCCTTTTGCTTTGCTTTTACTCTGCTTCAATGACATGAAAGCTGATTGCTGTCTAATTGAATTGGTTTGTCAAATGGCTCTTTGAGTTCCGGAGTATAATCAAAAGTTTAGAATGTATGACCACAACATTGTGTTTTGACAGTAAAGAATAATGATTTTGCATGATCCAGATAATCTTGACTTACTTTTAAGTGTTCTGCCTGTGTTCAAGACTAATTTGGAGTTCCATTGCCTATGTTTGCTTTTATTTACTGGAATGCAGCTGCAACTAACCGGAACTTATTGTTTACAAATATTAGGAAACAATATCAGGAAAAGAACTCGCTGCTGACAAAGAGGAAAAAAATCCATTAAATCAATCCACAGAAGACTTGAAACCTCCGACAACATCATCGGGAATTAGTGACAATCCGAAAACTCCCTCAGCTGAAAGAGAAACTTCAGTATCTCTGAAATCCTCTAAGAATGGAGAACAGAGTGATGAGACCAGTAGCTCACAAGACAAAACTCTGAAGAAGCCAGACAAGATACTTCCATGTCCCCGATGTAATAGCATGGACACCAAGTTTTGTTACTACAACAATTACAACGTCAATCAGCCCCGCCATTTTTGCAAGAACTGTCAAAGATACTGGACTGCCGGAGGAATTATGAGGAATGTGCCTGTCGGAGCTGGTCGTCGCAAGAACAAGAATGCTTCATCGGCTTCACACTATCGTCAGATGTTAATGTCGGATGCTCTCCAAACAGCTCATGCTGGTGCTGCGGCCGCTTCTAATGGTGCGCACAATCCAACTTTGGGAAGAAATGGCACTGTCCTTACCTTTGGTTCAGATTCTCCTCTTTGTGAATCAATGGCTTCTGTATTGAGCCTCGCCGAGAAAACACAAAACTCTGCTCAGAGTAGGATTCATGTACCTGATCAACAAAGAATTCTGGTTCCTTCCATTGCCGGAGATAATGGGGATGACCAGTCAAGTGGATCTTCTAATATTACAGCTTCATATTCATCAGAGAGGGGATGCAAATCTGGAGTACAAGAACCAGCGGTTCACAACTGTCAAGGCTTTCCTTCTCATCAAGTACCATGCTTTCCAGGCTCCCCTTGGCCTTATCCATGGAACTCACCTCAGTGGAGTTCTGCAATGCCTCCACCTGCATTCTTCCATTCAGGATTTCCCATGTCATTCTACCCCGCACCACCATACTGGAGCTGCACTGGACCCGGCTCTTGGAATGTACCATGTAACTCTCCACCATCCTCTACTCTTAGCCACTGTGGTACAAGCTCTGGTCCAAACTCCCCAACCTTAGGGAAACATCCTAGGGATGGGGACATTATTAATCAAGCCAGCTCTCAAAAAGAAGAGTCCAGCAGACAGAACAGATCAGACAGAGGTGTTTTGATTCCTAAAACGTTGAGGATTGATGATCCTAGTGAAGCTGCAAAGAGCTCTATATGGGAAACACTTGGCATCAAGAATGAAAAGGGAAATTCTATCAATGAGGGAGGTATCTTCAGGTCCTTTCAATCCAAGGGAGACGAGAAAAGGCAAGTTGTTGAACAATCATCGGTGTTGCAAGCTAATCCTGCAGCCTTTTCACGGTCAGCCAACTTCCATGAGAGATCATGATCATAGATAGAAGGAATCTAGGTACTGCAACATTTAGCTGCTGACCCTTTTTTTCAACACCTTCTCCGCAATGTCTATTACAGAACTTCAAACCAGAGCAAGCTGTTTCTGACTAGATCACAGAGATGTCTTTTTTTTTTCTTTTTTTTTTTTGTTCTTTAATATTTTGTGTAACAGTATGGGCAGGTACTTTAGTTGTCATCTTAAATGCTTCAAAATGTTTGTATACATACTCAAGTGAGAGGTAGTATAAGTTAACATAGGTAATATGGAGAGAGAGAGAGAGAGAGACCTGGATGTAAACAAAACTTGATGTGCAGAATAAATTTCTCAATTTTGCCAGGTGCTAACAATTTTGCTGTTTCCATTACTTTGCAGAACATTCTGAATCTTAATGTATAGGTGTATACCGAGTACCGACCCTATGCTGCTGAAATTGAAAACATGGCTGCAGCTTAAACTGTATCAGTAATTCTCTAATTTTAAAACCTGGTAGAATGTTAAAGTGCCAAGACATCTAGCAAGTGTGGGCAATCGTTATGGAACCGCAGAGTGCTTTGAAAATTCCTTTGTTTTTTTTCAGATGAACCGAGAGCCGTTAGATTAGTCACGATCTGTAATCGCAGATTGAAGGGGTCGAAAAGTCCTTGCAGGGTAGGTCCTGAATTGAGTTGCAGATAATCTTGTAACTTGCGTAAATAAGCAAGGCATCTCTCTCTTTCAACTAAGCACAACGAATCCGAACTTGAAAACTACCAAAAAGTGTAAACCAGTGTAAGCCAAGTATATCCACAAACCTAAAGTGCCTTGCTTTTCCTTTCTTTGTTTGGATCACTTTGCAGCTTGTACCTGGATAATATATCAAAATCAGACTCCATATATGTGTGTCTCTGAACCCTCAGCCAAGAGAAATGTTTCAGATATTTCATTGTCTTCCTTGTCACTAGGAAGAGGCCACAAACTCTGCCTATACTAGTTGTTATGGGACCCTATCCATGTGACTCCAAGAGCAAAAGTTTACATATGTTATCAGTGTGTTGTAAGTTTGTTTCTGAATAATACATTACTCTTGTGGTTCACATTTGGGAGCTTGTTAACATCAAACCGTATTGAGCGTGAAAGGAATGTCAAATATATTTTTCACTATTATTAGTTTATCGCAGAATTATTTTAGTATTTCTTTTAATGTCATTTAGTATCATCTGGTCTAGTGGCATAGTCTCCTGTTGATTTTAAGAACGGTGAGTTTCTGCCAGAGATGGGGGGAGGAGAAGAGTACCGATGTGGTCATTATATGCGTCGAAGTTGCTAGTACAGCTCTTGCTTACACTACTGCTAAGGTTAAGATTTTATTTAATTGGATTCTATTTGGTCGGGAGGAAGTAAAGTAAATGAAACTCGAGTTTGCCTAGCACCTGTCTAGAATAATCGGCCTAACCCTGCCTATCTTTATAATCCTTCTTCGTGCTGACGTTCTTAACCCTTGTTGCTATCTTCCACTTCAATAAAAATATGGGAATTTTTTAGTGAGTTTCACTTGGCCTTTTCGCTTTATCAATAAAGATTGGAAACTCAGAATCAAATGGGCTTTGAAATTGTATCTTAAGACTTGTCCTTTGACAAAAAAAGACACATCCATTTAAAAAATGAAGCTCAGTTCAGAAGAAAACTAAATATTTGCTGGCTCTCCCAAGGCCCATCTCAAGAAAAGCAGAAGAAGTCTTGGTCGTGCTATTTTGAGCTAAAGTCATTGTGTAGCCAAAGGGTGGTTGTCTCCATTTTTTTTCCTGGAAACTCCATAATGCTTTTGGAATTATCCATGAAATATAGTCACGCATTGAAATGTGAGATTAGAAAACTTCTAAAAGCTAGGAAACAGAAGATAGAATCGATTAGATATAATATCTATTCTATGATGGAGTTAGTACAGTTTATCTTCTAGTAAATTCTATAGCTAGGAAACACTTCATAATACTCGCAAGGAAAGGAAATTAGTAACTCCATTATCACGAAGGCATTTTATATTTACAGTCCTCATTCTACAAGTAATATCTCAGACCTCTTTCAATACCCCAAATTAAGCCGAGTAAAAGTATTCATGATTTTTTTTTTTTTTGAATAAGAAGTTAAGAAATTTAATATTTAGTAATCAGTATAAAGATAACACACTCCTATAGGGCCGACAATAAGAGCTATCTCTTATGACTCACTAACCTATACTAGGCTAAAGAGCCAAAAATACACTTATCTTTTCTCTCGATAAAACACAGTGAAATACAATGTTAGAATACTTAGCAACAAGATTAAAAGGTAACAACCAAATACTCTAAACACTGTGACTAGATTCAAATACCAAATATCCGGGTCCCAGATCCGTACCTGACTCCATATCCGGAGCCAGATTTTACCCGGAATACAAATCGACCAAAAACCAAGCTCACCCGGGTCCCAAACCCAGACCCGGCTCCAAACCCGGATCCATATCCGATCCAGGCCGAAAGTCTGAGTCATCGCCGTCGGCTGCCTCAGGAGCCAAAACCTGGATCCCAAGCCGCTGCAACCATCTCCCCTGACTTCCAAGATCGAAGACGGTACGAAGAGAGTTATCCACCGGTGACTTTTGCTAGGTCCAGCAAGCTAGCTTTTAGTAAATTTCATGTGCAATCATATTTTGCATTTTCCCCGAAAATTTAGTGACACAGTAGGAGTATCTTTTCCCCTTGAGAAAGTTAAGACCTTGACGCTTCCAGCACAAGCCGATCTCTTTTTCTTCATATAATTGCAGTCTTCCGAGCTCTTATCACCAAGAGCCTTTACATGTCTGCTTCTTCTCTTCGTTATCGATCAATGGGGGACATACGAGCAGCCATAGTGGAACTGGGCTCCCTCTATGTTCTAAGGCAGTTCCAACCCTTGTTGAAGCTTTGGACCAAAACCCACAACTACCTAAACTGTTCTGAGCCTCAAGTACTACAACCAAACCTTGATCAGCCTCTGGAATGCAAGAAAGGACAAGATGAAACGTTGCTAGGCAAAGAAGAACTGAAGATGGTGATGGGAAGGCTCGGACTATGCTACCAAGATGAAGGAGATAATGTTATTACCAATGAAGACAAGGTTGGGGCAGAGGAGATTTCAAGAGTGTTTAGTGAGGCGGAGCCAAGCTTGGAGGAGCTGAAGGAAGCCTTTGATGTGTTTGATGAGAACAGAAACGGGTTAATAGGCGCAGATGATTTGCAGAGAGTTTTATGCAATCTAGGTTTTTTGAAGGGGAAGTTTGGATTGGAGGAATGCCGGGTGATGATCAAGGCAGTGGACATGAACCAAGATGGACTAGTTGATTTTGAAGAGTGATTACGTGCATTTACATACACGTAATTACCACTTAAACACTAGAATTAGCTAATTCTTAAGTTAATCATTATGTAATTAATCTATTTTTATTTGCTTGTAGGAATAAGCGGAATTGAGAAAATTAAGAGAAAAGAGTGTCGAAATGGAGCAAAATAGAGTTCCCGAGAAGATGTCAAAATTGCCAACGCGGTTAATGATGGTCAGTAGAGAGAGAAGAACAAGATTAAGCTAATTAACCATTGGTTTAATTAGGTAATTAAACCATGATTAATGCAATATGAATTGGCTGCACGTGCTAGACAAATAAAGCACTTATGCTTAATTGTTTCTAGCAAATCAGGAGGTGACACGTGGCAGAAGAAATGGTTCTTCCCCTTCAGTTCAATCACAGCCATTCATTGCTTATAAATTTTCCCTTCACCTCTCCTACACCACACCAGATCTCTACCCTCATTCCTCTCTTTTCTCCTCCCTCCAGCTGACCCGAACCACACACTCTTCTTTTTCCAATTTTTCAGCCTCTCTCTCTCTCTACACAAAAAACCTAGCACCCATTTTCCCCATTACTCCTCTTCCACCTTTTTCCAATTTCTCACTCCCTCATTAATTTCTCACCAAATTGGAGGATAATTAGCATTGGGCTCTCTCATTACGTCACCAAGACTTCACCAATATGAAGAAATTATAGTTGGAAAAGGGTGGAAACTTAATATCAAGTTATGTTCATATTTGCATATAGCAAATTGTGAATTAGCTTGTGCTCCCTCTCTCATCTATCCTTTCTCTTGTTTCTTATATATTGGATGATGTGTATATATATGGGTAGTGAGTAGTTTCAATTGGGAGTTAGGGTTGTGAAGCCTAACTCATCTTGTAAGAATGTTGATGCTTTAATTTAAATAAATGTAATTTCAATTGTGTATTCTTGATATCCGAATGTTTTGGTCTTTAGAAGCATGTTTCTAGGCTTTGTCACCCTAGATTATGTTATGGACAATTTGATGGATAGATTGATAAATTGACAACTTATTAGTCTTGTGCATCTAGGATTTCAAGTGTGGTAACCATTAGCTAGCTTAATTGTAGCTAAGCTTGCTTGAGTCTCTATTATTTCGGACTCTTTGCCTCTAATTTTAGATATTGCGGCCTTAACCGGCGTAGTGCCTAAATTAGAGAGTTGGTTGTGGCCTTAATCGGCATAGCCGATACACCGTAAGGATAACTGGTCTAGTAGCCTTAACCGGTATTAGATACGAGACTTGACACTTTAGAAAAGGCATGCATTTATAAGTTTGACATCGATGTTTGCAAGAGAGTTAGTGTGAATCACCCTACACTCCCATATTCTCGTTCATTTGAATTCCATATTTAGTTTTCTTGCTTGATAATTAGTTGTTATTTTTTTTATTTTGTTTGCGGTTAATTTAGTTAATTCTCAAACAAACTTTCTCACAAAAGCTACTTCCCATTTGTGCATATCCACCTTAGGGTCACAAGTTAGTGGTTTTGATTAGGCTTAGTGCGAGCTAGGCCGAGCATTGCCAAGGCTTGGTGTCTTCATTGTCCATAGTTCTTATTTTCGTTTTATTTTTATTGTGTGCTATTAGTGGTCCTAGAGTCAATTACCTTGATTAATTAGGTCCAACGCCTAATCTCCGTGGTACGATAACTAAGGTCCTAATATTTCCCTTACTTGACACGATTCGTACGCTTGCGAGTATATGAACCAAGTCAATGGCGCCGTTGCCGGGGATTATGGTCTTCGGATCTTAATCCCTTGGTAATTGGGTTTTTGCGTCACTAATAGCAAACTTTTTCTTTTTCTTTTTTATTTTATTTTTATTATTTGTGTTACTTTGTTTGAAATTGTTCATGTGGACTCGGTGCTTATTTTGGTTATAGCTTTGTTATTTTGGTACTTAATTTCTTATTGGCTCCTTGTAGGTGCATGAACAACACTTTACTACCTATCAATTTGAGAAGTGGTCTTGTTTTGGAAAGACTACCTAGAGGGAGATCAAGGAGAAGAGTTAGGAGACCAAGACATCACTCACAAGCGCCTTCTAGATCTCCTATACGAGTAGTAGACATGGCTGATCGCGAACGGGAAGCACCTCAAGAGGAGGAGGAGCTTCCATTGAGTCATTATTCTTGTCCTAGCATTGTAAATGCTCCATCTTGCATTGTGCTTCCTCCTACAAATGCCAACTTTGAGATCAAGCCTAACATGTTGTCTATTTTACATACTTTCCATGGCATGACTAGTGAGAGGCCTTATGATCACATTATTGAGTTTGATGCCATTTGTTCGACTATGCACTTGGGTGGATTGACTTTAGAGGGTTTGAAGCTTCGGTTGTTCCCATTTTCCTTGAAGGATCAAGCACGCACTTGGTTTCTTAAGCTCAAACCAAGATCCATTAACTCTTGGGCGGATATGCAAAGAGTCTTCTTAAATGCCTACTATCCACATCATCGGACCACCTACATGCGAGATAGCCTAACCAAGTTCTTTCAAGAAGATAGTGAGAATTTCTTTGATGCATGGGAGCGGTTCAAAGGCATAGAGTTGGGTTGTCCACACCATGGCCTCACAAAGTGGCTTCTTTGTGAATCTTTCTATAATGGGTTGATGGTTGATGATAGAAGAAGATTAGACAATGCTTCCGGTGGTAATTTTCTAAAGAAAGGCCCTAATGCCGCTTGGGATATATGTGAGGAAGTGGCTACACAATCTGGACAATGGGATAGTCACCAAAGAAGAAAAGGAGGTAGAGAAGATCACACCACAAGTAGAGGAAGAGATTCATACACACATGGTACTAAAGGAGATGTAGAGCCTCGTGGAAGAGGTGTTTATGATATTTCACATGTTTCTAAGGATGATGGGGTGATGAATTCTAAACTTGAGAGACTTGAGGCAAAAATTGACAAGAAGTTTGAGATGCTTCTTGAAGCACAAAAGGCTAGTGCTACATCTTCTTCACATGTCAACAGTGTTACCTCTTCTAATGCTTGCATGATTTTTGAGTCTCCTCAACATTCTACCCAAGATTGTCATTTGGCTTCACAATTTCCGGAATTTGTAGAAGAGAAAGCTAAGGCGATCAACACTTATCAAAGGCCACCAAGAAATGATCCTTACTCTAATACATACAACCCCGGTTGGAGAAATCATCCTAACTTCTCTTGGAAGGACCAAGGAGGGTCCTCTAGTGCATTTCAAGGTGAAAAGCAAGGCTTTAAAGGTGGTCAAGGTCAAGACTCATCAAATTTTCCTCATTATGGCAACACATACCAAGGAAACACTCAATTTTCCCAACATGGTCAACATGGACAGCAAGCATATGGGCCTAATTCTCAAGGCCAATCCACTTCCAATCATGGATTTCATGCTCATAATACCCCTCCCGGGTTTACACATGGTGTTGGTTACACTGGTGGCAAGTTTCAAGATACTTCTAGCTCATTTCAAGGGTCAAACCAAGGTGGGAATTATACTTCTTCACCTATTCTTCAAGGAATTCCAATTGCACCTCAACCGTAGCCAAAGAAGACTCATGTTGATGATATTCTATCCGCCCTAGCTCAAAGTCAAGTCTCTCTTGCCCAAAGTCAAGCAAAGACTGATCAAACTCTTAGCATTCTTGCTCAAGGACAAAGTTCACTTGCTCAAAGTGTGGGGAAACTTGAGATTCAAATGGGCCAATTGGCTAAGGAGCTTAGTGCACGTCCATATGGTGCATTACCTACACAACCGGATCCAAATCCGAGACATGAGCATGCAAAGGCAATTACTACACTTCGAAGTGGGAAAGTTTGACAATAAGGTACGCATACCTTCACCTTCTAACTCCCCTCTAAATGTGCATGATGACATGTATGACCCCAATTCTCCCATACCACATTCTTATGATACACATGCCCCCACTCCTATGCATGATTCACATTCTTCACTTCCATATTCTAATATTGATGATCATGTGTTGGTTGAGGATTATATTGATAGTGATGATGATATGTTGCATTCATATGAAACCAAGGGGGAAGAAAATGTACCCCTTGGTCATATTGGTGATAATAATGTGCATATGCATCATACTCTTATTTCAAAGGAGGATGGGAACCGGGGGGAAGAAAAGGTACCCCCGGAAATTGGAGTGGGAGTTGTGACTTTGAATACAAAAGGAAGAAATAAGGGGGTGGATAAGGAAGCCGGGGAGGAAGAAAATGTACTTCCCGGAGGTACACAAGGAAGGAAGACCTCTTTATCTCATTCTACACCTTCAAAGTCTCAAGCATCTACTTCATCCGCACCGCCTAAGCATGTGCACTTTACCCCTAATACTCATTTGTCATCATCTAAGGATCGTCATCAAGGGGGGAGGAATAAGGCGGAAGCTATTTCATCTACTCCTATTGATACACATGGTTCACCATCTATTTCATCATCTAGTGAGTATCGGGATCTACATCAAGAGGGAAGTAATAAGGAGGAAGACTATTCTCATGTACCTTCGGATTCTAGGGATAGGAGTGGACCAATCCATTCTACACTAGGCGAGGCCTTGAGGGCTAAGAACCCTAGTGGGACGGTAACCACCCTTAGGGGTTCGAGGGGGAGTCTCACTTTTTCTCCACCACTTGATTTGACCCCATCGGAACCTACACTTCCATATCCACATCTCAAGAGAACCCAAGATAAAAAGAAGTAGAAGGAGACACAAAAGCAAGAGTTCATTGAGTTATTTAAGAGTGTCAACATCAATATCCCATTACTTGATGCCATTAAGCAAGTTCCGGCATATGCAAAATGTTTGAAGGATATGTGCACTAGTAAGAGAAAGTTTGTAGAGAATGAAGATGTGTACTTGAGTGAGCAAGTGTCAGCCGTACTTCAAAGAAGGTTGCCTCCTAAGCATAGAGACCCCGGATCTTTTACTATTCCTTGTACTATTGGGTCACGAGGCTTTGACCGAGCATTATTAGATTTGGGAGCTAGCATTAACCTTATGCCTTATGATGTGTACAAGACTCTGTCATTAGAACCAATCAAGCCCTTGAAGATTAAGCTTAAGATGGCGGATAGGAGTATTAAGTACCCTCGTGGAGTGGTGGAGGATGTTCTTGTCAAGGTAGAAGAGCTTTATGTGCCGACCGATTTTGTAGTACTTGATATGGACACTCCTTCGTATGAGGATGAGGATGAGCTACCTATCATTTTCGGTAGAGCTTTTATGGCGACCGCCGGGGTCAAGATTGATGTTCAGAAGGGGTTACTCACTATGACAGTTTTTGACACCACTATTGGTTTCCGAATTTTTGATGAAATGAGGAGTCCATTGTATCATCTTGATGACTGTTTCCGCATTGATATTATTGATGCTATTGTTGGGAAGACTTTTATTGAGCATTCATCGACAGACTACATGGAGACTTGCATTGCTCAAGGTGGAACCGATTTTGAGAGTAAGGAGCATGTTGAGGCTATTGCATACTTGGAGGCATCGAGACCATATGTTGGTCCACCCCCAAGATTTTTACCCCTACCAACTTCCATTACACCACCTATTCCTTCATGGGAGGCACCACCGGATTTGGAGTTGAAGACTCTACCTTCGACGTTGAAATATGCATTTCTAGGGGAGAGTAACACATTACCGGTTATTATCTCATCGAAGTTGAGCAAGATTGAGGAAGATAAGCTTTTACGAGTGTTACGTGAGCATAAGGGAGCCATTGGTTGGTCTATTGTTGACATTAAAGGCATTAGTCCATCCAAATGTCAGCATCATATATACTTGGAGGAGGGTTGTGCACCTAGACGAGAGGCTCAGAGGAGATTGAATCCTCCTATGATGGAGGTAGTGAAGAAGGAGATCATTAAGCTTCTAGATGTGGGAGTCATCTTCCCGATTTCTGATTCACCATGGATCTCACCAGTTCAAGTTGTGCCTAAGAAGGGAGGAATTACAGTAGTGAAGAATGAGAAGGGTGAAGATGTACCGCAACGAGTTCAGAATGGATGGAGAGTTTGTATTGATTATAGAAAGCTTAATGCAGCGACAAGGAAGGATCACTTTCCACTACCCTTCATTGATCATATGCTGGAGAGATTAGCAGGCCATAGCCACTATTGCTTCCTAGATGGATATTCCGGATATAATCAGATTCACATTGCTAAGGAAGACCAGGAGAAGACTACTTTCACATGCCCGTTTGGTACTTTTGCCTATAGGAGGATGCCTTTTGGACTTTGCAATGCACCAGCTACTTTCCAGCGGTGTGTGATAGCATTGTTTCATGACTTGATAGAGCGTAAGATGGAGATCTTTATGGATGATTTCTCAATTCATGGAGATTCTTTTGATGAGTGTCTTCACTATTTGACCCTTGTTCTAGAGCGGTGTGAGGAGACCAATTTGGTTCTCAATTGGGAGAAGAGTCACTTTATGGTGGATGAGGGTATTGTGTTGGGGCATGTTGTATCAACACGTGGCATTGAGGTGGATAAGGCGAAGATTGAGTTGATTTCTCGTTTACCACCACCAAAGAATGTGAAGGAGCTTAGGAGTTTCCTTGGACATGCCGGCTTCTATAGACGCTTCATACCAGATTTTTCACGGATCACCAAATCATTGTGTAGTTTGCTAGGCAAGGATGTGCCATTTGATTTTACTTCGGAGTGTCTACAGGCTTTTGAGCTACTTAAGGAGAAGTTGACTCATGCACCCATCATGATCGCACCTGATTGGACTAGACCATTTGAGTTGATGTGTGATGCTTCAGATTTCGCTATGGGTGCTGTTTTGGGTCAGAGGATTGAGCGTGCACTCCATGTGATTCATTATGCTTCTCGGACTTTGAGTGATGCACAAGTCCACTACACTACTACCGAAAAGGAGCTCCTTGCTATTGTTTTTGCTTTAGAGAAATTTCGGAGTTATCTTCTTGGGAGTAAGGTGATTGTCCACACGGATCATGCAGCTTTGAGATACTTATTAAGTAAGAAGGAAGCCAAGCCTCGCTTAATTCGTTGGGTGTTATTACTCCAGGAGTTTGATATTGAGATCAAGGATAAGCCGGGAAAGGAAAACCTTGTCGCAGATCATTTGTCTAGACTTGAGCATGGAAGAGAGTCTTCTGATATACCGCTGACTGAGCATTTTCCCGATGAGCACTTGTTTCACATTGACATGGAGATGCCTTGGTTTGCGGATTTTGTGAACTATTGGGCTAGCAATTGTACCTTCATTCCGGATAAGTATGATGCCCAAGGAAGGAAAAAGTTTCTTAGAGATGCTCGGTCATACATTTGGGATGACCCGTATTTATGGAAAATGGGTAAAGATCAAGTGATTAGACGTTGCATTCCTCAATGGGAGGCCCCAGAGATTATTTCTTTGTGTCACTCATCTCTATGTGGTGGACATTTTGGTGGGAAAAGGACGGTTTTCAAGATCCTTCAATCCGGTTTCTTTTGGCCTACATTATTCCGAGATTGTCACACTTTTGTTCTTCAATGTGATAGATGCCAACGTACCGGGAATATATCTTCTAAGGACCAAATGCCACTCACTAATATCTTGGAGGTTGAGATCTTTGATTGTTGGGGCATAGACTTTATGGGACCATTTCCCAAATCTCATGGACATGAGTACATCTTAGTTGCAGTTGATTATGTTTCAAAGTGGGTTGAGGCTAAGGCCACACGGAAGAATGATTCCAAGGTAGTCGCCAAGTTCTTGAAAGAGCACATTTTCTCTAGATTCGGGACTCCTCGGATTATTATAAGTGATGGTGGAACACACTTTATCAACCGGACTTTCGATGCTTTGATGAGGAAATATGGGGTCAAGCATAAGTTTTCTTCACCTTATCACCCTCAAACTTCCAGTCAAGTGGAGGTGTCAAATAGGGAGATTAAGAGGATTTTGGAAAAGACGGTCAACTCTTCAAGAAAGGATTGGGCTACTAAGCTTGATGATGCTCTATGGGCCTATCGGACCGCATATAAAACTCCAATTGGCATGTCTCCTTTCCGCTTGTGTTATGGAAAGAATTGTCACCTTCCGGTTGAACTTGAGTATAAGGCATGGTGGGCTATCAAACTTTTGAATTTTGACTTGGAAGCAAGTGGCGAGAAGCGGAAATTTGATCTTTGTGAGTTAGAAGAGATCCGAGAAGAAGCTTATGAGAGTGCCAAATTGTTTAAGGAGAAGACAAAGGAGATACATGATCGGAAGTTGGTGAAAAAGGCTTTTGAGCCCAAACAAAAAGTTCTCCTGTACAACTCTAGGCTTCGCCTCTTTCCCGGGAAATTGAAGTCAAGGTGGAGTGGACCATATGAAGTGGTGGAGGTGTTCCCTCATGGTGCTATTGAAGTAAGAAACTTGATTGATGGGAAAACCTTCAAAGTAAATGGTCATCGGCTTAAACCATATCATGGCAACACCTTTGACTCTCATGAGGAGGTAATCTACCTCGATGCCCCCTGAATAACCCTAACTCCCATGGACTGGCTTGGGGTCTTTAAAAACAAGCGCTTCTAGGGAGGCAACCCTACGTGACTTTGAGATTTGCTCATATTTTTTTTGTATCAATAAGGCTATGTAGCCATCATCTTGGGGAGGTTGGGAGGTGTGTAGAGCTGAAGTGTGAAGAAGTAATGAAAGGAGTTGTGAGCAGTTTCTGTCGAGTTTAATCAGCTGTGTTGGAGGTGCTAAGTCCATGAGCATAATGGAGGGTCATTTCCTTATTCTTCGATTGGCTATTTGTGACACATTGCTCCAGGACATTCCATATTTCTTATTGGAGTTGATCTTCACATGAGCACCTTGTGTTATCATGGAGCTTATGCTAAGGAAGTCCATGCCTTGTACCTTGAGGTTGGTGTCTTTTAAAGGGCTTCTCCAAGGGTCGTGAGCAATGGAGGGTCGACAAAGGGGGTTTTCACATCTTTACTCCGCATTTAGATGACCTTTTTCATAGTTTAGTTTTTGTGTGCCTTCGCCCGGACTTCACTCTCATGCCTAAATCCAACACGGATTTTAGCTTTCGAGCTCACTTGGCAACATTGAGGACAATGTTGGTTTTAAGTGTGGGGGTGTAGGCTTGGGCGCCTTATTAAAAAAAAAAAAAATTGATTATGTTTTTGGTAGCTTTTGTAGTTAGATTTTAGTGGTTAATGCTTTTCCAACCCCTATGACGAGACATGGACTTAGTTTGTTGTGATTGTGAATAAATGAGGCATGACTTAGGATTTTGAATTTGTTTTGTGATTAAGTGCATATGTGATTTATGGTCAATTATATGTGCGCTCATAGCCTATGTTAGGTTCTTTCATCATAGTTAGAGAAGCATATAAATGATTTGATTAACTTGCATACATTTATATGTGAGATTTTGGGCCTATAATAATGGTGTATGCATTGTTCATTCACTTGTTTTTTCATGAGTGCACAATTTCATGGTATTGCGTTCTAGAACTTGCTTGAGACCTCTCAAGGCTACTTGTAGCTCATGACGGGATGGAAATGATGGAGGCACTAGGATTAATTACCACCATGGCCAAAGAAGCTTGTGCCTAAAAATATTTAGTTACCACTAGATAGCCACTTTGAGCCTATGTTTATGTTCAGCCTTTTTTGTTCCTTAGCACCACAAATCCCTACCTAGCCTAAACACTTATATCCTATCCTTCCATGGTAGTTGGTGAAGTGATTCGAGAGAAAGACTTTATGTTTGAGTGATTCCAAGGAAAGACAAAGACACAAGTGTATGGTTACAAAAGAATAAGTGTGGGGGTGGATGCTCTATGAAAAAGAAGAAAAAAAATTAATAAAAAAAAAAAAAAAGAGAAAAAATAATAATTAGATAATATAGTTAGTGGGTTGTACATTGGGTTCTAGAGTGAGTAACTTAACGTTCGGGAGTAAAAGTCTTAAATCTCTACAAGAGAGAGCCGCTTCATCAATTTCCATGGACTTTGTATTTTCCTTATCCTTCAATTCTATTAGCCACTCGCCTTTAGCCCCATTACAACCAAATAAAAGACCTCTTAATCTTGAAAGTTGTGAGCCTACCAAGCGGAGATGAGATCGAAGAGCAAGCTTATGGCGGCGCGTATTGTGAAATTGTTTTTGAGTGAAACACATTTAACCTATAAACACTTGAGCGGAAATACTTAGTGAATCTTGGTGAGTTTAGTAGGTTATATCGAGTCTTTTATGTGCCTATTTGATTGTGGTGAATCGATTTGACACTAGGTCACCGCATGCATATACTTGAGCATTTTCACATGTGCACCTTACTTGCCTTAGAAGTTCATAAATTCTATGTCATGTTTTGTTAACCTCATGATCATGTACATAATTAGTTCTCCGAGGGTTATGGTTGGAAATGCTAGTACCACAGCTTCTTTTTGTTAACCATTTGTGTTGAGTTAGTAGGTTTGTGAATTTGTTTCGTTTAGTTGCTTGAGGACAAGCAAAGTTCAAGTGTGGGGGTGTGATTACGTGCATTTACATGCACGTAATTACCACTTAAACACTAGAATTAGCTAATTCTTAAGTTAATCATTATGTAATTAATCTATTTTTATTTTCTTGTAGGAATAAGCGGAATTGAGAAAATTAAGAGAAAAGAGTGTCGAAATGGAGCAAAATGGAGTTCCCGAGAAGATGTCAAAATTGCCAACGCGGTTAATGATGGTCAGTAGAGAGAGAAGAACAAGATTAAGCTAATTAACCATTGGTTTAATTAGGTAATTAAACCATGATTAATGCAATATGAATTGGCTGCACGTGCTGGACAAATAAAGCACTTATGCTTAATTGTTTCTAGCAAATCAGGAGGTGACACGTGGTAGAAGAAATGGTTCTTCCCCTTCAGTTCAATCACAGCCATTCATTGCTTATAAATTTTCCCTTCTCCTCTCCTGCACCACACCAGATCTCTACCCTCATTCCTCTCTTTTCTCCTCTCTCCAGCTGACCCGAACCACACACTCTTCTTTTTCCAATTTTTCAGCCTCTCTCTCTCTCTACACAAAAAACCTAGCACCCATTTTCCCCATTACTCCTCTTCCACCTTTTTCCAATTTCTCACTCCCTCATTAATTTCTCACCAAATTGGAGGATAATTAGCATTGGGCTCTCTCATTACATCACCAAGACTTCACCAATATGAAGAAATTATAGTTGGTAAAGGGTGGGAACTTAATATCAAGTTATGTTCATATTTGCATATAGCAAATTGTGAATTAGCTTGTGCTCCCTCTCTCATCTATCATTTCTCTTGTTTCTTATGTATTGGATGATGTGTTTATATATGGGTAGTGAGTAGTTCCAATTTGGGAGTTAGGGTTGTGAAGCCTAACTCATCTTGTAAGAATGTTGATGCTTTAATTTAAATAAATGTAATTTCAATTGTGTATTCTTGATATCCGAATGTTTTGGTCTTTAGAAGCATGTTTCTAGGCTTTGTCACCCTAGATTATGTTATGGACAATTTGATGGATAGATTGATAAATTGACAACTTATTAGTCTTGTGCATCTAGGATTTCAAGTGTGGTAACCATTAGCTTGCTTAATTGTAGCTAAGTTTGCTTGAGTCTCTATTATCTCGGACTCTTTACCTCTAATTTTAGATATTGCGGCCTTAACCGGCGTAGTGCCTAAATTAGAGAGTTGGTTGTGGCCTTAATCGGCATAGCCGATACACCGTAAGGATAATTGGTCTAGTAGCCTTAACCGGTATTAGATACGAGACTTGACACTTTAGAAAAGGCATGCATTTATAAGTTTGACATCGATGTTTGCAAGAGAGTTAGTGTGAATCACCCTACACTCCCATATTCTCGTTCATTTGAATTCCATATTTAGTTTTCTTGCTTGATAATTAGTTGTTATTTTTTTTATTTTGTTTGCGGTTAATTTAGTTAATTCTCAAACAAACTTTCTCACAAAATCTACTTCCCATTTGTGCATATCCACCTTAGGGTCACAAGTTAGTGGTTTTGATTAGGCTTAGTGCGAGCTAGGCCGAGTATTGCCAAGGCTTGGTGTCTTGATTGTCCATAGTTCTTATTTTCGTTTTATTTTTATTGTGTGCTATTAGTGGTCCTAGAGTCAATTACCTTGATTAATTAGGTCCAACGTCTAATCTCCGTGGTACGATAACTAAGGTCCTAATATTTCCCTTACTTGACACGATTCGTACGCTTGCGAGTATATGAACCAAGTCAAAGAGTTTATCAAACACATGGACAGCTGCTTTTGATGAATTTGACGAGCTCTTGTATTGGAATTTCTCAACCAAATTGAATTTATAATGTCCAAACTCTTAGCTGATAGTTTGTAACTTAATTCCTGCATCAAATACATCATAACTACGTTTCGCCTTCCCTTCTATACAAATTATCATGCAACTTGTAATTTGTCGTCACACTGTCACCCCTTGAGACAAAACGAGGGGTATACCGATGGTGGTAATAGACATGCTTAAGCCATGTCCACCTCTCAACCAGTGAGTACATGGGACTGGTTCAACTCGGCGACTCACTCAACGCATTAGCACCAAGATCAAAACAAAGTTTTGCAGTTAGGACTAAGAAACTGGAGAGAGTGTTGGTAGGTAAAACAAGATTTAAAACTGACTTATTAACTGCATGTGGATGAGCTTTTTAAGTCAAAATCCAACCAATATATGGAGTTTTGGACCACTCAGTTTCCTCTTCTGGGGAACTAAGAATGGAAACAGCTTCTACATATAACAACAATACCAGATTAACCAAATCCCACTGTAAATCACGTCTTACAGCAAAACCAGTTAATGAAACCTCGCTGGCTTCTGAGTAAGGGATTGAGTGTGGATTAATGCATCTTTCTTGTTTCAGCAAGCAAAGATAAATATCAATGGCAAATTCTGAACCACTACACATTCCACATAAGTATCACAGAGATCACCAACGGCAAAAAAAACCATGTGCACTGAACCAACATTTCTGAGTAAGATTCTGAGAAAACGATGTTCAACACCGGCCTCCGAGTACGAAAACGATGTTCCGAAATCCAAACCGTTCCAGGATCTCCTTGTTTTAACATGATCATTAACCTAAACACTAGGAATTGGATTACGTTAAGCATTTTTGTTCTATGTCATTTCATGTACTACTGGCTCTTTTCAGTTTGATGGGATTGGTTCCGACGTTTTTAACAATAGGGGGTACAATATATGCACACATTAAAAAGATGCAGGAAAAAATTATGTGTCCAAATTTGTGACAAGAACCTAATAATAATGTACGTACTGTTATTAATTGATTGATTCACCTTTTGGTAAGTGTCTCATGTGAGGGTTGGGAGGGTAACATTGAATAAGATGGTTGGACATGACTTAAAGAGACTACTGATGCAGATTTTTCATTGTCAGTAGTAGTAGCTGAACTAAGAACAACAATCCTCTCTCTTTTACCTCTAATGGCTTCTTACAATTCTTGGACCACAACCACATTGAGACCTTTTCTCATGATTATGTGAAAATTTGAAAACCCTTTTCAGCTTTCTTAGGCTTCTAACTTCATGTGGCTCCAACCCCAAGAAAATCAATGAAGGATGGTGCAATGTTGTCTCTTCTTTCCTGATCTGCTGCTGATGATGAAGAAGAAGGGAGTTTGCCGCCGGCGGAAACTAGACTTGTCGATGATGGTGTTGATTCTGAGAAACTCTGAAGGGTATGGTAGTAATTTGACTGTCGCATTGTCATCACGTTCATCATGTATGGTGGATGATCATAGAGATTACCAGATGATAGCTGAACTACTTCATCATTTGTACCTTGACAAATCATAGCATGAAACAGTAAACCAACAAAGATGAGACCAAAAGAGAAAGAAGACAAAGGAAAGGTGACAAACTTAAAAGGGTTTAAGCGAAAGCACAGAGATTGATCGAGATTAACTACTTTTGATTCAGTGTTTCAGTGCAAATTAATAGAGCAAGAGAATTATTATGCGACCTCGGATCAACAAGAAACAAGACAATGAGGCAGACTAACTTGACAAAAAGGGAACCAAAACGATTAAAGAGAAAGAGAGAATCCTAAGGGACAGATCGACATACCAGGAAGGAATTGAAAAGGAGGGACCTTTTTGCTTGTGATTATTGCTGCTTCTTCCCAACTAGCCATGTTGTTTATATTACCACTTGACCCGTAATTATTGAGATATGAGTATGGCACTGCTGGAGGAGTTGGATTCATGATTTCCTCCATAGATACAGATTGGCTAAGTTTCCTTCTCCTGTAAGCACTGGACTGTTCTCGGTACTTCCTGGCCATTATAACATGCCAATGATTCTTCACAGCATTGTCGGTTCTTCCAGGGAAGAGTCTAGCTATCATGGCCCATTTGTTGCCGTATATTCTATGAGCCTGCATTAGTCTCTCTTCCTCTTCTTCACTGAAAGCTCTTCTGTTGATCCTTGGGTCCAGCTGGTTAAACCATCTCAGTCTACAGCTCTTCCCTGAATCCAAGCAAAACATCAGTGGAGAAAACAATAGGGCTAAATTAAGGACTACAAACTAAAAACTAGACTCTTTAATTTTTCCTCACATCTATCATGTTTACCTGATCTTCCTTCCAGCTTCTCAGCTATAAGGTTCCAGTTCTGAGGGCCATAAAGGGCAACAAGTTCCTTGAGCTTGGAATCCTCTGCAGGCCTCCAATGCCCTCTGGCACACAGTTTTGACTGCCCATTTTTGTGATTCATAGACTCATTATGCTCCTCAGTTCCATCATCACTCATGCTGTCTGAACAGGCCTTACCACGAAAGTCACCGTTATAGTTGTGGTGGCCAAGCTGTTCCTCGGAGCTTCTGGTCCCTAAAGACGGTGGAAACCCCAAGAAATAAGGGGTATTACCATTTTCCAGTTCATGATTATGAGAAAGGTTGGAGTTTGAGATATTGTAATAACTACTCTCCTGAGAAGAAACTAGGCCATAGTTGGAGGCACTGAGGGAGAGGGAGCCCATATCTGCATAAACCATCCCCATTGAAAAACCAGGTGGTGAAGAAGAAGAGGAAGATGAGGAGAGGAAACAACTCCAGGCATTTGGACTTTCTGTTGCATAAATAGCACTAGCATTGTGATTGGCCATCATGCCCTTCATTTGATGATTTGATCAAAGTAATGTCCAGAAAATAATGGACTGGAAAACCATCTGATGTGGGACTTTGTTTGTTGCAGTGTAGCAACAGAAAGCTACAAGGAAAGAGCAAAAAATAGTATGAGTGTGTTTAAGAAACCTACTGCAAGGCCAACTCTGATTTCACTGACTCCTTTAGGGAGTTAGATGATGATGAAAAAGACAGAAATAAAAGAAATAAAATTGGTTTTGAGTAGTTAACAACCCTCCTGACTCACACCCTGACCCCCTTGAATTTAACCAGCTAGCTCCTCCTCCTCCTCCTCCTACTCTTAAAAATTTAACAAATCCCACACGTGTGAAAGTGAAACACACCCTTACTCTAGCCCTGAATTCATGAAAGTTCAAAGAAGTCTGTGTTTCTGTGGATTGACAAGAAAGGGTCTTTAATGTGATGTGTTGCTACTTGCTATAGTGCAGAGCCTAAAGACACAATCTTTTAACTTCTTCTCCAACCAGGGTGAGAGGGAACACATTTAACTAGGGTTGCTGGGTTTTAACTTGGGTTAAAAGCTAACCATCTGAAGTGTCCGACCCAGGAACCATGGTCACCAAACCAACCAACAAACCCCGTCCGTTTAACAGTATACACTCTTTTGTTTATAGGTCATACTCTAAGAGATGATAACAAAATGAACAGGAACGAATGCTACTAAAGTGTATAAAAGAATTTGGATATATAGTCTGGTCTTATTTCCAGCTTTCACTCTCTGGAAAACCCCATTGCAGACGTTTCATATTTATTGTGAGCCAGGAATGTACAACAAGAAAAGACTGAGCATTTGGGTCAAAATCTTTGAACACCACCACCCACCCTAACCATTCATAGAGATGAAAGGGAAAAAACAAAGAACCCTCAGAGATAACTTAAAGAGAGATGAGAGCTTCGTACCAGACTAGGGGTCTATTTGGTGTTATTGCATACCTCATAGTCATAACTGGAGTTGCTTCCAATCAATGTCTTCACAACTCGATCACTAGGACTCATCGTCCTAGTATCATACATAACTATAGGTCCCCAAGTAGCCAAGGCAGTGGTGCACGTTTTGGTGTCACTACTCTCACTGTACTTGCTTTGTCTTCATTGTAGCATGCATCGATCAAGTTTCATACAAACTATTACATTAATCATTTACAATATATATATATATATATAGCAAAACTACTTTCACCCAGTAGTAAACTAGTAACCATGTATTTGAGATGAAATCCGGCCACCTAGTAATTGGGATTTGGGGAGCTCTGATCTGGCCTCATGAGGAATTGGTCTGATTCCAAATATGACGCGATGGATTAGTTATGAGTTTTAGGGTTTAGGGCAGTACTGTTGTTTGGGATTAGGCACATTGAGATGATCGAGATGAGATGAGCAGGTGGGAGAATAAAATCCCAGAGACCCAAATAATGTTATATCTTCAAAAGACACTGGGTAACTTGGTCCCCAACATTTCAGACCAAATGGGGAAGGAGGAGAGGGGGGAAAGTACGTGAAGCATGTGGTGTGGGTATTCCCGTGTTCTGTAATCAAATACTGTAGACGATGATAAATAAAAAGTTACTGTAGACAGGTAAAATTGTGCAGGGTTAGTAGTACTTGATAGTGTAGAGAATATACTGTACCCATGATAGTGGAAGCAGTAAACAACGGCCAAACATGACTCGTAATTAAAGAATCAATCAACTGATTTATCCTGTATTTCATGTCACGAAATACCAAACACAACACCTACTTACACATTACAAAACGTTTGCTTCACTTTCTATTGTGCGGCTTGCACTTTTATAACTGAAATCAATACGTAGGGCACATCTGAATCCTACATACATAACTCTCAACTCTCCGGCCCCAACAGCAAGACAATGCTAACTAGCATGATTGGATTCTTCAAGCAACCACATAATTTCATCTAAGTAAGGAACAAATTAATGATTTATACTAGCTAGCTTATCCAAGCGTGTTCTTCGATTTCAATCACTCGCCCGTGAATATGTAAATATGGCAAGTACGTAGGTAAGGAATACATGAATAATTAATCACAGTGACATATTATAGGCAGGCAATATATATATATATATATATATATATATATATATATATATATATATATATATATATATATATATATGTGAAGCATGGAGATCAATCAACTTTATATGAGGACACACCAACATGCATATATGGAATTCCTTACCCACAACATGTGACTCTTTGATCGATCTACACAGTGAGACATTTATTGGAGATTGAGGCCGAGGAGTACTATGTTCAAATAATTATCTAGCTTCTCCCATAACAACGTAGCCAGGACATGGCATATATATAGCATTTCTGTCCTGAGTCTCTAAGTGGTAATATTTACATCAAACAAAGTCGAGCGGTAACTTGTAGAATTGACTAGTTAATTATATCGAGTTTAATTTATCGCTGCATGTGTTAGGTTCAACAGCATTTGAAATCAGTGTATAGTGTGAACAATATTGGAAAACCATCGATAGTGATCATGAGGACTAACAAAGTTGTCTAAACTCTAAACTCTAAAATTCAAAGAATAAAAATTTCGAAGGGAAATTCAATCAAACAATACACAAAATATTGCCTATTCTAATTTTTCATACCTCACATATGGAAACTATCGCATTAGTACTTCAAGTCTTGGCTTCGAACCAATTTATGTACACGTCGTCATTGACGGTGTTAATAAGGTGTTAACTGTTAACTAAGTTGCCAATTCTATTATTTATAGGGGTATGTTCGTACCAAAATTTATGCAGGACATCTACATTATGCAATATATGCAGGTTTATTTTGTAATTAAGAATTTCAGGTTGTTTGTACTGTTAAAGCAAGTTTATTCACCATGTTATGGAATGAGATGTGTTGTGGTAATTTAGAATGTTTTTTAAAATTTCTATTCATGGACTGACTTGTGGTAATTTAGCTTGTTTGGAGGCAATTTCTAATTTGTACTATAGCGAATTAGTTACTAGAGGGAATACATTTTGCTAACTTTGTCCGGGATAGATTTCTTTAATTATGAAAAGCGCCATAAATTTTGTAGGTTTCAGTTAGGAAATTTTGGGACGAACATACGTACTCTTCTAAATAATAGAATTGACAGTTTAGTTAACACTGTCAATGACGGTGTACATAAATTGGGTTGAAGCCAAGACTTGAGTTACTAATGCGATAGTTTCCATATAATATTAAAATAGATAATAGTTTGTTTATTGTTTAATTGATTTTCCCAAATTTCGAATCAATGTCGATAACCTCAACGAAAAATGCATGCATCGATGGTGATGAGGATGATGGTGATACGTTAAATGTGTCAAAACACTAAAATGATGGCCCGCGTGGGATTATTTTAAGTTTTATGGGAACAAAACCAAAACCCTAAATAAAAATGATCGATGAGTATCTGAAACATCGCAGGCCAGTTAATTCAGAATTGAACTTAGTTACTGTGGCTGCGTCACTACTACAAACATCCTAATGCTCCCTAGCTTCACCTCCATGAATGATCAAAATCTACATGTCATTGATCGATCAGCATAAAACTAGTACACCAGTTGATGAAGTCAGCATATAACGATACATGTAAGTTTCCAGAGAGAGAGAGATAGATGAGTCACACGACAGATCGATTTAATAATCGGGGTCACTAACACACACACACACACACTGATCGAGTCGCCCAGTGATTCTGTGCAACCAGTAACTACAAGCATCTAATAGCTCAGAATTGATGATCGAATGCCAGATATAGATAAAAAGACTACTGTCATAGCTCATAAGCGTTAACAGTCAGTAATCTCGTTTACTGAAAAAGGAAAACATAAATGATGCAGATATGACGTACCAGTACAAGCCCCAAACCCTAGCTAGCGCCTCAGCTTTCTATTCCAATTTCCAAAATTCAATTCTACCCCCAATCCTAACCCTATATATAGCTATACACTGCTTGGTTTTTGCCACACACCTTTCAGTAATGTTATTTCGATCATGTAAAAGAACGAATAATTGAAAACTCATGGAAATGAGAAAATATCGAGTACGGTTTCAAATTATGAATGCAACTAACCACTCTGTCCTGTTCGTTTTTTTATTTGTTTAAATTATACATCTCTGTGGATATGAATCGAAACAGTGATGAAACTGAATCTGATTCTTGAAATAATTTAGCAGTATGTACAATACAGTGAAAAAAATAAATCAGATGTTCAGGTCTATGGGTACGAACAGCGGGGAAGATGCCAAGGGGGGTATAGTTGGGAATTTGAGACTGTACATTGTTTGGTGCACAGTGTTAATGGAGTACGTGCGTGTAAGATGTTAAGTAACTGAGCGAGATGGAAGAAGGAAAAGGACAATGGGGTTGATTTTGTTGGAGATTTTCTTTCATCGATTAGCTATGGGGAAGAAAGAGAGATCACACAGTGACAGACACACAGTGACAGACACACAGCTTCGTTAAACGATGACATAGATAGATCAAAATCGAGGGAGAGAGAGAGAGAAAGAAAGAGGAGAGAAGAATTGTCTGTCTCTCCATCCATCTACAGTACTCTACCTTTTCATTTCTCGGGTTCTTCCATCTCTGCTTTACTCCTGAATCTGAATTTACATTTATTATCATAACCATACGGGAAAGAAAATCCATGTCTCATCTCTCTACAGGGTGTTGAATTCAAACCGATCATGACGTAGCAAAGCTACCAAGCTTAGAGCTCGCTTTCTGAACAATTGAATTATTTCTGGGTGCACATAATTGTTTCTGATTCTGAGTTTCTGATCAAAATGAAGCCAGTAGAAAAGAGCAGGTGAAGGTACATACGCAGAGTCCCACGTGCATTGGAGACCCCCTGTGCTGGGTTTACAAAGAAAACAAAACAGGTGCAACGGTTCATGGTCCTTTTGGACTCATCACCACCGTACCTTCAAAACCTTCTCGTTTACGAGATCGACAAGCCTACCATACAGCATGTGCTTAGTACCCTGCTTATCATCCATGCTAATAATTCATCGTTTTCTTGTCCACCTTAATCTGCATACACTATAGAGATCGGGGTTTTGGACTGGAAATTTTTACCCATACAAGATTGTCTCGCCATTTAAGCAGCTCTGCAATTCAGTCGGAGTTTTAGCCTTTATATTTAACTAAAGGATTTCAAAGATATCCCATCTTGATAATTGATCTTCAGAACTAATAATGATGAGCATGATACTATGATCGAGCGTTGATGTGACCCTTAAATCAGTAGGGTTTGACAAATAGGAAAGACTAATATAGCCAGGGACCATACGATAAACTATATACCTAATTAATGGGTTTTTTTTTCCTATTGCAGACTCGTAGTCATGCGACATTTCATATCAACAAATAGCTAGGAGGGTTGATGGATAAATTTATTAGTTGCTACAGCCTCTAGATCTGGGTTGTTTCATATCACCATTGAAACTCTGAAGTTGGAATTTGTTGGATTAGCTCAATACGTGTGACACTCGGTGCCGCAAATCTTGACCAACTTCTCCCGGCCAATTCCAAAGTTTCAATACCCTGATCCTGATCGATGTACTGTAAAATTTTCGTCAAATTCCTGTTCTAGCTATTATCTTTCTCCTTTGCCCATACATAATCGAATAAACAGATCATCTGCGGTAAATAGATAGTAAACATGCACCAGAAACCGAACATATATAATTATGAGTCCCACAGGTGCGTAATAGCACTCTCTATACACCAGCAAAGCAAACAACTTGAGTGATTAGTTACTATCACATATTCACATACATGCCTTGCTTTTAATGATTTGCATCAAATCCATATAAATAGCCACCTCCTTCCTTCCATCCTTTCTTTCTTTCTTTCTTTCCAAACAGCTAGTTAGCAAGTGTGCAAATTTGTTCTGCATGAAGCGCGCAGACTAGTAGAGTGGCCAGTCCAATCCAATCCAAATCTAATCCCAAGCTAACTAATTAACGATATTGGTCTATAATAGTTAATGCCGGCTATTGCGCATGAATCTTAGTTACGAGTTCAGTAGCTACACTGTTCTGGTTCACAGGCTTCAAGCTTCTTAAAACCAGCAAACGAGTTAGCTGCTAGCCATGCCAGTGCTAGGCTAGCTAGGCTAGCATCAGCGATTGGTCATTTCAGAGAATAAATAAAGGGCAAATTTTTTTGCAGTAGAGTCGGATCATGATTCATCCCTAATGTGCATGCATGAGTTGGTCGGTCAGTGATTCAGAGAGCTGAAATAACGTCATTCCCAAAGAGGTTCTTGAGCTGCATGCTTTTTATAGACGAAGAAGAACAGCCCTAATTTAACAAATGTGAAGCAACGAAAGGGCCACTTGCATGAGAGTGCAAGCTCAAATCCACTGGACAAAAGGGTGCTTTGTTCCCAGTTACCCTTGCCAGCAGGTTTTCCTTCTTCCATCTTTTTGGTCAGTGTGTTAAATTATCTTCCGCATCAAATTACTGGAGTTTGTGCTTTCCAAGTTTCCATATTTGTTTTAGACGTATGCATTGTCCAAATCTGTGCAATAACTTCAGATGCCTCGGACGTGAAAATTAGATGATACAACAACAATGGAGTTTGTACTGTGGCCGACGACAGAAAGGTATTCTTTTTACTCTGATTTTACAGTCCTGATCATCTGTAACAGTTAAAGTGACTTAACAACGAAATTGTTAGAACTTGAAACAATATATAGGTGGTAATGTATTAAAAGGTTAAAAAACAAGAAGTAAGATACATAAAATTTTCCCTCCTTCTGGTCCCTCCCAGTACCCTCCTTTTATAAATAAAATTTCCCCTCCTAATATTCAACTAACCTCTGCTCATTGAGCGTGCCCATAAATTGCATACCTTGGTCATGCAAGTTTAATCTTCAAGAGAAAATGCACAAATGGATTCTAAAAATTACTTATTTTTGGGGCAAGCAAAGGAGGAGGTCTTCTGAGAGTTGGCTACTACCCAATAAGTCTGGCCCATTTCGACAGTTAAGGGGCCCATATCCGAATCCAATTGAGTTACAGAAAACTTTACAGTTATGCATCGATGATTGATTCGCTGCCACACCAGTGCTCATTGATTCACATCATGAAATGAAGATGATGAAAACTCATGGCATTGGAGCCACCAGAACCCATAGGGCCACAGGTTACAGAACGATATGGTTCAGATTCAGAACAACGAGGCAACTAGGTGCAGTGAAACAGGTTCATCATCATAAGCACAGAAGATAGCATAGACGGCAGAAAAGCCAGGAAAAGCTTATAAGCATAACACAGGAAATATAAAATGTAAGAAACGAAAGCCTGTTGACATATCAAACTTATCAACATTGTTAGAAAGCTTATTATTATGCTCAAGCTCAAAGCCTAATTACAATGGCACTCAAAGAGCACTAGTCCCTACTGTAATGCTTTCGCAGATGATAAGGTATACTGGAGGAGCAGATCAAACAAAAATTGGTATACGGCATACGAGCCCCTACACTGCTTTCCCTGCATCAATAATCTGAAGCACTGGAGAAATTGGATAGTGTACAACTGCAGCAGAGGATTTACAAGTTTTAAACAGTGGCGACTGTTACAATACATGTAGCTGTATCGAATTATTGAAGTACATTATGCTTCATTATTGAAGCATATCATAATCGTAGCCTACATATCCATTGTCCAAAAATGAACAAAGTTCTCCCTGATTATTGTACAGATTTTGTTTAGACCCTAAGAACCGAACTTTTGATATCCGAAGGGTACTATTTATAATATGCAGCAAACACTAAACATCACCGGTCATCAGTATATATAACATTAATTCGCAGAACATGGAATCTATATCATAGAAAACATGTCCCGTTTTGTGACACTCTACTGGATCATATTCCCGAAGTTTACATATTCTCCCTCCGAGTAACAGATAGAAAAATGCAGCTACAAACCTCTCTGTCAAACTGTCACACGATTTCAACTTCTGAAATCACAGTTAGCAACTTAGCATTGATCCACATACACAAAGTCTCGACTTCTGAAATAACAGTTAGCACTGTACCATAATATCATGACTTGGCTTCAGAAGGGAATACCAATAGTTCTGTGAACTAAAATTTGATAAGTTGGAAGTGAATACTGAATACAACGTTATATATATATGAGTTGGATTGATGAATCTGCAAAAACATTTCATTTCGAATATTGAATGCGTCTACCTTTCAAGAAACACATGATCTCACAGTTAGATGCTGCCGCCTCATTCTTAGGCATCAGCATCATCACAGTTAGATGTTGCTGAATTGAACCCCCTGCTGTACATGCCTACATGGCTTGGTGGTTGCCTTCTACATATCCGCAGCAAAATGTAACTGAAAACTGTTGATAGAAAGTCCATTTTTCATCAAACTGCTGCGGCAAATGCATATGAACTAAAAAATATCACTCATGGGTATCTTAATTTGTCTGCTATATCGAGCAATGAAGCTATGTCTATAAGATTTCAATTTTCAACTACAGTAGAGGAAAGTAAACTTCTGGATTGTATCAGAAAAAAATGTACACAAGAATGGGATAAGCAACATAAAACACAAGTGGTTTCTGAAAGTGGGAAATATAAAACTTTGATTACTTCTAAACAATCAGAATATAGTCCAGTTACACAGCCAATCACCTATGAGGAAGCAAGTTCGGGTCCTCTGGTAAAATGATATGCCGGTTTTCATTACCAGGAATCCATGGCTGAGGCTGAGTTGCTGCTCAGTACTCATGCTGAAGGGTATATATAATCCATTTCTGGTGCGATATGTAATCCATTTTGGAACTGCAAGATGAGAATTATAAGAATTAAATGTTTAAACCATATAATTATGTAAATAACGCATCAGAACAGCTTACTCAAATCAGAAGAACTTTTCTCCCTGACTGGTCCATCTAATGACATGAGTTGTTGTTTTTGTAAATTTTCCTGCCAACACAAGAATAGAAAGCACTAGTATCACAAGTCCAGAACTAAATGAAAGCAAGTAGAAGTAGCAAATTTGATGACATTTGGAAACTACAAGGAAACATAAGATACTAAGGTTATTATACAATTCATTCTGTCAAATGGTTTCAAGTTTTTATTATGCTGTGAAGTCCCTATACTTGTTACTTAAGCAGCACGATAACAGGGCATACACAACAACATTTCTTGTAATGAGATCCACAACTAGAGCAGGAAGTTACCTTATGTGTTCAAATCTGGTTAAGCCATTCTCAATCTTCCATTTTCCCCAATTGATCGACACTGTTGATCTTATCAGGGATCATCCACCAGCTGCAGAGTTCAAGATAATGCATAACACTAATATGGGATCATTCCATAGGATTCAACAGCAATGACTTGATTGTGTTCATCATTCATACCAGTAAGCTGTAATTGAAAATGCACTACCCCCTAAACCACCACACACAAAATCATACGAAAATATACAAACCTCTAGTCTGATATGATGTACACATAGCTTAAAAAAAAAAAAAAATCCTGAATTCCAGTAAAAGTAGACACTAGAATCCTCTGCAATCCAAGCGCATCTCAATCAACATAGCATTAAACTCTCCATCACTGACCATCAACATCTCCCTCAACGGAAGCGAAAAGCCGTGATCAACCAACAACCTATGCCTAGGCTTAATCTTCCCATCCAAACTAAACGAGAAGTACTGCGGAAACCTCTTCAACTCCTTCACATCCCTCTTCATCTCCTCCACCAAATATTCCACCTTGGGTTTGTAATTGTTCTCTATACTCAACGTCAGCAGCGCCGGCGACCTCACCACCATGGTCTCCACTTCCTTCTTACTCAGCCCTAAACTCTGTAGGTACTCCACCTTCGGCAGGAGCGTGGACTTCACGCTCGAGACGAGAAGTACCGTCGTCTGAGAGGTCACGCGTTTGAATCCGAGGCGGGTGAGGAAGTGGAGTGCGGGGCGGAGCTGGGAGGTGACGTCACATACGAGGAGGCGAGGACAGCGGAGGATGGACTTGCGGATGTCGTGGAAGGGGATTGCGGCGTCGTGTAGGAGGAAGTCGAAGACGGGATACAGGTGGAGGTGGGGGTCCACGGTGAGTAGCTGGGGGTGCATGTCGAGAATACGGCCCATGGCGGCGCGTTCGATGCCCATGGAGGATAGGCAGCGCTCGACGGAGTGGATGGAGGAGAGAGGGCAGGACCGGACTTCTGGGTTTTTATCGAGGGCTTTTTGGGGATTCACGTTGAGTTGGGTGGAGAGGTAGACGAGCTTTTCGCGGAATTGGAGGCCGGCGTCGGGGTGGTTTGGGGAATTGAGAGGTTTTGGGGTGAGGGAGTTGGGGGGTTTGTGTTTGGGGTTGGGGTTTATGGAGGGTTTAGGACAAGGGGTTAAGGAGGCTTGAGGGAGGAAATGGTGAGGTCGGAGTGTTATGATTTGTGTTTAGTGTGGAAGAAGAAGAAGACGATGATGTTCCATCTAAGGCTTCTCCAATCAAATTTATCAAACGACACGTGGTCTGAATTATTAGTCTTATCGAATGATATGATCATTGTAATATCAAATTAGTTTACTTATTTAATTAGAGAAACTCCTTTATATAGGGTGATGATTACGATGGTAATAACAATTACAATTCTGATAATAATGCACAAATTGAAACATTACATCTGATTGATTACTAATTTCTTAATTCACTATCGTCATTACTTTGACGAAGGCACACTAATGGTATTTTCCTTTAACACTGCCCCTTGTGCCAAGTCAAAGATGAAATGGTGCATAGATCGTTGGTCGAAGGGAAAAAGAGCACAACACACCTTTAACCTTTAAGGATGACGTGGGTGTATTAGACTCCCCCTAAAGTCTACACCTCCCCCTGATTCTTACATCAATCAAGGAAGCTTTGAAAGCTTTCGCATTCCTATGTTTTTCACATGTTCCTCAAATATTATTTTGGGTAATGATTTGGTAAACAAATCTGCCACATTCTCATCATACCTTACTTGATTAACTTGAATCTTGAGAAGAGCTTGTTATTGCTGATTATAGAAAAACTTTGGCGATATGTGTTTTGTGTTATCACCCTTAATATAACCTAGCTTCATCTGTTCGATGTAAGTTGCATTATCTTCATAAATGCAGGTAGGCTCTTAAGTGGTAGAACTTAAACCACTAGTTTCTCGAATATGTGTAATAATGAACCATAGCCATAAACAGTCACGAACCGCCTCATGTAGAGCAATGATCTCAGAGTGGTTTGAGGAGGTAGCCACAAGATTTTGCTTGGTTGATCTCCAAGATATCGCCGTGTTCCCAATGATAAATACATAACCAGTTTGAGAATGACCTTTATGTGGGTCAGATAGTTACACAGCATTAGCAAACCCAACCAAAACAATATTTGGGGTTTCAGTGTAGGAGGTTGTACTTTCTCTATCTACATTTCCTTTAGGGATTGCATTTCCATTTATGGTCCCTCTTGCTTTTATGTAGGGAAAGAATAGACTCAAGTCAATGGTTCCTTTTAGGTATCGAAATATGTTCTTAATACCATTCCAATGACGTTGAGTTGGCGCTGAGCTAAATCGAGCTGAATCTAGCTAACAAGTTCACTGAGAATGCAATATCTGGTCGAGTACATTGAGCTAGATACAATAATGCGCATATTGCACTTAAGTAGGGAATTTCAGCTCCCAATGGCTCTTCGTCATCTTCCTTTGGGCAAAATGAATCTTTCTTTATATCCAAACTTCGACCGATCATGGGAGTGCTAACAGGATACGCTTTGTCCATGTTAAATCGCATGAGTATCTTTTGGACATACGTAGGCTAGTGAATAAGTATTCTACAAGCTGGGTGTTCTAGTTCAAGACCTAGATAAAACCAAGTTTTTCCAAGATCTTTCATCTCAAACTCGGATTTCAAGTAGCTCGCGGTTTCTCTTATTTCATTAAGAGTACCTATTATTTTCATATCATCGACATATACAGCTACAATTGCAAATTTGGAACTCATTTTCTTTATGATTACGCAGGGGCATAATTCATCATTCTTATATCCCTTCCCAATCAAGTTGTCACTTAGACGGGTATATCACATCCGCCCGGATTGTTTCAATTCGTTAAGTGAGCGTTTCAATCTGATTGCAAACGAACTCCGTGGTTTAGAGTCACTTGACTTGGGTAATGGAAGGCCATCATGCACTTTCATATATATCTCTGAATCAAGATCCTCATAGAGATATGCTGTAACTACATCCATGAGCTGCATTTCTAGTCCTTCGGAAAATACCAAGCTAACTAAGTAGCGGAACGTTATAACGTCCATATCGGGAGAGTATGTCTCCTCATAGTCAATTCCAGAGCGTTGTGAGAAATATTGCGCCACAAGGCGAGCCTTGTACCTTAGGACTTCATTCTTCTTATTACGTTTTTGACAAAAACTCATTTATGTCCTACATGCTTTACACTTGATGGGGTTAGCACTACCTGATCAAATATTATATCTTTGCTAGAGAATCTAGTTCTGTCTGGATTGCTTCTTTCCAATGAGGTAAGTCTGCTCTTTGTTAACATTTTGCAACAAAGCGTGGTTCGATATCATCGTGCTCTATGTTTTCTTGAGCAACAGTGTATGCAAATACATCATCAATGTACATGGAAGATCTTTCCATCAACTCGTATGCATCCTCATAATCCATTGAGATTTCGTTGTTCTCTGGAATAATTTCAAACATCAGAGCATCCTCCAGTATTGATTCATGGATATAACTATAGTCATAGACAATCTTATGGGAGGGATTCTCTACATTGATGATTAATGGATCGGGTTGTGCTTTTCTCGCCCTCTTTTTCCTTGGGTGAGTGTCAGTCGTACCATGTGGCCTTCTCCTCTTCCTTTGGGGAGCCACGGCCTCAACCACACCTCCACTAAGTGTGGTAGCAATGTCTCTATCTGCGGCTTTGTGCCCCTTTTTGGGGGCTGCTAACCTTGCAGGCACATTTGCAGCTGATATATATGATCTTGTCACTTTAGCAATATCAGAAAACGCATCAGGCATCGAATCAGCTACGTTATGAAGATTGATTATTCTTTTCACTTCACTTGCACATTGAGAAGTGCGGGGATCAAAAGGAGACTGAGTGGGGACGGACCATGATAATTCCTATCGTTCCCTTAGAAAATCTTTTTTCTTATCTCCCTCTAACAAAGGGAAGATTGTCTCATCAAAGTGACAATCCGCAAATCTTGCGGTAAAAAGATCGCTTGTCAAAGGTTCCAAATAACGGATAATGGTTGGGGATTCGTATCCAACATAAATATCTAATCGTCTCTGAGGACCCATTTTAGTGCATTGTGGGGGCATAATAGGCACATATACTGTGCAACCAAATATGCGTAAGTGTGAAATATCAGGCTCAGATCCAGTAACCAACTAGTACGCAGAAAATGGTTGGCTAGCAGTGGGTCTGAAACGAATAAGTAAAGCTGCGTGCAATATTGCATGGCCCCAAGCAGATATAGGCATGTTGGTGCGCATAACCAGTGCCCTAGCCACCATCTGTAGCCTTTTGATGGTGGCCTCTGCGAGACCATTTTGTGTATGCACATGGGGTCCAGAATGCTTTACATCGATCCCAATTGACATATAATAATCATCAAATACTTTTGTCAAGCCTTATAGACTTGATAGGGTGATTAGGGTGGTGAGCCCTTAAACGTATAATATGTGCTAGGAGTTTTGCAAATGCAACATTTCTTGTGGAGAATAATGCGATATGTGACCAGCGTGTCGAAGCATCTACTAGAACCATAAAGTACTTGAATGACCCGCATTCTGGATGGATAGGTCCACATATATCACCTTGTATCCTTTGTAAGAATGAAATATTTTATTTCATATCTTTAGCATAGGAAAGTCTCGATCCTGTTTTTGCTAAAGAGCAGGCTTTACAAAACGAGTGATGTGCCTTTGAAATAGTCAGTGAGGCAGAGGGACATAGTGCATCTGGTTCTTTAGAAGGTGATGGCTGCATCGAAGCAACACTACGACCAACACTTTGCATTGTATCGGATTTTTGTCCCATTTTATTTTTTCCCCGGAAAAAGGGATGTCCGTGTGAGTTCTTTAAAACACAAACCATCATGTCGCGACCAGGGTGTCCTAGTCGGTCATGCCAAAGCCTGTATGAGTCAGTATCCCAAATTTCTTTGTTGGTGACAGCATAAGATTTAATAATCCAGATGGTAGTAAGATATAATCCATTATCTTGACGTATTAGTTTTTCTAAAATGCGTTTCCTTCCACTTTCACAAGAAGTAATATACAAATATTCAATTCCATTCTCACAGTAAGTTTGCAAATGATAATCGTTGGCACAAATATCTTTGAAACTTAACAAGGTTCGATTGCCTCTAGGTGGATATAGAGCGTTTGCGACTTTTATCATTGTGCCGTTTGGCATAAAAAATTGGGCATTTCCTCGCCTCTTTATTACTTGTGATGATCCCTCTAACATAGTCACAGATGTGTTATAAGGAATTAATTCAACAAATAATTGTCGATTCCTAAAGATAGTGTGAGTAGTCCCACTATCAGCTAAGCACTTTATTTCTCCTCGATACATTCTTACAATTAAATTGGATGAGATTATTAAATAAAGTCGAAAAATATATCTCATATTCTTTAGAGTATTTCGATTGAGATCGAATGATATGCTTGTCATTCTAATATTATTTTTCTTTTATTTGCTAGATGTATTTTTTTACATCGTAATAGTGGTATTCTCGAACCATGTATATATAATAAATAAAATCATCCATTTGGTATTTTAATAATCTTGGAGCCTGTATGAGTCAGTATCTCAAATTTCTTTGTTGGAGACAGCATATGATTTAATAATCCAGATGGTAGTAAGATATAATCCATTGTCTTAACGTATTAGTTTTTCTAAAATGTGTTTCCTTCCACTTTCACAATAAGTAATATACAAATATTCAATTCCATTCTCACAATAAGTTTGCAAATGATAATCGTTGGCATGAATATCTTTGAAACTAAACAAAGTTCGATTGCCTCTAGGTGCATATAGAGCGTTTGCGACTTTTATCATTGTGCCGTTAGGCATAAAAAAAAATTGGGCATTTCCTCGCCCCTTTATTATTTGTGATGATCCCTCTAACATAGTCACAGATGTGTTATAATGAATTAATTCAACAAATAATTATCGATTCCTTAAGATAGTGTGAGTAGTCCCACTATCAGCTAAACACTTTATTTCTCCTCGATACATTCCTACAATTAAATTGGATTGGATTATTAAATAAAGTCGAAAAATATATCTCATATTCTTTAGAGTATTTCGATTGAGGTAGAATGATATGCTTGTCATTCTAATATTATTTTTCTTTTATTTGCTAGATGTATTGTTTTACATCGTAATAGTGCTATTCTCGAACCATGTATATATAATAAATAAAATCGAATAAAATTCAATACTTTATAATAAAATCCGAAATTTATTAATAAGCCAACGATAATCAAAGTCTCGGACATTAAAATCCAATTCAGCAAACCATTATTCAAATAAACTTTAAGACTAAAACAATAGTCTAATTAAAATAAGGCATGCCGCTTTCATAGCATTATTGGAAAAATAAATAAATAAAGCAGATCAATCAAAATCTGGAACATCCATAGACTGAGCAGGGTTCATGTTGCCATTGAAATCTGCAATTGTGAGGTTGACATCAGTGTCATCGCCTCCGTCTTCCATATAGCTCTTGTAATTGGCTGCTACTTTGTTGCTTGCCTGATAGTTCTTATACAAATGCTCAGTAGCTCCACGCCTATAACAATGTTCATTTCCAACTCTTATCCCTTTTGATTGGAGGGTTCTTGGGTGCTTTTTGCACCTTTGCCCTAGCACCACCATGGGTAATATTGAACGAATAAGTCATAGAGTGTTGTTATTGGAACCTCCACATTTGCTCACTTGACCTCCTTATATTTTTAATTATTAGATTACATATATGTCCTCTTATACAATAACTATTAAGGACAATAATTATCAAAGACATATTATATTTATATTTATTTCTCCAAACTTTCCAATTCTATAAAATAATAAATTGCAGTATTGTTATTTTCCTTATCTATTTTTATTTTCTAATTTTACTACATACACATTTAATTATGATTTACTACATTCACATTTATTTTCTTATTTATTTGTATATATTTTCCTGCAGCTTAATTCTATATATTCAAAGAACTAGCTTGTGACATAAAACATATTTTATAAATATATACTATATAGGTTGAACTCATATATAAATTAATTAAACAATGTGATGTAATATATTTTCTTTAATTTTAAAATAAATTAAATAACTACTAAATAAAAATCATGAGGTATACATTCAGAGAACCAAAAGAACAGATGATGAAAGTTTTCTTGCAAAAAGAAAAAAAGTGAAAAAAAATTCAAGAAATAGAGGGTTAATGAGTGAATAAAAGGTAAAATAAACAATTTATTGTAATTTAAGTAACTTAATATATTCATGGCTATTTTGGGTATTTAAGAAGAGGTCTAGTAAGCAAATGTGTGAATTAAAAAACCAAAAGGAGGTGTAGAGAGCATGAGAGGTAAGATGAGCAAATTGGGAGGTCCCAATAGCAACACTCTAAGTCATATAACCACTATTTTGTTGTGAGTTTAACCTCTCATTTATAAAGAGGAGACTGATATCACTAGACCAAATATTATTGGGCGATTTGATCATATGTTTTGTACTATAAACTTTTCTCTAAATGAGTGGTAACAAATCTTGTCAAAATTGAGACCATGGGACAAAAAAGATAATCTTGTCAAGGAGCATCTAGTTGCATATGTGGATGTTATATTATGTCGAGAGATATTCAAATCATATATATATTAGATTTCATTAGCCTTTGTGTCCTATCTTTTCATTCAGTTTTATTTGAGAGAGTTTGTAGGAGAAATAGTTTCTAATATTATATTTTTACTCTTTATCCTCTATCCATATAAATGTCTCTATATAAGCAACTTAATAAATTAAGGACATTATTGATATTAAGGGGTTGTCAGTCCTATAAGGAGAATTTGCTTAAGGTTAATAGAGATATGACGTGTGATTCTTTTAAAAGTATAATGAGCAGAGTTTAAAATTTAGAGATTAAATATTTAAAGGTTAAAGTCAAGAAAACCAAATACCCAAACAAATCCTTATACTAAATCCATCATTTAAATCCATTTCCCACCATTAGATTGTTTCCTAAAATGACCATATACGACTTCATTTTCTCAGAGGAAAGCAGTCAAACACCAGAGAGGACAAGACCGGAATTTCACAGGATTTGAGCTCGAAAACCCACCGACTATATGAAACGGCAGAGTACGAAGTTGGTCGGTGACACAACAGAAGAGGAATTAAAAGAGAAGTGTTTGGTTGGTTTCGGAATTTCCGACGTTCCCGATTCTCCCGCGCTGTTTCGCTTACCGATTTTCGTGGCCACCCGGTCGTGTTATATAAATCTATTCGTAAGCTCTCACACACCACCACCCTTCTCTCTCTAATGGCTTTCAATAATCTCAATCTCTCTGTCCGAACATTTTCCGACGTTTGGATTTTCGTTTTCTAATTTTGTTTTCCTCGTCTGGGTAAGTTTCCCTTTTTGTGTTTTTTCATTTTATCCTTTTTCTCATTTTTACTATCGTTTCTTGGTTTAAGCCCGAATGTTCAACAAGTCTCCGATTCTCAAATGGATTTTGGTTGAAGTTTGTTTCTTTTGTATATATCATGGCTTCTACGATTTTAATCTCTCCGGTTTCTCTGTACGATTGAATCTGATCTAGTATTGTGAATTTTGTGGTGGATTGAATGTCATGAACAACAACAAAAATGTGTGTGATTTTGTGGTAGGCTTTTGATTGTTTTCGGATTTCCAAGAGGGGATTCAAGATTGAGGAAGGTGCAGAATGGGAAGGGTAAAGCTAAAGATTAAGAGGCTGGAGAATACAAATGGGCGTCAAGCAACTTATGCCAAAAGGAAGCATGGCATCATGAAAAAGGCCAATGAATTGTCTATACTATGTGACATAGACATTGTCCTTCTTATGTTTTCGCCCACTGGGAAGCCTTCTTTGTGCAGTGGAAAACGCAGGTATGTACATTCCATTCAAAGATTGACAGTTTGAATAATTGTAGCGCGAGGAGGATTAAATAATATCACTAGTCTCCTTGATTGGTTTTTGAAGCAATACAGGTTTCTTAGGAAAGTTTAGAATTGTTAATGTCAAATTTTCCAGCTGTTTGAGCACCTTGTCATATTGTCTTCATCTCAATACTTACAATGTAGACCAAACAAGTAAGGACTAAGGGGAAGGTTGATTACAACATACCATCGCATTTTGCATTTTCATGAGCTTTGAACGAGTCATATTGTTGTTCTTAGATGTAGAATAGCTCTTATTCACTTGTAACCAGTGATGTACATCAATACTTGAACCGGCATATACATAATGTCTGACTATCTTTGATAGCATGATGTTTGATTGGGAAACTAAATACATGCCACCATCATCAGTAACTTCTCTCTTTTTTTGTCGTTATGTTTAGTAGCATTGAAGAGGTGATTGCAAAGTTTTCTCAACTAACTCCACAGGAAAGAGCTAAAAGGTACGAAATATTTTTTCACTTAATCAAAAAATGATGAGTCCATTTATGGGAAAAGAGAATCCTATCTGAATTGTTTTTCTTTGGATCCAAACAGGAAACTGGAAAGCCTCGAAGTAAGTTCCTTGATTCGTGTTGTAATTATCCTTTGTTTTTCTTCTTTGGATATGGCATTTGTATTATCAGCATTGCTATCTGTTACATAAGTGTATCTTGTTGAGAGTATAGGCACTGAAGAAAACATTCAGGAAATTGGACCATGATGTGAATATACAAGAATTTTTGGGTACAAGGTATGTAGGCCTACAATACAAGGTTAAAATGTTCATAGAACTTTTGTAATGGAAACTAATTTTCTTTTCCTCTTCTTTTTGTTTCAGTTCTCAAACGGTTAAGGTAGGCATGCAAACGATAAGTATCTTGATCTTAATTGTTTATAGTTGCATCTTTTTCCCCGTCTCATATTATCTCTCTGAACAGGACTTGAGCAACCAATCTATGTTATTGCAAACCCAACTTTCCGAAATAAAGAAGAGAATAAGGTGAATGCCAGAAAACTGGGGTCTGAGAGTTGTGTTTTCTGGTTTCATTCACTTATATTGCTGTATAAGTGTATAACCCTATGGAATGATCCAATACTGATGTTATGAAAATCTTGATTTCTGCAGTTGTTGGACGAACCCTGATAAGATCAACAGTGTAGACCAATTGGGACAAATGGAAGATTCAATTAGAGAATCGCTTAACCAGATTCGAACACATAAGGTAACATCCTGCTTCAATTGTAAATCTCATTATAAGAACCGTGATGTATACCATATTGATGTTAGGATTCTGCTGCTTAACAAGTTTAACAAGTATAGGGACTTCACAGCATAATATAAACTTGAAACCACTGGACAGAATGAAATGTATAATAATTTAAATATCTTATGTTTTCTTGTAGTTTCCAAATGTCAACAAATTTTTCTACTTTTACTTGCTTTCAATATGTTGTAGACCTTGTGATACTAGTGCTATCTATTCTTCTGTTGGCAGGAAAATGTACAAAAACAGCAACTAATGTCATTAGAATGCACCAGTCAGGTAAAGAAGTTCTTCTGATTTGAGTAAGCTCTTCTGATACGTTATTTACATAATTATATGGGTCCGAACATTTAATTATTATAATTCTCATCTTGCAGTTTCAAAATGGATTACATATACCCTTCAGCATGAGTACTGAGCAGCAGCTCCAGCCTCTGCCATGGATTCCTAGTAATGAAAACCGGCATATCGTTTTACCAGAGGACCCGAACTTGCTTCCTCATAGGTGAGTAGTTGTCTAAATGGAAATTCTAGCATGTTATTTAGGTCTCCCAGCAATCTTATGTCAAAAGACATAAAAATAGACAAACTAACATTGTTGATAAGAACTGAAACATGAACTGATTAACTTGTAACTGTTTGGATGGATCTTATCAGAAAAGAAGCGTAATTATGTGGCTCAATGTCATTTTTTCAGGGAGATGGAATGTTCTGCAAGTTCCTCCTTCGGCAGTTATTCTGGTTACCTGGGCACAGGAAAAAGTCCAAGGATTTCCAACTCTGGTCAGGAAAACAGTATTCTAAATGACTTAAGTAGAACTGCACCACTGAGGCTACAGCTGGGCGGGCAGTTTTCCTCCTACCTTCCATACAATCTCAATATGCTGACCGATACAAAATTCCAACAACCCACAGATATGAGTCCTCAAGAAAACCCTGTGGAATATCATGTTAATGGAAGCTTTGAAGCTCCTAGGCCTGATTTTTTCGTTACACAACATAGCTGGGCATCTACATCTGGTCCCTGTGCCGTTACTATGTTTGACGAGCATTTATATTCCCAGGTCAGTTTATCCGGTATTCTGGATTTCTCAATTATATTTGCTTTCTTATAACTTGTATGGTAAGCCTAATAACTGATTTCTGTCCTTGGATTTAAATTTTTACCTCCCGCAACACTGTGAATGAAGTTGTTATTCTACCAAAAGATAAAATGGTTCTGTTTCTCCTTTAGCTGAAATTTGTTTACTAGTTGTGTCAACAATTTGTTGCATGTGGCTGAGGCCTGAGGTAGCTCTTTGCTTGCATGAAAGTGTTAGCTTTCCTATTACAGAATTCTGTTCGCTTTGAATGACTATATTGTGATTGTTTAGAAGTAAACAGCCCAACTCTTTCAGAAAAGCACTTGTGCATTATGCCTTATCCCATTCTTGAACATTTTTTGCTGATACAAATCGGGAAGTTTACTTTCCTCTAGTGTAGTAGAAATCTTATAGACATTTCTTCATTGCTTGACACAGCAGACAAACTAAGATACCCATGACTCCATGAGTGATTTTGTCGTTCATCCGCTGATGGAGTTGCTGCAGCAGTTTGATGAGTACTTGAGAAATGGACTTTTTATCAACGGTTTTCAGTTATGTATTGCCGCGGAAATGTAGAAGGCAACCACCAAGCCATGTACAGCAGGGGGTTCAGTTCAACAACCACATAACAGCCCTGTCATTAGTGATTAGTCCCTTGCCATAAGGAAAGGATGGTGCTGATGCCTAAGAATGAAGCACCAACCTCTAATAGTGAGATGGTGTGTTTTATTATATATAATTATAGGTTATAGAGATTTATTTTTCTTCTTTTTGCTGTCTCCCCACATTTCTTGGCTGCCAAGGTTGCTAGTGGCAGTTTAGAATGCTGCCTTCTCCTTGTTCCCCTCAGTTATTGGAGTTTTTGTAAATAAAAAGTATATAATATATATGTAACAGAATATATATATATATATATATATATAGTACAACAAGCATAAACTTATTGGAAAAAAAATTCTACAACTTCCATGTTATGCAGTGGAAATAGTTTAATGCATTCCTCAGAAGGATAAGCCTTTCTGGACTTTACTAGTCTAGTGTGTGGACAATGACTCATGAGATGCCCAGTGATTCAGGAAATTCCAGCAAAACATGAAAGTTGGGAATGTGTATCCTTGACTCTTCACCATTTAAAATTCACAGCTTAAGTGTATCCTTGTGAAACTCAAATTTCCAAGATGAAAACAGATATTTTTGTATTTTGTTATTTCAAACCAGTGAAGAGGAACTTGGGAGTTGGAATTTGTACCATAGAAGGGTGATTCACCACAGAAGAAAAAAAAGAAGGAGAAAAGGTAGGGTCTATGAAGTTTCCTGTCATGGATTCTCTGGTAATACTTTTGTTGTTTACCTAGGGATGAAATCTTGAGGCAATCGTCCTCGAAAGGGACACGAAAGCTAAGGGACAATCGAATACACATTGAAAACTCGAAATGAAATGTCTTTGCAGAACGATGAATCCAACTCATAAAATATAACGTTGTATTCGGAGTATTCTCTCTTCCATCTCATCAAATTTTAGTTCACAGAATTGTTAATATTCCCCTTTGAAACGTTATTTTCCAGAATCCAAGTCATGTGTTGTAATTAACTCAATCGAAATCTGTTTACCGCTAAGCAGGTATGTTTCTACCTGCATATGTATAATTGTTAGGTAACACTATGAAGCTTACATTTATATTTCTCTTATCGACATTTACATTTGGTGAAATACTTAAAAGCATCTTCAATCTGCCAAAAATTACTAAGATAGCTGATGTATTTGTTTGTCTTCTTGTTGCTAGGTTCTACTTTCGTCGTTAAACCCCAAATTATGTTCCTTTTTGCATATATTTCATCAAGACAAACTGAAATGTAGATTTTGTTTGGTCTGAGCTGAGATTCCTAGACTAAACAATGGAAATAAGAAGCAACAGATGATGTAAATGTAAATTAGCACTTGATTCATTACTAGTAGAAAATGGGAAATATACATTTAGTAGTCTCGAATAACAAAGTAAGTTCAAACACAGGCGACGACTAGAAATCAAAGCATTAGCTGATTACAATGGCCTTAACAGAACAACCACAAAACGCTTCGGAAATTGGAATATTCCGGGAACAGAAAATGAAGACTACTATTACTACTAATGGCGGGTGGTCAACAGACCACCTCTGCCCCAACCTCTGCTTTACAACAGAAGTAAAAAGCAAAAGATCCAGCAAGCAGCAAGAAGTTTAGGGTCCCAAGTATAGTAGGGTACCCTAACCAACCTTTCAATGATATAAAATTAAAATGATGGAGAGCCCCTTTAAAATAAGCACTCCCCAATTTGAATTTCGACCCCTAGAGGCCAACGACTCTACTGACCCCATAGGACTTAATAGTATACTAACTAATATCCTAGTATACTAAGAGTCACACTAAACCTTAATATATTATATGGTAGAAAATATATATGTAAAATCTAGGAAGCCGCTAAATATAGGGGACGGCAGAAGGTCCCAAGTAGGGTAGGTGTCCCTTAGCGGAACTGGGCACCAGTGAAGGTCTGGCCAAAGGACCAACGAGCTGGGGCAGCATTGTAGGACACCACAGTGCGGCCATCACTGGTTGTGACCTTGAAGGAGAGGGCTTGCCCATTCAGATATGAGTTGCTTTGCCAGTTTTGTCCCCAGTTTCTGGACATTGCTTGCCAACCGGTTCTGGACCCTTTGACTGAAACAGAGTGCACATCACCAGCACCACCAACGTTTGTGATCAAAACCAGGTTGAAGTAGGAGTGGCCATTGACGGTGAATCTGATGCCTCCCCTTCTGTGGCAGGGTACCCTATAAGAAAGAAAACCACACATGAATTAGTCACTTTTACCCCTTACGAACATCAAGATCAGAAATTTTTAGCCATAAAGATTGTGACTTTAACTCCAATTTGTTTTGAGATTTACCTTCTGTAAGAAACAGGGACAACTCCAGCTTTGTACTGAGCAATGTGCTGGAATACAGGCTGAGAGAGGTCAAAGTGGTGCTGGGGAGGGTTGCACCATCCCCCAGCATTGTTAGGGAGGGCATTGTTTGGAGGGCAGAAATTAGTGGCTGTGACCACAATGGAGCCAGGAAGGCACCATTTTGGGTCATTCACACACCTAATCTCATAGCAAGAACCGCACCCCAACCCATTGTTGAACAGAGCAGTGCTCAGAGCAGCAGTGTTGGTTCCATACCCCTGGCTGTAGAGGTTTCCATACCCACAAGCTCCACCTACACAAAATTTCACACACAAAACAAATGTTATTCCAGTGTTACTTTCATCTAACACATGTATGAAACAGAGTGACCAATAAATAACACTTTTTTTTTTTTTACTTCTACTACTTACCCATTGTTCCAGAAGCATCACCACCTCCATAGAAAGTGGCACGAGCGTTAACCCATCCTCCACCGCCGTAAGCATGCGCAGAGGCCACCATTGCAAGAAGACCCACCAAGAAGAACACAGCAGAGGCCATTTTCCTGCACAGAAACAAGTGAAAGATTCAGCATTTCTAGCTAAAGATGCAACCTTTTTTCTAATGTAAGTGAAGAACACTAAGAAAAAAAGGAGAATGTGAGAGAGAGGGACATGATTCTTACATTATGTGATGGATGCTGAGACTCCAAAGAGAGAAAAATAAAAGGTAAAGGAAATGTGAGGCAGTGGTGTGAGGAATGTGGGAGGAAGCTGGGGAGTTATATAGAAATTGGGGATGGGGGGCTATAGGACTGTTAAGGAACCATGCTCACTGACTACATTTTTTTATTTTCATTTTAAATTTTTATGAAGAAAAAAAAACAGTTGGGACCATAAAACTGAAACCGGTTAAACAAGAGTAGAGACAAGACCTTTTTCAGTGTGGAAGGGCGGTTTTGGAGGGAGAAAGCGCGTGGTTTTGAGGGTTTTTCACGGCGGTGAAACTCCCCTAGTGGTGGTGACTCACGGTAGTTTTGGCCGTCTGATGTTTGATGGTTCATCACCCACATGCAAGCAACTCCCATTTGCCGCTAATACCCTTTTCCCTCTTTTGTTTCCTTCCTCTTATTCTTGTCTCTGCTTTTGCTTTTTCCATTTTTTTCCCAGTCAAAATTTAACCAAATCTATCAGCTACGATTTTCTCACCACAACCACCATTTTCAAACGGAGTAATGATTTTTGGTGAACTGGGTTTTCAGTTTTCTAATAACTTCACCAAGAAAGCAGAAAGCTCTGATCTTTACTAAGTAATTGGTACAAGTTTCTGCATATGTTGTTGTCTCTGTTTCTCTGTTTTCTCTGTTTTGGTCTGCCATGGCAAGGGCACACATTTCACTGTTGGAAGCTAGACCTTTAATGACAGCCGTTTAATAGGACTAGGGTTGCGGGAAACTGAGAATTCGATCAATGCCCCAAATCTTTTCTGGTAAACAGAATTGAATTGCCATTTTTGACTCATAAATGTAAAAGAATTTCATATTTTCTAGTGCTTCATGTTCTTCATCTACAAATTCTTCAATAAAAAATGGTAAACCAAAAACAGGTTTGGTTTGCAGCAGATGAGAACCCTATCAAATCAGAACAAGTGAGAAAAGCAGAAAACCTCAAGGTCCACACAGCACATGGGGGGATGACATTTTTAGCAGTTTATTAGTGACCAAGCTTCAATCTATTTCTAACAATCCCAATTCTTTATCTTTCTCTCATCACCATCTACAATTCTCTTGGATTAAAAACAAAAAATGAAACCAATAGCGAACTAAAAGTGGATACGTGTAGCTAGCTGTATACTCACTCGTACAACAAACGCAAAGTGACAAAGCCCTGAGCGAGACTTATTTAAGATACTGATATTATCATACTAATGGTGATTGCTAAGTGGGAAAATCTGGGGAGATATGATTTTCATTGGCGCCATGTTAATAACAACCGCGATTCTCGGCATTAGTGTTCTCAAATCATCTTGATTAACGGCCAAGACAAATCGATCTGTATAAAAATAATGGTTTTTGCAGTAGCAGGACTCGCAGTGTTCGTTGACTTCAAAGAATCTTATGGTTTTTTTACACTCCATGTCTCTACCTTCTTCTTTGTACGGCATTGTTTTGAAGAAAAAAAATATTAACAATTTGACACAAATTAATAACAACTGAGATGGGATTTAACTGGGGAGGTTTTTTCAAGTGGAGTTGCAGCATTGGGAGAACCCTTTCTTTTTTTTAGCTTGTTTATTCTTGGATCTTGACCATTTCGGATTTTCAACCCTAAATGTACGTGAAATGTACGATAAGACCTATACATATATCGTTAGTGGTGAAGTCCAAGATTTATAGTGTTTGGTTGATAGACGATTGTAAAAGTTTACATGCCTAGCTAGTTAAGTCTGTTGTTTCCAATACTATTTGTTCTAAAGACATCAATCTGTCATTTGTAAGTAATTTGTGCACCCACAATTGAGAGTCATCACTGAGCGCGAGAGACCGACACCGTCCCAAGCATCTTCCTTGTTTGTTTGGTTAAAAACTACACCTTGTTTGAGCCTCCCAAATCACTTATAGTCTTGGGGAGGGGGGAACCAGAAGAAGGTAGTGCAAGAAGAACAAGCAAAGGCTCATTTGTAAAATGTGGTAAAAAAATACCAATGTTGAGACAGTTGAAGTTATTTAACAAGGTTACTTACTTTTCAAGATACGTGCCCTATTTTTCCCCTGAAAGTGACTTATGGAGTCCTCCACGGCGGTCCTTCGCAGCCTGCACATGCATTTCTTTGGCTTCTTCCTCCGAGATTTCCATTTTGTTTTTCTGATAGATTTTTCCAGACCATGAAAACCCATATGAAAGAAACCACTGTAACAAACGGACAATGCCTTCCAAATCGAATCTGATTATCCCAAATCGTTCATATTCCTTTCCTTCATGATAAAATAAGAGATATCGATATAGTTTATTTGAAAGTTGAAGGTTTAACGGCCAATAACCAACTTGCAGTTAGGATGGTCCAAACTCCACCACCCTCTTCCCTCAACTTGCTTTTCAACTATACATTATCTAATAATCCCTAGCTCTCTTTGGAACAGTTGATCTGCACCGTCCATCGTCCCGGAAAGTTCTGACCGGTACTCCAGATACTGACGCCGTCCCGGATTTTGCTACCTTTTGTGTTGTATCAAAGCTTTCGCTGTTTCGAAAGGATTCACTGCCAACGACGTCTATTCCTATGCGACCATGTGAACTCTGTCCATTTTTCAGGATTTGATACTCTGCAAAGTGAAAACCCTGCAACCACAAGTCAAGTACATGGAAAATATCGCATTCCTTGTTGACTAGCTACCATATTTAGGATTCGGATCCACCATATTTATCCAACACATTGGTAAAGTTTTAAACTTTCAAATTTACGTGAAATCTTATTGGAGCGACCCGCATTGTAATGCGTTATTTTCGATAAAATCTCAATAAAAGTATCGAAATACAGAATATTTTCAGTACACGGCGCAACTGAAATAACCAAACCATCGACAACAGTACAACGGTGATAATTGGAGTATTAGAATCCCCGTGTATATCACAACTCATCATCTCCATCATCATCTGGCTCGTGTGTGTGGTGCATGTGTTTCAGGTCATCATATGCTTAATCACCATACCTCGCAATGACTTGAAGAAAAGTATCAAAGTTTAATCCGACATGTGGACCGCCGATGAATCGAATACCTAGCTCGAACCCTATAATTGAAGAAAGAAAAGAAAGATATCATGCCCCAGTGGGAGTATTCCTCTTAGTTGACCTCTAGGGTCCCGAACCAGAGAGTTCAAAATAAAGAATGGTAAAAAGTAAGAAGATTCAATTGAGGTGTGATTTTGAATGCTGTCCTGTCCCATATTATTACATAATTAAAATTTTGAATTGAATTTCCACTGAGGAGAAAGGAATAAAGAGAGCACACAGAGAGCAGTGCTTCAGGAGTCAGAAGATAGAAGCAAAGGGAGGGAGGGAGGCAGGGCCGTGATCAAAGGAGTTGTTGCTTCATAAAGGGAGTGGAGCTGTATCTTTGTGCTGGATTTGCCTTTCTTTTCACCTCTGCTTTTGTTTTCTTTGTTTCTTCTGGTTATGCGCTTTAAGTTTCAAACTGTATTCGCTAACCAACCCAACTACCTCGAGCATTCTTTCAAATAGGTGCTTCCAACTACCCTTTGGATTTGGTGAAGTTCTTTGACAATTTCAGGGTTTTTTTTTTTTTTTTTTACTTTGGTTATGAAGCATTCATCATGATTCACAAAATTACTTGATTCATTTAGGAAGGTCAGACAGATTGGAGTGCATCTAGTTGAGGTGAAACTGTGAAACAACCTTAGATCTTGGTTAGTCCAAGCAAGTACTGATCTGTGATGCTAATATTATTGGAAGAAGAAGAAGCAAGCTGAAAGGTTGCCGACACCGATTATGCTTAAGATCTACATGGATTTCATGGCTGCTTCCTTTAATCATGGATCACACTTTGATTTTTTTATAACATCTGAGTTTACCCTAAAAAGTTTTGCAAAAGTTTGCATTGGATTTTGCTTTGATTCTTAAAATTAACTCCACCGATAAGCACGTAATTAGGGCCATCCATGTCCCATCAAATTTTGATTAGCTAGCTTAATTGGCTCTTGTTTTGTAGTCCCATATTTCGGTTAATTAAGCTTTTGCTATCGCAATGGTCACTTCAGGCATTGGATAAACGATTCTTTGTTGAAAAAGATTGGGATGGAAGAGAATTTGCGTAATGGCATTTAAAACTCTCATTTTCAAGCCAGTTTGTTTTTCTACAAAATCCGATTGTGCTGCATACGCAGGACCAAAATCGATGTGATCTTTAACTACATTCACTATTCCTCGATTTGTATTGTTCAAATCTCTTCAGCCTCGTTTGCTACACAATTTTTGGTACACAGAGTGGAAATGCTTCCTACGTGTACGTAGTTACTCAGAAATTGCAAGTGTTTGTTATTATATTTCAAAACTGCGAGTGCTAGTATCCCGCAATTTGATCATGTGGGTACGTATTATCATCTAGCCTAATAGAGTATCCCGCAATTTGATCATGTGGGTACGTATTATCATCTAGCCTAATCTCTATTAATTAAGTAAATTTTTCTTATAGAACTGTTAACTCCCTAAAGTCAATAATGTCTTTAATTTATTAAATTACTTATATAGAGACATTTATTTAGATAAAAGATGAAAAAGTTAAAATATAAAAAGATAGGGCAGGAAGTCTAGTTTCATATTAGTAGATTTCATTTCAAGTATCATATAATGATTAACATCCATCAATCCATTAATACAACTTAATTACAAGCAACATTAATTGAGGATCCAGGCCATTACATAGGCACTTAAAATCATGCGCTTAAAACTGGTTCCAGATGATTTCCATGTGCATACGTACATTGCATGTGTTTCGGGTACGTACGTACATATATAGTCCTTAATTTGCTGCAAATTAATTAAGGTTTTAACTTGTACTCGTATATATATATATTGATCCACTCATCCACATCGATCACTACTAAGAAGAGAAGTACATGTTAATTAGTTTAAGCTCGATCGTGTTCAAGTGTCAACCATGCATGTTATAGGTCATTTATATTATAATGGGATCGTCAAATGGTTCAAGTTGGTATACATAACTGTGATATATATTCTCGTTTCAGAGACTATGTACAGAAAATAAAACAAGTTGGTTTATTTTCAAGTTGGTAGATATCGATAAGTTGTTGAAGCACTGGGTATGAATTGCAAGTTAATTTAGGTCTTGAAAATGTGAAAGATCGAGTTGGGAGCAAGTTTTGTATCAACTAGCTAGGTAGACTCGGCGATTAGATGTATTTAGAATGTTGTTCAACATTCATTTCTGCATGTTAGCATATATAGAGCAGTGCATTATATATACCATTAGAACGATAATGAGCTCCAAAAACTGTTCAATTTGTTACCAGTACAGGTTGGCTCAGTTGGTAAGAAGACTGAGTTTCTTAAGTAAGGTCTTGAGTTCGAGCCTTGTGAATGGAGCAATTTGTGTTGGGAGAGCAGACTCTCCGAAAAGAGTCATCCATTCTCCACAAGATTAGTCCTTACTCCCAAAAAAGGTGAGGGATACCTGGTCATCGAACCAAAAAAAAAAGGGTCAATTGCCTTATTGACCACCGTAGTGGGTAGCACAATTGGTCCTACTATACTAAACTTTTTCAGAGGGTGACTTGCTAGATGGGAGGCACATGGATGAAAATAAAGGGATATGAATCGGAGGCCTCATACAGTCGAGTTAATTAGTACGTCAAACTTAAGGAGGTTAAGTTTTTGAATACGGTGAGTTAGTGAGTATGATGGTTTCAAAATTAGCTTAGACGAATTAGTGTACGACTTTAAATATAATATTTCAAACACTCAAAAATAGTTGTAGTTTGAGTCGTTTTTGTGTTAATTTAAGAAATAATAACCAGAATGTTTCACTCTTGTTTCTTAATACTTTTGGTGACTAGACGAAACTACCTAAACGAGCTAACTACTTTTCTAAGCACCTCAGACCTAACATAAGTTCACTTTGTGATGTGTCTGCTAGAAGCTCTTGCTTCGCGCTTGAACTTGGAATAATTGGGTCACATAGTCATGTCGAACTCGAAACCGATCTCGCGTGAAAATGCTTTAAATTGTCATAAGATGCTAAGAGAGTGACATGGGAGTGACCTGTTGGTGATCGAGGTACCTTTGGATGAATAAGACAGAGAAAGGAGGAGAAGCACATATATATATATATGTGGATTCGATTGTGACCATATATAGGAGATGATCCCTATTTCACTGTTAGTTAATTGCATCCAGCTTTGCAAGATGATCACCCACTAGTCTACGTTCTCCGAGTCTGAGATATGTCTTTACCATATAGTAATACTCGTATATAAAGTAATCCCAGGCTAGACAAAGCATGTGTCAATGACAAGGTGATGAGCGTACGAAGCACTAAGCAAAAGCATGCAGTCCACTTCTTTTAGTTTCATCGAACCTAATTATAGATTGATCAGGTTCAAGGCTCTGTATCCTCCCAAGTGTAAGACTGATTGGGATACTTGAACAATTAAGTTCGGTTAATTTCCAGAAGCAGAGCATATATATATATATATGCATGAACTACTGTTTAGTACTTGTTCTGGAACAATATTATGCCAACATGTAAAAGACCATTCTGGAAGCATAAGCTTTTGATTAGGAATTCCTCAACTCATCCATGGACCCTCATCATCACATGAAGCTAGCTAGCTCACGTTAATCGCAACTTTAGGATCATAAAATCACACTTACTTTATGAGTCTTGGTCGCCATCACATCATTTCATTTGATTATATTCTACAATTACGTTGAATTTTTCTTTCCGATAGTTTCACGAAAATAAGAGTTCATCACATCATGGTTTTCTTAGCATTGATCGTCTTAAACTCTTAGAGCTAGGTGATTCTTCTGACATGTTGCAAATACTTGTTTAAATCTGTGGAAGAACTTGAATAGTATGAGTGGAGTCTAATTTTGAGACCAATAGGCGGTATCATGCATAAAAGAAAACGACACTAATAAAAGTCGTTTTAAGATGGAAAAGGAAAAGTGAGAGTTCGCGGGATGGAATGGAATGGATCATGCATGCATGAAGATGCTTAATTTGTCAATAACATTCAATCAGTCTCGACTCTCCAACACTTTGAAACGTGAAGGATTGTGATCGATATATGTCTTCTTTTGTTAGGGTTGGCAGCCATAGCTTTAGCTCAAAGAGTCGAACCGGGACATCCACATTTACTATTGTCGACTACAAAATGATAAGGTTATGGATAAGTACGTCATACACCCTAGTAAAATCTCGATGTAACATGATAAATCGATCAATCAATCAATGCTACCACAAAGAAATATCATATGTGGAAAACAATGTGACATCAGGAGCGAAATCTAGTTAAACCTCACTTCTTCGATCTATTATGAACAAGTAGTATGAACGGTACGTATCATTAAACCGGTTTCGAAGAAAAACCGCTTCAAAACAATTAATTAGATGTAACAACATTCTTTAGAAAAAGAGGAAAATTGTTGAGACCTCACAATGTTAGCCACACACTCTTGAATCTTGATCAGTTTGAATGAGAAAGAGATCCAACCCGAGCTATACTAGTCTAGAGCAGTAGTGCTTGTGATTGCACCATAAGGGGAAGGGGTGTCACAATCGCTATACTATTCAGAATTTCAAATCATGTATGAATACCTTACTAGGGTTTTATCAGTGGTTTGATGTGCTTGTTACAAATTGGTGCACAATTGAGGAGAAAAGGACTACGAACATGGCTAGTGGTTTGGTTGACATGATTCAGCAGGACCCAGTTATCCCAATTGTAAGAAAACAGTGATAAATAGACACAGAGTGATATAGTAGTTGATAGTTAGTTGCAAGAGAGAGAGAGAGAGAGAGAGAGAGACAGGAACAGAGTGAGAGGAGGAGGAGGAAGAGAAGAGAGACACTTCGGCAATGGTATTCTCTATGTTGGTATGTCACAATGTGCAATTGTCTGGGCTATACCCGACGGAGCACATGATTGTGGGGACTGGGGACTAGTAATGGTGTGTGCCCTTTCTCTTTCTGAAACCCTAGCCAAGATGGGAATAGCAAATATTCCACTACCCCATCATGTAAAATTTAAATGGCTAGAAATTTCGTCTCTGCATTAACCTGTGGTGAAGGTGAGGGAGGCTGAAGGTGATCACATCGATCATGGTACAGAAAGCTATAGCTTGCTGTTCCAGGAATTGGTTAAGATTGGAAATTACCTGAGGGTGAAGTTTAACTGTACAACCCCATATGTGCAGGTTGATATTAAGAGGGGTGTGAAACTGTAAAAGAAAACGATCAAATGCAGGAGAATCCATGGAGGTAGAGGGAGGTGGGGACCCATATGGATGAGACCAGCTAAAATGTCTACTTCAAGTCATCAATGGCTTTCTGAACAAGGAGCTTTCAGCTTTCTGTGTGAAGGCTCTGTTGCAGTTGCTGTACGGGGTGGGATGACCCCAGTAATCCTCAAAGGTTAAAGGCGGAGGATGATGAGTAGTAGTAATTTCCACCACTACATGATGAAGATTAGAATCAGAGATATTTTCTTTGTGTTTGTCTTTTCTTTCCTAGCTTGAGCTTGTGTTTTGCAGACTAGTGCAACCCATTTTGATATGAATGGACCATTTTGATACGTGAGGCTCCTTTCGACTCTGGAAGGAGATCATGCATTTCAATAGTCTCCCGAGTCCAAGTAAGATCGTCCCAGAATTTTGATACATCAGGCTTCTGTGGACTTCAACATCTTTTGTGGCATTGCAAATATTACTTCTTTTCTGAACACTTCCTCGTCTCATATTTTATTGCTGATGGACAAATCCAAGAGGCACTTCTGCTAACCTAGAACGACCATTAAGCTGTTCTCAGACTCTTTTCCGCAACCATTAACACAATTTCTGGCAATCCATGTTTAAAAACAGTAGATAGTCATCAAAAACATTCTTCTACTGAAATTCATTCATAATCAAAATGCAGTGGTACAATAAACATGCAAACATGCATAGGTCTACTTTCAAGTTTCAACCAGGATTTCAAAGGTTCAACCCACAATTTGCACAAGATCAAATCTATACAAGGCGACCACGTTATCCAATCACTCAAAAATAATTTCACTAGAACTAAACCGAGACTTGAAACGAATTAGTCGAGGCTTCAAGGAAACAGAAATAGCATCAGCAGAAAAGTTTCTTCAGCTCTTAATACTCAGCCCTGCTGTCATCTTTGACTTGGAGCATCCAACTGCTCCCTGATCAACCGATTTCCCACTCAAATGGTGTGTAGAATAAGTGCTGCTTTTTCTCAATTTACCAGGAAATTCTTTGCTCGAATTGCCTTTCAAAGAAAGATTTTTCTTTATGCGACTCCTATTTAGCAACAGCATACTATTGCGTGGGGGAGCATGCAAGGCCCCTTCGACACAATCTCCCACCTGAGCACATCCCCAAGCCCTGGATGGTCCATCATCACTAATTGGTCCAAGTCTTGGAAAACTAGCTCGCAATCTAGAAAAGCTTTGCTGTTCAGAGAGATTTTCCTCCTCAAGTCGGGCACATAAGGGGCAGGGAGGATCACTTTTGCGCGTCTTGGGTGTTGTTTGATCCAAGCACTCTGCATGGAAAACATGACAACAAGAAAGAACCCCAGTGATTGGCATATCTCCACTCCTGACTATGCGACGAGAACTCCAAGGTGATCTCTGTGAAAGAAACCTATCACACAAGCCACATCTAAACCCTTCAGACATATTACTAAAGTGTCGACCAGAAATTTCTGCCTCAAATGACTCAGAAACATCCGTATAATCAACACTGCTGCTGGCACTGCTCCAGCAGTGGCCATCTCTCTGTTGAGTGGCTGCATCAAATTCGGGAGACTCATAAACTGTGAACTCAGAGGCCGCTCTGGGAAGAGCCTGTGAAGGAAATGACAAGGGATATATAGGTTTGGACATGAAAGAACGGCGACTTGCGAAAGTATGATGAGAAGATAGGGATGCCTTCAGCGTGGGTTCAGATTCACTACTGTCTGAACGAGATGAGGTGGACCCCCTAGTATCTTGAATTTCTGAGGTTCCCTGCAAAGATAAATCAACGGAATTGCTTCAATACTAGTCTTTGATTTGATAACCTATGTAAACTAAAACTCCAAAAACAGTACCTCCATAGTAGGTCTAAAAGATGACTTCCCAAAAGCTGGACCTAGCAAGCAAGAGGCATTGAAGTTGAGTTAATGGAAACATGAATATAGGCAACAGCAATGACAATCCTGAGATCATCCAACTTCCTTAATAAGAAATTTTGGATATCAATTATGGTAAATGTATAAGCGAAGAGATTGAAACTCAAACAAGAAAAAAACTACTTCCAAACCAGATAATAATACAACCAAACCTTATGTAAACTTTGACCATCCATGAGGAATTGAGGACATCGTATTGAGATTCACCAGGTATACATGTTAACCAAACTTATGATCAGCCTGGGAATGTAATGGGCATAACAAAGGTTTACATCCAAGATTCCTAACTCATCGCATTATCTCTAAACTAATGAATTTTCCAGATCAGGTTATATAAGTGCCTAAACATCTCTTAAGTATCAACCCACAGTAACAATCATCAAAGGATTGAAAAGAGGAGATGTACATGTTGTAAAGTATAAGAGTTAACTAGTTAAGCATGACATTATTGGAGGGCATTTATCTTGTTCCAGTAGTGTAATAAATAACACAGACAGTTGCTGCAAAAACAAAATGAACCTGATGTGCCACTAAGTAGACCAATTTGTAATATTGGTTAATACAAAAAACAGCCACTTTTCACAAACAGGCGGACACACACACACGCACAATAAAATGAACCTTCAGGTAACGGCCTAACACTATATAGTATTGGTGTAAGCACTCAGATATGAGTAAGCACTCAGATTCAAAAGGCTACTGTAAGTGTTTTTATTTTTTATGGGGGTGTAGAGTGACCAGTATAAATTATATAGTACATAAAAAACATACACAGACGGCACATAAGTATATATATTAACAATGCAAGGCCATCTGCAGATAAAATTGAAAAAGAGATGCATTATCAATTGTATTACCTCTCCTTTTCGTAGTTTCATAATCACCAATATTGATTTCCTGTATTGCTGGAGGTGTCCACTGAGGACCTTGAGAATGGTCAGACGGACTACTTAAAAACAGCCCAGCACCATCAGATGCAGAGTAGTGATGATTATAGAGATGATTGCCTCTCACCCAGCCCCTGCTTCCTCTACTGTTTGATGAAGTAGAAGACCCAAATAGTTGAACACCATCATGCAAACCATATTGAAGTTCTTCAGATTGGAATCGAAAATCCCATCTTGAAGGAGGTGGCGAGAAGCTTGTATTAGTTCGCCAACAAGGCTCGTCTGGACCAACGGACCAGTCCCTACTGGCTGTATGTGACTCATGTGGCCTTGCAGCCACACAACAGAGGGACCCCGTTTTAGCTATTTTTTATAAAACACTAGAAGATCGACTCCGTCTGCTATCAAGCTTCCTGAATCCCACTTCACTAATCTACACTAACATGAAATCAGCATTCCTGATACAGGTTAGACACTAATGCCAAGTGCCGCTCCTCAAAACCCAACTGTTTTAAGCACTGTACTCCACTCGGGATTCGAAGCACCACATATGAAAATTGGACCTTGCAGTACAACTCCAATCACAAAACTCTCAATCTTGAGAAAACAGGATCAAATGCTCTGTATCAACAATAGCCACCAAATTCCCTCAGCAAGTCAGCAGTTCTTCAGTTGTGATAAGTCCCAACACTAACAACAAGGTAAGACCAAATCATATTGATGGCTATGTCAAGTTTCTACACTCATCAAACTAACAACAATCACAAAACTTTGAAAGCTCACAAAAACCCACAAAGCAATGATTTTTACATCCAAAACCAAGTGGGTTTTAAGAATTACACTAAAATTTCAAAACTTGCAGAAAGTGCATTTTCCATGTTGTTCTAAATAAGCACACTATTCAACAGAAACTGATAGCAGACAACCAAAAGGGATCAAATATTTAGAAAGAGCAAAAGAAACCACATAAATAAGGAACACAATAAGCTCTTGGAACACCAATTAGACAATAAGGCCAACCAAAACATAGCAACAATTGTGAGCTGAAAAAGCAGAGAAACAACCCTAGAAATAATTAGAAACAAAAACCCAGAAAATGTAATCGAGAAAGAGGAGAGAGCTTACCAGGTAGTGATAGTGAGGAAACACGAGACTGGTCTGGTCTGGTCTGGTCTGGTCTGGTCGACTGTGAAAACCCTAAATATATTGGGGAGAGAAAGCAGGAGCAAATTTAGGGGGACTTTCTTTTTTTTTGCATCAAGATCCTCCTAATATTGTACTATTTCTATTCATTCCAGTCCCTTTGTTTGATTATCTCTCACTTAAAAATAGTTTTGTTTTAGTGCATCATATTTCAAGTTTGGCAGCATAAACTTAGATCGTTGATTTGACTATTATCACGGATCTAACTCCCGTCTAACACCCACTAAGTACTCGCCAAATACCCACCTAGTCTGTCTAACTCCCGCTTAATACCCGCCAAGCATTCGCCTAGCTCCGTCATTTCAACTATTGTTACCAAAAGCTCTGGGAAATGTTTCAAACACCACTAATGTCCATATCGATGAATTTTGTGAGGGGAAATATTCATTTGGAGATAATGAAGGATAATGACCCTTTAGGTTATGAGAAAGAATCATATCCACCAATGATGTTGGTGAACTAGTTAGCTAACACTGAATGTAAATCTGAAAATAAAGCCACTAGATGTTATTCTAGTGGTGACAATATGCATCTCTTAAACATTTTTCAACTAAATATGCAGCAGCACAACAAGTGTATCCAAATTTAACTCCTGTTTTTGTTTCTTTAAATCACCATTGCCATTGAATCACTTGTCACTGGTTTACTGTAGCACCCACACGTAGAACCCCCCTTAATATTGGATTCATAATCACAGATTACAATAATGTAAGGTATAACAACAACACACTATGGGATTAGGCATTGAAAATTATGAGCTCAAACTTGTCTTGAAGCCAAAACGATTTGCCAGCCCCACAAGCCGAATGATAATGCTATGCCTGCAAACAGAAATTCATTATCTTCCAATAATAACAATCCAATACAAGATGTCGATAATGTACAATAATTATTCCTTCTGAGGAAGAAATAAAATAAGCCAAGGAACCACACGTTTTCTAAATGTCTGTTCTCAATATCAGCTATATTGGAAATTAAGGACAAAACGAGCAACAAAACCATTGAGGATGTTAGGACATCAAACAAACCAAAGGATGTTATTACTTGCAAGCTCTTCCATAGATTTGAGGGTTTATAATTGAGGTACTGGACAAGGAGGTCATGCTAAGCTCGACACCTGAGAAGCCGGATCTGGATATATTGGTTCCTGTTTCCCTGGTGAGATGACAACCGTCGGCAAGGGTTTGTTGCAAAGGATCAAGAACACTCTGTATAAATCTGAGGGCTGTCCCATCTGCAGCACCATAACAGTAGCATAGAGCGATTAGAAACTACATTATTGGTGCACTAAGCCGGCACAACTTTTGGTTATGACTTCAAAATTTCAGCTCGATCGACTACCTTTTGCAGCCACATGCTCCACAAACAAGTAGAGTCCACCTGGTCTCAGCACTCTCTTAATCTCTGAATACAAAAGCAGAAATGGCTTGTTAAAAGAATTGAATTTGGATTAATATGGTCTCTTGTCTCCAAGTTATGTGAAGTATTTTCATAATGTTCCTGGATGAGGAGATGAGAATAGCTCAGATAGAAGTACATAACAAGGAAAATCAGGTTTCAGAACTTCCATTACCTTTTAGAGTCCTATCAACATCTTTTACAGAACACAATACAAGGGTTCCAACAACCGCATCAACAGAAGCATCATCCAGTGGTATAGCCTCCCCAACCTGGTTAAAATATAAAGTCCAAAATGCGAAATGTAAATATCTAAAAAAAAAAACATAAAAACAGTTCCAACTTTGAGTCATAGGCAGTCTAACACCTCCGGCATTGCAAGACTGACAGAGATTAGCTAAAGACACCAAATCAACACCTATATATGTTTCCCTATACTTCATAAAATGCAACCTAGCTAGAACATTTCTTTACCACAAAGAAAACTGAATAAAGAGACAATCAACTTCAGTCAATGGTGAACATTTTTAATCAGCGGTGAAGATCACATACTGCTTGTATGAACTCGAAGTTCGAAAGGGGCAAACCAGCAGCCACGGCCGCAGCCTGAGCGTATCTTTCCATCTTTTTATTAGGATCCACACCAAACACTCGGACACCATCATCAGCACCATAGTATCTTAGATTAGGACCAGTCCCTATACCGATTTCCAACACTCGCTCAGCTTTTCCCTGCAACTTAGCGAACAGCTCCGACTTGTAACCTGCAATCTTACCCCGGCCCCATGAAAATGAAAAATGCAGCCACATCCCAAAATGTGACGCTGGTTTCAGACATTGAAGTCAAAATGACCAAACTAACCTCGTCTTCATACGATTGCATGCCCGTGTTCAACACTGACGCATACAACTCTTCGTACCAGTCTGGTCTAGGAGGGTATACTTTCCTCAACGTGGCCTGTGTTGAGAAATACCAATTATACCCCCAGTTTTCCGGTGAAGACGAGACAGGAAGACGTAACGTAACGTACCGTATAATCATCGGGATGCAATTTGGAAGCGACGGAGGTGGAAGGGCAAATTGGGACTAAAGATGAAGTGACTGCTGCTTCGATGAAGCGTCTTCTGCCGCAGGAACATAAGTAGCTCGGACAGAACGAGTCCGAAGCGACCGAGTTGACTCGGGTCGGTAGAGAAGAAGATGAAGATGTGATTTTGGCACGTGGCGTAATAGGGGATGAGAAGAGAGGACTGTAAAGGATCATTGTTTCCTTCTTTCTCTCCGGCGGCCTGGGAATGAATGACCGGTGGATTTGAATGCGATGATATGTCTTTGTGGCCAACGACAGTTGCAATTCTGTCGTTTTTATTCACATCAATCCCTTTCTTGGTGGATTAGTAATTTCTGCCTTCACTAAATTAATGCTAACTAAATTCTTATCACAAGCAATTTAAGAAAAAGTGAATTATCATAATATAGTGCAGAGTAATACTGTTACATGATTCATGTTACAACAAGCGAAAAAATGTTGCATGATTCAATTTGTTTATTTGCTCTGGCACTTGGATAAAAGATCTGAGACTCTGGCTTTTCTAATTTGGGATCATGCAGAAGGTAGTTACTCATGGCGGCTTTGATCACCAGTAGTGGTGTTTGTGCTGGTGTTGTTACTGCTGCTACCATCGGTTACGCTGGGTCGGACTTCCTCCTCTGAACTGTTGTTATTGCCGCCATCTACAGTAGAGAAAAGAAAAAGGAGTTCAGCAGCTGGACATGGTTATGTGTGGTGGTTTGAGAAATTAGTTATGGTTAGCACAAACCTTCAACATCATCTGCGCGTGCATAGGAGGCACGCCTTGAACGCACTTGCTGGTGCGGTGTGGGCTGATATTTGACAAAATGACAAATTTAACAAGATCAAAACCACTGGAATTATACAGATTACGAACAACATCACATATCTAGGCATGTCCAATATCTTATATTCATTTTACAACTTCTATCAGGATTTTACAAATCATAATTGCAGCAACCAGTCTGCAGAGATCTTTCTGTGATTTCTTGGAGGGCATCAATGGAAGCATCCTTGCTAGATAAGTTGATATATAAACACTAGGCAAGATATAACAGCACAGACCAAAAATGTAATACATATCCTAGTTTTAATTGTCACCAAGTCATGGATGAGCTTTCTTGCCCTAACAAGTGCTAGCTTAGCTTTAGCCTTCAGGAAATCAAGTTGGTATCGGCAAACATACCTGCAGCTTTGGGCGGAGTGCTTCAAGAGGTCCTTTTGGCTTATGCGCTCCCTGCTATTTAGGAAAAAGAACAAAAGGTCAAAAGGCAAGCAAAGAAATTAAACATTTAAAGTTCAGAGATATACCAACTACAATCTAAGTGAGTGAATCATATACAGTACCTTTCCCAATGCCCAATCAGCAGAATCAAAATAAGCCCGCTCATGGTCCTGACAAAAAATTTTACTTAAGTGTTGGATAACTTCATCTCGATATAAAGATGAAACTAGAAGAGCAGCTTCAAATTTATGAGAATAAGATAAGGCTGACAGTCACCTTGGATATTAGTGGAGGCTTCTTAGGAATAATACCTCCATACTTTTTCTTTATTGTTTCCTCCTGCAAAAACATGATCCTACTGCATAAGTCATAGATAAAGAGACCTAAAGAAACATGCTGATGAGAATGAGACTCGTGATGGTAAATTAAGTTCACACCTTTGGAAAAATTCTAAAGAAAAAGACAATTAACAGTGTGCTTTAACAAAAGTGTGCAACCACTTTTTTAGCGTCTTCCTAAAGCTTTTCATAAGATAGGAAATTTCAAAGTGCTTGAAACTAAAAGGTAGAGCAATATTTAACCTCCTTCTGAACTGAAGGCATAGGATGTTCATCATGACTTTCATCTGAAGCTTTCACGTCTTGATTCATAGGAGTACTATCAGCAAGCTCTTGATCCTTCACAACCTCCATGTTTGTATCCGACATATTTTGCTCCAGGCACAGTTAACAGCTGCCAAATTTAACAAATCACTTTATCAAAAACAATGAGAGAGAAAGAGAGAGCTCCTTCAAAATTTAAAATCTCACGACATTCAAATGTACGAAAAAATTGTCCAGAAGATAACACCAATCAAAATTATCATTATGAGGCACTCATAAACCACAAACAGCATTGAAGTTTCCACCAACATCTACAACAATATACTCATTAAGTCATGTCACACAACCACATCTAACCATCTTACTCTAAATCTCAAAAACGAGGATCTTATTAAGCTATACTGAAAGTGAAGTATCATCTACCTAGAGACCTTTGTCCAAATAACCAGATCAGCTTCAAAAAAAATTCAAGAATCACAAGATTCAAAACAAACAGAAGAAAATCATCTCAACAAAACAACGATATCAGAATCAGTATAATTTCCCACTTCGTAATTCACAATGAATTTAAGGAGGTAAAAGAATATAAACCACAGTAAAAAAAAGGCTCCGTATTAGTAGCGTTGATCAAGAACCACAGTAAAAAGTAGCCAAGGAATGCAATCAGAGGCGGATCCAAAAGTTGTCTAGGCTAATATATAAAAGAGAAATCCCAATTCTAGAAATCCCTAATTGGAAGTGTGGAGCAAGAAATAGAGGAGACAAGGATTGAAGTGAAGGTAGGTTGATGGTTTATTACCTGATTTAAGATCCGGCTGAGAAACCGGAGCCGGAAATGGGTGTGATCCGATCCAATTGCAGAGAGAGCAGAGATATATGAGAATGAATCTGCAGCCTACAGGCTACGCTATTATAATAATATTCTCGCAAATGGGGGAGTTTTGGGCTTTTGAGGGATTGGGCCCATGGACCTTGTCTGAAGACTGGAATTGGGCCTTAGAAGCATTTTTTTCTTGTTCTTTTTGTGAGTAAATCTTCACACAGTGGATGAGGGCTACATCTAGACAAGAAGAGTGTGATTACTTGATCTGTGTGAATCAAGCCTTTAAGTATTCGCTCTGAAGCCATTACTTGAGAGAAAAATTAACCTTATCATAATTAGAAATGTCTAAAGATTTTGATAATTTAAAAAAATAGAGATATTGGAAAAAACTAAAATTTAAGAGTGAAGGTTGACGCCTGACTTGATTCTTATAACTAAGATTAACATTCAGAATTTAGTGTGCGTTATAAATACAAACAACCCAACAAAATGAAGCGTATGAAATCCTCATTATAATTTTGTAAGCTCTCAAATTATCTGAAACATTTTGTATGTGTAATTATTGAAATAATATATACTCAAATAATTGTAATTCGGAGGTAAAAAAGTAAGAAATCATAATGTAAATGAGCCTTTGTAATATGATTGTATTATGAGTTCATATAATCAAGAATTACTAGAAGATTTTCATACCCTGTGAAAATGTTCACTGTGAGTAACTGTGTCATTCATAAACATAAAATAATTCTATCATCTTACAATCCAAGTAAGCTTTAATTTCTTATCTCCAACCCAAGCCTATATAAGAAACCCACCAAACCAAACCCACTGAATCAGTGACCGCAGATGACTTCATTTTGCAGTGACTTCATACTTCCCATTAGCCAATTTACAATGCCATCATCTGAAATGAGAAGCAAAGCTATAAATCTATAATCCCAAATTCATGGCATTATCTGTTCATTGTTGGAGTTGGCAGAGGCTAGCTCATGATACAGCCTTAAATATGGAGCCAATTGGAGCAGTTAGGATTTTCATTTGTGAAAAGAATAATATAAAGTTGAACTAAAGCTTTACCAATGCGATAAGCCACTAACTGAACTGCTGAAGTATGAGATGCTTTGGTGCTCCAATTCTTGGTATAAATTCCTGAGCAGTCTCACTGATTCAGACACAAGCGAGCTTCAAATATCAAATACATCATCATAACTAAGAGAAAATGAAGACAGCAGCAGTAGCAGCAGCCCCAGTAGTACTACTTGAGGGTGGCGAAGCCCACAAGCCAATCCCAAAGGTGAGGGTGAGCAGAGTGCTCTCTGTTCTCGATTTCATTCTGCGAATAGTTGCAGCCCTCGGAACACTAGCAAGTGCCGTAGCCATGGGAACAAGCAGGCAAACACTTCCATTTGTCGCACGGTTTGTTCGATTCAAGGCTAATTACAACGATATTCCTATGTTTACGTGAGTAGTACTAAAACAGAAGTATATAACTTCCACTCTGATTCAGAGAAATTAATAGTCAAGTCACTCAAGTGTCAAATTTTTCATGTCCATGCAGGTTCTTTGTGATTGTCAATTCAATTGTATGTGTCTACCTTGTGCTTTCACTTCCGGTGTCTATTGTCCACATAATCTGGGCAGGAGCAGTGAAAAGTAGGATAACCTTGGTCATCTTTGACACGGTAATTGTGAAGACTTAAGACCGATGCAAAACTTGAATGAGAATGATTATCTTGGTGTTCTAAAGAAGTGTTATTAAACCAATGTGTTTTGCAGGCAATAATGGGTCTTCTTACTGCTGGAGCATCCTCGGCAACAGCAATAGTATTCCTGGCACACTACGGCAGCTCAAGCGTCAATTGGTTTCCATTTTGCCGCCAATTTAACAACTTCTGTGAACGCATTTCGGGTTCTCTCATCGGCTCTTTCGTCGCTGTTGTTGTGATCATACTGCTAATCATCTTGTCCTCTGTCGCAATCTCTCGCCGCTAGCTGATCATGTGTTGCAAGAAACTAATACACGGTGATGGACTAATGTCATCTTTTCATGTGAATAATATTGGTTTTGTTAGGGTGTGATGTAAACAGTTTGCTAAAGTTCTTTCATTTACATATGCCTTTCTGTATCTTCAATCTGCAATATCATACATTTTCTTGTGCATTGAATCAGTGATGCAACGTTTTTTACACTAAAACCAACAGCAATGAATCCAGGACAATTCTCCTAAATTCTGAGACTTCCATCTACATAATACAATCAAAATGTCTAATACATTGTATACTAGGCCAGCAACAACACCAGATCATCGATCGATTTCAATGTCTTCTCGTAATAGAGGTATGATTCATACACCTTTGGCGTCCGAATATAAAAATCCAACTGCAGCATAAACATAATCACATTGCCATCAGATAATCAACTCTATGCACAGTAAACAAAACTCCAATTGATCCTACTTTAAGACTAGATTATCTTGTAAAAGTGAATTCTTATCTGAATGTTATAAGCTGTAAAAGAAGAAGTGACATACCTCTGCCATGTTATCCACCAACTCATTGGCCGTCTTGGCGTAGTCTTTTCGGTTAACTTCGGGCACCAAGGTCATTGCATTCTTCAAATCTTGAGATAGATAGGCCGACTTCAGGCGAACGTAAAAGAGGAGGTACCTCCAAGCCATGGCCTCCAACATGTCCCTAATACTATGTAGCCCTTCAGCAGTTTGCCTAATCCTAAGCACGGCATCTTCAGGCGACAAGCCAGGCTCAAAGAAACGTTCCCTTATAAACGAACGAGTCCCCCAATTCTGAGCTAACCCCAATGGAGTAGCAATGCCATGTTGAACTACCCCAATCCCAAGTGTAGTAGCCAAAAACGTTGTCACAACTTTCCTACGACTCGTCGCATCTTCCTCTCCCGTAAAGGTTGCTCGGACTACCAAGTCCCGACAACGATTGTTTCGGGGCTTGGTAACGCGGGCATGGATGAGGCTGGTAGTGGTGGTGTTAGTGAAGCTGCTCATTGCTTCGAATCCAAAAATGAACACATTGCAAAGCGTGGTGCTCAATTGTAGATGCTACTCGACCTTAGCTTTCTGCCACGTGGCATTCGGGATCTTGTTTAAATTTCCTTGACCTATCATTGACCAAACTTAATTCACCACCGTTGGATTTTTCCAGCCAAAAACAAACGGCTCAGATTACGTAAATTGAAGTCTTTAAGCTTTCAAAATCCCTACAGATTCAAATTAGGGATTTTGAAATTTTCTGGGGAATTCTCAAATGGGGAAGACTGGACTGTTCGACCTGGAGAAGCACTTTGCTTTCTATGGAGCTTATCACAGCAATCCCATCAACATAGCGATACATATGCTCTTCGTTTGGCCCATCTTATTCACAGCTCTGTTGATCCTCTGTTTCACGCCGTCGATTTTCAACGTGGAGTTTTCACTGTTCGGGAGCCGTGTAAATCTGGCTTTCAATATCGGCTTCTTGTTGACTTTGGTCTACTCGTTGTTCTACTTCTTTCTGGATGCTAAAGCTGGTTCCTTGGCTGCTCTGCTCTGTTTCATTTGCTGGGTTGGCAGTAGTTTCCTTGCGAGTCGACTCGGGTTTTCGCTCTCTTGGAAAGTGAGTTATGACTTGTTACTGATTTCTGGATAAGAATCTGATCTAGGTTTCGTTTATTTTTGCGACAGTTTGATACTTTATTGGAGTTGTGTGTTATAAGGGTCAAAGGTTCATTCTTTTCATTGTTAAGTTCAGTTGTAAATGAAATAGGCAATATGATGTTGGGTCGATTTAACTGTGGTGAACTTGTTTTTTCAGGTTGTTCTGGTGGCTCAGATAGTGTGTTGGACTGGACAGTTTATTGGCCATGGGGTCTTTGAGGTATCGAAAAGTGTTGGTTATTAACTGTCTTTGTGTGAGACTTTGTGTTGTTCTCGTGGTTTAATGCAGTTGAAATTTGACTGAATATGTAGAGACGGGCACCGGCTTTGTTGGACAACCTTGCACAAGCGTTTATAATGGCTCCTTTCTTTGTTTTGTTAGAGGTAATTTTGATGAATTTTTAACTTGTGGAGCTCGTGTTTAGATGACTTTACTAGCTTGACATCCATGATGTATGCGGTTTCTGCTTTCTTATTGCTTCAGGCTCTGCAAAGCTTCTTTGGTTATGAACCATACCCAGGGTTTCATGCAATAGTTCAGGCGAGAGTTGATACTGAAATTACTGAATGGAAAGATAAGAAGCAGAGATTGGTCTCATAGTCTGCATTTGGATTTGTGTTTCAGTGATGTGGAGTTACTTTTGTTACTGTTATATGTGAGACTAGGAAAAACTATAGTAAAGTTGCTATCAAGTATATACTGTATGCCTGTTGTGATTTGAAGCTTTGTGAAATTGCATATACTACATGAATGGAGAAGGACCATGTTTTCTGATGATTTTTCATCTACTCTTTAAAGCTTTAAAAGTGGGCAAAAACTTTTGAAAAACACTTTTATTTGCTTTTAGTTATCTTTGCATCACTGAACTTATAACTCTACAAACATCATTCATCTGATGAACGTCTGCCTACTGTGAGTTTCAAGCCATGCTTCATTGATAAAATTGTCATCATCCTATACTCAATTGGATGACCAGGGACCAGAGTGAATGTGAAAAATCTGCACAGAACGGCCAACACCATCTTCATTTGGAGGTATGCAGAGTCCTTTCCTAGGCATATTCTTGGTCCTGCCTGTAAATCAAAAAGGCAAGATTATCTTTTCAGTATATGTTTATGAGTTATGACCTTTTGCTTTCATGGATATATACTGTTAAAGTGCTTTGTTGAATAACCTGAAATGCGGTGAACTTAAATGGCGATGCATTTAGGAAGCATCCATCTATGAGCCATCTCTCTGGCTTAAATGATGCTGCATCAGCACCCCAGTTGTACTTCATTCTACCCATTGAATAGGGAACGTAGGTCACCATTCCCCCTGCTTTGACTTTTGTTCCATCTGGTAGAACATCATCTTCCAATATGCCTTTAGGGTCCTGAAGTTGTGTAGATTTCTGGTTCACTAATGATCTTTTCTGGAAAGAACTTATAGACCACTGAGAAAGATGCATACCTGAGGGACCGCAGGGTATAGACGGAGTGTCTCTGTGATGACTGCATGCAAATAGTATAGTCTCCCCAATGAATCATAATTCAAGAGTCCTGCAAATTGGTTTACTCTTTGATTGAATGATTCAGTGTCTTCTTTGTCATATTGGTGCAGTGAAACTTTCTCTTCTTGTGCCAAACCTTCTTCTAGTGTCTTCAGCTCCTTATGTAGCTTCTCAGCTACCACTGGATGGGTCATTATCATGTAAATCGCCCATGAGAGGGTGGTTGCTGTTGTGTCCCGACCAGCTATTACAAAGTTGAGGACAATATCCCTGAGTCTTTTGTCAGTTAGGTTGCTTTCTGGGTCTTCACCTAACTCAATGAATCTTGACAGTATATCATGCTTCATCTGTATAAGATTTGGGTTATTTAAATGATGCATTTGCTTTAATGTATAAGTAGTAAAAAAAGTCATTGTGTTACCAATTTACCAGGTTTTTATCTGAACTCTGTTGAGCTTCTTTTATCTCTGATTTCCTTTTCCGAATTACAGAATATGTAAAATCATCAATGGTTTTCATGCTCTTGTCAAGTAAAGCTTCTGTTCCCAAATTTAAGAATTTCTTTATCTTCCATAGTGGGTCAATGAATCGATATGTGACAATAATGTTTGCAGTGTCGAAGGCCTGGGCAAATTGATTGTCTGGTAGATTTGGAGCCAGTGTTCCAATCTCTACACCAAATCCTACCTTACATATGGAGTCCAGAGTCATCCTCATCAGCAATTCCTGCAAAAAGACAACATGTTCAAGCTCTGTACTTGTATATAAACCAAGGATGTACAGATTTACAGGGAGTCACCTGCATGTCTACTTGTAGGCCTTGAAATGATGCTCGACTCAGAATGCTATGGAGCTTCAAGCTGTAATCCCTGAAGACTACAGTACTAAAGTCCCTCAAATTCTTGGATGCGAATTCGAAGCTTGCTGTCTTTCTCTGTTTCCTCCAATGCTCTCCATCTGAATTGAAGATTCCATCTCCTAGCAGGACTTGCATGTATGATTGGTACACTTCACCCTTCATTTTATCATATCCTGTTAACAGAGAGCTGAGGAAAAAGAACCAAATGTGACCAATGATATGCCAAAGAGGAAGCATTTACCTTAGGGTAATTGGCAAAGTTGGTCTTGAGGACATGTTCTACATTAGCTGGATCTGCAATGTAAGTGTAAGTTGTGAACGGCATTGGGACAACAACAGAGTTAGACTCGGACAGATACTTGACAAGCCAATCATGCATTCTGTTATAGTTCACGAGTTGTTCAATTGCTGCTCCTACCAAAGGCCATGTTTTGGGGCCTTTTCTGTTCCTCTGGCTCCATCTATGAACAATGATCCATGACAGAACCACGCAAGCCAGCATCAACCATCCCTTACAGCATCCGTCTTCTGAAAAACCCCATACAAGATCAATCTCTTGATTTCCCATTTCCGGTGAAAAACACAGTGAATGGTAAGAATATGTGATGAACTGCTGCAGAGAATGCAATTCCGGGATTGATTTATAATAGTGATGTAGTTAAAGTTTAGCATAGCTTGCTGGTTAAGTACCGGTAAGAGTTGTATATTAGTGACATTAGTTAGCTACCGTCTTTGTTAACAATCTTGGTATGCTCCAAGGTTATTAAGGATTAAAATAGAGCTCCACCTTCTTGGTGCCCTTAACCTAATTCTTGAATACAGGTGCTTAAATTATATATAATAATTGCTGAATTTGCATGAGTCCACCTCACAATGAGAGGGATTAAATATGAAATGATAAAGCAGCTTGAGTTATCGTAATCCCTCATAAAACAATTCAACCAATCGAAGGTGCACGAAGTTTCGAACTTTAAACTAAGTAGGATTATGTCAATGACTAATGGATGTTTAAGAGTCGATCTGAAATGTCATCCTCAGCCGCCAAGTCTTCCAAACAAGCATGCATGGAAAATGGCACATAGTCCACAGTTACGTCATCCCCTGATTAGCTTCCACCCAGTGTGTTTGACCAATCCCATAACCATCTGAGTAGGTCATCTTTTTGGATAAGACCGTAGATTACAAGCAACTATGTGCAAGGAATCTTACTGTTAGAAGAAGGCTGCCATGGGAATCACGCTTAGGGAAAGATTCAAATAATACAAAATGTTATGGAGTTCTTATTCTGATTTGGTAATATCATCTTGAAAAAATCTTGTTAAGAGTTTTCAACGTTGAATATGTATAAATCATTATTTTTATTTGTTTTTTCAGAGTTTTCCGTTGTTGATCGAGTTGTAATTAGTATGATAAAAGAAGTCTGACATATCGATGGAGCAGAACATTATTAGGATTGAAACTATAAGAATTCATTTTCACAATTTTGTTCAAGATTCAAATGCTCTTTGCCAAACTTATCTTACAATGTTTTATCACAGATTCCCAAATCACAGTTCCTAACCGAACCCGGAATCCCAATTCGTTAGCGGTTCAAACCATTCATGTTGGTGTAAGCCGGATTCACAAATAATGGTTGGTTAAAGGTGCTACTACTCTGATTCATCACTTGGAATTTGGCCGAGTCTGCGCTTTGGTATGTAATCTGATCACCAAACTGAAACGTCTGGCCATTTAGTCCTGCATTTGTGGCCAGCATGTTCTGGAAATCATAGATCGGATTGTCATTCAAAAGCTGGGAAATTGGTCCCAAGTAATCCATGTCCAAAAAGCTACTAACGGAAAATGTCCTCGGAAAGGTCACCCCTTGTTCCTCTTTGACATCATTAGCAGCTGTAAAATGATCCATTTGGGGACTTGAATCTTCAAGTTTTGGATCCAAATAAGCCTTGTTGACATGCCTCTTCTTGTAGATCCTACACAGGACCCAATCATCCAACTACAAATGCAACAAGCAAATGGTCAGTTTTGCAAAGTGTTCGATGAAATGTCTGATAGAAAAATCGAAATGGTAAAAGATGCGTACTCTCATGGACCCAAGTTGCTTGCTGGCCTGTCTTTTCGAGTCACTTAACCGATACTCATGCATAATCCAATCCGTCTTGATCCCCTTTGGTGGCCTACCCTTGTAGAAAACAAGAGCCTTCTTCACCCCCACATACTTAGACGCACTGTAAATCGCCTTGTCTGTGCCGGTGGCCTTCCAGTACCCCGACACGGTGGCTCGATTGGGCCGGACTCCATTCGGGTACTTCCGGTCCCGGGGGCTGAAGAAGTACCATTCATTTTCTCCAAACTCTGCTTTCTCTGCACAACATTAACAACAATTAGTACCACTATTACACAGGTGCATCAAAGCTAGTACTACTAATGAAAAATTTCGAAACCCTATTCGGGTAGCTAAATTCATACTAACCAGGCAATTGCCAGGGATCAAACTTGTAAATATCGACTTCTGGGATGATGGAAACAGGGCAGGGCTTGGAAATGGCTTGGTTTTTGAGGTAGTACACTATGAGTTCCTCATCAGTTGGGTGGAACCTAAAACCAGGGGGAAGTACAGAGCCACTGTTGGCCTCCATTGTTATGGTTAAAAACAAAGCTGGATCAAATCTACTGCTAGAAGATAAAGGGATAATATTAGGGTTTTGGAGAAATGAAGTGTTTGAAATGTTGGAACGGAGAGGGCTCCTCCTTTTATGGATGGGGGGATTTGTCGTATAGTAGGCGTCACAGGGGTTGTGATTGGTCGCTCGTTTGACTTTGGGTACCTCGTATGTGATACTCGCGCAAGAAAACAAAGACGCTTTCAATAATTTGGGGTTCCTTGCACTTGATCTATCTGCTTTCGCCAACTTTATCCATGATGGAGATTATTATTCATTATTCGGTGGTAAACAATTACTAATTTTTTTTCATATGAAACTAAGTAATATCATATAACATATATCACAATTCCAAAAGGGATTCCAAATCCAAATATAGAGGTCTTACATACTTCTTACTTAAGAGACATATCCTACAACTTGTACTACTCATCTATTACATCGAAACTATTCGATATTTTCTGTGATGTTTCTACATATTTCATACACAATTATGTAAGCGAATATCACTTGGACATTATCGATACCAAAATACTTAATTACTGACTCTCAGTAACCATATTACTCACCCCCAGTAAGCAACTTACTGACCCCCCAGTAACCAGGTTCTTTCGACATAATCTGGTTGTCGGTGTCTCCATTATGCTCCTTACGATCTCATCACCTCCCGCGACCCATAACCCCAATTACTGACTACCCTTGCTTGCACTACCACCAAGTTTAGCCACTGGTTTTCTGATCGAGATTGACATATCAAACGCCACCGAGCTTAAAGACTCAGTCGCTGCGGCTCTGGCTCAGGCCAAGAACTTGGAGAAGCTATGGTTGGGGAGGCAGAGGAGTCATCGATCGGCATGTGGACGGGGCCGAAGTTGGAGTTGTGGGAGTCGGCGGGGGGGTGGTGGTGCCACGTGGCGGGAAGTGAGAGGGGAAGGAGGAGAGGTCGAGGTCGTCGAAGTTGGGGAGTCGGAAGGAGGAAAAGTCAGAGTGGGCGCGGCGGTGGTAGGACCCGCGGCGGTGGGGAGTCTCCGGCATCTGCTCAATGTTGTTTGAGGAGGTAGGGGAGGTGAAGCTGCGGTTGTTGTTGGTGGAGTCCTTTCTGCTGCTGTTGTCGCTGACGTGGAGGTTGCGACAAAGGAGGAGGATGAGGAGGAGGAAGGCGAGGCCGTGGCGGTGAAGGAGGAAGGATCGACTCCGGCGATGACGACGGCGGTGAGGCAAGATGGTTGATATAGGAGTGGGTATGAGATTAGGATCGGAGAGAGAGGGAGAGAGAGATAGAGAGAGATATTTAGGGTTTAGGAAGGAGAGATGGAGTTATTTGTTGATGTAGAAGGGTATGAAAATCTTTTATCTAAAAATCATTGGAGTAGGTAGGTAACATTGAAATGAGCAATTCTCCCCCCCCCCCCCCCCCTCTTTTTGTGCAAATGGTCATTTTTCCTTATCATAATTAGTAGACAAGTTCCAAGGCCCTTTCTTTTTTCATCTGTCGTTATCCTAATTCTATATTACGCATTTACCGTAAGGAGTTGTCGAGACTTCTGAAACATGTTAGATTAAAGTTGAACCATATCGATTCTTGTCTACTGTAGTTGTCGTTTTTTTTTGTAGCTGAGTCACTTGAGCATGGAGATTTTATGTCCACCACCGATCTTTCATAGTTTGTGATTGAATTCTTATAATAGAGTGATATTTCTAAAAAAAAAGAAATGGATGAAGACAATGTGCAAAAACTACATAAAAGCTAACTAAGAGCATCTTTAGCAAACTCTCTATTTTGACTCTTTAGCTATTTTAGAGAGTCTGTTTAGTTTTTTTTAATCAAAATTAGGAGCTCCAGCAGACTCCTAAGTGGCTTGCCATTTTAACTCTTAGCTATCTCGCTCCTAAATATAGAGAGTGAGATGAGGCTCTCTATAATTTAATACATTCTTTTTAAATAATTTTATGTAATATATAATTGCATTTAAGGTAAAAAAAAATTAATTTAATTAGTAACATAAGTTTAAAATAGTTAAAATAGAGATAACTGATACGAACATATTTCTAAACTAGCTAGCCAAAATGACATTTTAACTATTTTTGTTAAAATTTGACAAAAAAATGTCTAGCATTGCTAAAGTTGCTCTAAATATGTACACCTAGCTTGTAGCCCATTACTCGTTTCTAATGTTATCCCATTTAACTTTCATAAATTTGAATTTTATAAATTTATAATAATTTACATTACATAGGTAAATTAGTAGTATGAACTATAAAAGTTTTTTTTTTTAATAAAGAAGTCAATCCGTTTTATATATCTCAGTAGAAAGTACAAGAAATAATACACCCGAAAGGGCCGACAATAAGAGTTACCCCCTATGACTATCAAACACCTAGGTACACCTAGGTCTCTAACAACCAAAAGTACATCCACTTTTTAAAGACCGTTTATAACGTCTTAATTTCAGCAGACCCGATCCACTCATAAGCTTTGAATAATTGGTCCAACCAAATAGAGAGCCTACCCTTATCGATTCACAATTAGAATCACATTTGGACTATAAAAATCCAGTCCAACCAAATAAAGAATCAAATTGAACCCAAACGTTCAGTGGAATCTGATGCACACAAGGCAATAGGCCACAACTCCTCCGCCGACACCCATCATCGTTGTCGTCCACCAAGCGTCGACGTTGTTGTCATCCAGAATAGAATGTTACCTTGCCACCGTCAACGTCCAACCATCAACCATCGACCAGAAGCCATCGTCGACATCAACTCGATCCAGTCCGGCACAACCGCCTAATCTCCACATCAGTGCCCAGTCTAGATCACCACCGCCGATTGGCAGACAGCCACCGCCACTGATCTCATCCCCGACATCAAAACCGCCAACCACAGAGTCATGTAGTGGATCGAAAACACCCTCGCCAAAAACAGAGGGGATAAACCGCCATCTCCACCAACACCAGATTGATCTGGCCTTGACCCGACCAAAAAGCTCCAGCCATGACCCGTCCAAACTCAATGGCCACAACCCTTGAGAGAGATCCAGCCATTCCTCTCCACAATGAGAGGTCACCGACCCTAAAAACACAGCACAACTGCCATCTCCAAGCACATAATGCAAACATAGGAAGATCAAGCCAATGACGGCAAGATCTAAAGGTTTTGAAAGCTTTACTGCCACCCATAATCCGCTGAGAAGACGAGAAGCCCGCAGCATATGACTCTGCCAGCCACCATAGCACTCATATCCTCCGATCGAGGAGGGAGGAGAGGATTCACCGTTGCCGACCGTTTGGAAGGTTTTGTCAGCAGCCGTCGTCGTTGAGTAGAGAGAAAACCCTAAAGCTTTCATTTTAGGGAGGATAACTAATAAACTATAAAAGTTTGCTTAAAACAAAATTCAGTTTTTATAAATTTATCAAATTATAAGTTACATTACTGATGTATACTATAGATGTTTAAGAACGAGTAACTGAGATTTCATACAAAAAAATAGAGATTTATAAGTTACCGTACAAATATATAAAATTATACTATAAAGATATTAAATCGCAAGTAATAGAGATTTTATGTACAGTAATTACCTAGTGGTTATTGTTTATTAATTTTTGAATTATATATATGGACTCGTTATTCACACGTGTCTAAATAAATTAAAAACATACGTGATTGACTGCCTCACTTGGGTTGAATCACCAATTCGAAAGAAAACAAAAATCTCAACGAAATATCTTTTCCTTTATCTATTAGCTTCAGCACACACGATATTACGATATATCCCAAAAACGTGGAAAATTAGAAAAAGTAAAACCTGAGGCGTAAGGAGAGGGCGAGTACGCAGACTCACCCAGTCGCGGACGTGGTGGGAATGGGATTGGGTCTACGAGGTAAGCTGGGCCGCTATCCTTTCTATTTATAAATATGACGCGTGTCCGTTCCCAAAATGGTAGGATAAGCATTGCGATCAATGTAGGCGGGGGCTTACTTGTGGCGCTTATCTAGCCACGTCACCTGTGGGTTCCAATTTTGTTTGATCTTGATCAGCCCCATCTTTTCCATTATTCTAATCAAAGACACACTTGGAAGTTGGACGAAACCTTGTGTATGGTCCTCAACGGATTAGCTTCAATCCCACCACGTGCCCAACGATTTCGCGGTTGGATCATTAGATTTGTCTGTCGACTAATTTGATAATCGACCACCACTTATATGAAGTATATATGAGTAATTTTTAGACGTTTGTTTATTACGACATTCAAAATATTATGCGTATAAACATAAAAATTTCGGAAATCTGAATGACACGTCTGTCACTATAAAGATTCGTAATACAACGAGATTGAATATTTCATAAACTATTTTTGGATACTTTACTATGTAGTAAAATTACTTGGGCAGGTTCGATTCCATTAGTTTGCACGGTGAAGGTTGAGGTAGATAAGCTAAGGTCTCAATTGAAGCCTTTTGATTAATACAGTTTTACGACTAATTAGGGTTTTGTCTTCATGTTTTTTGATTGATGATAAAATGGTAGTGTTATTACTTATTACTATAGTGGAATTTCCCATGATAAGGACAAAGAAGCCCCGGTCATTGTGTGCGTATATATATTGCATGGCCTCCTTTGTTGGATTGCAACTTCGATTGAATCTTAAGACTTTTTCTTTTGTTTTTAGACTAAAAACGAGACTATTTCGTTTTGTAGTAGTGACTGGCTTTAGAAAAGTAGTTATTCCTTCCTGGTTGAGCAGGGTAAAATGCACATTCTCAATATCCCAAATGGAATTTAAGGAAGAATAACATATTTTCGAAGAATAAAAACTTAATTTTATTGATAATATTCATTGATCAAGTACATGGACGTACGCAAGATAACCAAGAGATATATATATATATATATATATATATATATATATATATATAAGTGCTAGTCATTTCATTCAAAAGTATACCTTTACTTAAAGTGAGTCTTTAGTCGACGCCCATGGAAAATAAATTAATAATGCTCGAACTATATATGATGTAAGGTTAGGACAGGACTTGGGCTATTAATGATCCATTAGTACTTTGTATTAGGATGAGAAGTTGATTACATCATATATCTAGTAAACACTGTGTGGATTTGGAAACTAATTCAACATTAGTGGCTAATGTCAATGATAATTAGCTTGATTTAAGGCTGCAAATAATGCTATTTCAATTGGTAAAACGACAAATGTAGGTTTGAATAAACCTATGAATTCCTATTTGCGGCGTAGTTGGTGACTTGGTAGCTAGCTAATCCCCATGGTTGTTGGAGAAGCATGTCATCTCCATTTTGCCCGCTATCCGTTTCACATTATAGCTTAGCTTTGCAATTAAGTTATTCAAGGCCAATGTCATAAACAATGTTTTAAGTATCAAAGAGTACAAAGTTTATGAATAACAAAGAACACATTTACTTACTGAGAATGATTATGGGGTAAAACAATTATTGAGTTGACTAAGACATAAAATAACCATGAATGATTTTAGGTAAAATATTTGTACGTTTATTAACACTTGGCTTTTAAATGTCATTTATAGAGAATGTGAAAAAGTGGCAGGAGAACGATGAGACAGAACGGTAGGATTCGATATAGGTGTAAGTCTCACCTCATTATCAAGAACTGATTCTTGAATAACCCCAAACTTGATAACCAAGGAGGGATATCGGTTTATGAATCATTCGCAGACTGATTCTAATTGTCCTTGATTCATGAATTTTTTCATTTCAAATAAGTAAATATATAAAAAATTGTGAATCATGAAATATACATTAACTTTTCGAGAGTATGAAAGAAGACTACGATATCGATGACACTTATACCATACACATGGGAGGCCATAATGTTTTGTTCTCCCCTCAATCCCTTCCTTTGGTCAGTTGCCCATGCATTACTTTGACAATGTTTAAACCACAGTATCCACTATCAATGTGGCAATTTACTAAGTTTAGGTCTATTCTCCAACCCTTCTCCAAATTGGAGTTGAAAGAAAAATTTCAATTTCTCATGGGCCAAGGATTTAATCAGGACATTCATTACCACAGCCCGGCCCAAACTTGATCAAATCGCGGCACCAACTCATAGATAACCAGGAGGCTTTGATGCTTTGCATGTCTTTCTTCCAGTTCGGGGAGTTTAGGGTTTTCGTATGGTCAAACTGAAACCCTCGCAATCTATTGTAAGCAATTCGTCCTATTTAAATTAGGGTTTCTGTGTCATTCATTCAATTTGTGATTATATCGATTAAAGATCAAAACTTTGATATCAAAATCTCATCTTTAGCTCGGATTAGAAAACCAGGCACACTTTCGTATCTGCTTTTATTTTCAATTTTGTTATTTTTTTTAGCTAATATTGTTTGATTCTGAGATTGAATTGCAAAGTGAATTGGTTTCTGTTTTCTTTGTTATCAGGTTTTTGTGTGAAATAATATGTATACGTCCAGAGGGAACAATGCGTATGGACAACAGTCCTATGCTGGGCAATCTGCATATGGCCAAAATGTAAGTCTTCATACTAGTATTTGAATTGTAATTTCTCAGTATTTCTCGATATTCGTAATGGTTCAGTTTCGAATTTTGATGTGTTATATTCTGTGGTGGTTCGGATTTTCGTTCGAGATGTGTTTGTGTATGAAAGCAGAGTTTTTTTTTTTTTTTTTTCTGATTCTGTTGGTGTTATTTGAATGCAATGTTCATAGTTGGGACCTGGTTATCCTGCAAATTCAGTCGGAGTCGGAGGGGCTGATGGGAATGTGCAGCTTCCCATGGTTTCGCGGCATTCAGCAATGTTAGGGGGTGCGGAGGAAGTAGATCCCAATGCGTATAGACCACTTCCTGCAGCTGCTGCTCATTATGGGGGACAGTATAGCTCCCTATATGGTTCAGCTGCTTTGAGCACTGCACCTCAGGTCAGTGGATTTCTCGTGTTTATTGTTTTATTGAACAAAAAGTTTGTAGAAGAATCATATCGTATTAACTTGCATTATACCTTATCTGTTCCACGTTACTATATCCATAAAAATCTCCTCTTCTCCTCCAACTCTCTCCCATCTGATTCTTTTAGTGGTTCCTATTGCATAATTCAGTGTGGAAAGCATAAAACTTCCAGTTGGTGGTAACCTGTACAATATATTTATCTTTTACATGTAACGTGTCTCCACTTTTCATATTCAAATGCACTTTGTTGATTTTCACACTGTCAGTCACAGAAAGGACTGTTTTTGAGTTGTACTGCCATTCACCCATGTGGTGCTTAGTGTGTGTGTATCTTTTATGTATAGGCTCCAACTATTGGTGCCAAAGGTTCAGGACCATCGGTTTTGGAAAGTCGTGGCAGCTATGCTTCAGCTAAGCAAGACTCACCAAAATTTTCATCTGGGGACTATATCCCAGCTTCAAGTCATGCACAATTGTATGGTGACAATCCAACGATTGACAGAAGGCCGTATGGTCGTCAAAGTGCTTATAATGGGAGGGACTTGCAAAGTGAACCAACCAGTCGATTTGCTGATTCTGTTGGTTTCGGTCCTCAGCATCAGGTTTATAATTTCATCTTTTACTCTAGCATTCTGATTTATTCTTCTTCTACATTTGGTTTATTATTTACTTACATCATCTCCTGTTACAGGCTGAGATTTATGATCGCATTGATAAGGCGGTGCTTCTTCGGCAAGAACAATTGCTGAAAGCTCATTCTCTGCAAACTGCTTCTCTTGAAGGGAGTGCAAGGTACTTATATCTGCTGATTTCATATCACAACTTGCTAAAACTTGGTTTCCACTTCTTGGTCAGTTGTTATAACTTATATTTCGTCTTCTTATCCCACTAATGAATGGTCAAGGTCATTCCTCCCTTTGTCAATAGCTAAATAGTCCTTATATAGACATTAAGTCTGTGTACAGCTATTGGTCAATAATTATAATCTACAGATCTCCCATCCCCATTATTGAATGGCTAAGGCTGTTCGTACCTTTATCTGTAGCTAAAGAGTCCCAATGTAATATTGAGTCTGTGTTCAGCTGTGTTAGATGGTGATATATTTCTTATTACACTGAGTAGCAACACTTTGTGGCAGACAAGCTGATTATCTTGCAGCAAGGGGTGCCTCTAGTCGTCATCCCACTCAAGAACTTGCTTCTTTTGGAGGAAGAATGGATGCTGATCCTCACAGTTTATCGATGCTTAGTGGTTCTTCATATGGCGAACAACCTGCCCCATCAATATTAGGGGCAGCTCCACGGAGAAATGCAGATGACCTTTTATATTCACAGAATTCTTCAAATCCTGGTTATGGAGTCAGCCTTCCTCCTGGGAGGGATTACGGCAGTGGAAAAGGTCTCCATGTTCCATCACTCGAGCCAGATTATCCACTTAGTTTGTCTCACGGTCATCCAAGGATCGATGAACGCAAGGACGACAGAGCTAGCTACCTTCAAGAATTTGAACTAAGGGAGGAGGCACGGCGTCGAGATCGTTTACACGGTAGAGAGAGGGATAGAGAACGGGAGAAGGAATGGGACCGCGAACGTGAACGCGAGCGAGAACGAGAACGAGAAAGAGAGCGTGAAAGAGGCATTTTGGAGCGGCGGGTGAAGGAAAGGGAGCGGGAGCGCAAGCGTGCACTTGACACCAGGCGGGAACGAACTCCACCAAGAGTCTCTAGGGATCGTCGCGGTGCGTCTTTGGTGAAGGAGGGGAGATTTTTACGACGGGATTCCCCTCATCATGAAACTCCGCATAGGTGGATCTTGTTTTATTTTGCGTCCTAGTTGTTAAATAGCTGCTTGTCTTGCAGCCTTTCTAACTTGGTGTTCTGTTATGCTGAAGGCGTCAATCACCTATTAAAGATAAAAGGAGAGAGTATGTCTGCAAGGTAAAGGGACCAATGCAAGAGCTTAGCATTTCAATGATATATCCAATCCGCCTTTAGTTTTGGTTGGATTTGGGAACTAGTTATTGGCTTTCTTTATGCTTTTAGTATATACTTCCTGGATATCCTCAACCTTTCTTACTCCCGGTTCTCCACCTCTTCACTGTTGCTTCCCCTTTATTTATTGGTTCTGCGTTCCTTGCCTTCACGCTTTTGTTGGTTCTGCCACGTTTCTTGGCTCCTGTGTTTTCTCAGTATATCTTCTTTTTTTGCTGCCCTCTGGCGTTTTTCTTGTTATATTTTGGATTGAATTGCACATCCCTGCATACGGTGACCAGCGTTTGCTAACCGTTCAGTGTTGGTATATATATATATATCCTGAACTTCCATCCAACCTGTTATATGGCATTCTGGTTCTTAGTTGAAGGCGAATGATTTTCAGTTGTGCTTGTTGTAGCCTTTGCAGTTGAATAATAGTACCTTCTGACACAGGATTGAACTCTGGAAACCCAAAATTCAGTCTATGAAGTTTATATATGTGTAGTAAAATTGCTGAACATGCAATGTAATCTGCTGAGTTGCTCTACAACTAACAACATCAACTGTTGCAGGTTTACTCAAACAATCTGATAGATGTAGAAAGGGATTATCTTTCAATGGATAAACGGTATCCCAGGCTCTTTATACCCTCAGAATTCTGCAAGGTTTGCCTCTATTTTTCTTCTCTTTCTCACTTATTATATGATTGAGTACATAACATTTAAGTGTGACATTTTGGTGTCTTAGGCTGTGGTAAACTGGCCGAGAGAGAACCTTCAACTTTCTATCCGGACTCCTGTCAGGTACGTTGATTCTGATAAGTTATCTTGGTCAAAATATCTTATTTTGCTTCAGGATATATATTCCTTTAGCTTTTCCAAAAAGGACATGATTAAATTTCCAACATATTATTATCTTTTATCTTTTCAAAAAAGTGTGAAGCAAGGTATTTTGTGACAGTTTTGAGCATGATTTTGTGGAAGAAGAGGGTGCAGCTGTAATGAAAGAGCCAACAACTACAGTATTGGCTGAAGAACCTGCAAAATCAGGAGGTGGGAATATTGTGTGGAATGTGAAGGTAGGTTACTTCTCTGACCATCTTCCAAAAGTTTGGTAAATAACCACTAACCAGTGTCAAGTCCTGGAATAGAAATCTGGAACCTTCAAATTAGAACGTCAAATAACATAATTGAAGATTCTAAGCATGATCGTCATTGGTTAGCTCTTGATATTGTCAAACTTTTTCTTGTTCTGTTAATACATAGATTTCATGACTATCCTACTTTTCTCTCCCTCTTTCAGATTATTTTGATGAGTGGAATAAGCAAGAATGCTTTGGAGGAGCTATCATCTGAAAGAAGTTCTGATGATCGCATACCCCATATCTGCAATATCCTTAGGTTTGCCATTCTTAAAAAGGATCGCGCGTTCATGACAATTGGTGGTCCATGGAACCCCACTGATGGTGGTGATCCATCTGTTGATGATAGCTCTTTAATTCATACTGCAATAAGGTTTGTGCTGCTTGCTATCTATTATTCAGTTGCAAAGACAATATTCCCTTCGGTATTATATTGAATTATCCTATCTTTGTAGATATGGAGAGGATGTCGCGAAACTTGATTTGCAGAACTGCAAGAACTGGAATCGGTTCCTTGAGGTATAGCTTTTCCCATATAATTATTTTGATGGTTAAGTAGGTGCAAGTCAGTTTGATTTTGCAGGTTTAATTCATAACTGGGTTTTCATTATATTTTGCATGTGCAGATACACTATGATAGAACTGGGAAAGATGGATTCTTTAGCCATAAAGAGATTACTGTCATTTTTGTCCCAGATTTGTCCCAGTGTCTCCCTTCATTGGATGCATGGCGAGACCAATGGCTTGCTCACAAGAAAGCTGTAGCAGAAAGAGAGCGTCAGCTTTCTCTGAGAAAAGAGGTTGGTTTTCATTTGCTTTATACCCATAGGTTCCGCAGGTTGTGTATGATTTTATGTTCTCTTCCTTTTATTTTTTGGTATCATACCTTTGAACATCATACTTGGCTTGGTTACCTGCTTTAATAATAGTATTTTTTTTTCCAGAGATTGAGGGACAAGGAAGTGCTCAAAGGTAAACAGAGCCATTGAACTAATTATACATGCCTTGCTTTTCCCTTGCTTTTCATTGATGGTTATGGTTATATCATTCATTTGTGTTTATTACGTTTAATTTAGATAAGGAAATTGAATCCTCAAAACAAAAAAGAACAGACAAAGAAGAAAAAAAGAAAGAGTCTGCATCCACTGGAGGGGCAAAAGAAGTTAAGAACAAGGAAAAAGATGGCAATAATCTGAATGGGAGTGTATCTGAAGGAAAGAATGATATGAACAATAAGAAGCTGAAGAAAAAAGATGACAGTGGAGGCAGTGAGACAGGCAACAATGAGGAGAAAAAGGAACAGGTAGAAGCTGCTGAAATTCAGACACCTGGAAATGTGAAGTCTGGGAAGAAGAAGATGGTAAAAAGGGTTGTCAAACAGAAGGTTGTTGGTAAGTCCGCCAGTGATAATACAACCAAGCAACCTGACAATGTGGGTGAAAAGGATAACAATGAAGGGGAAAAAGAAAATCCTGAGACTCCAGGTGAAGACTCCTCTTCACCTGATCCTGCTGGGGTCAAAACCTTCAAGAGAAAAAGACTTGTTAAGAAGGTTTTAGTGGCGAAGGCTTCTCAGAATGAAGATAATACAGACACAAAGGTGAAAGTTGGGCAGGAAACTGGCGGCTCTGAAGAGAAAGCTGAACCAAGCCGTGGTCCAGTTGGGCAAATTACTAATCCGAAGACAGTAGTCAAGAAGAAAATAATTAAGAAGGTTACTAAAAGAAAGGTTGCTGATGTGGAATCGAGCAAAGGAGTTGATGGCGGCGAGAAAACTGTTGTTGGAAATGAAACAGAAAGTACAGAGAAAAAAACAGCAGTTGTGGAAAAGCCAGCAGCAAAGGGGTCAAAAACAGAAGTACCTGACAAGCAAACTGATGTGGTCAGCGCAACTAAAGCAGATACAAAAGATGTTAAGGAGGATAAGAAAGATGAGAAACGAACTGGTGACAAAAGTGGTTTTGTGACTAAAGCAGAGAGGAGCAAATCAAAGGATGCTGAAAAATCCAAAGATGAGAAAGACAAAAAGGAGAGAGATGGAAAAGATGAGTCTAGGGCCAAATCAAATAAAGAAGTGAAAGAAATGAGAAAGCCTGAAGAACCACCTCGACACCCTGGTTTAATTCTACAAACAAAGTTCAGCAAGGAATCCAAAGTAGGCTGATCATAACTCAACTTGCCCAGTACTGTATATCACATGTGGTCCATATAGTTTGCATGATCCCATTATTTAATAATCCTTTTCTATTCTCCTAATTATTTGGTAATTTGCTGCAGCTGCGTTCATCATCGCTTTCACTTGATTTACTTTTGGACTATACTGACAAGGATATTGAAGAATCAACATTTGAGGTAAGTCTTGTTCATCATGTCTGCATTGATAATTTTAATACTTCTCTATGATCTGGTTCACCTAAATACTCGTTTCGCCTTATCTTCTGTTAAAAAAAAAATTGAGCTAATTGTTCTGTGCAATTTTATTTCCTTACTATATTTCTTGTTCTCTCAGCTTTCAGTATTTGCTGAAACGTTCTATGAGATGCTCCAGCATCAGATGGGATGTCGTCTGTTAACATTTCTCCAGGTTGGTCTAATATTGTTTATCTGAATATGCATTTGATTAATTTTTCTATTTTTTTGGTAGCTGATACATCTTCTTGGAATGCTTTGTTTGTATAGAAACTGCGAATAAAATTTGTGACAAAAAGAAACCAACGTAAGAGGCAACGAGAGGAAGAAATTGTTGAGAAAGCAAAAGATGAAAAAACATCAGCAAAGCGTCCGAAGACGGATGAGCTCCCTGTGAAAGATCAGCCTGCTAAATCATCTGAAAGTTTGAGTGCAGCTCAGCTTGATGTTGTTAAACAAGATGAAGAAAAAGCTATAACTATCTCCAAGGAGAGTAATTCTGTTGACCATATTGATGAGGTGAAAATGGAGCATGCAACAGAGGATGATGAAGATCCTGAAGAAGATCCTGAAGAAGATCCAGAGGAAGATCCTGAAGAATATGAACCAATGGAGGATGGAAGTCCTCAGCGTGACTCCAATGTGAAAGATGAAAATATCGAGGAACGGAAAAGCAATGTGAATGCTGTCCCTGGAAATGTGAAAGATGAAGTCAATGTTAAGGAAGAAGAGGGTGTGATGGCTGAAGAAACAAAGGCGAAATCAGAAGCAGATACGTGTGTAAAGAAAGAGGAGAAAGTTGACACAGGCAAGAAAGGAACTCCCCGGGCAAAGGAGGTTGTTGACAAGGAACTACTGCAGGTATGAGACATTCTTGCAAGTTTGGTTTATTTTGATTGCGGAACACTTCTGTTCTTTGTTTATGAAGTAACTCATACAACCTTATATTTTGTTGATTTTCCATTTAAAACAGGCTTTTAGGTTCTTTGACAGGAATCAAGTCGGCCACATTAGGGTAAGAGGCCATCTTCTATGTGCATATTGGTTTTGTGAAATCAAAATAGAAACTTAAGTAGTTTTTGTTTTACTTCTAGGTTGAAGATATGAGATTGATAATCCACAATTTGGGAAAGTTCCTCTCGCACAGGGATGTCAAGGTGAGAATCTGTAAATCGGCTGTTTGTTTTTTCCATTCTTTTCTACTGCATTGTTGTTCATACTTTGGTTTATCTGCACCAGGAACTTGTGCAGAGTGCATTAATAGAAAGCAACACAGCTAGGGATGACCGCATTCTTTATAGAAAGCTGGTGCGGATGACTGACATTTGAGATTTGGAAGTCGGTTTTGTTGCAGTATTGTATTTCCCTTGAAAGCTGAAAGTCAAGGGTCAGGATCAATGAAATTTAGTAGAGGGTGAAGATTTGAATTGCAGACTCTATTTACTGATTGAAGTGATCTGCCAGCCGTAGTATCAGTATGGTGTGGTATAGGAAACAACTGTGTTTTGATTTTGTTTCAAATAAATAAGTCAAGTTTCTGCGATATTCTCTGATGAGAGTTGCTTGCACTCTAACCCTTGTTTTTCTCTCATCTGAAGAATGGTTTGACGAAAATATTGAAAGATACTGGAAATGAGACTGGTGCATAAAATGATATGTGATTACGGAAATTGCATTGGGAATTTTATCTTATTATTGCAAATCTTAAAACATCTCTTCAAAGCTCATATGAAGAGGTGGATGAAACAAAAATAAGCTACAAAAATTTCTGCAAATTAAACACCAACTATACATTGTAAACGTGAACAAGTAAAAAGATTAATTAAAAGATGAAAACAATGGAATATTAGCTATTAGTCAATAGCTGGCGTTCAAGAAGACCAAGAAGACTCTTCATTGCTTGCTTTTTCATTACTTTCCCATACACTCCTCTTCCCAACTTCAAAGCTCTTTCTACTTCCACCACTGAACTGCCACCATTTCCTTTCTTTAGCTTCTCCACCACCATCTTCAACACCCTCTCATCACTTCCCACAGCTTCCACAATGCTATCAACAACAGACTCCGTCGGGATCCGCCTTCCCCAACTTCTCATCAACTTCTCTGAGCCATATGCAGCCCAATATGAAGCTCTCAAGTACCCTTTCTCCTTCTCCTTCACCTTCCATTTTCTCATGCCTTCCTCGAGCTTATAGACAGCAGCACCAGAATCCATCCCTCTTTCGAAACTCATCTCAATCTCTCTAATGCTTTCTTGCCTCGAACATAATTCAGCCTCAAACTTACACCTCCTGCAGTTGCACCTAAACCCCCAAGTCTTTGACATTTCGTTGCGCTTTTCCAACGGATTAAGCACATCGAAATATGCAAACGTTAGCTCCTCACCAGCCCTGACATCTCTTGAAGCATGAACTATCACATAGTCCCCAACATGCACACGCCTTGCATTAGGAACACATGAATGGTTGATAAATGAAGCAAGTATCCAAAGCCCCACACCATAGTAATCACTGTTCTTCCCCAAAACCTTGGACGAAATCGAATCCTCAACAATAGAATTGACATCCAAAATACTCAAAATCCTACTCGCATCAACCTTCTTCTCACTTGAGTACCCAATTTTCTCCGCCTCAGGCTTGAACACATTGATCTCAGGCACCTCAAGCTCATCCTCATCTTCACCACTCGACAATGTACTTATCAAACTACATATTCTCGAACATTTGGCCACAGAATCCAACACTTTCTCAGTAAAAGTCTTCCACATAACTAACTGAGCATTCTCATCCAAATCATGACCCGGCAAAATACCTCTCTCAGTTGTAACTGCTCTACTAATCAACACCAAACTCCCAGCTTCAATATTCTTCGTTGCAAACAAGCCCCTCCCTCTTATCCCTGATCTCCTAATCTCCACTGCCCCAATGTACTCAGCAGCCTCCGGAGGCTTAGCCCGGAACCCACTGACCACCCACTCAGAGAGATCAAAACCTCCAGTTTTCGACATCATTTCGAGCTTCTTGCATTTCTGCAAGTACTCATTAAGCGCAACAGAGCTCCCATTAGCCTGAGGATCAAGCTGAGCAGCTTTGAAGCAGCCCAATGCCGCACTGTACCTGTTCAAATTCAGCAAAATCTTACCCTTGCAGACTAGTGTCTTGAAATGGGTGCTCTCAATCTTGAGTGCCTCATCACAATCATTCAATGCTTGTGCACAGTCTCGGAGTCTGGACCGTGCTTCGGCGCGGTTTGATAGGGCCAGGCAGAGGGACTTGTGGAGCTTTGGGAGATTATCTGGGGTTTGGTTGATCTGGTTTTGGCAGAGATTGATGAAGTGAGAGTAGATTTGTACGGATTCAGACCATTCTTCTCTGAGCAAGAGCTCTGTGGCTTTGGATCTGAGCTGTTGCATTTGCTCTTCTGCCATTTCTAGCTGTTGTTGTTGTTGGTGGTGGCTTTGGGTTTCTCTCATGTCTCACTGTGATTGTTCTGGGTTTTGGTAGTCAGGTTTCTGGTTCACTGTAAATTTTGAATATCAACATGTAACGGTCATAAGGGCATTTCTTTATTCGATCTTTTCGTAATGCCTAACGGCTATATCAGTTATAACTAACTATTCAGAGCATCTTATTTGGTTTAACAAATCTACCTCGGTGGATCATCATAGTAACTTCTCTAAAGTCTAAACCAATAACATCATAGATGATTCTGCTGGAAATGCTTGGAATTATAATGAATTTCTATGGTAAAATGGTACCTGTTTGGGCCACAATTGGATTTCACTCCAATTGGGCTTTTACCCTGAGGCCCAGAGGGGTTTAGGTTTAAATCGAACCCGAGATTCATGTTTTCCCGCCTCATTCGGAAAAGATTATTTGAAGGCCGGGGAATATGGATTTATTACCTAATCAGTTCGGGGTTATTTCGTAGTAATCCAACTATACATTTTACGAATTTCCTTAAGAGATAATAAGGTGTAAATACTGATTGGGATAATTAGGGATTGTTTCGGTAGCAATCCATCCAAAAAAGATATCTTCGCCGAATCAGTGATTGATCGGCAGTGGACTCGATTTGGCGGATCTCGACTTTAATGAGTGGTGATCTGGACATATTTAACGGAGATGAAGTTTCCTAAACAAGGAAGAAGTCTGATCTCGATTGATTCTTAATTAATGGGATTGGAAGCATAATAAGAAAGGAGAGTCCTAATGAAACTCGGAATCCGCCAGGCTGGATCTCACAGCCCTAGGGTTTCGAGAGCAATATAAATATAACTCTTCCAGCAACTAGGAAAAGGTTCTCAACCAAACACAAACAACCCCAAGTTCTAGCGCACCGCTAACTTGCCAAAGCCTCTACGGAGCAACTCACGCAACTCGCCTCCACCACTACGATCGATCTTATCTCGTACTCGTGCCGAGCGTTTGCTGAGCCTATCGAGTCAGTCCGCTACTCAAGTAGCAATCGAGTCTGTCGCTACTCAGGTAGCAATCGAGTCTGTCGCTACTCAGGTAGCAATCGAGTCTGTCGCTACTCAGGTAGCAATCGAGTCAGTCCGCTACTCCGGTAGCACACACCCGTGGTCTTGGTATTAGCTCTGCTTTGCTTCTCCGGATCAGAGTAAGATCCTCAATCCTCAGGGGGTTGGGAAGAAAATCCTGTTAGAGAGTTCTATTCAGGTCTTGTTCGAGTCCTGTACGCCGGCTTAGTCAGCGCCCGCGTAACAGTCGCTTGACCAGGAAGTCAGAGTCAATTGGGAGTAGACGAGAAGACTCGCCAGGGGTCGCTCGCAATCGAGTTGCACCACTCCGAAGGTGCTGGCACGCCTAAAGCACACAGAAGACACGCGAGGAGCACGCCTCCTCCGCCCCACGTGCTGACTGTTCGCCGGGTGCTGAATCCGCCACGAACATTTTGGCACGCCCAGTGGGACACAGTGTCAAGATTGCGGGATCTACAACGGGTCATCCTTGCAAAAGGGTAACTATGTTTTGTTTGAAGAATTCCCACAAAGAGCTGATCAAGCATAACACAGCTGAGTGTAGGGGATTAACCGAAGCGGAAGCTATGGAAGTGTTTGGCGGGACCTTGGGGGATGCAGCGGCTATTGCTGCAGCCCTCAAGGCCGTGCGAAGCAGGAAAAATTTGAACCCGGTTTCCGCGACACCAGTTACGGAAATTGAAGTTGAAGAATTAGAGGTGACAGTTGCTCCTCGGGTTGACAACACCGCTCTGGGTTTTGTCAACCGGGCAGCTGCATCTGGTTTCTTGGGGGAGGGGTTCGCGGATGAATCCGCGGATCCGCCGACGTCACCTATAGCACCATTCACTGGGGAGACTGCAACTCCCACAGAGGTGACGGATACTCTGAGAATGCTAATTGAAAAATCTTGTGAGACAGATACAGCTCTGAAGAAGGCCAATACTGTGGTCGTTAATCTATGTGAATCCGTTAAACGGATGGAAACTGAACAGAGGGGGTTCACTGCTAATTTCAAGTACCTCGCCGGACAGCAAGGCCGGCTGGGGGATGACTTGGCTGCCCACATCAAGAATTCTGATATCTACTGGCAACAACAACAGGAGCAGGTGGCAGCTACTAACGCCACGCTGGCAAACCTGAATGTCTTGATGGGACAGTTATTTGATCGGGTTGACCAGTCTGAAGGGTCCGGCCGTGCAGTTACAAATCCGCAGAGGGAGCAGCGGAGACGCACGAATGGTCGTGGCGGAGCTGGCGGGCCTAACACTGAGGCCGCTAACCATCAGACAGGGGACCAGGTTCCACCTGCGAGGCCGGGTAATAACAATGCGCTGGAGCCACCAGCAAACGTCGTGGCCCAGATCACTTTGGACGACATTAGCAGGATTTTCTCTGACAAGCTCAGGGAACTACAGGGGTTGCCCAACGTCGACGTGACGTACGAGAATCCATTGACTCAAGAGATCAATGCGATCCCGTTCCCTGCTGGGTTTAAGCCAATCCGTTTTACTCCATTTACTGGTCAGACGTCGGAGGATGCTGAGACGCACATCATGCGTTTCACCAATGAATCGGGTCAGTATGCTGAGGACCCAATCATGAAGTTGAAGCTCTTTCCTACATCCTTGGCGGGGGAAGCAGCAATCTGGTATAAGCGTTTGAAACCTGGGTCGATTCCAGACTGGAAGACCATGGAGGTTCTTTTCAGAACCATGTTTGGTATCGTGGAAGCGAAGATCGGGGTGAAGGACCTGGCGGAAACTGAGCAAAGGCATGACGAGTCCGCCACTGATTATTTACGAAGGTTCAAACTGGAATTGACCCGCTGCGAGATGGAAATTCCAGAGGAGCATGCAGTAAGGATGGCGATTGATGGCCTGGTAGACGAGATCCGCCAGGGCTTCAGGCAGGTGCACGTGACCACGATGGCGGATTTGACTAATCGCCTGGGTCAGGAGCAGCACTACGTTGATCGGTCCAGGGATAGAAACGAAAGGCGGAAGGGAACTCCTACGTCCTATTATCCGGGAACTCTGAAGCCCAAAACTCCACTGCCGGCTGCGGCTAAGACCGTAGCAACTATTCAGGTAGACGCTGTGCCTAGACCAATCCTAACTTGGGTTGATGAGGAGTTGGAGCACGAGGTGGCGGTTATTGAGCGGACAGATAAGAAGCCTTTGCAGTCCCATATAGCGAAGCCGGTCAGGGAGACTGTGAAGTTGGTAGCCCCGCTTCCAACTAAGTCAGCTTTTTAGGAGTATACCTACAACGCCCACAGAGCTCCCGAAATTTTGCAAGAGTTGTTCAACTTAGGGCGTCTGCACCATGACGGGTTCATTCCCAAGCCTGATTACATGGCGGGAAAGACGTACTGCAGCTTCCACAATATGAACAATCATAACACCAAAGATTGTGTGAAGCTAAAGGACCAGCTGCAGATATGGATCAATGACAACACCCTACAGTTGGAGAATCCTAAGGTGCCTCAGTGGACAGCGGCTAAGGGCGGTCCGCGGGTGAATGCGATCGAGATCAGCGTGGGTCTGAGTCCAACACAGCAGTACGGGAAACAGGTTTCCAGGTTCCAAGTGTATACTTACGATGCGAGCAGGGCGGACGAAATCTGGAAGGCAATGGTGCATCAGGAGGCACCGGAGATTCAAGAGTTTTACCGATGCCATCCCAACATTGGGGATGGCGGATTTACATGTGTTTTCCATCGTTCTTTTGACCACTATACTTCTAAATGTGTAGGTCTGAAGGATCAGTTGCAGGAGTGGCTGAACGATGGCAAGCTGGAGTTTGATGATAATGAGTCCTGTCCCTGCCCAGAGTTTTGGGTCGGGGCTATTGAAGAAGAAGATATGGTGATGGTCCCTCGTTCCAAACTCTGCCTCACTTGTAGATTGACTACAGGACAGCCGATTACTTATGATGAATTTCAGGCGGCTTTGAAGGAGGCAGAGGAAAAGGCCGAGAAGCGAGCCCTCGAGAAGGCTAAGCTAGAGCATCCGCCGCCCGAGAAGTCGGGCCGAGAAAGTTCCAAAGCGGATGAAGTACCATCATGGGTCCGAGGACAGTTATGCTAGCAGAACAAGGCCTAGGCAGGATCCAGGACCATCCGGAGTCAAGTCAGTTACGGCTGGGGGTTCGCACAAGGCTTCGAATCCAGAGCCATCTGTAGGGGTTTATATTCCACCGGCTTCTAGGAATGATCCGAAGGCGGACAGATGGTATACTCAGCGAGACGGCAAGGCAATTGAGCTTGCTGCAGTGACCACCCAAAACGAGAGGAGACGCTTTGGAAAAGCAAAGAGGACCTTAGCGGATCTGGCTTCGGGAAGGGTAACCGAGGACGAGTTGTCAGTACCCGTGGAGCAGGTGGAGCAGATCCATAGGCGCTACAGGGTAAGAACTAAGTCCTACGTGGACTCTAGACGACAGCGGTCCACTGAGGTTCCACCGGCGGCTCGAAGGAGCGCACATGACCGGGCGGCGGATCTACCAAGATCCACTGGGGCGCCTCAGTCCAGGCCAAGGCGCAAGCTGGAGTTCTCTCTTGAGCGTTCCGAAGCCAGGCAGTCGCCCCCAAGGAAGACACAACCTGGAGCTGCCGGAAAGCAGATGGAGTCGGAGGCTCTGGAAGACATGATGGTGATTGACACCAGTAGGGGTTCCACCAAAATGAGGTGGGTACCTAAGGAAAGCAGCGCAACATTAGTTGCAAGCACGAGTAGCGTGGGGGTTCCTGTGAGGGAAAATGCTCTCAGGGAATCCAATGTAGCTTTGACGGTTGCGAGCGGGCCGCCTGCTACTGATTCTCAGGATAGGCCGAAGGAACCGAAAGCACCTACTAACTTCCTAGAGTACGCCGCCAAGAAGCTGCAGATGAATGTGCCAACTAGGCCATCCTCAGTCGCCTCCAGCGTGAGGGCTGACTCTGAAACAGGAGACGTGGACCTTGACAAGGAGGACGAAATGGTCGACTACGAGGAGGAGCCAGAGGCGGCGGATGAGGAAGAGGTGCCGATGGACGAGGAGCAGCCTGAGGACGAGGCCATGGTTCATGATTGCAACATGGTGTTCATACTCTCTTCGGCTTATGCTCTGCCAGAGCCCGTGCCCACTGCTCATTTTATTGACGTTGAAGAGTCACCCAAGCCTGTTTATTCAGTACAGGAACCCGAGGATGAGAGTGAGGCAGAATCCGAGCCTGGGGTTTTTCGTTCCAGCCACGAATATCCTGAAGGGGCTGGGGATTTTTTGAAGCAGTGCGTGATGTTTGCCAAGCCCACATTCGATATGTCCCAACATATGAAGCCTTTATATGTCACGGCTGAAGTGGAGGGGGTCAAGGTCCGCAAGGTCTTAATAGACACAGGGGCCGCAGTGAACGTCATCACCACCACTACTACGGAGCAGCTCAAGGTTCCGAAGCAGAAGTTTATTCAGTCTGTTTCCAAGGTGAAGGGTTTTTCGGGGACTATTGCTCCTACTGCTGGGGTGGTCATGCTCAGAGTCAAGATAGGACCATCCGACGCCTATCAGGCTTTCTTCGTGGCTGAGGCGAACGCTCCCTATCATATGATCTTAGGGAGGGACTGGATCCACAAAGCATTGGCCGTTCCTTCGTCTCTTCATCAAGAGATGATCATGTGGGATCCAGTCGCGGATCTACCAGTGCTCATCAAAGCGGATGAGCGTCCTTATTCTGTAGCGGCCGTCCATTTGAAGGCCAGCTATTACAATAGGATTATGAGACCTCTCAGAATTGAGGGGGTCGATCATAAGGGGCATCCAATCAGGGTGACCCAGAACGAATTGTCTCAATGGGGAATTGCCCAGGCCATGATAGATTACAGCCGGCCAGTTTCCATTGAGCTTCTTCCACATGTTTCCAATGAGTGACGACCTCTCACATGAGGCGTCAGAGGCCTTTGCTCTTTTTATGCAACGCTTAGCTATTTATCGAATGGAGCAAATGGCTTGGGAGGAAGTGGCACTGGTCGAGTGCATTGAGGAAGAAGATTTCGAAGCTTCGATAGGGGTGGAAGTAATTCAGCCTGCTCCCGCAGCGTTGGATGATACTCCACCCAAGGTACGTGATCCTGTAGAAAGAGTCAACCTGGGGACAGAAGCTGAGCCCATGGAGGTGGGGATTAGTCAGTACCTTGAATCAGATTTGAAGCAGCAACTGATAGGGTTGCTGCAGGAGTTAAAGGACTGCTTTGCAGAAAAATACCAAGATATGCCGGGTTTGTCAAAGGATTTGGCTTGCCATCGCATCCCCATCAAGGAGGGGTGCCGGCCAGTAAAACAAGAACAGCGGCGGTTGAACGCGGAAACTGCAATGGCAGTCAAACAGGAAGTTCAAAGCATGGTTGATGCTGGGATAATCAGACCGACTTCATATCCGGAATGGTTATCCAACATTGTTCCTGTCAGGAAGAAGAACGGCAAGATTCGAGTATGCGTGGACTACAGGGATTTGAATGCTGCATCACCTAAGGATGTTTATCCTATGCCCATAGCGGATATGTTGGTGGATGCAGTAGCGGGGCACGAGCTACTATCGTTTATGGATGGGACGGCAGGGTATCACCAGATTCCCATATACGAGCCGGACATCTCCAAAACTGCCTTTCGCTGCCCTGGGTTCACCGGAGCATTTGAATATCTCAGTATGCCGTTCGGCTTAACCAACGCAGGGGCTACGTATCAACGGGCGATGAACATAATTTTCAGCAAGATATTGGGGGACATCCTTGAGGTCTATATTGATGATGTGGTGGTAAAATCTAAGAAAAAGGAAGACCACATTGATCATCTGCGAGGGGTGTTCACTATCATGAGGAAGCATCAGCTTAAAATGAATCCAGCCAAGTGTGTCTTTGGGGTTTGTGCTGGTGACTTTCTAGGGTTTGTGGTGCATGAGAGAGGCATCGAGGTGGCTGGCGATAAGGTCCAGGCTGTGTTAGACGCACCAGCGCCGCGGAACAAGAAGGAATTACAGAGCTTGTTGGGAAAGATTAATTTCCTCAGACGATTCATATCCAACTCAGCAGGCAAAGTGGCGCCTTTCTCTCCTCTGCTCAAGCTCAAACCAGGAGAAGTATTTAAGTGGGGTCCTGAGCACCAGGCTGCTTTTGACAGGATCAAGGAGTATTTGGCTAGTCCGCCCGTCCTTCGGCCGCCTACGCCAGGTATTCCTCTCAAGTTATATATTTCTGCATCTGATATTTCTATCGCAGGACTACTGGCCCAGGATGAAACCCTGGCGGATGGAAAGAAGATTGAATACGCGGTATCCTACATTAGTCGGACACTTTTGGATGCAGAAACCAGGTATTCACCAATCGAGAGGCTATGTTTGGCCCTGTATTTCGCTGGTATTAAGCTCCGCCATTATATGCTTTCATTTACAACGATAGTGGTGGCACAAACGGACTTGGTGAAGTATATGCTGACGAGACCTATCCTAAGGGGTAGGATTGGCAAGTGGGTTTTGGCCATTTCAGAGTTTTCTTTGCAATACGCGCCGCTCAAGGCTATGACGGGTCAGGCCATCGTGGATTTCCTGTTACATCATCCTATTGAGGAAGAATTTACAGAGCCGCCAGAGTTTGTTCATATGATCCGCTACCAGTCTTAGATTTTATACTTTGATGGTAGCAGCACCAGTAGGTTAGCTGGCGCCGGGATTTGCATTCAGAACCCAGCAGGCACTAAATATCTTTATTCGTTTCAGCTGGAGTGGACGTGCACCAACAACCAGGCAGAGTATGAGGCTCTACTCATTGGGTTGGAATTGTTGCTCGACCTGGGGGCACAAGAAATCGAAGTGCTTGGAGACTCAATGCTAGTTATCAACCAACTGCTGGGGGTCTACAAGTGTTTATCTTTCCATTTGGTGCACTACTACGAGCGGGCTATCGAGCTGCTGGATCGGTTCATCGACGTTTCCTTGGACTACGTCCCCAGGGAATTGAATTCTGCAGCTAATGAGTTGGCACAATTGGCCACAGGAATCAGTTTAGCCCAAGGAGTGAAGGAACGAATCCTTCGGGTAGAGCGCAGAACTCTACCATCTTTTGCTATCCGCCGGGAGGACCGCGGAGAGTGGTTGGTCGCTACAGTCGAACCCATCGATACTGACTGGCGGATACCAATTATAGCATATCTAAAGGACCCATCTGCACCGTCTGAGAGAAAGATCAGACACCTCGCGACTAATTACCTTCTCAAGGGAGAAGACCTATTCCGAAGGGGGGAGGATGGAGTCCTATTAAGGTGTATCTTTGGCATTGAGGCCAAGCGGATTATGAGGGAGGTACACTTAGGGGTCTGCGGGTCACACCAGTCCGGACCCAAAATGAGGTGGCTTATTCGAAGATACGGATATCATTGGCCATCTGTGTTGAAAGACTGCCATAGTTTTGCTCAGGGTTGTCAGGATTGCCAAAAACATGGGCCGGTTCAGCGGATCCCAAATATCCCTTTACAACCTATCATCAAACCTTGGCCCGCCAGGGGTTGGGCATTGGATTTTGTAGGAGAAATTCACCCACATTCTTCTTCGCAGCACAAGTTTCTTTTGCTGGGGACTGATTTCTTTACGAAATGGGTGGAGGCTATACCGACCAGGAATTGTGATGCAGACACCGTCATCCGCTTTGTGTTTCAAAATATCATTTGCCGGTATGGCATTCCAGAATGCATAGTGGCGGACCGGGGGGCAGCTTTCATGGCTGAGAAGACCCAAGCCTGGCTAGCGGATTACGGTATCCAGTTCCTACATTCTTCTCCTTATTATGCTCAATCCAACGGTCAAGCAGAAGCTACTAACAAGGTTATCCTATCCATCATGAAGAAGATGCTCGCGGATAACCCAAGATCATGGCATACTCAGCTTGATAACACACTGTGGGCCTATAGGACTTCTAAAAGGACTCCTACGGGCACTACTCCGTATGCATTAATGTACGGTCATGATGCTGTTCTGCCATTAGAAATCAATGTAGCTTCTTTGAGGGTTCGTGAGCAACACCAATTGCTCGGTGACGACTATGTGCAGGACATGTTCCAGGAACATGAAGACCTTGACGAGAAGCGGCTTGAAGCCTTGGAAAGCATCATCCTTGAGAAGCAGCGGATCGCCAAAGCATACGACAAGCGGACCAAGGGTAAGTCCTATGGCGAAGGGGACTTGGTCTGGAAGGTCGCTCTGCCCCTCGACGAACCGGGTCGTGGTAAATGGAGTGCTCGTTGGGAGGGTCCATTTGTCATTGATCGTATTGTGGGCAAGGGAGCTTACCAGCTCCGCGACCTGGACGGGGAAGTACACAGAAACCCCATCAATGGGAGATATCTCAAGAAGTACTTTCCAAGTGTTTGGGGGTTCGAGGTTCCTCCGGCGGATGAAGATTCTGGTCAGAATTCTTCTTAATCCAGCGCACTCGGGGGGGGGGGGGGGGGGGGGGGGGGCAACAAGTTAGAACGGCACATCCGCTAGGGGTGTTTCTGCCGCATTTTGAATTTTTACAAGTTTTTTTTTTTTTTCATTGCAAAATCGTTAGGGTTTTGTGTTTTTCCTTGTTTTATTTCGACATCCGCTGGGGGTGTCTGTGTCCTTCTACTGTTCCTCATCAATAAAGTTCATATCTTTGGGAATGGTATTGCAATTGCAGCTCACTTTATATATACAAAGGCTTTGCGGCCAAGGGCATTACAAGGACAAGGAAATATAACAAAGAGCTACGAGCTAGCTCTGAAACCATGCCTACTTTTCTAGGTCTTGAGCCTGGCGGATTCCTCATGTTTATTCGTTATCCGCTCGCGGAGCCTCCGAGGGTTGTGTCTTTACCATCACCAATGAAGCGGACCTCTGCTCATTCCAGGAAGGGATCGATTTATGCAAGGCAGTGGGAGGAGTTTGAAAAACTAGAGGAGGTAAAGAGTGAGCCTACAACACTTCCGACCAAGCACCGCGTTCCACTGACGGAACGAGTGGTTGGGTTGGCTGCGATGACAGGCACTTTCAACCCTTCCTCCGTGGGTGATGGTACCTAACCAGATCCCTAGCGCTACTCCGCATGGGGAACAGCCATGACTGGCCGGGTATGGGCTACATACCTCGAAGCGCAGGTCCAGGCCGCCTAACGCTAGGTGACCGGGGTTAGGATTTGGTTAACGCTGGGTGACTGAGGTTACTAAAGTTTTTAGCCGGGGTTTTAGCTTATCTGGTGGGAAGGCTTGTGGCAACCAGAGGTTTGGGCTATCGGCGAACCATACGAGGGTTGCCATATCTGTTCTAAGTTGGCAAAACTAATGAGATTTTCGCTACAACCAGGGGTTTCCTTTTATACTGCATTTCGGGGGGACCCAACGGTTTGGGGTTACCGGGGCTTCAATGCTTTGGTCTGCCCATATTTATGAAACCATCCGTTTCAGTCGCCTTTTCAATTGGGAACCGGTACGTATTAAGGGGGTTTGACTCGAGCATTCTCGGGCTTCCACACCGTTTTGGTGACCGTCAAATCCTGCATTAATCACAGTTTTCTTTTCCCACGCACCCAAACATTGGAGTTTGGGCCGCCCGACGCTGGGCTTATTCCTTGATGCTTGGGGGCCAGATTTGCTTCATGACGGATGGGCTTCTACCCGTTTATTCAATCACAACCCATTCTGGGGGAAGCCCACTATTTTGATATCTAGTTTACTCGGCTTTGCTTCATTTTAACATATCCGCGCAGCCCAGTAAACTAGGGGGGCAACATAAGGGCAGTATCCGCGATATCGCGGATTTTTGAACTTTTTGGATTTTTGAAAATTTTGACATTTCTCTGAATTCCCTTTAGGGTTAAACTTTGTTGCCCTGTGAATTAGAATTTTCAGGGACATCCGCTGGGGGGGTGCCCAATTTTTTCGCCTTTGGTAATAGGGTTTTTTGGTGCAAGTCTTGTTTCCAAAACCTTTATTTCTATAAATTAGAGGGGCTTTGCAGCCATGGCTATTACAAAGGCGGGGGTTAAATACATGCAAAGAAACTAATTACATATCCGCGAACTAGCTCTGATGCCATCTTTGTATGTAGGGGATTTCCGCCAGTCCTTTGATCTGGACTCTTGCCGAGTAGGGGTCGAAGACGGAGATCTCGAGAGCTCGGTGGATGGAGCATGAAGATTGTTCGGCAGAGACTGCCTTGGCGCCGAAGCAGAGTGGCAAATAGGCATCCGCTGCCTGCAATCCCTCGTTGCTCCAGGAGCCCAATAGACGAACGCCGGCTATCTCCGCAGAGGAAATGCATATATCAGAGCCGGGAGAGGTTGGCTGACACAGAATTTCCTTCATATCGAAGAAGACAACTGGTCTATTGAGGCTTGACCATCCTCACGCTGGCGGGTTTTCGATTCAGGCGAAGACTAATGGTCCCATGAGGCGTGAGGAGGGTACCCGAACCTGCATCCATGCTAGGCCTCTGGCCGATGCGAATAGTAGGGTGCTAGATCAGCAGCTACCAATCTATAATCACATCCGCCCGGGACATAACATGGGATGTTATGGTTCGGGATTTGTTTAACATGGGGTGTTATGATTCGGGGTGTCCAAGAGAACATCCGAACTAAATCTGGTGGAAAGGATTGAGGAAGCCATAGCGGCTGATAGGAGAGCCTAAAGGAAGAAGTAAGGAAAAACATTCTAAGTTGATTTGGGGTTCTCACTTTCGACCATTAAGGGGTTGCTTTTATAGTCTTATTAGAAAGCAATCCAAGGGCTGAGATTAACTCGTGCAGTTATTAGGCAGTTGGAGGTTGGAACCGCGTTGGCGTTTGAATTTCGAATTTTGGAGAAACGGTTCTGCAATTCCCACAGTAATGACGAGACAGTTGCGCAGGGATTGGTTTTTGAACCAAGCCAAATTGGGCTTGGTGGTTAATTATATAAAACAGAATACATATATTTATCAAGCCAATGTTCACTAGGGGTTGGGCCTAAATTCAAACAGCAGCAGGCCCAATCTCTTGATTTTTGCCTTGGACCTACCGATCGAGCGGTCCAGTTCTACATTGACTTTCTTGGCCTGACGCTCTCTCTCCTGAAAATTGGTTGCCAAAAGCTTTTGCTGGTTTAATTGCTCCGCGCGGTTGGCTTGCTTCTGGCGGAGGAGGGAGATTTGCTGCTTTATTTCCGCCTCCATCTCCTCAAGTCTGGCTATTTCAGCTGCCTCCGTGGCATTGCCAGCTGCAATGAGTAAATCTCGATAGGCACGGGCGGCGTGGGCGAAGGCCACGCCAGCTTCCTGGATTTGGGCATGCTGAGGTGACCGGGCAGCTAAACGTTCCTGCAGACTCTTCAGTTCTGTGGGGAGGCTAAGAAGGGCAGCGCTGACTTCAGTTTGGTGCTCGGGGGGCAGCTGCTGGAGTTGGCCTTTAAGAATGTCAAGGGCGGAGATGAGCTCGTCCGCCACTTGAGTGTCTGCGGGATCCTTCTCCCCCAGATGCTCTAAGAATCCCCATGCTTCTTGCACCTCTATAGGTTCCTCTTCAGGGCTGTCTGGCCGGGGGAAGAGGTTTTCAGCCAGAATGGAGAAGGAAGCATCCTCATCCGGAAGTCCAGAGTCAGATCCGCCAAGGGTCGCAGAGGACTGTGCAGATGGGGCAGTGATCGGGCCCGAGATGGCCTCATTCTGATGCAGGGGGATCGGCTCTATAGTTGATTCCGCTGGGCCAGGATCCGCCACCAGTGGGGTGGCACCCGTGGTTGCCACCCTTTCATCTTCCACCTGTTCATGTTGAAGGAGAATTGTTAGTAATTCTGACCAAGGGAGGTGACGATTCAGAACATAGGCGGTGTATACCTCAGCCGTCTCTGGGTGAGGGTTTACTTCGGGTTGGTTTTGGGGGACCCCTTGCTGCCCTTGCTGATCAGGGTCAGTTGGGACATCCGCGGGAGTTAAAGGTTGTTCAAACCGGGGGGCAGTTTCAGCCAGGGATTCCACACCAGCAACCGCTTCCTCCTCTGCTTGTGAGACATCAGGTGTAGAGGGGGAAGGCTCTCCAGCTTCTGGCTGCTCAGCGCGTTGGTTGGCGTCTTCTTCTTCTTCTCCTTCCCCTTCTTCTTGCTCCACTGCATGAGTTGAGCTTGAGGCAGGCGGATTTGGGGTAGAAGAGCTATCGGGGGCACCAGCGGTCAATAGTAGGGGCTCGTCTGCCGGGTCCTCCGCCATGGTGTCATTTGGGTTTTCCTCCGCCTCCGGTCCAGTTTCTGCAGTGGCAGGAAGTGTCAGGAGTGGTTGGATAGAACTCTGACTGACTGCTAGAGCTAGGCTGGAGGAAGTACCTGCATCATGACAGCGCAAAGGAGCAGGTTGAGGGAGACTATCGCCGCAAATTTCAAGAGCAGTTTGGTAGAGGTTCAGATACTCCTCATCAGAATTGGAAGAATTTGTTTCCTCAGAAGGGCCAGAGGACTCACCAGAAGAGATCTCAATCGGAGGGGGGCCTCGGCTGGTAGCTGCAGCAGGCGAGGAGCGCCTCCTCCGGGGTGTCTGCAGGGAGGGATAAAGTTGGGATATCTACGTTACGTAGGTATTTACTGAACTGATATTTAAAGACACGAGGGGACAAAAGAGATTTTAAGTGTACTTACAGGTGCGTCCTCGTCCTCATCAGTTCTCTCATCCGTTTCACTGACAGTTTTACTTTTCTTCGGGGGCGGATGAGCTCCACATTCGGCCTTCCGTTTTCCTTTATCCATTGGGGTCTGCTCAATTGCCTAGTTCATTAAACAATCAAGATTACACGAGAGTTTTCGGGCAAACCAAAACAGTAGTAAGAGAGCGGGGCTTATTACCTTTCTTGGGGGCAGGTCAATGTACAGCGGACCGCCCTTTAACACTTCTTGATCAACTGGGGTAAGTTGCCCACCCCGATTCCGAAAGAACTTCTGGAAATAGAGGACAGACGGTTGGTTGAAGAACGGACCTCGCATGCGTGACCACCATACCTGATACGAACCAGTTGCATCCAGAGAGGCCCTTAGGTTCGAGTAGCAGTCCGGGTTATGCAGGACGAGTAGCGCCAGGTCTGATTCGTCGCTAGCATCAGACGACCGCGGGTATTGTCTGCTGTTTCGCCACGCCGAAAACAGATTCACACTTTTCAGCGGCGGATACGGCAGGATTTGAGTAAGGCCAAACTGTCATGCGAAGAAGTGGGGCGCGTAGACCTCGTGGCTTGGGAATTTCTTGTCACTATAGTGGAATGGCAAGTCCACCATGGAGACGTATTGTATAAAAATCCATTGACCTTTGGACTCTTGTCTGCTGGAGGGAAGGAAGCCCCGGGCTAGTCCGCGTGGATGCTTCATATGGATCAGCCGTTGTGCCTCGGTAAAAAATTCTTTGGCGGATGTATTGAAAAAGATGTCGAGGCAGACGGCGTAGCTGAGGTCAGGACTAGCAGCGCATCCGGCATACTCTTGCCCCACCACTTGATCAGGCCTTGAATCCCTCTTCATGGCTGGGCTGAGTTGAGGAAAGTGCATTTGGCACCAAATATCCAGAATCCAGAGGGGACCGGATTGTGCACACTTCATGGGTACGGCGGATATGTGGTGCAGACAGCGGTAGAGGTGTGCCAAAACATGTTGGGCGAGGCCAATTTCGTGGCCAGCATAGATTACCTCCGCCATTCGGTGGTAGAGCTTGGTCAGCTTGTTGGTAGTGGAGCAGAACACAAATTTGTTGAGCCAGAAGGACAGAAAGGCTACTCCGCTGATATCACCATCCAGCTGGGAGGTTTCTTTCTTCCACTTCTCGAATCCAGCGGGCTCAATCCCACCAATATCGCTTTTGGGGGCTATCCTCTCGGGGTAGTAGCCCTCGTCAAAGGCTTGGGGGCCAATGGGGAACCCAAAGCCGGCATAAAGGTCTAATAGGGTCACGGAGGCATGACCAAATTTGAATTCGAAGGCATTAACTGTGGGATTCCAGAGGCTCATCAGCGGAACAAGAGCGCACATGTTGCCTCCTTTTAGGCTGAGGCTGAAGCAAAGTTTGATCGCATCAGCAACCCCAGCTTTCCTCCAGATTTCTCTGTCGAGAGGGCGCCGTTCTGCGTACCAGGCTGTCATGTAGGGCTTCACCAGCGGCCAGGCGGCATGGTTGACAGCAGCTTGGTAAGGATTGGTTTGAAAATTTGGGCACTCCGCTGGTTCGTCAGAGCGAAAAAGCGCCGGCAGCGGACGTGCCGGGCTATCGAGGATCTGATGGGCTCCATCGTTATCCTCAGGATGATAGCTCACCACGAAGGGACCCAGGGCGGCACGGCCCTCTTGGGGAAGGCTAAGGTTGGTCCGGTCATCTGCCCCGGAGCTTTGGATAAGAGGGAGAAGTTGAGCCTTGGCTTGATCCGCCACAGGGTACTGGATAACAAAGTTCTTTGAAGGGGCCATTAGGTTTGAATCTGGGTTTCTTCTGATTTCGGGCTAAGGAAGAGGAGGAAGAATGGTTTGGAGGGGAAACCAAAGGTCTCAATTTGATTTATAGGAATCCGAAAGGGGTTCTCGAGTCGCGAAACGTTGGGTTTTGCAGCAATCAAGGGTTTAGGTGAACAGTGTTACCGTTTCGAATTGGGAAGTCGTGGTTAGTGAGGAAATGGTGCAATAATCAAATTTTTAAATGCTGCGGATGGGCCGGTGATTGGGGCTCAGTCTCTCTTCTATTTCGATAAAGTCCTCAATATCGGAGACTGGGGGGCAATGTTTGGGCCACAATTGGATTTCACTCCAATTGGGCTTTTACCCTGAGGCCCAGAGGGGTTTAGGTTTAAATCGAACCCGAGATTCATGTTTTCCCGCCTCATTCGGGAAAGATTATTTGAAGGCCGGGGAATATGGATTTATTACCTAATCAGTTCGGGGTTATTTCGTAGTAATCCAACTATACATTTTACGAATTTCCTTAAGAGATAATGAGGTGTAAATACTGATTGGGATAATTAGAGATTGTTTCGGTAGCAATCCATCCAAAAAAGATATCTTCGCCGAATCAGTGATTGATCGGCAGTGGACTCGATTTGGCGGATCTCGACTTTAATGAGTGGTGATCTGGACATATTTAACGGAGATGAAGTTTCCTAAACAAGGAAGAAGTCTGATCTCGATTGATTCTTAATTAATGGGATTGGAAGCATAATAAGAAAGGAGAGTCCTAATGAAACTCGGAATCCGCCAGGCTGGATCTCACAGCCCTAGGGTTTCGAGAGCAATATAAATATAACTCTTCCAGCAACTAGGAAAAGGTTCTCAACCAAACACAAACAACCCTAAGTTCTAGCGCACCGCTAACTTGCCAAAGCCTCTACGGAGCAACTCACGCAACTCGCCTCCACCACTACGATCGATCTTATCTCGTACTCGTGCCGAGCGTTTGCTGAGCCTATCGAGTCAGTCCGCTACTCAGGTAGCAATCGAGTCTGTCGCTACTCAGGTAGCAATCGAGTCAGTCCGCTACTCCGGTAGCACACACCCGTGGTCTTGGTATTAGCTCTGCTTTGCTTCTCCGGATCAGAGTAAGATCCTCAATCCTCAGGGGGTTGGGAAGAAAATCCTGTTAGAGAGTTCTATTCAGGTCTTGTTCGAGTCCTGTACGCCGGCTTAGTCAGCGCCCGCGTAACAGTCGCTTGACCAGGAAGTCAGAGTCAATTGGGAGCAGACGAGAAGACTCGCCAAGGGTCGCTCGCAATCGAGTTGCACCACTCCGAAGGTGCTGGCACGCCTAAAGCACACAGAAGACACACGAGGAGCACGCCTCCTCCGCCCCACGTGCTGACTGTTCGCCGGGTGCTGAATCCGCCACGAACAGTACCACTATCTCCTGCACTCCAGAGTTTCAGGCATGTCTACGAACTAGTACACTGAAAAATGAATCCTCTTCACTACTAGTTCACCGGACCTTCCATATGAATTATGAGTCGCATCCGAATCAGATAAGTACTCGCATAACCAGCGATATTTAGCAATCTCGATCTCCTATACATTGGCAATATTTCAGCATCTTGACCTTGAAACAATACAAATGAATAAATGAATGAATACATTCTTTTGATTCAATTTCCAAACTTGAAAGCAAATCTCGTTTGGTGTATTCAACTTCAGTTTTTGACTTGAGGATACCTACTGATCGAGTAAGTACATGTCATCTCTTAGTTCTAACATCTCTTCAGAAAGAAGACCAGATAAGAAACTCTGCAGCTGTTGGAGGTTTTTGTCATACGTAGAATCAGCTATGCAGAACATCTGCAGAATTGTGGTGAAAATCTATGTGAAAAGTTGAGCTTAATTATTGTTATTAACAAGTCTTTATAGTTCTAATTGCTAAACACTAGTTACAAACACACTCGATGGATGTAGGTAATTATTTCAGAATTATGGGGAAAACAATTTTGTTTTTTTTTTTTCCTTACTCATTTTTCAATACGTAGGTAGTTTTTGAAGATATGGGTGGGTGGTTACAGAAAATTATTTCTTTTCTTCTTGATTATCTGTTATTTTGTAATTTGACTATTTTATCCTTATCTATTTTTTTAATATTAATATTTTTTAATGTTTCAAGATTGAAATAGTACACTTTTTCTGTTTTAGCTGACAAAAGCTGTTTGACTATTTATTTAATAATAGTATAGATGAAAAGAAGTGGGATAAAAAAGGCCAAAACCTTTAAACCAAAGACGGTATGTCGTTTTCTTCACCAGTTACCGGGTTGAAGAGATGATGGGTCCGTTTTGGGTTTTGGAATCAGAATAAACAAAGACAAACATAGGGGTGAAATTGTCTTTTCAAAACGTACTGACCTTTTTTGGCACGTTTCCGGGGGTTTCCGATACATATCCGACCGAGTACTTAAGATTTTCATCCCTTCGAACTCGTGGATACGCTCGGAAAAGCGCTGGAAAAGGTCGGAAATGCGCCTGAATAAAAATCGGAAAAGCTCGAGTTCTTCAATGAAAAGACAATTTTACCCTTCTGTAATTGTATTTGGAGTTTTATTACTTATCTCTCGACTAGCGCAGCAGCCTGAGAAATTATAAGCACAGTCTTGTCGTCGACGATGAAACCGAGCGAAGAACACGGGCGTCAACACGCCCCGACAAAGATCCTACTGACCTCGATCTCAGCAATAGTGGCCGAAACGACGACGTTTCCTATCGACCTAACGAAGACGAGGCTCCAGCTCCACGGCGAGTCGCGGTCCGTGGGCTCGACCCGGCCCGCCAACGCGTTCCGGGTGGCCTCGGTAATCGTGCTCCGGGAAGGCCCTCTGGGACTGTACAAGGGTCTGTCTCCGGCGATTATCCGGCAACTGTTTTACACGCCCATTCGCATTGTCGGCTACGAGCACCTGAGAAACTCTTTGAAGACCGATGGTGGGTCCCTCTCTCTCCCCGCTAAAGCCGTCGCCGGCGGACTATCCGGCGTCGTTGCTCAGGTAACTCGTCTTTCTTATTGTCTTGAGTTATTGGGTTTTTCTTTTTAGTTGTATGTGTTTGGATTTTGGAATTTACAATGTAGCATTGTTGTGATTAGTATGAGTTTTTAGTATTGAAAGATGTGAGCTTTGCTTTTGTTTCCATTGAAAAATGCAAGCTTTTGAATTGAGAATGAAAAAGAAAAAAGATGAATGCTTGAGCTATGTGTATGGTTCATTGTGGTGGAGTGATATCTGGATGGTTTTATGAGCTTTTTTATGATTCAAGAACTACATTGTTGTTATTGGGTAATGTCTCAAAGAACAAAGAACAAGAGGCGTGATTGATCATGACATTGTTGTTATTGGCTTCCTATCTATTATGGTGCTTTGCTCTTAATTGTGTTTCTGCCTCTTAAGATTGAGTGTTATGAACAAATGCAAATCTATCGGCCTTGTTTAAGTGTATGATGCAACATTGTACTCTGATTGTTTAGTTTTTAAGTAAGGTGGAATTCATAAGTAAGGTGGTATTGTCTGTTAATTTATAGTTCTCATTGAATATGTTTGAGTGTCATACTTGTGGCAGGCGAGTTTACTACATGATTATCTTGATGTGTTCTGCACTTTTTTGGCAATGTCTCAATGATTGATAAAGTCAAATGCTTTAGTTTTCTTTAAACAAAGTGTTTGCTTTGAAAGTAATATGATCCTTTCTGTTTACTGCTAGTAGTACAGTTGGTGGCAAGCCCTGCAGATCTTGTAAAGGTGAGGATGCAAGCAGATGGTCGGTTTGTCAGCCAAGGCTTTCAACCTAGGTACTCAGGGTGTTTTGATGCCTTAAGCAAGATCGCCAGAGCAGAAGGTGTTGGAGGACTTTGGAAAGGGGTCTTTCCTAATGTTCAAAGAGCTTTCTTAGTCAACATGGGAGAATTAGCTTGCTATGATCAGGCAAAACGTTTGGTTATCAGTAATCAGATATCTGAGGATAAAATATATGCCCACACATTAGCATCAATCATTTCGGGCCTTGCAGCGACTGCTTTGAGCTGTCCAGCAGACGTGGTAAAGACGAGAATGATGAATCAGTCGGAAATCAAGGAAGGGGAGATTATGTACAGCAGTTCTTATGATTGTCTTGTGAAAACTGTCAAAGTTGAAGGTCTGAGAGCATTATGGAAAGGGTTCTTTCCTACATGGGCACGGCTTGGGCCTTGGCAATTTGTGTTCTGGGTCTCGTATGAGAAGTTTAGACAAACTGCAGGGTTTTCTTCCTTCTGATGATAAACCTTTGAACGACGCGCTGGTTACAATTTCTAATCGATTGTTTGCCGTGGCCTACGATTATAATTGTGATAGTTTATGGTGATTATCTGCCATAATAAATAATAGGGTCCGGATCGGGGACATTTTTTTTTACACAAATTTTGACACAGGTTTTCAGCCATTAGATTTTAAGATCTTCGATGGTCTAGATTAATTGTAGGTATGATGTCAATATTCATAAGAATGATGTGACAATTAGCATGACACTCCATATTTTCCATTACAAATTATAAATACAAAAAAAAAACAAAAAAAAATCAAAATCAAACTGTTTTCAATAAAAGAAAACACAAAATTAAAATCAGGAACAAGAATTACATATAGAAGAACTCCCGGCTGATGTATTATTTAGGGTTTCTTAACCATTCATGTTTATAGAGTCTAATCATTGTGCAGCAGATACCAAGAGCCAAAGGACTCCAGGCTGTCCTGCCTCATATTTTTATGAAGGGCTTTCATGGGGTTGTTGTTTGGGCAATTTGTTGTTGAAGATTCACCAAAAAATGATCAATTTTATCATGAAGCCAAAGAGATTATGGTGTATTTTAGAGGCATAGAACCTAGGAATCGAAGAGCAGCGGAAAGAGATAAATTACAAGATGCCACATCTTCCGAGTTCTTTCTCAAGATTATAATGAAGCCAAAACATATAGATATGAAAACAAACTTAAACTACAGAGACGGGTCTCTTTTTGAATAGATACAATTGCACTTCAATAATATAGTTGGCGAAATAAACAAGGTTGAATTTTATAATCCATACAACCGAGAGTTTGAAAATTTTGGACAACTCCCAAATGAGTACAGACCCAAGAACAGTTTCATATATTCATAACAAAGTTATTGCCTCAAAGTTGCTCAAACAACATATACTGCATAGACATTTTTACTGAGTTCGTCATTCTTCTTGTTCTTCGTGTTTTTTTTTTTCAAAGGCTTTTGTTCTTAATATATAATTCTTGTTCCTGATTTTAATTTTGTGTTTTCTTTTATTGAAAACAGTTTGATTTTGATTTTGTTTTATTTTATTTTTCTTTCCTTGTATTTATAATTTGTAATGGAAAATATAAAGTGTCATATTAATTGTCATATTAATTTTGATTTTGATTTTATTTTCATACCTACAATTAATCTAGACCATCGAAGATCTTAAAATCTAATGGCTGAAAACTTGTGTCAAAATTTGTATAAAAAAAAATGTCCCCCGATCCGGACCCTAAATAATAATATGAGGCTTTATGTTGCTCCTCCTCATTGTGTCTCGTTTGTTGTACCAACATAGGAAATGGCACGTTTATTAATCTGTTGAAGATGAATATGTAATAATCTGATGGTACTTGTAGCCTTACCTTTATTCTTCTGATCAGACTAATATGATGGATCCCAATTGTTTGATTTGGAGAAAATAAAAGAAAACAAAGTGAGAAATGAATTGTAAATAGTGAACTGCACACTACTAAGGGTGCAGCGCGCGCGGAAAACCTCTCTACCGATGGTTTGTTTGAAATGTACGTGACATAAAATGTAATGATCTTTGTCCTGGTCCCTTCTACACTTGGTAAATGAGTCATTCCGCTTCAACTCCCCCAACCATAACATGTCAACTCCCCCAACTATAACATGTCAACTCCCCCAGCTATACCATATCTGTATTATGATATAAACTATATACAGGGAAAGACATCAATAATGAGTAATGACAGTGGTTTTCAACTTTCAACAATTTCTCGAGCAAGAAAATGTTCTGCAGCTTTTGCTAGAGGGTTCCGTTCTTATCAATTATCATTAGTCTCTGCTAGCTCAATCAGGCAAATCAGTCTCATCACTCAAAAAGGCTTCATACACCTACTTCGCTCTGGTCCTCCTGCATGCAGCTTGCTTCATCATCATCATCCATGAGAACCAGCTCGTTTTCTTCAATAACGACAATCTCATCGATCATGAACAACCGAATGAGTAATCTCATCAGCTACAAGTGCATATATGCAAACTTGTCCCCATCTTCAGAGATGCCTCACAAGTATCCAATGGAATCAAAACCCTCTCGCAAATCCATTGGACGCATCAACAATGGATCAATGGAACCTTCGTCTGTCTTATGGTGTTGCATATGAGTTATAGTAGCTGAACTAAAAACCAATCAAGAAATATCATCCTCGTAGTACAAATATTACACCCATGATCGATTCATTTGCAAAGCAAATGCGGACATCGATCTCATATTCATAGAAGTGTGCTGAGCCTTTTATTTATTCATCTACCGTAAATTTGCTTCCAAACTAAATTAATATATTGGATGGTTAGATAGATCATAGATGAAGCAACAACAACTTGAAAATTAGCCATCAAAAGTTCTTATTGCTCACCCTAGCTAGCATATATCAAGTATTCAAAGTGTCATGTCACAACCATTCATAAATTACTTGCAATAACAATTTCAATTAACATACTGACCTAATTAATTTGCTCAATTCACCTATCTATCACCCACCACATTTCAATACTGAAAATCTATCTGTAAAAGTCTGTAAACTTAACCAAAATCCTCGATCAGCATAAATTTAAAAGCAATTATCCGGATAAATTTTGTACATATTTTCTTGTTTCTTATACGAACTAAGATTGATAACAAATTAAAAACTTACTGAATTACCCGACTGACATAGTTGGGTGAATATTCTGCTGTTTGTCGGAAGAAAACATTGTCTCGTGTGCCAGTACGTTATATGCTGATCATGAAGATGATAATTGAGAAGAGTTAACCAGGCATCTTTGTGTAAGTTTTGCCACCATACCTACAGATATGTAGGATCACCAAAAACAAAAGGAAAAACAACCCTAAACGGTTAACGTAAGAGAATACTAGCATATTAATCAATAATCCTCGAGTGGAATCAAATATACAATTAGCATATGAAGAAAAGAGACTGATATATAGTACGTATAAGCTGATAGTTATTAGGGTATACGTAACGATTTAAAGGTTCCACACATGCACACGCACCAGTGCCCAGTTGTTCGTTTGCTTCAAACCAGCGGATGTTTCAGGCTGCTCCTAATTAGGTCAGGACAGTGAATGATCGAGTTCATGGATCTGTTATAATTTGAATGAGAAGAAATATCTATATATAAATACATATTATACGTATAAGAAAACTTCAGTTAATACAGTACATGCAACAGAGTACGTATCGATATGCGAATCAGAAAAGTATACGGTGCTGCTAGTAATCATCAGTTCCGACTCACGTACTGGTAATATTGGAACGCAATATTTTTCCAACTGCCCAAAAAGGTTAGAAATAAATTACGTTTAAGAGTCGCTGCTGGGTGGCCGGAGGAATTGAATTTGCTCTGTACGTGGAAATGCAAAGCAAAGAGAGCCACCATGCATGCACGTGAAATTTAATACACCACCAGCCCGGTATGTACTGGAGGAGCAACGTCTCGTCATCATCATATCATCATCCAACAATCACTTCGTCATGAATCGTCAATTAACATTTCTGCTATCACCTTTATTACCCATCAGTTCATGAGTGACAAAATTAAGTATTTTTCCCCAAACGGTAACAACGCCAACAATGATTACTCACAAAGTCACACTTGCTCTGCTGCGGTAGCAGTGTTCCATAAATTTCTACTGCATTTTGGATGATTGGTGGTAGATCCGTAATCACTATCTTTTATGACACAGTTAATGGAGCTAGTTATATTTCTGACTGATCTTGAATATTCTGGAAATTAATATATAGTGACTCCTGCCTGTTTAGCTAGTATTTTTCCCGTGTCAATATCATGGGTATTGTAATAGCGTATATTTAGAATAATCGAGCTAGAGGGCACCACAATGACGATGAGAATGTATATATATCTATGAACACAAAAGTCCAGAAATTAGCTAGATTAGCCATAAATGTCCAGAAACTAGTTTGAGAAGCATAAAAATGGGACCGGTATTCATTGCATGGGGTGGATTTTTATGGCATTCCCAGAGAAATTGTAAATCACTCACCCCTCCATTTCAACGCTATTCATTTACTAATTCAGAAATCAGGAGGCTCATTTAAATTTCATTACCTTATGAGTTATGACTACCCAATGCATATCTTTTCTTCTCAGATATTTACAGTACGTGTGATTATATATATACGTCCATATCTAAAGTTAAGATTTCTTCCTTAAGTTCCAGTGCAGGTTTTTATCTAAAATTCCCTATACCGCTATGAAAGTCGAAGAAAGAAACAGTAAACATCCACAGACATGCATGCCTCTATTATAGATATATAGCTAATTAAACTGGCCGTCTTACCTAATTCGATCTTTCGCGTCAGGGAAGCTAGTTGTTAGAGCGCAGTTTACAGAATGTGAGTATCCCGAGTTTACAAAAGCATTTAGAACAAAGTACGTACGTCGACTTGTATAATAACCATCTATGACTACTCAAAACGTACAATAAACATTTAAGTTTGGTAATTTTTTGGTGGCATGCAATTGAATGAATGTATTAACCTTTCAATCAGAAAACTCCTTCAAGAATTTAAAAGCAAGAAATCTCAGAATCTAGCCAAATGAAAAACAGCAAATGTCTATATAGATGTCTAATCAGCCAAGCTCCTAATAATGTCCATGTGTATACACATGACCAGCTTGTTCTGGAAATTAACGTTAATACATTTGTTGGGAGGATTGGATCTCTGCAATAACAATTTTAGTATGAAATCCTGTACAGTCCATACTCCATATAATAACTCATTTCCAGTAACACATAAAGATTCAGAGTTACAATGCATGTACGATTTTAGTTGGACTCTACGGGCTAAGACTTTAATTGGCAGCTGCACATTTGATAAGTTCACACTCTCCTTTAATTTACATGTCATTTCAATATACTCAACTCATCATGATATACACCAAGGTAAAAGAATGGCACTGTAAAATAGTTTAATTGTCTATTTTATCTGATAGAAAGTGTTACCTTTTGTTTTCAATTAAGATAAATATAGTGTTATACGTGTAAAATATTTCATAAAAACTCAATATTTTTGATAAAATCTCATAAATTATCGGTAAAACTTATTGAAAATCGAATTTGGTTGCAGACGGAGAAGATATGATCACATACGAATACCAATACTAATCATGATTGCTACGAATTAAGGTACCGTTATAACTTAGAAGCAGCCACAAAGTATATATTTGCATAGCAATTTAGAGCAGTTAAGCCGCATCGAACAGGCGAAGCCCCACTGCCCCAACCTAAATTAACCAGTAGATGGACGACATGTGTAAACTCGTCACCCAAAAACCAGAGAAGGTACGGTTTTGCCACTCATCCTGATTGAGAAAGATGGCTAGTTAGGGTGATAATGTTTGACAAATGCATTTGTAGAAGCCAAGGGTATACTGGCCATCTTGTTGGCATGGCTACGTACAGTACTATTGTACAAGACTTGGCTTCAATATATATGTTGGCCTCACCTTCTCTCGTTTCCCCACAACAGCGATATCTATCTTACCATCTATACTGGATATATAACTTGTGCTTGAGTTGGTGTGAGAGTCTGTGAGCTCCAATACTAGTACTTAATTTGAGGTAACTATCTAGTTAGGGTGTCAAATAGAATTTGAAACTGATCGAAATGGGAAGGTCTCCTTGTTGCGAGAAGGTGGGTTTGAAAAAAGGACCATGGACACCTGAGGAAGATCAGAAGCTGTTGTCTTATATCCAGGAATATGGCCATGGAAGCTGGCGTGCTTTGCCCGCTAAAGCAGGTAACTAACTTACTCATTCTTCCATCGACACTGGTTTAGCTTAACTGTAACTTAATAAACTAACTGTATTTACCTTTATAGGGCTCCAAAGATGTGGGAAGAGCTGTCGACTGAGGTGGACTAACTACCTGAGGCCTGATATCAAAAGAGGAAAGTTTAGTTTGCAGGAAGAGCAGACTATCATTCAACTCCATGCTCTTCTCGGAAATAGGTAATACACTTAAACCCTAATATTTGTTAAGAGTATAGCTTAGGGTTTTGTTATTGTTGCTTCAGTTTTGAAGTTTTTTCATCATGACTATGTTTTTAGCAATGTTATATATTAACTCATTCACAGCCTAATAAGTTGGCTGCATCACTAACCGATCATCAGGTGGTCGGCCATAGCAAATCACCTACCTAAAAGGACGGATAACGAGATCAAGAACTACTGGAACACACACCTCAAGAAAAGACTGACTAAGATGGGCATCGACCCCGTGACCCACAAGCCCAAGCACCATGAAGCCTACGGGTCCGACAGCGGCCACGCCAAGGACGCTGCCAATCTGAGCCACATGGCACAGTGGGAGAGCGCCCGGCTCGAGGCCGAGGCCAGGCTGGTCAGAGAATCCAAGCAGCTCATCATGACCAACCATCCTCTCCAACTCCAGCACCAACAGCTCCTCAACATCAGCTCCAACCAAACTCACGGACTTCTCATGAGTAAAACCGCCGCCGCCACTTCGGCTCTGCCGTGTCTGGATGTGCTCAAAGCGTGGCAAGGGGCGTGGTCGTCAAAGCTGATAATGCGAGACAACAATAGTAGTAATAACACGATTGTTTCGGGTATGAATTTGATGATGGCCATGGATGACCTCGAGTCTCCGACGTCTACGTTGAACTTCCCGGCGGCGTACAACAACGCAGCTTATCCAATGCAATCTCTTAACGCCAATAAGCAACTGCCTGAGTTCAAACAACAGCTGGACAACACGATGGTGCTGCAAGACATTCATGCATACAGTGGTTGTGGAAGTACAACTACCAACGCGTGGTTCGCTGAGGACGGTGTGATTAGGTCAAATGGTGAAACCGACGACATGAACAACGTCATGCTGCCGGGTGCTGCTGCCGCGCTTTCGAATATCGTGGAGGGTTTCTGCGGCGGCACCGCCGCAGACATGTTGGTTTACAACTCAGATGAGCAGAACATGGCGGCTGGGGAGATCTCTGAAACTGGCGGCGATGGAAGCTGTGGGCGTAGTGGCAACAACTTTGAGGAGAACAGGAGCTACTGGGACAGTATACTCAACTTGGTGAATGCTTCACCGTCCGGGTCGCCTGTGTTTTAATCAATTAAGTAGTGTTTAAGGTAGAGCTAGCTAGCTTAATTAGTTTAATGTACGTTAGGGAGGTGATGTCCTCTTGACTCTATAAAACTAAGGGTTATCATTAGCTAGACCTAGCAGCAAATTAAGTCGAATAAGGATCATTAGCTAGCTAATTCTAAAAAACAAGTTATTTCATTAATTTGGTGTTATTTGTTCATTAAAGTGATTAGTCTTTTATGATCATAGTCAGCTGCCAATTATAAGTTCATTAGGTCAAACATATAATGGTGAGCTACGTACGTTAATTTGCTCGATCATGTAGATAAGATTACATGCTTTAGATTATATTAGTAAAGCAATCCAATCCTAGCTAATATATATATAGTTACACACATACATAAATTGTCCTTTCATTCGCTAAATTCACGTACCAATTAAGGAGTCCGGACGTCGACATGAAAAAATTGCATCCAACGGGAGGGGTCTTAATTTGCCTCTCATCGACCAAAAAAATTACTTGCAGCTATATATATATGGTTATGTGGGGTTTGAGTTAATGGACATTTAAATTCTCTTTAGTTTTGGCCACTTATGGGGACATTCATTAATGGGACATAAATGAATAAATTGAATCCCTTGGCTAGCTATATCTCTGTTAATTAAATTTTGGGTCTGTACGTACGTACGTACGTTCTGGGTTTTATAACACACTCAATCACAGTTCGAATCCTCTTCCGATCAGCGCCATGCAATCATGCAAACTAGTCGACTCCAATTGTCACAGATCGATGCGACTAATGAATCAATTATTTCTGGGCTCTTAACGTCTGAGTTTCTTCTTTCGAATAATAGAGACCGTACCAACAGAAAAGTAAATTTGCTACTTTGAACTTCTGGTAGAAAAAAATATTTATAGTCCTGCTGATAAAGATGCTGCCGGATCATGCTATGATGGAGCAAATACACAGAGTACCTGCAAAACTTGGGCAAGCTATATACTAGGATTGCACCTTTTATCACTTGAGCTGGTGAAATTAACCGGCCGGAAAGAAGAGCAACAAAAGTCTGCTGTAAATTGATTGATTACATATATATTTGATTAGCATCAGCACTAGGCATAGAAGAGGAATTTATGAGATGAATGTGATTAGTTGTGAAGTAAGGTTTCATATAGTTTGCGTGGGAGTCCTTTTAAGATTCATATATAATGAGAGATTTTGGAGGTTGCATTGGATCCTACTGCTTCTTCTTCTCCCTAAGACACCAACTTATTGCGTACCACATACCATACCCTGGTATTATATATGATTGTGGGTATATATATATATATATATATATATATATATATATATATATATATATATATATATATATATATCTAGCCCATATTGCGTTGGGATGCTCGGATTGGACTTGTAATGATATGGGACTATGGGCCAAACATTTAGCTAGAATTGCGATTAATGTCAATGACTCTATGTGAGATGGTCGAAGATGAGTACTCGGGGTACGACGTATCGTCATCAACGCCTATGAAATACTGGTAAATCCGCGTATCTTCACGTACGGCCGTAAGCCAATTTGCCAATTAGAGAGCCAAATCTCCCTGGCTAGAAATTAAGGAAGATATCGAATTATCGGATATAGTAAAGGACTATTGATCATTATATAGATGCAATCGTCTGTCTACCTCAACCTTGAAAATGCACCGAAACCCTAACACGTACTTACGTCAATTGATGAAGCCCTAGCTTAATTTACAACAGGGAAGGAATTGGTAAAGCATTGTTAATCCATCATGCTTTTATGAAATTTCATGGCCGGGGAGGTATGTGGTCAAATATGGATGTTTCACAGCTAGCTAAATCGATATAAGCTAGCATGGGACAAAGTTCTACGACGCATAAACATTCATGCCGTGCATTACATCTTTTGAAAAGAACAGGCTGTATATACGCGAGATTCAACCCTAGATACTCAAAGTTTGAAGGGCGGATATGGACCAATAATAATGCTCTGTTTCTGATAACCACGACAAAAAAGACCTACATCTTTGCTCGCAACCTCACACCGGTCTCCTTAAGAAGCTTCTTCCAATCTTTGAGGAAATACTACTGACAAATTTGGCCCGCCCATTACATATTATAAAAAATATAAATTGGTTTAATAGTCGATCCCTTTTAATGAACAAAATAAGAGATCTCTTAGTGGAAGGACTTTATATAAATGAGTAACTAGCTTCATACATGTGCGATGTACATGTTATTGATGAATATAGGGAAAATATAGAACTTTGTTTGTCACTAACTTCTTTCATTTTGTTTAATGTGTTTTCTTATAGGACAATTTTTTTATTTAATTTTATTTAGTACGAATGTTAAAATAAGTATAACACATTTTTATGAAGTTTTTAAGCGCTTGACTTTCTAATAGTAAAGTAAAGATAGGAGAGGCAGAAAGTGTCATACCCACATTTAATACTGTCTTCTCATCAATTGCAGCGTTTGGTGTCCCGAAATTTATCTACTCGATCTGTATTCTCAACCCCATATTGGACGAGATAGTCGGAGCCCTAGAGATATAGAATGCTAATTTGAACATGCATGACTACCTAAGAAACGATTTCACAATGATCAGGATTGGAAAATAGTTCAATCCAATGCAATTACTTTGGATTAATACTTTAATTTGTTGAATACATGCCATAATACACCAATAATTCTATACATTGCTATGTAGTTACTAGTTACATGGTTCACGATTGAAATCCTGCCCACCTACTGAAGGTTCTCACATTACTACCTTCCGAGATCGCCATCCCAATCCCAGTCCTTTTCTCTTCTCCAACACCCACATAATACAATCTCCACACGTCTACATTCCCTTCCATCTGCACCAGGCTTGGTGAGCCGACTCCTTTGTTGTCCCATCCGTCACCTTCCGATGGGCTGAGAACCGGTCCGTCTTGAACCCTCGTCCACTCATTTATCCCATCGGAAGAAACAGCGAGACCAATACTAATCTTCCCGTCTACCCTCACACCCTCATACGCCATCAAGTAGTTCCCTTCCTTCCTGTTCCTAACTACACAAGCATTTTTCACCCCAAGCTCGTCAAATGACCCTTTCGCCCCTCCCCCCATAATCTTCCCCAACTTCACCCATCTTATTCCATCCCTGGATCTCGCCATCCCAATGGCGAAGTGGCCCTTTTCTGCATCAAACGAATGATAATACATTCTCATGTCATCGCTGCCATGCACAACCACTTGAGGTTTTGAAATGAACAAAGAATCCCACTCATTTTTGGACCCTACGTCGAGCAAGGCACCACTGTGATAATCTCCTTCGATTCTGGCCCAGTTTCGGCCGTCCTGGCTACAAGCCAGTCCTGGCAGAGACTTGAGTGAGTCCACTGGATATTGACCAACCGGATAGTTAGTGCAGTTCACCTTCTCGGAACTGTACCCGGTGTAGTAAAGCCAGTAGACTGCGCTGTACATTGGACTTGACATGATGACCATCTCCGAAGGCTTGACGCTCTTTGTGTCGAAAGCCCACCAATTTTTCGAGCAGCTCATGACCAAACCCTCGTCCTCACCACACGACATGACGTGTTCGGCTCCTCTCGCCCAGTGAATCCCATTACTAGAAACCGCGAGGCCGATGGAGTCGGAGCTGTTGCTCGGATCGGATGACCTACCGTGGTACCACATGTACCACCGCTCCTCATTGTCGCCGATGAACCTTTTCACCACGGGAGATCCTATTTCGGAACTGTCCCACGATGTTTTATGACCCAGGTCAAAGACCAGACCGGTTGACCATGTCGATGTGAGGGTTTGGTTGGGCGGAGAAGTCGTCAGTTGTTGTGCTGGGGAGCTCGACTCGAGCCCGAGGGACTTGTTTGTGTTGGTCGCGTTGTTGCTGTCGATTCCTGGCTTTGTAGAGCATCTTGTAAATGAACGACTTTTGAATTGTTGTGTGTGGAAAGATCTGTTAGCGGTGTAAAGAGAAAGCGTTTGGGATCGGATAGTAGGCAATGCCAGAAGTTTACGGGTTGTAGAAGTAGGCGAAAATGTGTGAATTGTTTTGATCGTCGTTGAGGCTGCTGCTGTTGCTGTTGCGGCGTCCATTGCTGGACTACAACAGTTTCCAGCGAGAAAGAGAGAGAGAAGGAGGGAAATGTAGTTGGTATTTTGCAATTGTAGAGAAAGATTGGAATAATTAGAATGATGACCTTTGCGTGGGTTTTATAGGAGCCATTGAGTTTTACGTGTATAGGAGCTGCTAGATTTCGACCCATACTGTGTATTTATTTTTCTAAAAAACTTCTACAAATTGTAAAATCAAGCTTTTAGTAATCTTCGAAGCACATGCATGCATCAACCTACTTACTCTAAATTAGTTGTATATAATTCTAAATTGACGATCGAGATTTATAAAAAAAATACGTTCTTGAAACCCTTTATTGACCTAGAAGATTAAGTGTGCTTCGAATTACAGCGACTTGAAAATCAGTTATTAGAAGCAATGCAGCTTCAAAATGCTGGAGGGGCAGTTTTAATACGCAGAAATGGGGTTGTCTATCATTAATTATTTCTATTATAGTACTTGCCTTTTTAAAATCGCTAACTACTTTTCTCCTCCATCAGGGATCGATGGTGATGTATGTCTGAGAGCTTCTTCTACCTGTCAATGGCGAAGGTAAGACAGAAAGTTCCAGTTGACTAGCTCCTTCTCTCAGATCGGTCCCTTTCTAATTTTATAATAGTTTGCCGGCCGCTTGATCGATGAGAGTTTTTTTTTTTGAAAGGGCTTGATCGATGAGAGTTGATATTCATCAATCTGTGCATGTTACTGCATATAAAACTAGCTCTTCGTTGGAGTGGCTGAACTTGCATTGTTGACAGTAGCCGCAGAGAGGCTACAGCAGGCCAACAGACCCGCAGCAAGTGCACCAGGGCCCGGCCCGAGGCGTAGGACCGAGCCACCAGCACCCGGCCTCGGGGTCCAGCCGTCTATCCGGCTGCCAGGGACCCTGGGACCGGGGACGCCAGCCCGCCAAAGAGGTCACCAGAACTGTCATTTGGAGGGAACCAGTCCCACATCGAAGGGTGAGGCCAGCCCTCACCTCCAGCCACCTATATAAGAGCCCCAATTACCCTAATTAATGGGTAACTTATCTCTCTCACTGTTTACATACGTGCTCAAGTTATATATATTCCAACTATACTAACTTAGGCATCGGAGAGGAGAAGACCGGCCCGCCCGGTATTCCCCTTAGTAAGCAGGTTTGCAGGAGATCAAGTTGGATTCATCTGTATCTACCAGGCCTCCGGGTTTAGGCAGAAATAATTGGCGCCTTCTGTGGGAACCTTTGAACAAAAAACCGTGTAAGCATCATCCATGGCCGAGAGTTCGGAAGCAAGGCAAGAGAGAGGTACCACCGAGGAGGGACGTGTTGCATTAGTGCAAACGCTCACCTCCACCCCGGCCGTCACGCGGGAGCCGCGTGGCGCCCAAGGCAACGGTCAGGGAGGAGGAGGCTGTGGTAGGCCGTCCGGCATGCCGGGACCGGGACACCACGACAGCCCGTGCGGGAAAAGCCCGGCAGAGGATGAAGACAGTCCAGCGCTCCGAGGCCCCTCCTTGACATTCTCGGATGATATGAGCGACCGATCTGAGAGCCCGCTCCTTGATAGTGACCGGGACACTACGTACAGTCCCGACCAGAGCGGTATGGCAGGAAAGATACGGGCAATGGCCGCGGAGGTCAATCGTCTAAGAGAAGAGGGCGACAAGGACAGAGCCAAGTCCAACGCCCGGTACGAAGAGATATAATCAGTGAACGCTGCCCTGGTAGCCGCCTTAGAGAGAGGACAGCAGCGCAGCGACGCTATGGACAGGGCGCAAGCGGCACCCCCGCCAGTCCAACCTCAGCAGTACGAGGCAGGGCAGTCATCGGGCGGCCGGCCCCATGATGCCGAGCGAGCGAGGTCACCGAGCGGTGCAGGTCCGCCGAAGAGCGCGCCAACCTCCCGCCATCTCCACACTTCATCTGTGGATGAAGTTGAGACCCCGACTGCACGGGCATTGCAGATATTAGCCGACACTGTGTCAGACTTGAAGGCCCAAATGGAGGCCAACGAGAGAAGAGCCGCGCGGCCGGTGGAGGGTGCCCGGTTTAATGAGCGTATGGGCCCTTTCTCTCACCGGGTCATAGAGTCGGGACGGTCTGGCAACCAGAAGTCCCTCAAGCTCACCTATTCAGGGTCCGGCTGCCCGTACCAGCATCTGGACAGTTTCCGGTCCCAGACCTGCACCAAGGGTTATTCTGACGCAGTATGCTGCAACATCTTCCAGGAAACTCTGTCTGGAGAGATGCTCAGCTGGTTCTACGAGCTTCCGGCGAACTCGATCGAGGCTTTCGAACAGTTAGCCGACCGGTTTGTAGGCCGCTTCATCCTCCGGGTCGAGGGAGCCCGGACGTCGACCATCCTCTTCAACTGCATGCAGGCACCTGGAGAGGAACTGAGGACCTTTGTCAACCGATGGCAGACAGCCACTGCCGGGGTTCGGAACCTGGACAAGGGCATCGCCGAAATGGCGTTCAAGCAAGGGCTCCGGCCGGGGAAGTTTTCCTATGTCGTCCGGGTAAAACTCCCGCAGGGGTATGATGAGTTGATGGCAATGGCCATCCGGCATGCTCAGGCCGATCACGAGACATATGGGCACCACCTGCTGAAGAGGAAGCGGGATGAGCCGCGGGAAGAGAACCCCCCGCCCAGCCGAGAGGACAAGCCCAGTCAGCGGACCGAGAACCGCGCCGCCCGGCCGGGTCGGCCCAATAGAAACTGGCCACAAAGGCAGTAGAGGCCTTATCCTGACAAGCCCCAGAACGAGCACAAGCCGGCGCCTTACCGCCAGGAACGTCCTCTGGCGATCATGCCAGCACCACCAGCCGGTCAAGAAGTCTTCACCGCTCTCACCACTTCCTACGAGGACATTTTACTTGAGAACGGGAGCGTCATCCCCCCACCGCCCAAGAGAAGGTACCCGAAGGGAAAGCTTACAACGGCACAAACGGGCAAGTACTGCTCCTATCATGATGAGGCTACTCATCGGACGAGCCAGTGCTGTGCTCTCAAGACAGCGGTGCAGGGTTTGATCAATAGCGGCCAGCTCCAGCGATACGTAGGGGAAAGGAGAGCAGATCCCGACCGGGAGCAAGACCAGGCCTGGTAGGCTCGGCCAAGGGTCGCCCAAGCCTCCGGTTAGTTTGACGTACATCCGGTCCAACCGTTGTAACACCACAAGAAATGTATGCAAACTACTTTTGAGAAAATTTCACCGGCTCCGCCAGTTCAAATATATTCATAATCAAGCAAGTATACAAGCAGTAACCGTTCCGGAAAGATTACAAGGAGAAGAGTAAGGAAAATCCTAAGGAGCCACGACTCCGCCCTCAGCAGGCAATCCGCCAGCCTCTATTGCGGTACCCTCGTCGTTGACCTCAGTTCTGGCGTCGACTCTGGCTCGGGGAGACTTGGCACCGTTGGTAAAAGAATCCAAGTCCGAGCGAATCACTTCTTCCGGCTGCCCCTCCACCGCCTCCTGATGGATGTCCGACTGCTCATGGATATCTCCTTCAGCAGCAATCGGCATCAGAGAAGTGTCTAACCATCCCTTCCCCGCCCATTCCGTGTACGCATCCGAGATGCCCTCTTCCCTGGCCTTCTCCATAAACTCCAGGAACTGATCGCTCTCGCGGTATTTGAGAACAACCCGCTCGTAGAGTTCCGGGTCGTCTTCCCCGGTCGCAGCAGCAGTGGCGGCACGCAAAACGGCAGCTCCCACTTGGAGCTCGGCCCTCTCCTTCTCCAGGCTCCGGTTCTGCTCCTCCAGCTTCTTGGCCCTCTCCTCCGATCTGGCTTTCTCCCGATCCGAGCGGGACTTCTCCACCTCCAGGCGCTGTCGGGCCTCCGATAAAGCAGCTATCTGTCTCTTCAGCTCCGACAGTTCCTCGCTCGCGTCCGGTTGGTACAGGCTGTACAGCAGCTGCACAACAACAGAAACAGTTAATCGGGCAGTAAGACACACAACCTACAAGCAGTGTAGTGGAACCGGTTAGTGTTTACCCGGAGGACGGATTCCTTGCATTTTGGGCGGTTCCTGCCCGCCAGGGCCCCAGCAACCCCAGGTTTGTCCAGACCAAGGCCGGCCAAGTCCGCCGCCACTTGCCGGACGAGTGCACTGTCCGAGCTTCCCCTCGGTGCCTCCGCAGGCGCGGGACTACTTTGCCGGGCAGCAGCAGCCTTCTCCCCGGCGGAGTTAGGTTGTGCACCGCTGGTTGCCCTGAACCGTTTGGCCAGGTTCTCCCGTGACGACCCGTCGGTAAGCGTCACCAGCGCGGAGGAAGGAATGTCCCCGCCTTTCCGTTTCTCTCCCCGGCCTTCCGGAGAAGAAGATCGTGCGCCTACCCGGGCGACACGAGCCACGTGCAACACAGACACCGGCCGACTGGGGATCCTGCTCACACCACCGGGAACCCTCACTGGCCCCCTGGTAGTCTTGCCCTTTCCAGGCACCGCATGGGGCGCAGAAGGATGGGTCTTCACCCGCCTCAGGATGTAGGCGCCGTCATCAACGTCCATGGCCCTCGGCTCCGGATGAGTCATAAGCCGGCCGGACTCCTCGTCCACCGACGTCCGCGAGACGGTCTCGTCTTTCTCCTTCAGCTTGTTAAGGAGGTCTTCCCCGTCCATTGAGAGAGTGGTTTCAGGCTTGATGACCGCCCGGGAAGATGCACCTGCAAGGAAAGCGAACAGTTAGCATTTTGCCAGAACTAGTACAAGTATCACCGTTAAAGGGCCTGCTACGCACCGGGACCCTGCCCGAGTTGGCAGTATTCCAGCACTTCTCGCCGGATAAAGTTGAAGGAACTCCGTTCCAGATTGTCCCAACATCCGAGTATGGTCGAGATCCTCTCATGCTCCAGATCAGATAGCTCGAACGACTGGTCACCAATGGGTTGGAAGGCGCCAGGAACCCGGTACATTTTACTCCTCTTCTGCCACCTCCCGTCCTCCATCACCACCTTCTTTCTCCAGCTGTTGTCTACCCATGTAGGCATATTGGTGATGATTGGTTGATGGTTCCGGGCGTTGAAGGACAGGCAACCCCGGGACCCTTGCTTCCTTGAGTACGACAGCCTATACAAGGACCGGAACTCATTTAACGTTGGCATACTCATCCCGGAGAACTCGTACAGGCAGCCGAGGCTCAGTAGTCGCCTCCACTGGAGCCCAGGAAGCTGCGCGGGCGACACTTGCAGCGCACTGAGCATATACTGCACGAAATTTGGCAGCGGGAGCGAGAAACCATGCCGGAACTGGTCCTGATGCACGGCAACCCAACCTGCCTCCGGGTTGCAGGCTGACTCTCCAAGATTTAGGGGCCGCAGCAGAACCTCATCCGGGATGCCCCACGTTTCCCGGAACGCTGCAATCTCTCCAGGGGTCATGCTACCCTCCGGTTCATCACACGCCACAGCATCCTTCCCTCTGCCAATGGTGTAGCTCACGGCCGGAGCACCCGCAAGGCGCACCCCGTGCGGTATTTCAGTCTCCGAGGATTCAGCCCCGGAAGACGAAGACAAAGACGGAGACGAAGCCCTGCTCCCGGAGCAGTCAGCGACTTCGGTCTCCGGGGATTCCGAACCGAGCCAGTCCTCTAGCCTCTCCGCATCATCCACGATGGGACCCCTGGCAGCCGATTCGGAAGCCCGGTCAGAACTTAAAGAAGACATCTAAACCTAGGGGAAGAAAACAAAACCCTAGCGCTCATCAGCAACATGCTACAACAGCGCCTTCTACGGCCTCTCCCCAAGTTTGCCGCAGAACAGTTCAGTCAGCGACAGAGATCCCTCCCCCCCCGCCGCAAAACAACAAAACCAAAACAAGAACAACACCGGGGCAAAGAAATCAACAAACTTACCGATTAATATGCTTAACCGAGGACAATCCGCCCTGCGAAAGCAGCGAGCAATGGTAGGAGGAGAGTAGGGAGCGCTCGAGAAAACGGATCTCGTGGGGCAAGGGGCTCAGAGTTTTCGCCGGATTTCTCTCTTTCTCTTAGTTTCTCCAAAGCAAGAAGCAACAGCAGAAAGAAGAGCAGAAGAGGCCTTTTTATAGAGGGGACCGGTGCCCTAGGCAATCGAAATCCCTCCAAAAACACACAGTCAGAGCAACTCAAACACCTGCGAATCCAGGCCCTCCATCTCAAGACCGCCCTCTGCTGGCACGTGTCCCAGCATTGGTAAACTGCTCATGCCATCATAACTGACGGGACTGATGGACTTCCTCCTTAAATGCATGTCAGCCACTTGTCCCACACGCTGGCGACAGGAAGGTAGGAGCGGGAACCGAGGCGTCAGGCCCTCCCACACTTCCCCAGGCTCCACGGTCACACGCCATTTCCCTGGGGGACTCGTCTCGTTATGGCAGAACGCCCGGTCGAGATCCGCCCGGCACCGTGGCAGTTCGCGGTTATGATCATTCAACCGGCTGCATGGCTTTTTCGCTGCATCTCTTGAAGACCTCTTGTCGTCCCGGGTATGAGCCATCCGCCCGGCACCATGGCAGTTCGCGGTTATGATCATTCAACCGGCCGCATGGCTTCTTCGCTGCATCTCTTGAAGACCTCTTATCGGTTATGGTTTCCCAAAACCGCTTCGAGAGCATCGTCCCGGGTATTGTCCCTTCACCATGGCAGTTCGCGGTTATGATCATCCAACCAGCTACACGCCATTTCACTGGGGGACTCGTCTCGATATGGCAGGACGCCCGGTCGAGGTCCACCCAGCTACATCTCTCTTGGGGGACTCGTCTCGATATGGCAGGACGCCCGGTCGAGCTCCACCCACCGGTTACGTAACATTCAACCGGCGCGAGAGCATTTCCCGAGAACGCGATCCACCCGGCCCCATGGCATTTCACTGGGGGACTCGTCTCGATATGGCAGGACGCCCGGTCGAGTCTCGCCCGGCTCCATGGCATGACCCCGGTCATGAGAACATTCGACCGGCATGGGCTTTATACACCCGGGTGAGTTTACATCTAACCCATGTACTCTTGTCCAGCAGGATAAAAACCCTGCATCGCACTAAACCGCGATCAACGTGGGGCTGCACGGCGAGCCTTGTCACCTCAACGCCACCCCCCCCCCCCCTTACCTCAACGCTTATTCAAACAAGCTGAGAAGAACTAGCAAGTGTTCACCGGCGCTTCAAACAGCCCGCAACACCGGGGTAATCTCCCCGCAGCCTAGCAATATGGACTCGTCTCGATATGGCAGAACGCCCGGTCGAGGTCCAGTACTTAAGTTCACCTGGGACCCGTACCGATATGGCAGAACGCCCGGTAGTGGCCCAGTGAACTCCGCTCCGTACCGATATGGCAGAACGCCCGGTAGTGGCCCAGTGAACTCCGCTCCGTACCGATATGGTAGAACGTCCGGTAGTGGCCCAGTGAACTCCGCTCTGTACTGATACGGCAGAGTGCCCGGTCGAGCTCTCATGCACACATCTATTGCATGGCGGATTTCAACGCTCCATTATCATTCTATGCACCATCTATTGCATGGCGGATTTCAACGCTCCATTATCATCCCATGCACACATCTTTTGCATGGCATCATCATCTCATACACTCCGGGTTTCACCCCACTCCATGCTCATAGCACCACAACACTTGAGCACAGTACTACTCATATTACAAACATACTTATAAACTGTTGCTTGCCATCGGTAAACAGGTACTCACCTCGGTCACGCCCAATCTTTAACGCGGACTTGGGGGACTGGGCACCGTTGGGTTGGTAACCCTGCGGGTCTGCGGGACAAGAGCGAGACAGACTTTAAGTCCCCATTCAAGATTGCACTTGACCGGGAACTTGGGGGACTTGTTGACAGTAGCCGCAGAGAGGCTACAGCAGGCCCACAGATCAGCAGCAAGTGCACCAGGGCCCGGCCCGAGGCCTAGGACCGAGCCACCAGCACCCGGCCTCGGGGTCCAGCCGTCTATCCGGCTGCCAGGGACCCTGGAACCGGGGACGCCAGCCCGCCAAAGAGGTCACCAGAACTGCCGTTTGGAGGGAACCAGTCCCACATCGAAGGGTGAGGCCAGCCCTCACCCCCAGCCACCTATATAAGGGCCCCAACTACCCTAATTAACTTATCTCTCTCACTATTTATATACGTGCTCAAGTTATATATATTCCAACTATACTAACTTAGGCATCGGAGAGGAGAAGACCGGCCCGCCCGGTATTCCCCTTAGTAAGCAGGTTTGCAGGAGATCAAGTTGGATTTATCTGTATCTACCAGGCCCCCGGGTTTAGGCAGAAACATGCATGTTTCACATGTTGGAAATATAAGCGCTAAAGATCATGTAAGATTTTGTTCAAGTACTAATTAAGTATCTAATAATAAGAGTTAATCAGCCCTAAGCTTAACGCACCTGGATCATATTGTTCGGTTTGTTTTCTGTGTTTTGTTTTGTGATGGCAGAGGCTGAGGACACTGACTGCGAACTAATAAATTAGTTAGCAGAAAAAGGGAAAGATTATAAGGTACGTAAATCTACAATCGGGAACATCTAGTTCATTATTAAACTACATTATCTTCTGGTTCTCAAATAGTCCATCCAATCGATACTGACATGCTACATTTTCTTGATACGATTTATACTACATATTTCGGTTGGACGTTGTAAGCTTTATGGCCAAGTTAGCTGATATCCTCATTGCTATATATCCATCTCTATATAAGTGAGGTTTTCTACTCAATAGTATGATAGATAAAAGCATGGACTATTCTGTCCTGAAAGTATTTGTGCAAAATATATTAAGAACGCGCGCAGGCTGCTGCCTGCACATGCATGTTGTAAGATGAACAATATATAATGTTAACTACCCGGAAATGATCATGAACTAGTGGTTCGAAATCAAGTTTTGTGTATACAAAACATGCACTCTTTTAGTCATAATATGGAATTATTTGAAGTGATCGAACTATTACAGCTAGTTCAATAAGGTACTATGACTACTATCTAGTGTTTTGTTAAGCCCCTAAGAATCGCAACAAATTAAGAGAGAAATAATTGTTGAACTACAACGTACTGAATAGCATCCAGCTTGCAGATGAACAATTCAATTATGTTTAATTAAGCTGAGATATATTGACGTGCAGACTGCAGAGGGTCCAACTTGTTGGGGGTTTTAATATTCTCTGGTTTTGGTTGTGGAGGCTCTGACTTAGGGTTGAGATATATAGAGGTACTATGTACGTTCAACGTCTAACTTTCACGTCATGGAAATATGGTTAGACCTTAATCTAGACCCAGAGAAGGAGATCGCAGCACCTTCTACTCGATCATTATTGTTACTTCAAACTCCTAGCTATCGCGACTAACTCACTCATGTGTATATAGACTCGGTGGATCTGATGATTCATGAAATTGATTTTAATTATTGAATCAATAATTGGTACGTACTCGATCTCGATTTCATATGAATCTGCTTACGTACGTGAAATCTTTTCTCTATGACTTTGGAATATATTAATAGGTTATAGTTCTTCCTTCTTCCACAGCTATCTGCATGATGTTTACTTGTATCTGGAATCTTCCATACATGAGAACAAACTAATTAATCCACCTATCCTAATTAATTTAAGTTTTAGGGTTTGTCATCATCATCAATCAATTAGTAGTGCAATGAATAGATCTATTAATTATTGAGTGCGAGCTACTCAGGCTAATCAGGTATTGTTTCTGTTTTAGCTGCTGGTGTTTATTTGAGAATGAAGTCAAATCTACGTCTACCTGAAAGTCAGACCATTGCCAATTGCACGTCTGGGCAGTCTGGCAGCTCTCTGCTTAGTTTTCTTTCAATCTTTTCGAAGAACAGATCGAAAAGCGCGCAGTAGTACTTATTATGCGATATATAGGGAAAAAAATAATCGCAAGTCCTAATTAAGAGACTGCAGAACCACCTTGCTGTCTATAGCTTTTCTGTGTTTCATATTAATGAATGATCGAGGTCCAACTAATTATACAGTTTAAAGGGATTAATATACAAATCGTACGTTGTCTTTTGCAGTTTCTCTGAAGTGATTAGGGTTAGTTAATTCGTAGTGTGCGGAATGCTTGTTCCTAATTAGCTGCTTAAAACTAGTTATTCTCTCAACTACTATGATATAATTAGGTTTAAGTTATCATTAGTCGCTACTGCGAGCACTTAAACTATTAACTATGTATTAGTTGTTTCCATTGAAGGTGAACTTGGAAGCAATTAATCACGTGTTTATATATGTCTGCACCTAATTATTTACTCGATCAACTCATATCTTTCTTTCAACATCTGCCTTTCTCTCTTATGTATTACCAACTGTCTTTCTCGACCAACAGATGAATATATTTAACATACATTTTTTCTGATTTCAAATTTAATTTCAATTACAAACCATGATCAAACCAGCTCCGGCAGCTCCGCAATATATTGTACTCAATATTCTAGGCTGCAAAAGATACGCATGTATCTGATTAAACTAAATATGTGTCCAAGTTGCTAGATCATGTGATAATAATTGTGAGTACTATTAATCGTATGTTCTAACTTTCGACAATATAAATAGGGCTTAGGAGCTTGTAATCTTCCATCTACAATTCAAATGACTTTTCCCATAGATGCATATCTCTGACTGGAATCTTGCTTCGGATTTTAGCACGATAACTACTTTGATAGTGCCTGTGTATTATGATACCAAAGTCTCTCAATTATTCAATTTTTTCTTTTCTTATCTGGTTACGTACAATTGATAGAGGCATATAGGTATATATATACATTTTATACTAGAATATGTTCATATATTATTCCACATTTTCCTCATGCTCCAGTACTACTTCAAGAATCAAGATCGTGCCGCACAATTGCAAACCATGTATATATGCCAAATCAATCACGTACAGACTGGATTACTCGAATCACCTGTGGAGATCTTTGATTTTGAAGTAGTAATGGAGAAGTGGAGAATGGAGATCATTGGGATTGATTCGGGTGCTTTTAGTTTTTCATGTGTATATATTCTGGCCGTTCTGCTATTTCAAGTAGGCTATGTCGTCAACAGCCTACATCTAGGAAAACCATAATCAGATTGACCGATCCAGAATACGGTTTTAACACCTTTTGTTTTGTTACAATGCACAAGCTTGGTGGTATTTTAATAAAACAAGCAGATATAGGCCCAGTTTGGGATTGCTTAAGCATAATTACTTTTGAATTTGCTGTGAGCAGAATTGCTTTTGAATCTGCTGTGAGTAGAATCAACTGAGGTGTTTGGTAAACTGTTTTTAAAAGTGTTGTGAGAACTAAAAAACAATTTCGTGTGTTTGGTGAGTTATAAGTAAAAATTGTTTTGGATGGGTATAATGACAAAAATAGGCATTGTTATAAATTGATATTAAAATAAATAATTGTTTCTTTTGTATGTAATTATAAAGTCAATCCACAATATTACATAAGATTTTTTAATAAATGATTGATTATGATTTAATTAGATTAATATATTCACAATCTAAGAAAAAATAAATATTACCATTTATTACAAATATAACTATTCCTGCAAAAACATCTCTTACCCTGCTTCTCCAAAATCCACTTTTAAGAGAATCAATTCTTCTAAAATAAGTTTTATGAGTTGTTACCAAACACTTAACATTAGGCCCATAATCACTTTTGACCCCAAAAACAGCTTGGGAAGCAATCCCAAACTGGGCCATAGTCTTTCTGTTTCTAAAAAAATTATTTATAAGGGAAAAATATGAGAGCTCTGCTAGGGTTACTCTGCCGAATGTAGACAGATTCTAGGCGGTCTTTAAATGTGGAAGTTAGGCGGGTCCTAATCAGGTTCTAAGCGCGCTAGGCAATTAGACGGGTCCCAATCGTGTTCTAAGCGCGAGTTATAGGTACTAGGCGGAAGTTAGGAGAGTTAGAGTTTCGTTTGCTTTACTTTTTTCAAAATCGAGACTTTGATTTTTCACTCTAATGATTTAAGGCAACCGAGCGATCGTTATTCAAGTATAGGGTAGTCCATAAACTAGCGCACATTACAGTGAGCATGATTGAATGATTCATTCTGATGTTTTGACTCTACGTACATTCATTCATGGAAACACATATATGACTATGAACATGTACATCAATCAATCTTACAAATGAAATCCTGCCCATCGTCTAAACTTTCTATATTCACCCCCTTCTGAAACAGCCATTCCAATCCCTGTCCGTTCCCCAATCCCAACACCTCTGTAATATAACCTCCACTCATCTTCTTCCCCATCCATTTGAACCAAGCATGGTGACCCAACCCCATTGCTATCCCACCCTGATTCTTCAGATGACTTCAGCACCGCCGCATCTCCACACCTTGTCCAATCCTTCAACCCATCTCTTGAGATTGCCAACCCAATACTCCTCCCTCCATTCCCATCAATACCTTCATATGCCATCAAATACTCCCCACTTCCCCTTTTCCTAACCACACAAGGATTCATAGCCCCCAACTCATCAAACCCACCATTCCTCCCTCCCCCAATTATCTTCCCCAACTTAACCCACTTCATCCCATCCCTAGACCTTGCAATCCCAATGCTATAGCGCCCACTCTCCAAATCAAATGAATGGTAATACAATCGAAGATCTCCTCTCTCATGAAACACAACATGAGACCCAGCAATGAACGAAGAATCCCACTCCTTCTCCAACCCCACATCAAACAAAGCTCCACTATGATGCTCCCCTTCAATTCTAGCCCAATGCCTCCCATCTTGGCTCATTGCCAAGCCAGGCAAAGACTTGAACACCTCCCGGGACCGTTCCGGATTCTCCAAACCGAAAGGAACCTCGGAAATCTCCGCCTTTTCAGGACTATAACCCGTGTAATAAAGCCAATAAACAGCACTAGAAGCTCTAACCTTTGAGCTTGACATGACCACAACCTCAGAAGGCCTAATGCTTAAAGTATCAAATGCCCACCAATCTTTGCCGCTACTCATCACCAAACCAACATCCTGGCTCGACTGAACAGCTCCTCCACCTCGGTTCCAGTGAACCCCATTGCTCGAAACCGCTAATCCGATCGAATCCGAACCCGATTTCGAATCAGACCGCCCATGATACCACATGTACCACCTCTCTTCCTCATCGCCGAGGAATCTCTTCACAACTGGGGACCCAACTCCCGCTCCGTCCCATGAACTCTCCGCGCCCAAATTGAACACCAACCCTTTAGTGGAAGAAGAAGGAAATGATGATATAGGAGAGGAGAGTGGATCAACAAAAGTGACCGGGGAAGGGTTCAGGGGTTTTGCTATTAAGTCGGGTTCAACGGTCGAATTTTGGTCTTTCTGGTTATCGGTATCTGTGTCCGGCTTTGTGGAGCAGCGAGTGAGAGAGATAGCTCTGCTTCTGGGGTTTGAGCTTTGGAGATGAGGATAGTGTGGGTTCGGTTTTGTGGGTAGAGTTTGAGAGGTGAAGTTAGATGCTCTATGGGTGGTTGAGGTTGCAAGGAAGTTGAGGGATTTCATTGTAGTAGCAGAAGCTGTGTCCATGGCTGGAGGTTTGAAGCTCTGTGAGAGTGGATGAGGTGATGTATGAACTGCTACCAGTTATGTTGTGACACGTTTTCAGATTGGGAGGCTGTGAATTTGTGACAGAGAGAAAGGTTTGATGATTGTTTCGCAAATAAAGAACAAATCTTGGTTTGGACTCTTTTGATCTTTCTATCATTGTTTGTCCCCGTTTTTTTTTCAATCTTGGTGAAAATCGCTGAATCATCTTTTAGGTTTTAAAGTTGGAAGCTTGAAACTTTGAACATTCGATCACTCTTCAACACAAGGAAGGTATATAATTTTTAGACTCCTTTTTCTAGAGGGAATTTATCTTATTCTGGTAACCTAGCAATGTCCTGAATCAATCCAGACAAGGATACATTCATGGAAGATGTGCATTTAAGTTGGCGACCTGGTGCATTCTCAAAAAAAAGTTAGTGACCTGCTGTAATCATGATACCATCTATGGATTACCATTAACTACAACTAATTATTAACAAAATAACAATTAGATTTTTCTCATTGCAATTTTAAGTTTTTTTTTTTTTGGAAGTGTTAAACTGTTAATATGGTAATAGTGTCATGTAATATTAAAATGATATATGGTACATAAAATACATGATAGTTAAACATGAAATCTTTCTTCAACTTGTGATTTCACGTTTCGTATGAATCATTCTATCACAATATTATGATCACAATAAATATAAGTGAAATTATATGACCAGCTAGCTAGCTCACTTCTAGCATGAATATAAGACCTAAATATTTTATAAATATTTGTTTTTTTTTTTTTCACTCAACTTGAACGCATAAAAAATTAGATAGTAGAAACTCGATATAACCTAATTATTTTTTTGAATGTGATTGAATGAGATGTTGAAGAAAACTAATATCAAAGAAACTGTTTGCATAGTCGTCCATTTTGTTCTAATACACCATATTAAAAAATGTATATAGTGATACTTACCAATTAATAGCAGTTTACATAAGAACTATTGAACTTAATATTATGAATCAATAAAATTACAAGTATTTGTTGTGTAGAAGCAGCCAACTGGCCCAGACACTACAAACCTGATGATGCCTGATACTCCTTAGCCACACTTTTGAACAACATTTATACATCTAATCATGTAAAAAACATCATTTCATTAAATAATATTGAATCAAACTTAATTCAGATGCTGTATTTCAATACAGATTTTTATTTTTTGTCCTTGTTGGTGTATAATACTACTGTATCTTTTAACGGGCCTACATGAGTTTAAACAAAAACCTGAGGCCATAATTTATTTTTATCATATAGCGAGGTCCATGGCCCAAACAAAAGAAGGCGAAATTGTGAAAATATCGCATAGGTCTCAGACACACGAGTCCGGGTCAAGCAGAAGCTGAGCCTCCGCAGTTCAATCGGTAAGTTTTCAAGGTTCAATTTTATCCAAATTTCCTCGTTAATTTCGTAACACTTTGATTCAATTACGGTTTTAGAGAGATGGGCAAGGACGCCAAGGCCGGAGGAAAAGGGAAGGGAAAAGTCACAGCCGGCGGCGGCGACGAGGGCGGCGCGTCAAAGGGAAAAGGCAAGTCCGGCAAAGGCGGAGCTTCCGACGGGCTTGGGACCTGCACGTACGTGAAGGCAAGGCACATACTTTGTGAGAAGCAGGGCAAGATCAATGAAGCCTACAAGAAGCTGCAGGACGGTTGGCTCGGTAACGGCGACAAGGTCCCTCCGGCCGATTTCGCTAAGCTGGCGGCGGAGTATTCTGAGTGTCCGTCCGGGAAAAAAGGCGGGGATCTCGGGTGGTTCCCTAGGGGCAAGATGGCTGGTCCTTTTCAAGAGGTGGCCTTCAGCACCCCCATTGGGGCTACCAGTGCTGCTTTCAAGTCCACGTATGTGTTTATGCTTTTCACAATTTTCGATCTTTGTTGTTGTTAATTTTCGATCTTTATGGTGTCTTCAATGCATTTGATATACTGCCCTTACTATGCATGCTATAATGTCTGCTATACATTGGAGTAGAGTGGAGTGCTTGTTTGTTGGTTGGTTATGGTGGATGTGATTAGATCCTTTGAGAGTGATTGAATGTTGATTGTATAGGTTATTAGGAAGATGTGTTGAATGGGATTGAGTTTTATAGTGTGTCAAACAATTGCACTGTAGGATTCATGCTTAACTCTTGTGCTCCGTTTTCAGGGACTCACTTGCCATTGGTTTTGGTGTTGGATTCCATATTTCCAAAAGCAAAACCAAATGAGCTTCTGTTTGCTTAAGTGATCTCCGGAGGTTATAGTTTTATGAGTTTGGTTGAAATATTGAAACCTCTTTGGAAGTCATAAAATGCTAAACATTCTACTAATTTTTACACCCTCTCTTGTTTTGATTTTGTGCATTTCTTTGGTTTGGAATTTACTGTGGTTGATTGCATCTTTTGTCCAACACTTGAACGTATCAGTCATGTCATTTAAGAATTGTAAATGTCACTCCATGAGTTCTGTTTCGAATTGTTCCCCACTTGCTGAGCTTGTTCTGTTGTTATGATTTGCAGGCACGGTTACCACATTATCTTGTGTGAAGGCAGAAAGAATTAACAGCGTCGTGATTCCGGATGGAGCAAGTCGGAATCTTTGGCGATAAGAATGATATATGTATTAGTTAGATATTCCCTAATGGTGAATTGCTCATGCTGTCTTCCCCCAGCATCCTATGATATTCATTTTCATTTCTTTTCTTTTTCGGGAGACTAATGCAACAGGTTTGAATAACAGCATTATATATATGTATGATCAGTTCACAATTATTCTCTCTTGTAGTTGAAACTTGAAGTAAAAGTACTCGAATGAGGTAAAAATCGTGCAAGATGCTAGACTCTTTTTGCCATATCCCGCCAGTTACCTGGGATTTGGATAGCACCTGTGCTAAAGACTCCACAAAAAATTGATGCAGTATATGCCAAATATAGTGTGCTAGAGCGATCATTGATAATTATGCATTTTTAGCACAAATAATTTCAAAAACTGAATCTTTATGCAAACCCCTCTGACAACCACTAAAGGCCATTATTAAGGCAACGGGTACCAGAAGGATCAGTATGCAATGGGAAGTGTTCTAGTAGTTTTAGTTTAAGCTTTTACCCAGGGAGGTGTTTTCAGCTACTCGATCCACTCAAATTAACAGAGCTTCTGAAAGGAAGAAAAAAAAAACATGATGGAAAAATAATTTGAAAAATAATTGGTCTGGTTGGAAAACTGAAGGAAAAATATGGATACGGCACCGCTTAGTTTTGCAATCAAAGTATGAGCCTGCAGTAGATCTCAGATTGGCATCAGCGTGCATAAATTGATACATATTTATTATATGCACACGCACATACTCCTGACATGATGTGAAGCTTTGATGAAATGCTGCTTTACGTGAAGAAATTTAAAAACTACTGCAAACACATGTATTGAAAGAAAAGGAAACGGGAAAAGATAAAAGACACCGGAAAACACAGAGAAGAAGCAAGAACGTAAATTATACCAGATTTGAAACCGAATGTGCTACATAGTGTCTCTTCATATGTCTTCTTTTCAATTACTACACCACTCAATCCACTCAATCAATCCCCCAATAGGGCCTTTCTTGCATAAGCTTAGTTAGGCACTTCAACAATCAAATTGCAAAAACTTAGGCACTTGAACAGTCAAGACTCCATTGCTTCAAATAAGAAATACAATCAAGACTCCATTGCTTCAAATAAGAAATACAATCAAGACTCCACTTCTAGCTGGCTTGCTGATCTCTTCAACAATCGCTGGTCGCTTGCCATGGAAACTTTTCAATTTGCAGATCCTTATTACCACGTACATAGAATACATATAAAATTTCACTTCATGAATCATGATAGAGTACTCACTTTTTCAACCGTTTCTTCAGATTCTTGGAAGCCTCCTCCATCCATCTATACGAAAATATAACACTCTAACATACATGAACAATGCATCGCTACTTGAACAAACTGCAAAATTATAAAAGAGAACATTTAATAGATAATCAAGAAAAGAACCTGTTTGCTTCGAAAAACCACAAAATAATGCAAGATCCACCAAAACAGAGTAAGCAGGGACAATCCACCCCCGGCCCAAACTAGTTAAACATAAGATAGTTATGCAAGGAATGAATGCACACCTAATGAGATTATGTTGATCATATTGGGAGCTATATTGATAAAGCTGAAAACATCAGGTAAAGGTAGTAAGGTACAAATAAGTACCGCAAGGCTGTTGATTACATGAAAGACTCTAAATCAACGAGTAATGCATGTATGGATTCCATTCTATAGAACACCCAGTAAAAACAAGAAATTGCAACTGTTTTGATCATATCCATCCTATATCTGTATTTGTAGCTAAATTGACAAAATGACAACTTCAATTCAACTATCTGCTCAGTCCTCACTAATGAAACATACCACAAAAATTTATCAACAATTGTAACATGTAAAATTTTATTCCATCTTCATTTTATGGTATCATTTCATCAACTTGGGAACAACAGAGTACTATAAGCTTTTTCAAGAAAAACCAAACATTATTCAAATATCTAACTGCTAAGGTTAATTAGGTTATAACAAGGATCGAGCTGGCTATTACTAACTAGTAACTACTAAGTAAGACCTACAAAAACAGAAGAACATTTTCAAAGTTCTACAGCTTGAGTGAGAGCTTAAGAAAGTTCCCCAGAGAGAGAGCTCGGTATAGAATTCCCTAAAGAGAGCTCGCTAAAGACAGCTACCTAGAGAGAGCTTCCTAGACAAAGACCCATAGTGAGAGCTCCATCATAGCTCACGTACAAGCTCACAAAGACCACGAAGGGGAGCTGACAGTGGTAAGGAGCAGAGCTCATGAAGCTTCTGATGAATGAATGTACAGGTATTTGTAAATGGACTTTGTTGATACTGGGCTATGCGCCAAGTAGAAACACCACAATTACTCACCATTACACCAGGCGGGTGTCACATTTTTGGTAGCCTACATTTAGGCATACATGGAAAAGGAATTGTGACAAACCTAAACTAGCACTATATATGCATCTACTCTTATTAACGGTAAGCCACCATTCTTATTCTCTTAACTTATTAACATTCTTGAACATATCCAACTAAAGCATCAAAGAGATAGAGGCCGGAAAACCGGGTCGCTTACCTGGCTGACAAGCCACGAAGTGTTGAGATATGAATCCTACATGGGCTATATTAGGCATTGTATGTGGATTTATAAGGATTTGGGTTTTTTCATTTATTACCAGTTGGTTTTGGATGTGAACGCCAGACTACTTTATCATTGTATCAAAATGGGTTACCCACGTGTGTGCTCTCTCTCTCTCTCTCGTCAATTTCCCTCACTAAAAAAATTGTCCACATGTATGACTAGAAAATTCACCACACGTGCAGAGGCGTATTGAAATATGAATTCCACAGGGGAATATGAGACCTTGCTTTTGGATTAATAAGAGTTTGGACCTCTCAATCTATTGGCAATTGGTTTTGGATCTGAACCTTAGACTTCCTCGTTAGAGAGGAGAGATCCCAATCAGAAAAGTGATAAATATAATACAACTTATAAGTGGGTGGATAATACTCAATTGTACTGAGACATTTTGTGATTAAAACCCAACAGTTTTAAGGTGGCTAAATTGAGACAGTATCGGTACAGTTGATTCACGGGCCATGCTTAATGGCATCAGAGCGGGTCCCTCTCCAGTTGCGTCTTCATTCTGTTATGGGCCCAAGTATGGGTTCCAATTTGTCATGGGCCCGAGTTGGGTTCCATTATGTTGTCATCGGAAATAATTTGGTTCTTTTAGTTCAGATTGGATTTGTCTCCAAGTGTTCGTTGGAGGCCAGCCTTGGTTTGTTTGGTTTGTTTGTCTGTTTCACGTGCAGACCTAAAATTAGGTCGCACGTGAGGGGGCGCGTTGGAGAGTAGGATTGGGCGCGGGCAGGGCCGAGCCCAAAATTTCCAAAGCCCGACACCCTCGGGCCAAGCCGAGCCGAGCCGAGCTTTTTCGAAGATGAGGAACGACCCGAGCTTTTTCGAAGATGAGGACCGACCCGAGCCCGACAAAGTCGGGCCGAGCCGGGCTTTCGGGCTTTTTCGGGCCTAAAAATAAACCTAGTGGCCGGAGATGAGAGAGGCGCAGCGGGACTGGGCGCGGTCGCAGAGGAAGGACTCGAAGGAGCTGGCCTGTGCGGAGTTTGCGATTTTGAGGCAAAGTTTACTGGAGAAGATGGAGTTGGAGGCGACCCGGTCCAAATCGGACTTGCTGAGGTGGACTTGTGGACGACGGTGCAGGCCGGCGCGGGGTCTGCGACCGGATTTGGAGGCGGTTATCAGAAAGGACGAGGACTTGGAGGAGGAAGGGAGGGTCGGCGAGGAAGACTGAGGAGACGAGGAGGCGCGAAGTCGGTGCGGTGGCTGGAGCAGTGGTGGTTGCGGAGTGTGCCTCGGGAGGAGAGGGGGGAAGGCTTGGGGGGGTGGGGGAGGGGGAATGGGGATATGAGTGTGGCTGACAGGGGAAAGAGGGAGGGCTTCGTGGGGGCAGTGTTGAGATAGGAGTGTGGCTACAGGGGAGAAGGAGGGGGGAATTATTAGGGTTAATAGTTCTGGGTCTGGGCTTGGCTAAGGGTTGAAGTTGGGTTTCGGGCCGGGCCGGGCTAGGCTTTCGGTCCCAAAAGAAACAAGGCTCGGGCTCGGACCAAAATTTATATTTTCGGACCGGTCCTTAAAAAAATTAGGCTCGGCTCGGACCGAGATTTGTTCGGGTTTTCGGGTCGGGCTTTCGGTCATTCGGGCCCAAACGCCCAGCCCTATTGGAGAGGAGAGATTCCACATTAGAAAAGTGATAAATATAATACAACTTATAAGTGGGTGGATAATACTCAATTGTACCGAGACCTTTTGTGATTAAAACCCAACACCTTGAAGGTGGCTAAGTTGGGACAGTATCAGTACAGTTGATCCACGGGCCACGCTTGTCACCGTTTGATATTCTTTATCACAAAGACTAGTCGAACCTCTAACCCGTATGGCTACATGTACTACACGCATGGACATCCACACAAAGTTATACATGCGATCAACATTTAAAGGCTATGGACATCCACACAGAGCTATACATGCGATCATCATTTAAAGGCTATATACGCCTAAGGTATACAAAGACAAAGCGAGACACTTACCCCATAACTCAGCCTGAGGCGAGGGTGTCTATGACCCTTGAAAGCATTACTAACGTTACCTCCAAACACGACAACGAAACATTCTCACCTGGAGCAAAAACTCCATAACAGCACAAGGCGTGTTGCCTAGCGTGACCGATCCATCCCTATGTTGCATGTGGACTTGGGGGACTGGTCATTCAAGAAAAGGAACTCTCCAAGTTTCTAGCGAGTATTTATTTTTATTTAGGAAAAGAACTCCCCACCCAAAAGAACACTTGACCGAAAACTTGGAAGACTTGTTGATACTCATTATCTAAACGCCACAAGTACTCTCAATGTGTAATGTGAATAGAAAGACCAAAGTATTCACCATCACACCAAGTGTGCCTCACATTAGCAACTTTGGTAGCCTACATTTTGGTTCCTATGGAAAAGAAGTGATTATATATGCCTCTCCTCTGACTAAAAGTAAGTAACCACTCTCCATTCTCCTATCTTATCAATATTTTTTTACATACTTGATGTAAAAATTGAAGAGTCAAAGGCCGACAAACACGGTCTTCCCTACCGCTGATTACGAGATTAAGGGTTAAGCCTGTGAGGTCCCTAAAAAGCTTTATGAGATTAAGAATTATAGAGGTTCCTTTTATCAAACCTAAAAAAATCGAGATCCATGAAAGTAGGGGTGGAGATGACCGAGAGGCATTCCAATGTTTATGTGGATTAGAAAGCATGAGCTCCACACTTGTGCTACTCGAGGTATATCTTGCTTCCTCCCTGGGAAATAAACTCCCTTCTCCTAATTGAATTGAAAGTTCTGATTACGGGAATAAGATTCTTAAGAAAACAAGATGTCATCCTTAAAAAGCCAAGACATATTGGATAAGTTGTAATCCCCTATCTTAGTACTTGCTATTACTTAAAGAAAACATAAAACAAGATGAAGAATGAAAATAGTTTGCATCCATGTCATAGTGAAAACAAGTAATGGAAACAATATATTATGAAACATACTTACTTAAAGAAAATCATACTTCTGAAAATGACAAAATATTTCTCTACAGCCCGAATATGAAATTTAAGATCCAAGACCAACAATGAAATAAACTTGCATACATGTCATAGTGAAAACAAGGAATAAAATTAATGAAAACAATATATTATTAAACAAGTTGTTGAAAAAATCAAGTCAAATTCCCTGGGATTAATTTATGTAAAAGATATTTCTTTTAATAACAATTTTCTTATATATATATGGAAAATTAACTGGCTTTTTAAGAGCCTCCCTTCAAGTTTCCTCCACAAAGACCACCATGACAGCTTATGTCAATCTTAATTAATTCTTAAGAATTGGTCTGCACAAATTTTTGGAAAGACTTTATTAACTTAACGTACTATATATGAAGTGAAAATGAATTTACCAGGAGTCAATTCTTTTTTGTTGTTGAAAATGATGGATATATTCCAACGGCAAAAGTCATACGACCGAATTATGCTTGGTCAAGCAGGAGCCGAGCTCTACTACAAACTAAAAGTTCCAAAACAAAAAGAAACTAAACGAAATAAACGAACCAAGATCCGAATAAAGAAAACGTCCAAATAAACGGACAACAAATTACGAAAGCAAATAACCATCATGATAGTATAGAGGACTCCACCAAAACCTTTAGGCCTAGAGACCACACGGTGTACCTTTCAAGTGAAGGTAGAGCGACCCCCGCCCCCCCCACCCTCATGATGAGATCTTGTTACAGCTGCTGCTCGGGATCACTCCTCATTAGTTCCAACTCCAACCTCAGAGGCCGGCCCTCAATTTATTTATGAAAAATTAAAACAAACTGACTATCCGCTATAGACCCAAACCAGCGCAACAGAAGAGGAAAGAAATAAAGAATTTAGGCTAAAAGAAGATTGGGCCCTGAAGGCCCAGCCCAAAACCTCTATCATCTCCCTCACTCTAAGAAGATTGGGCCCTCAAGATGTTTTTCTGTACCGGGAGTCAATTCTTCATTTTTCCTTTTGTCAACCTAGAAGCTCTTGCATTATTTTATTAGACGAACTTATCTACCACAAAACACCCTCAGTCCCTCACATCTGTCTAGATGTTAGTAAACATCTTTCTATTCTCCACCTCAATACTTCTTCTCCCCACCCTCTCTTTTTTAACTCCATCAATAAAATTACTGAGTCGCCACCTGTTTACAGTTGCATATATTTCTACTTATATGGGCACCAAATAATATTAACTGATATCAAATATCCTACCAATTATTTATATACAGTTAGAACGGTTCATATATCTAACTGTCCCATATTTTTATATTTTTTTTCTTATGCAGTTCTTTAACTTTTACTATTTACCGCCGCGGTTTGATGTCATGCCAGTTAGACAACCACCCAATTCAATCTGGGTTTTTGTGTCTCTGGTTTTTTCGTTTTGGTCAAAACGACGAGCCAGGATGGTTAGCTGAGCAGTAAACAATTATGGGGTCGCATATATACGGACAGGGAGACTCAAAACATTAGAACAGTCGATAGTTTCCTCTTTTATCATGCACATTTATATTACCTGGCAACAACAACGACAACAAAATAAAAGGACATTAGTGGTTAACACAAATATCTAACTTATGGGTATTTGTTGAAAAAGTAGTGCAAATTATATATATGCCTAATTAGTCCTCCTTGTCTATCTTAAAGAAGCAGACAATTTTCAATTCGTGGATGGCAACTTCCCATATATGGAATTAAATGTAAACTATAAATAGAGATATAAATAATACGTATTATATACCTGATCGGGGATATCATGGAGTTTGGTTGGTTTAGCCGCCGAGAGTTAGGGCAGCTTTAATGTCTAGCCGCCATGCAAATCCTCCTCCGTCCATCCTCCACAAATCACAAGGCACCAACTGCGAATAGTAGTTCTTGTCCTTCTTCCGACTCTCCACCACTGTGTACTTGAGTTTCACTTGGCACGTGAACGCCGAGTTCGTCGTGTGTGGCAGCTCCTCAGTCATCAACAACCACACCGTTACCTCCGGCGACGGTTGCTGTTGCCTCGTCATCATCACCATCCTCCTAAAAGCTCCGTTCAGCCACCGCACTCTGTTCCAATCATCCGATATGAACCCTGGACACGTGTTGTTCTCCAATATCCTCATTCTCTCCTCGTCCGCACTTGCCCCGGACAAACCAAACAGAAACCCTTGAGTCGAAGTCGGAGCCGTCATGCATGTTCCTCTCACGCACTCCACCGTCACCCACGACTCCACTCCGCCCATCTTATCCATCACCGCCGACGGATCCGGCACGCTCTCGACCTGGTTCTTCCCCATCGCCGCCGTTGGATCTCCACCTCCTCCGCTCAGGCTCAACCAATTATTGTTATCTTCAACAACCTCACAGCCGGATCCGCCACCGTGCTTGAAACCCTCGCTACCGTTGCTACCACTCTCCTCCATCATCTGAGACAACAGCTGCAGCGTCTTTGCGGGGGTCATTTCGTGTTTCCCGTCTTGTGCTTCACTATTCTTTTGGGCCGTCCTGACGTACTTCCTCTTGGTTCTCTTGGGCAGCTTGTTCGAAAGTGGGCCTCCGGTGAAGGGTTTCGGCGCAATCGGGCGGTACTTTGACATTATCCGATCCAAAACAGAAGAACCCTCGGCACTACTGCCGCCACTGTTGCACTCTCCGCCTTCCATCTCCTACTGTTTCACTCTTAGAATTTCACCACAACTATAACAAGCAGGAGAAACAACAACATCAGCCTTGGTTTATTTGAACTAGGGATTTGATTTGATGGGTTTAATTAGTTTTCTTTTGCTCTCTTCCTCCTCCTCCTTTCTAAGGCATTGTAGGGCCGAGTGCGATAGTAGCCTAGCCTCTGTGGGGGAGTGTAATTGAGTCTACGGGCCCACAGTGCATCCAATGAATTGCCACTAGGTGTCAGTCGCTCTGGCGAATCAAAAGCTTAACGTGGGGTTTGCCTTGGGCTTCGTTCGCTGATACGACGCCGTCCTGAAATTACCAAAACTCTGGCCCTCTTTAACTCACTCGCCACCGTTCTCGCGTGAGATGCACTTCCTGAAGGAAGCACAATAAACAAGGGCGCGTTGGCGAGGCGTGCGAGTGGGAGGTGTTGTTGTTACCGTTCGCTTTAGATCAGGAAGCGTGGTTGGTCCAATGGCAGAGCATACATATTTGACGCCATTGGAGGAGATTTTTCTATTATTAGTAGTTTAGTTCTATAATATCTTCTCCTTAGTATAGATATTTTTCCCATAAATAGAATGGTAAAATTTCCATAATTAGGGATATGACTTTATTGGTTGCAACCTGCCATCTGGTACAATCTACAACCACAAAAGACGAATATAATTCCTTGTCACTCTGTATCACTTGGCCCACCCGTACAATGATTAACATTTTATTTTCTACCTAATTGCGCATTATTCTTATCTAATACATTATTAGTCAACTTACGTTAATACCCCGTAGGTCTACACTATTATCGTTAAAACCGTATGAATGCCACTATCGTATGCAGTTCATGTGTACTTTATGTATTATAAATTCTCTTAATGCGTTTTTCTCAATCCCCACCATTTTTCTCTCTTGATGGGGGCATGGGGCTCGAGCATGTACAATTATACATTTGTGTATTGTAAAATTTTCTCTAAAAAGAAAAAAGTACCCGATCGCATCATCTTGCCAAACTCAATTAGAATAGCTGTAGAATATCCATTTGAATTCGTGTGAGACTTTCTAATGAGAACTATTAAGTCGAAGATCATTAAATTGAGGACTTTTTAATCAATGGTTGATTAGACTTTCTTCGATGACATTTTTTCATGTCAATAGTTTAGATTTTAAGTCTATATTAGCACAATAGATTACTTCAGGCAATTTAAAGATCGTTAAAGTGTCAAAGTATATCATATCAATAAATAAATCAAATTTATTAAACGTGAATAGTTCAATTTCATAATGAGTAAATCAATTTTATAAATCCTATAATAATTTTCAATTTTGATTATATCTACTCATATATATCTAAAAACTAAATGAACGAAATGTAGAAATAAGATCGAAAACTACGTGAAACAAAAAGTTCTCAACTAGTCCTCAACTTAGTAGTATTCATTGAAAAAGCTCCTTTCAATTCATACATATAGAAATACAACAAATAAGGCGTTTCGAGAATTGTTCGCAGTTGGAATTATCTACCAATCGTTTGTATTGTATACCAAACAAATACAAGACGTCATGGAAACACTTGACACCCATGAATTCAACGAAATGGGGGAAGCAACCGCATATCATTTTATTTAGGAAAAAATTCACCATTGGTACCCAAACTTACCTCGCTATATAAGAAAGGTACCCGAACTTGAAAAACGATCACCATAGTACCCAAAGTTTGAAATCCTATTATAGAGGTACCTAGCGCGTTTTGACCGGCTGGCTACCCGGTTTTGGATGACGTGGCAGTTCGCATTTTAATTCCGAGTGGCAAATGTCCATTATAACCCCGATAGTACGCCAGTCAACACAACGCATCGTCTCAATCTCCCTTGCCATCTCCATCTTCATCTGCTCCATCCTCACAAACCCGTCCCCCAGCACCTTAATCGCAGACACCATCTCCGCCACAGGGTCCCTCTCCCTCTTCCCCAACCCCGCCCCACCTCCCCTCCCCCCTACATTATTACTATTACACTCCACACCTCCATCTACTCATCTCTCTCTGTCCCGATATGACGGTGACTCTCTGTCTCAAAGCCACTCGCTCCTTCCTAAACCCTCTCCCCTTCTCTCGCTCTTTATCACCTCCCAAACCCAGCTTCCTCTCTTTCCCCAAAACCCTCGCCACCGTCACCATGTCGTCATCATCCCCCGTCATCGAGCACATCGTCCTCTTCAAGGTCAAAGACTCCACCGACCTCTCCAAGGTCAACTCCATGGTCAACGGCCTCAACGGCCTCACCTCCCTCGACCTCACCCTCCACCTCACCGCCGGCCCCCTCCTCCGCACTCGGTCCTCCCCCTTCGCCTTCACTCACCTCCTCCACAGCCGCTACAAGACAAAAGACGCCCACCCCGGCCACGTCAGCGTCATCAAGGAGTCCGTTCTTCCGATCTGCGATGACATCATGGCCGTTGACTGGGTCGCGGAGGGGCTGACCGGCCCGGTGGGCCTGGCCCCTGGGTCGGCGATCCGGGTCACGTTTTTAAAATTGAAGGAGGCGGCGAAGGGTGAGGTTTTGGAGGTGATTAAAGGGATTAAGGGGAAGTTTGGCGAGGTGGAGCAGATTAGTGTTGGAGAGAATTTCTCGCCGGCCAGGGCGAAAGGGTATTCGATTGCTTCAGTGGCGGTTTTTAAGGGAGTTACTATGATTGATGCATGTCAACAATTTCATGAGATGTTACTGCGAAGTCAACCTTTCCATTCATTACATTGTTAGACTTTGATCTCAGTGATTATATTGTTAGACTTAGATGCCTCGGTGTCTACTTTCTTGTAATGAAAGCTGCAGAAGGTCATATCGATGATGGTGTTTCTGAGGCGGCGCAGATCTATTGTGAATTGGTCCGTCTCGGTGCCCATATGAAGGTTATTGATATTGGGGGTGGTTTGGGTATAGATTATGATGGATCAAAGTCCAGCGACTCTGAGATTTCTGTTAGCTATGGGCTTGAGGAGTATGCAATGGCTGTTGTTAGAGCTATCCGGTATGTTTGTGACAGGAGGTCAGTGAAGCACCCTGTGATTTGCAGTGAGAGCGGCAGAGCTATTGTGTCTCATCACTCTGTTCTGATATTCGAGGCCGTCTCTGCTAGCGCTTCAGTATTTCATTGAGGGACTTACGGAGGAAGCTCGTGCTGATTACCGAAACCTTTCGGCTGCGGCAATCAGGGGCGAGTATGAAGCTTGTTTGACATATGCTGATAAGCTGAAGCAACGCTGTGTTGATCAGTTCAATGTGAACCTCTCTGTTTTCACTTCAATTCCTGACTTCTGGGGTATTGGGCAGCTTTTCCCTATTGTCCCAATTCACCGGCTTGATCAACGGCCGGCGGTGAGAGGTATCTTATCGGATTTGACGTGTGATAGTGATGGGAAGATCAATAAGTTTATTGGCGGGGAGTCAAGCTTGCCGCTTCATGAATTGGAAGGCAATGGCTGTGGTGGGCGGTACTATTTGGGAATGTTCTTGGGTGGGGCTTATGAGGAGGCACTTGGAGGAGTTCACAACTTGTTTGGAGGCCCTAGCGTTGCTCGGGTCTCCCAGAGCGACGGTCCATACAGCTTTGCAGTCACGCGGGCTGTGCCTGGGCCATCTTGCGCAGACGTCCTCCGTGTGATGCAGCACGAGCCCGAGCTCATGTTCGAGACGCTGAAGCACCGTGCCGAGGAGTGCGGTGAGGTCGATGAAGATGGAATGGCGAATTCGGCTTTGGCCACCAGCCTGGCACGCTCTTTCCACAACATGCCGTATCTGGCTGCAGCTTCGTCTTGTTGCCTGACTGCAATGAACAACCATGGTTTGTACTATTGCAGTGAGGATGATTATGACATTGTGGCTGATTCTGGTGCTGATGCTGGTGAGGAGCAGTGGTCATATTGCTGCGCTTGAGGAGTCGATTTAGTCAGTCAGTCTTAGCATTCCCTTAGTGTTGTTGGTGGATTGTTCTGCCGGAACTTCTTTAATTTTAAATTTAAATTTTTCTTCTTTTTGCTGTTTAAATTTCATGAAAGGCAAAGGATGTAAGAAAATCAGGTCAGAGTGAGAGTCCTTTGCAGTTTGTGGAAAAGAGGGAATAGGAGCCGAATCCACCCTTTTGTAAATTCGGGGCCTTGATTTAGGTACCTCGTTGATATCCGTTGTGAGAGTTTAGGTACCTCGTTGATATCCGTTGTGAGAGTTTAGGCGGAGATTACAGATTTGCCCCTCGGAATTAAAATGCGAACTGCCACGTCATCCAAAACCGGGTAGCCAGCCGGTCAAAACGCGCTAGGTACCTCTATAATAGGATTTCAAACTTTGGGTACTATGGTGATCGTTTTTCAAGTTCGGGTACCTTTCTTATATAGCGAGGTAAGTTTGGGTACCAATGGTGAATTTTTTCCTTTTATTTATTCCCTTTCAAAATATATGGTCCCTACTTTGAGTTCTATTATAAATTGAAAATTAAAGTACATGGCACCACTAGCCTAGGTTATCTTATAAAAATGATGTCGATCATTGGGTTAGATAAACATATTCATTCTCAAACAAAAATAAATAAACACACCAATGGCCCTCTTTTACCTTTTTATTGTTGGAGGAGAAATTATAATAGGGAGAACTTCTACTTTATTCATTGATAAGGAGGCCTTTATATAGGCATTACAATAAGTATCCCGATAAATCAGGGATTCCCTATCTATTACATAATCATCTAATCTAGTCTAATTAGGTCAAGACACATCCAGGAAGTTACGGAAATAACCTTCCTACAACACTCCCTCTTGTGTCGAGCGCCTAATGTCTTCATAGTGCTTACCATGTTGCTTCACTAAAACCTTGCCAGCAAAACAAAAACCTCTTGGGCAAAAATAAAATACATGGACGAAGGGAAAAAAGCACAACGCACCAACTACTATACTTGTGATTGACATGTGATGTAGACTCCCCCTGATGTCTAACAAACTTAGAGTTCTGATAACTGGCGCATGTCAATGCTCTTCACATGTTTCACAAACATAGATTTTCTCAAAGACTTGGTAAACAAATCTGCAACATTTGCATCTGAACTCACTTGATTAACTTGGATGTTCAGGAATTTCTGTTGTTACACATTATAAAAGAACTATGCGGGTCAGAGAGATACCCAGCATCTACAAAACCAATTAACACATTGTTGGGAGTCTTTGGATAAGGGAGACGGCCATTGAAGGATGAAGAAGGGCCGAAATCATCACCTATGCCGGTCTCCACGTCGCCTGACAGGACCCGAACCAGATTTCACCCCGAAACCCGGATCAGATCCTGCGGGGACCACCTTAAGAGAGATTTTACCGAAAAATCGGCATGACCTCTCTTAAAATGGACAACCCTCACCTGAAAAAAACACAAAACTCTTTTATAAAAACCACCCTGACTCTAGGAGCCACCTGCTCCCCCAAGATTCCAACAACTTCTCCACGCAGAAGTAAAATCACTTTTAAAACATCTACAATTTATCAGAGCATTCTACAGAAAATAACTAAGGATACAAAATCAGAAGGATAAAGAATCAAAAGATCCTACCAAGAGGAAGCAATACTGACGCTGACTATGCCTCGACCTGAGTATCGTTGACCTCGACTACTAGTCTGCACACTGGGCATTTTAAAACGAAGGGCCCAGGGGAAAGTAAAAAACGTTAGAGTGAGTGGATAAAAAATAAAATAATTTCAACTAAAACTTTTCGTTAAAGACATTATATCACTTTCCCACATTTTCATACTAATCGGAAAATCACAATGCATGCATATTTATATATAAACGTACCACATTTTATGAAAAACTCTATTAAAACAACTGAGCCTCGCTGACAACTCAAATAAACAAAACTCCTTTGTTTATATATATATATATATATATATATAAAATCATAATCATTTGAAAATCAACTTATAATACATCTCGAACAATCTCTTTGGTCATATAAAAATCTTAGTTCCACTGGTTCGGGAATCTATAAAATACAGAAAACCTCATAGAAGAAACATTCCCGAAACTAGATAATATAAAAATATAGAAATATTAATCCACTGCTTCGGGAATCTATCAAAAGCTGAAAGTCTTATAAATGAAATATTCCCGAAGCCACATCATATAATCGTATAAAAATCTCAATCACGTTATATAATAATATAAAAATCTCAATCAACTGATGCGAGAATTTATTAAAAACTGAAAACTTCACCGAGGAAATATTCCCGCAATCACAGTGAAAACATCCTCATGACCAAATCCCATTGGCCATGCAACAGGGGAAAGTCTACCCACCATAAATAATTGGAACCTTGTCAGGCTCCGGGTCCGAGAGTCCTATTGACTCCCCCCCGTGTCTAAGTCTACTACCTAGACACGTCACCGCCTCAATATATACCACCCTACGTCGACCACCGAGCGTGAATCTGACCTATATGATCAAGTCGTCACCTCGCGTGGGATGAGGCCTCGCTAGCTAGCATCAATATAATAATACCGTAGACCCTCGTATGGTGAAAATCCGAAAACAAACCAAAAACACGTTTCCCCTTATATATAACACTCCGTACGATCCCCGACCGTACGTCCGAGGCTCATATATATATAATCACATAAACTTGTAGCCTCAAAAGAATATATAAACATCCGACATGTCTTACATGTCACAAAATAAATATAAAAATGATATATATAATTTCGACATCTCCCATGTCGAAAATCACAAATAATGAAATCATAAAATCCCCGGAAATCTCATTTCCGGTCTTTTTACTATAAATATATTTAGAATGCTCAAATATGATTTTATCAATTCATACTATTTTCGAAAATCTCATTTTCTGAGTAAAATTTCGTACTATTTAAAATAGTAGTAAACATATATTCCAAATCCATATTTTCCTTTAAATAGTAAATGAAACAATGATCATAATCAAATCTCTATAACTCCTATCAACCTCAAAAAAATCTTTTAATTAATATCAACTTCATTTCAATAAAATATTTATGCATGTATTTATTTAAAATAAAAATCCACTCACAGTCTTTCCGAGCTGGTAGCCGTTTCGGCTCTCGTCCCGTCGAGTACCCTCACGACCTGTCACATGGGCGAATTCGTAAATTTCTAAACCTCGGAAAACAAATATAAAACCCAAACCACGGACGTCCTCGCTCGTCCGAGAACCCCTAATTTTTCCTTTTTAGTTATCATTATAGGAGTTACGCTTTAATACCGATAATCTACGTCCGAAATAGCTTAGGACACCCACCTCGTGTCCAAATAATTCTTTTCTCAGTTATTCCGTCGTAAAACCCTTTTAATCAGGTTTTACCCTTTTTACGGTAAGTCAACAGTAAAACTACTGGTCAAACAATAATTATTCCAGGTTAAACAGTAATTCTGAAAGTCAAACAGTAAATGGTTAAAATCTAATTACTATTTACCATTTACGGTTTACTCTTTACTATTTACTTTTACTGTTTACCTTTTTACTTTTACTAATTACTATTTACTGTTTACTTTTACTGTTTTACCATTTACTTTTCACCTTTTACCGTTTTACCTTTTCACTTTTTACCACAACACTGTTCATCTTCTTCCTCAAGCCACCGGAACAGTGGCGCCGCCGCCACTGTCGCCGGAACAGCAGCGCCGCCGCCACAGGAGGCCGAAACACCTCTGATCAATGCCAAATTCATCCAACATCATCGCCACCACCTCGGGAACTCGTCCCCGCTGCCAAAAACCAGCGCAGCCACCGCATACGGCGGCCGGCACGGCGGCAGTACTGTTCAACCTCCAATTCTCTCCAAATTCGACCAATTCAACATCAAAATACACCCAATCAACTCCAATCATCGTCCTAAACCCAATTCTAGCCTCTAAATCTACCAAAAACATCCAAATCACAATCTCCAAATCGGAAACCAAAAAACCCTAAAAATTTCAATTTCTAATTCCTCCTTACCTGGTGCAATTCGGTTTGATTCCTTCCATGGAATGATTGCACACGTCGACGTCTTCATTTTCCCCCAATAATCGGGTGGAACCTTGGCCGGAAGAGGGAGGACGAGGTTCGACACCGTCGAACCTTGCTCGGCTTCGCACGGCCTCACGGCTGCGTTTCACGCCACGCCGCTGCCACAAAGAAGACGAAGAGGCCGAGCCGGTCCGAATGGGACCCGTGCGCCGGCCTAGTTCGGCCGGAGGCCGAGCCGGATCGGGGGAGAGGAGAGAGAAAGAGAAAGAGAAGAAAAAGAAGAAAAAAAAAATGAGAGATTTCCCTTTCGGGAAATTTTCTCCCGGCTATTTATACTCGTCCAAAATCGGCAAGTTTCGGTTCCCACGTCACAACTTTTTCGTACCAACTCCAAATAAATCGTGCCGCGTGTCCACGAACTCGTTTCAACGTCCTCTACCTTATAAAAAAACAAAATCCTCGGTCTGGTCGACTTATTTAAAAGTCAACATTTCAGACTTTCGAATCGTAAGAACAATTCTCGGTACGTAAAAATAAAAGAAAACACTGTCCCGAGGTAGTTCGAAATTCGGGTCGTATCATCGCCGGTGCCGGCGGCAGTTCCGTGGCGTACAGCGGCGCTGCCGGGGCTGCCGGTGGCGTTGGTGTGAGGATGACCGGTGGTGGAAACCTCTCTGGTGCTAAAGGGGTAGAACAAACCCAAGTCAATGGAACCTTTCAGATGTTTAACACCATTCCAATGACGATGCGTAGGCGTTGAGCTAAATCTAGCTAATAAGTTCACAACGAAAGCGATGTCTGATCTAATATATTGTGCTAAATACAATAGCGCCCCAATTGCACTAAGATACATGTATTTAGCTCCAAGCATCTCTTCATCATCCTCTTTAGGACGGAATGGATTCTTGTGTCTAGACTTTGTCTTTCTTATGAACACGCATAGGCATAAATCATTGTTCTTGTATCCCCTCCAAATCAAGTATTACAGCAGACGTTACAATCTAGTTGCACAATGACTTTGTGGTTTAAAGTCACTTGATCGAGGCATTAGAAGTCCTTCAAACACTTTCGTGTATATATCTGCATCTATATCCCCATATAGGTATACATTAACCACATTCATAAGCTGCAAACTTCAGTTTTTGGGATACTACTAAACTGATTAAGTAGCGGAAAGTAATAATGTCCATTACGAGAGAATACATCTCATCGTAGTCAATACCAGGTCGTTGAGAGAAACATTGCGTCATGAGTCTTGCTTTATACCGCATGATCTCATTCTCTCATTACGCTTACGAACAAAGGCTCTCTTATGTCCAACAGGTTTAACGTCTTTCCGGATCAACTTAACAAATCCCAAGACTTGTCTTTTATTTAACGAGTCTAGTTCTGCCTGTATTGCTTCTTTCCACTTCGGCCAATACATTCTTCGTTGACACTCTGCAACGGAATAAGCGATTACATTATCAACATACGTGGAATTTTATCCACAGAATACACGTGCGCACTTGTGTAATTGAGATTTATGTGTACTCTGACATCTACAAAGGTTATGTGGCGTCCCACAGAAAAAACATAGTTGATCATGGACATAATTATAGTCAGAGACAATCTCATTGATGATGAGCGGATTAATTTGTGCCATCGCAACTCGCTTCTTTCGAGGTTTTAAATCTCGAGAATTAAACGGTCTCCCCCTGTTCTTGGTGGGAGCCGAGGCCGTAGCTGCTGCCCCTTCAAAGTCCATCAGTGGCACCGTTGCGATCCGATTCAACAACAGCGACGACGTCTCGTAGGGCGGCGCCGCCGCCGGCGTTACCCTCTCCTGAGGATATGCCGACGACACTAGGTCTTAGGGCAACCAAACCGATCCCATATGATCAGATCTTCAACCTTACCAGCACATTTGCAGTATGTATGTGCGATCTCGTCACTTTCTAACTCACTTTGAGTAGTGCGGGGATCATGATGAGACAAATTGTTGGGGGCACACCATGTCAATTCCTGACGTTCATTCGGAATGTGAGCATTCCTATCTCCCCCTAACTGCGGGAAGTGTGTCTCATCAAAGTGACAATCTGCGAAACGCGCAGTAAAGAGATCTACGGTGGTTGGTAGCGGATTATTGTTGGGGATTCACATCCAACATATACCTAAACGTCTTTGTAGACCCATCTGTGTACGCAGAAGAGGCGTAATAGATAAACAACATAACTGAAAGTATGTAAGTGCGTAATATTGGGTTTATAACCAGTAACCAGCTGGTATGCACTACACGTCTGGTTGGCATTGGGTCTGAAACGAATAAGCATAGCTGCATGCAGTATTACATATCCCCATGCAGAAACTGGAAATTGGTTCCCATAACCAAAAGCCCTAGCTAATAGCCGGAGTTGCTGAAGAGTGGCTTCTGCAAGGCAGTTCTGAGAAAGAACATGAGAAACGAGATGTTCAACTTCTATCCCTATGGATATGCAATAATCCTCGAATGTCTTGGAGTTAAACTCTCTAACATTATCCAACCTAATAGATTTAATAGGATGGTCATGGTGGTGAGCCCTTAACTTGATGATTTAAGCTAAAAGCTTGGCAAATACAGCTTATGGACAGCAAATCAACGTGACCAATGCGTCGATGCATCAACCAGCACCTTAGAATACACAAAGGGTCCGCATTCTGGTTGATAGGTCCACACATATCATCTTCGATTTGTTGTAAGAATGGTTTCTTTTGTGTCCATAACAAAGGAAAACAATGGATTCATCTTTGCTAGTGTACAAGCTTTGCAATAAGAGCATTATGCATGTTAAAATACAAATTCGCGCTGAAAATCAGATTCACGCGCAGCATGATCTTTGTGTACTAAAACGGTTATAACTTCTTCATTATAGAAGGTATCAACAAACCGTAAAATGTTTTAGAAACTAGACATTGGTAGTTTTCCATTGATATAAAGTACACAACATAGTTCGAACCGAGCTGATCACAAAGCTCTGTCGAAGTTGATGGATCTATAGATTTCCGGACAGAACCATCCTACGTTGCCGAAACGGCCATAACTCACTCAATATGATAGCTATGATCAAACGGTCAGTGTCTCTGGAAATTAGACACATAGACCTTTCCATCGGTATAAAATATACCATTTTTGAATGAGTGAGCTATGATTTATAGGTCATGCAATATCAAAGCTTGTATGAGTCATAAGATCCAATAACAAGATTTGGAATGAGGTATTCTCATTGAATCTGACTCATCTTCTTCTCTAGAATGATTTATTAGAGGAAATACACAAGTAATTATTACCATTCTCATATATCCAAGTGATAACATATGGCTAGGTTTTGGAAAGCACAGCAAGATTCGATTTTTTCTTGGTGCATAGAATATGTTCAATGACATCGATAACTGTACCATTAGGTAACGTAAAGTTAATGAATCCACGCTCTTTAACAACCGGCGAGGTTCTAATCAATATAGTCATTGATCATCTATATTGCATATAATACTTAAACGACTTTCTCTCCCTTAGGATAGTGTGAGTTGTCCCACTATCAGCTAGACACTCAACTTCACCGCGAGACATCTAAATAGATGAAAAACTATGGGTGGTTTTTTTGCGGGACACAGTCTAATCACTACCCCGTAGGATAGAGAAAGAAAAGGGGTTGAAATCCCATCGAGTTTATTACATGGCATTTGGACTTTATAACTTCAACTAAAGTCGGAAAGTGCAAGGTTGAATGTTACATAACCGAGCAATTATCATCAGAAACCAAAACGAAGCTGAGGCTTCGCACGTTGTGGTGTTGAACACCTTTGTTGACCGGAAGAATGGAGGCTCAACCTCCTAGGATCTGTGCTAAGCACCTTCTCGGACGGCTATGGAACCAAGGCCGAAGCCTCCTTGAAAGCACGGTGCCGTGGCACCTTTGTGCTGCCGAAGCCGAGGTATCATCACCATGAGGCCGACGTCGGCCACTAGGCTTGTGACGTCGAGCCTAGCTCCAATTATTCTTTGATTTTGATTTTGATTTGAGCTGAGGTGGAATTATAAGTCCATTATACTAAGCCAATGTGACCCAATAGTGTTTCAGAAGAACCACGTGAGTCGTTAAAACACGAATCTGGATTGCTTAAAAACATAAAATTTCTCACAATATGGGAAAACAGAGAAATTTTATTAACTTGCCAACTTTTAATACATCAAAAGCAAGCTTCTAATTCCAAAGAAAACGACTAAGAGATCAAAGTCTATAAGATATGGCAAAGCCATTACAATACTTGAAAAATTCTTAATGAAAAGTCAAACATAAAGACTAATCAAAATCCGGGACATCTAATGCTTGAGTAGGCTCTTGAGTCTTAACTTCAGGAATGAAGTGCTCAGCCACGAGATTAACGTGAGGTTGTCATCACTAGTTCTCACTCAGCATGATAATTCTCTTTGCTAGAATTATCTCTTGTAGGCATTAATCATCTCTGTGCTAGAATTATACATGTGGTGCATATGCTTAGAGGAGCCACACTTGTAACAAGGAGCAAAACTAGTGCTTTTGTTGTTGTTGTGAGACGAGGGAGGAGGTGGCGCGTGGCCACCTTGACGGGTTCTATAGCCGAATCGGCCTCCCCCTGAAGGTGCGGCATTGCCACCATCTCGTCTCCAAGTGTTGGAGCGTCGTGTCACACGGTTTCTACCATTTTGATTTCCTCCACGTAACGGTTTAGAAACTTGTTGATACGGGGCATTCTGATTCTTATTTCTTTTATTTTTGAAGCCTTCCCATAGTGAGCCTGTGGTTCATGAATCTTTTTAATTCCAACAGGTCTCAAAATTATTGTTATTTATTCAGCCTAATCAACCGAATTTCGGTATGGGTGTCATAAGACATCATAGGCTATGGGGAATTTATCAAAAGTCTTATTGATAAGATCTCTATCATTTTTGTTATGCCAACAGTGTCAAGGTCATAATCCAAATAACTGAATGGTTTCCCATTTCAATGAAATCTCTGGGATAAGTATGTCATTGACATTATTTAATCGCTACTGGAGCGTGTCCCTTAATTTTTTTCTTTAGGGATCTTTTATCGACAGATGTTGTCGCTTCAGAGTTGGATGAATATGGCGTTCTCAAAAATGAGTGTCTAGGCCTTGACATAATCCCCAAATGGGGTAGTGGCTACTGCTTCATTCAGAATGACTGAGAAACTTTTACTTTGAAAAGCAAGCTACACATCGGAAACTCATCGATGGTATTGTTTGCCCTCAAGATTAAGAATCTCAAAATCGGGTCGTGACTATGACGACATCTATAAGAAAAGAGATACGTCGGATTGGTATGAATATGACATATACCATTCAAGTATGTAGAACGGAATTAGAAGGGTTATGACGTATATGGTCATAAATTTATCTTTTCGATGCATAAAACCGGCGACATTATATCGCACCTTCAAACAGTGGCGTACTCAGAGATCCACATAAGCATCTTTTTTCTTTTAATTTCCCTTTCAAACGTGATTCCCCCAGGACCATCACTTAAAAACTTCGACCGTAGAGGTAATTACATCCCCATCTTAGGTCTCATCGGCAATATAAGAATGGTCGGGATCGGAGTAGAAGAAGGCTAATAGCGCCCGATATATATATCATATATGTTCAAAAGCTGGAACTTTTATAAAATCTTACTTGCTACTTCGCCAATGAACTGCGTTGTAATATAAAATGAGCTTGAGAACTCGGTTCTAATCCTTGTACAAATTTGAGATGCTCTTCCATGTACGTGCAACAAAATAATTCTCGCAATTACATCGCGATGCGTCGTGCAATAAGTTTCATGGAAAAAAAAAACACATATGATTAGTCATATTCACCATATTCAGGGCAGTAAAACTAATAAATAAATACTGCAGTAACTGTTTGAACCTGTAGGGCAAAAACTTTTTATCTGAAAAAACATATAATTACCGTTTTGCCCTTTTCACAGTTGGGTGGACTGCATACTCGGGTCGGGTTGGACACGGGTCGGGTCAGGCCCCAGGATCCGGGTCGAAACCCATTGCAGACGGGTCGGGTCAGGCAGAACCGGGTCTGCTAGATCTGTAGCAGATCGGATCCGGATCGAGCGACGTCGTCGGGGCCGGCCCTGCGTTTGTCTGCGCTTGCTGCAGAGGGTGGCGTGCGAGGCTAGGCTAGCGTCGTCGACATGGGGCTGTGTCGAGGAAGATCCGAACGGCACAAGGATTGGCTGATGGCGTCGGCTTGAGCGGTGCGCTGGCGTGCAAGGCAGCAGCATCGGACTCAAGGCCGCGGAGGCGGCGCTGGACTGCGTCGAGGAGAGGCTGCGATGGACGCCGAATCGGAGAGAGAGGGGAGGTGGGTGCCCAGAGAAGATTTTTGGGTGCCGTGAGCATATTCCAATATCGGCCGACAATGATGTCGTCGGCAGAACTGGGATCCGACTCTTTTTTCTTTTCCGACGAAAAAAAATTGTCGCTAGAAGTACATTCCACCTTCGTTGCCGACAAAGGAGTTGTCGGCAGAAGATAATTTCTGATGGGGGGTTTTCTTTGCCGACAAGAAGTTGCCGGCAGAAGAGAAATCTAGGGTTTCTGAATTTTTTAATTTTTTTTTAATTTTTTTTTAGATTGGAATTCTAGGGTTTATGAAATTTTCAGGGCTATTAGTCGAAAGGCTAGAGCCACGTGCTGATAACGTGTTCAATGAGAAATTATAATAGAGAGAACTTCTACTTTATTCATTGATAATGAGACATTTATATAGGCATTACAATAAGTATCTCGATAAATCAGGGATTTCTTATCTATTACATAATTATGTAATCTAGTCTAATTAGATCAAAACACATCCAGGAAGTTACGGAAATAACCTTTCTACAACACTTATAAAATTATTAATATGTACTACTATTTGTATAAAGGTTTGTTTCTCACCTATGAGTCTATGTCCTTTCAAAATATTGAATCGGTAGTTGATTGAATACCATCTTTAATTATTATTATTTTTTTTTTTTTCATATAGTATTGTCGAATCATTATCTAGATTTTGTCAGAAGGATCTTTTATAATGGAAAAGAAATATAAATAAATCGTTAATCATGTGATAGGGTTATATTTTATAAACTAATTAACGCCAGTGGGGGAAAGTGACCTAGACATAGAGCAATTATATTCGTCATTTGTGGTCCAGTAGCATCGATCTATCTATATATATATATATATATATTGATCTAAGACGAGGTGGAGTAAGATAAGAGTTTGGTTCTATACCCTATAATGGAAAATTTTACAATCCTTTTCAGGAAGACATAGAATAGCGGAAACCTTGTCGGCTTTTCTCCAATTTAGTTTTATTATTTTGGAATAAGGCGTCGACATAAATATCTTACCCAGAACTCTACCTACACCCCCATTGGACCCTAGAAGTAGATGAAAAGAATGAAAGGAACATTTGGAGCAAGAATCCCCTGTATTTACTTATTTTTCTTTTCTCAACAGTGTGTTTTGTTTTTCTTCTTTGGCCTTTGATTCGCTTACTGGTTGGACGAGAAAATTATAAAATTCATAAGAGTTTACAAATGGCGGCATTCTAAATTCCATCAATCTGAAATCTATTAATTGTAAATTATATTGTTTGGTTAAATTTATCAGGGATTTAAAATATATAATAGATTAAGAAAGTTTAAAAACAAATTAAAAAAATAATATATAAAAAAAGTCTTATTTTGGAAAGATAATTAAATGTTAAACTGAGGAATTTAAACAAAAAATTTATTCGTTTTCTTTTCTAAAGAAATTTAGAATTTCTCGTATAATAATGACAAACGAGATAATTGACTTTTAGAAATTATAAATTCATCATTTTCAATTAAATTTCCTAACTTTTCTTCTCATTCAAACACACTCTTATTAAGTTTAGGGCCAAGATTCCCATATACTGTATATATTCTTAATGAAGGAAATCAAACGAAGAGATATACAAAAGCCACCGTTACCTTTATACTAGTTTACTCAGATCGATCAGAGCAAAAAAGACTGAAAATTAAGAGAAAATATCAATGAAATGCATGATGCTTGCTTGACCTAGCGTCAAGTGAAAGCAAAATGATTTGTAGCTGTCATATAAACCATATGAACAATCATGTAAAGGAAAAATTGATTATGGTCGCATTACATTCAATAAATCAAGAGGGAGATGGAAGCTCTGTGAGTGATAATGAATTTCGTGAGTCATGACTATTAAGTGATTGAGGATTTGAGACCCTGTAACGAACTCCTTCCTATAAGTGATCATCATGACTATCAATTAGTTGTAGGCCCCAGCTAATATCCTCACAATGCCTCACATGTGGCACTATTGCCCCTGTATCAGTTCCTCTTTTCATCTTGCAGTCCCAAAATGGTGGAGCGTGAAAACAAGGCTCCATCGATTGGAGCCGGCGACAAGGTGGATTCGGGACTGTTTGATTTTCCGGCTTGAATAGAATCCATGGTTCCAGACCTCCAAGACCTTGAGCCACATAGCCAAATGTTGACCATGCACTTGTGACCAACACATCAGAGAAGCTGAGTAGGAACATTTCTGCCAAGGCTTTTCTGTCATGCAGTTTATTATCAGTTCTTTGTTCTCCTTCATGGCTAGGTTGAAAAACACCAATCAAGTCCCCAGTCACAGTTGGATGTTCCCAGTACATACTCCTCAAGTTCTCTGAGTAATCTGGTTTCAAAGAAGTCATCAGTACTGATTTCGATTTCGGGTTCCCTAACGTTGAACTGATGTCGAAATTGGGTTTATTTTCATCCACTCGAGGCAGCAATTTCTCACTAAAAACACAACCCAAAATTTGATCCATCACATGCTTAAACGGACCAGAACCCGCTGGTTCGAAAGTTCTGACTTGAATACCAACCCTCTCGTCTGCCTTGGCTAAATAAGCTTGGTAGTACCTTGTGATCAGCCCCCATACATGATTTGAGGGATGAAAGAGGTACCTTCCCAAGTGGTGAAAAACAGTTTCTCTTTCAGGGAACAACTTGTTAAGTTCTTGCTCGAAAGATGGCATCAAGAAAAGTGAAGGGACAAAGTAGTTATCGGTTTTCATAACCAACCAGACTACTTTCCCGAGATGACTCTGCTCTTCATCACAGAAAAACAACTTGTCTTGGTCATCATAATCATGGCCTAGATGGAGATATACGTATGAAGATGGTAATGACAACTCTGATGAATTATTAGTCTTTTTCAGCATATTCCCGTAGCAACGAGGGGACTTCTGATCGAACTTTTCAAATTGGCTTTTAATGGGGAAGTGACTGGAGAGTAGCCATGACGTTTCTGGAAATGGCTCACAGAAGAGGTCAGGCAAGTCCTTTCCAGGGTCAAGAAGAAGGACTCTGTTTGTGAGCAGAGCATACACGAAAGCTGCGGTTATACTGAGAATTCTGTTTCCCAAGCCACTATTAGCTATCCATACCACATAATTGCACTCATCGGTTGCAGTAGTGCTCTTGCCATTAGACTTCTTCTTGAGTTGTTTCAGTGATGCGTTGTAGGGCTTGGTATTCGGCCCACACCGTTTATGAAGTTCTTCATAACTCCGTAGTCTAGAAAGAAGATAAGAAGATGGTTTGTGAGGTGAGATTTTGCGGTAGAAACTTGATTGGTACCTGCTTAAACAAGACCCTTCATCAAACCCTCGAGCAAGGAGTCCACCATAAAATTTGTCTTCTTTGGGAATTTGGGTAGGTAATTCAATCTCAGGTAAAATATTTTCTGCATTCGAGAATTGAAATGATCAAATTTTGTGGAAGGAGAGTGGGGTTTCAAATTTCAATTCATACTTTACATATCAACTTTGGAGTTATGTGTTTCAATTTTGTCAGCAACATTATAAATTTAGTCCATATCATCATGGCACAACTTGAAATTTTCAAACAAACTTAGGTAAATTTTGTAAACATAGAACATGCTATACGAGATGAAAAAATATCAGGGTTTTCCGTGACATCAATTTCGCGCCACATGTAATACGATGACCAAACCAACGTAATGATGTTTATGAACCCCTTGACATGAAATCATCAAAACAGAGATAATATTTCGATACGTAAAGATATAATTCAAGGTGTAAAACTTTCATCAATCCAAAAAGAAGCAATAAATATATATACTTGAGCTGTTATGGAATATGTTACCTGCTGAATTTGACGAGGTGATATTTGAGACGGGAAGTGGTCTATGGAAAATCTCAACATTCGGCGTGGTGGTAACCGGAGACGACAGAGTTTCCAAAACCCTAGCGTCTGCAAAACCCTTGATCCGATCGGGAGTCGGGTCGCGAAGAACAAGAGAGAGAGTGATGAGAACTGGGAGAGACACCAAGAGATAAGCGAAGATCTTCATCAGATTCATTACAATTAATAAAACCCTGAGCTGAGAAGATCACCAAAAACCATATAATATTTCTGACTGTTTGATCTGGAAAGAACACATAGATGAAGTTGGACTGGGAGGACTCTGTTTCGGAGGTTTTGGTTGAAGAAGAGGCTCTGTTTCGGAGATGGTGGTTATACCAAGTCTTGGTCTTAGAAATGAGCGGGTTTCGTTTTGTCTTCAACGGTCCAAACTCCAAACGTGGCGACGATCTATATTATAAGGTATTTTCCGTTCTGATATATGGACTTTTATACGCCAAAATTTAATTAGTCAAATATTTGATTTGTAAAACACATTCTATTTGGTCTACCAAATTAATGAAAGGAATATCCAGAAGGAGATTGGCACAATCAGAAGAAGAATCTGATAACATTTTCTCTAATTAATTAATAAACTATGTCCTTAAACCGATTGTCTTTTAAGTGGAATTTTCAATAAAAATCCACTTTAGTTGAATTTGAAAAAGGTGAACGTGACTGACTTTCCTTCTAATACAATTTTCCTTTTAAATTTCCTATTAAAATCTATTTTCGGTTTTATTTAAGGTTATATTTCCTTCGAGTTAGTTCGTAATTTGTTTTCTCTAATTGTGAGACTTATGACGTTTTAAGAGCCATGACTCGATTTTTATTGGCCAAAATGGTTTGAGTCTATAAATACGACGACCTCTTGGGCCTCACCTTAAAGTATCAAATGAGTCTCTTGGGCCTCACCTTAAGTTTGGGCCCTGAGTCAACTATTAAGTTACAATTCACTTTGAGAATCTGCAAGTGTTGATCCCTGGGCACCGCATTGGCCATCATCATCTCTTCCAAGCGAAGCTTCACCGTCAATGGTGACGCGTGTAGAACTGACTTTTGACACTGCGTTGCACTCGAACCCAGCCAAAGCCAATAAATATGAAATGCTGAATTCTATGGTTAATCTGCGAGTCTAAGTCACAGAGCTGCATGTAATGGACTTCTATGGGTGTTGCCCATGACTTGCTCAACTCGGTGTGGCTCTCTGGCACCATAGCTCATACCTGACACTTCAACACTAAGAAACTGTAACAATGGCGGTTCCCGTGATGGGTCTCTGAAAACTTCAATTCTGCACTCTTCAGTAATCATACCTGGTTAACTTTACTAAATCCAGGTATCATCGATTTACTCTCACTATCTAATCAACTTGCTCAGTGTGATTCTGTGTGTACGTTTGTGAATATCTCTCTGGTTAGTTTCTTCTTCTGAACTATGCTAGTGGTATCAAAATGAGTGATTCTGGGAACCCTGTTTGTCTGTTTATGTTATCCCTCATTGGGTTTCTGCTGAATTATTTGCTTAAATCCATTTTATTTCTACTCCCTCAGTCCCTCCAGTTTGTTTTTTATTTGTGCTGTGTAATTGTATTTGACTATCTGAGCAGTACTATATAAGTATATATACATATATATGGATTGTCCTGTTTCATGAATTTTTGAGCTGTTGAATCTGCTATGACCTTGGAATTGTATGAACTGAGAAAATAGCTTTGTGTAGACTGTGACATAACTAAGCAACTAAACTTGCAAGAAAGTGAAAAAGATGAAATTCGGGAAGGACTTCAAGAAGGATATGGTGCCCCGAGTGGGCAGAAGCCTATATGGACTATAATGGCCTCAAGAGGATACTTCGAGAGCTGAGAGAGTACAAGCAAAGTAAGCAGCACCCTGCTGTGACAGTACCCTCTAGAGCCTTTGAGCAGAAATCGCCTCCTGACAGAACATTGGGTGGAGGAGGAGATGTCAAGGACCAAGTAATAGATGTGAACACATTACGCCGTGATGGTTCCAAGCAGTTTTACAACACCAAGTTCTTGAGGCAGTCAGAGGAAGGAGGAGAAATTGAGGTGACATTCTTCAGAAAACTTGATGAAGAGCTCAACAAGGTCAATACATTTTTCAAGGACATATTGGGGGAGGTGAAGCAGGAAGCTAGTCAGTTAAATAAACAAATGGATGCTTTGATTGCACTCAGGAGTAAGGTGAAGAATCGACATCAAGATGGCTCAAGTTCAGGGAGGCGTGACTGTGTTGATACTACAGTGCCTCTTACAAGGAGTACAAGTGAAGCTGATACTTCAGGTAAATGTGAAGTCCCTTAATTCAACAACAATGCTAAATTTGGAGAACTTGAGTATATGAAACTGTTAATCGAGTTGAGACTTGAGTTAAGTTTTAGTTCAAGAATTTTTAACCATTAAGAATATTATCTGTTATTTGATCTCCTAGTTTCTTAAGTGTATTATTTTCTCTGTAAAATTTACAGGACTTGAGCTTAGGGGTTCGGAATCTGGAGTAAAAGAGGATCAGCAAGAACCATGCCCTGGTGCCTCAGATGCTAATCCAACACATGCTAAAATTACTATAAGTAAACCCCTGGAAGTTCTTGAGAGTGTGAGAATTATTAATACACTTGAATCCCCAATTTCAACCATAAAAGGTGTTTTTAAGGACTCGAAAGAAGAAGAATTGAGCTTCGATAAAGAGGAGCTGAGGAGAGCGGAAGAACAACTAAGGGTGGCATTTATTGAGTTTTACCAGAAGCTTCGACTTCTAAAGTACTACAGGTGACAAATTGTAATTTTATCAGCATGCATCACCATTTTGGATATTAGTCTACCTCTTTCGGTTCCCAAAATTGTTATGTACTTATACTTTTGTGAATTGATAGCAGTTTTATGAACCTCTCTGCATTTTCCAAGATTATGAAGAAGTACGAAAAGGTTAGACACACACTTCAAACCTAAAAGTCAGAATTTTCTTTTCAGTTTCATACTCTCATTTGATTTACAAAAGAAGTAATGAAACTTCTATGCTTATTTACTTTTATGTTTTGCATCAACACAGTTCTCATCAAGAAGAGCATCCAGGTCATACATGCAAATAGTAGACAACTCTGATCTTGGCAATTCGGACGAGGTATGCCAGAACTCAGAAGTATTCGTTTTTTTCTTTTCGATTGAAAGAATTCGTTGAAAATTGTATTTAATATAATTGGTTGCCTCATGTAATCATGCTCATGGGATATGAAAATATACCAAGAAAAAGAAACTCTAATCATAATGTCTTCTAAGCTTGTTGGAGTGGGATCTTTGACAGTTTACTGGGTTTTTTTACATTTCCTTGTAGGTTACTAACCTCATGGAGACAGTGGAGGCTACCTTCATCAAGAATTTTTCACACTCAAATCGTAGAAAAGGTATGAAGTTACTGAGGCCAAAAGCAAAAACGGAGAAGCGCAAAGTATCATTTTCATCAGGTAAGTACCTATCTACCTATAAATGTCAATTAAGAGTTTTGCTCCACCATTGTACAAGAATGTCAGAACTTGCATTGCTATACCAGTTAACGGTATTCTGAGGTATACATTGATTACTTCCTAGTTTTGACTTTTAGGTTTCTTTTCTGGTTGCTCAATTGCTCTACTGGTTGCTATTATATTAAGAATACAAGCTCGAAAACTAATGAATCAAAAGGACGGCACACAGTATATGGAAAATATTTTCCCTCTTTACAGGTAAGTACCGTTAAGTACTTCTACTTTTCATTTGACCTGTTTCTTTCTCTGAGATGCCAGTGGATTTCCTTGCAGTTTGTTTGGATATATTGTCCTACATTTGCTCATGTACTCTGCCGATATATACTTCTGGAGGCGTTATCGGATAAATTATCCATTTATATTTGGTTTCAAGAAAGGAACTGAGTTGAATTACCTAGAAGTTTTCCTTCTTAGCAATGGTCTTGCAGTACTTGCATTGGGAGGTTTCCTAGCAAACTTACACTTTGAAATGGACTTGAATGCTAAACATTACAATACAGTCAACCAGATGATTCCTCTCGGCTTACTTATTGTAAGATTTTCCAAACTTACTAACAGTATTTCTTTGGTGAATCACTTGAACTCAATTACCAATCACACAGGAATCTCTGTTACATGACCTACTTGCACTGAATATAGGTTGGTGCCTTCTGCTCATAAAACTTTTGTAGTTTGAGCAAACTGTCTTTTTTATCTTTGCAGTTGATCCTTGTCATCACCTTCTTCCCTTTCGACATCCTATACCGTTCAAGTCGTTTCTTCTTTACTCGGTCCTTATTCCGCTGCTTATGTGCACCTCTTTACCCGGTATTGTATAGTTGAATTTAAGCAAGTAGACAGCTAGCTGAATATGGAAGCTCGTAATTGATTTTATTTACAGGAGACATTCCCAGACTTTTTCTTGGCAGATCAGCTTACTAGCCAGGTAGTGTGATCTTTTGTACCTTACCCGCTACCGTTAGAAATAATTGATTACTGGTTTTTACAATTTTTTTTTTGTAGCTTTTGTTTGATCTCAGATGCAAGCCTTAAGGAGTTTTGTCTTATACATCTGCTACTATGGTTTGGGAGAATATTCAAGGAGGCAAAGAAAGTGCCATGAGCACGGCGTCTACAATACTTTGTATATTGTTATTGCTGTCATACCATTTTGGATGCGCTTCCTGCAGGTTCCGTTATGTCTAAGTTTCTAATGATTTTGGGCATATGCTACCCATGGAAATGTATCTGAGTTTGATTATATCACTTAGACATTTTAACATCCAGTCCTTATACTAAAATTTGGAGAATCGTGTATTTTGCGAGTAAAGATGCACTAACATAATGCATATCTTGTCTTGTAGTGCATTCGTCGACTGTGTGAAGAAAAAGATTTGAAACATTTGTTCAATGGTTTAAAGTACTTATCAACTATTATTGCAGTTATCATAAGAACTGTATATGAGCTAAAAAAGGGAAAGACCTCTTGGATGGTGTTAGCATTGTTAAGCTCTGCTGTTGCAACAATGATGAATACATATTGGGACATTGTAGTAGACTGGGGACTTCTACAAAAGAAATCAAAGAACAGATTTTTGAGAGATAGACTTCTAGTTTCACACAAGAGCATATACTTTGCAGCAATGGTAATGTTTAAATGCATGAATTTTGTGAGTGATATGGTTTTGTGATAGTTTATCCTGTTCATTGACTGTGTTTTTGGGAACTCATTACAGGTCTTAGATGTCATACTGAGACTAGCTTGGATGCAGTTGGTGTTGGAATTTAGATTGTCATCACTTCATAAAATGACAGTAACAACCATCTATGCCTGCCTAGAAATTATTCGTCGTGGCATGTGGAGCTTCTTCAGGTATTATATTCCTTTCATCAGCATATCTGATTTAGTAACAGTATTGACACGTGTTATACTTTTATCTCCAGTCATTGATTGTAAAATGGACAGAAATGACTGATCATTATCTGAGTTCTCATCAATGGCATACAAGGACTGTTTGATGCTGTATAGTTTATGCTTAAGTAATTGATAATGAATCTTCCAAAATTGAACCAGGTTAGAGAATGAGCACCTAAACAATGTAGGTCAGTACCGCGCGTTCAAGTCGGTCCCTCTTCCTTTCAGTTACAATGATGAGGATGATGACAAGGATGATTGAATATTAACCAGTTTAGCTCCTTACCACAAAAGTTGAGCTTCCACAGTTCTTTACTGCAAGCCTTTGGGAACATGTGGGTAGATTCTTGTTCATCTCTGATCAGCATTGACAGCATAGGCTCTTAGGAAATTGCCTAGCTTGTTCTTTATTGATCATGAACTACTGTTCATGTGATTCACAGTAACTTTTCTAGTTATATTTTATAAGGAATTTGAATGAGAACTTCAAATTCACTAGTGTGTAGTTCTTGATCAGCTGTTTGATCTTTCTCTATTGTTGTTTGGTCAAGGCTTGAGCAAGGCATCTGCTAAACTTGACTTTGTTAGAGTAACATTTTCGGCAACTGATTCCATTATGTAAAGCTCTGTGAATTTCATTTACACTTTTTCCTAAAATAAGTGAAGATACAAGAAAATCTCAATGAAGCTAGATTTTAGAATAAAAGAATAAAAAAATAGAAGGGGATACAAAAATTACAGCTTGACAGCTTTTCTACTAGACTTTACTGGTGTAGGGAAAATTCCTGTTTTCCAGAATGGCCAAAGTGATTTCATGAGTCGAAGCCTTACACATCTTTGTGGTCTTCATCATAGTTGAAGGGCAGTGGCACTGACTTGAATGCCCTGTACTTGCCAACATTGTTCAAATGTTCATTCTCCAACCTGAAAAAACTCCATACCCCTCGACGAATTATCTCCAAGCTGGCCACAACTGCTATCATTGCTTGTCCATGCATGAAAGGAACATCAAAATCTAAAACGGTCTGCAACCAAGCAAATCTCAGCAACACATTCAACACCTGCCATTTCCATTACGAAAGTAACCAGTTAGAAAATGTTAAGGTCACTTAACAATAGAAGTTCCGAATCCTAAATGCTACTCACCATAGCTCCAAAGTATACACTTCTGTGTGGGACTACGAGTTTGTCTCTCAACCAGCGATTCTTCGAATTGCGGTTCAGAAGCCCCCAGTCTACAACAAGATCCCAATATGTTCCATACAGTGCTGCAATGATCGAAAAAATAGCGGCAAGAATTTTCCAGTTCACATCCATGTTAAGACTGTAAGCTGTCCTCATGGTAACAGCTACTATTGTGAAGAAGTACTTGAGCCCATTGTAACCTTGGTGTGGATCCTTCTCTTCAAACAGGCGTCGGAGGCACTGAGAAATTGATGAAAAGGAAAACATTACTAAGTCACTGAAGGCTGAACATGAAGCTTTGGACGCTTTCGCCTGCCCAAATGCTTAAATTGTTAAGGAATGAGCCAACAATGTACTACAAGGGATGTACCTGAAGAAGGCGGCACCAATATGGAATGCAAGCAACAATGTAAGTGAAAGTTTTGAAAACATCGCTTGATCTGCAACTTGTTTCTCTGAGTTTATAGTCTCCTGAAGCATAGTAGCAAATGTAGAACTGCAAGCTTCTAATGGCTTGAACCTACATTCATTGAAACCAATACAGGAATCAGTTTATATTTCAAAGAGAGAGAGAAATGAAAGAGGAAAACTGATATCACTGCAATGTCAGATGAGGAGGAGATTGGTGCATTCTACTAACCTGGCTAGTTAAATGATCAGCCAAGAAGAAATCTGGCAGTGTTACCTGTACAACAAGCAAATTACTGAGTGAATTAGACTAATTAGTTATGTCAATCACTTTGATATAATTAGGTGTCTGAAGTTGAGTTTTACCTTATATAGAGGAGCAGCGATACAATGGAATACACAAACAAGGAAGAAATAGCGACTTGAGCGATAGATGATGTTCAATGGGCATAGTAATATCACAAGTATAAACTGCACATTAAGAATATAGTTTAGTTTATACTTCCAGCTAGAAGTATGATGACAGCTGAAACTAAAAGTTCAGTGATCTTACCATAACCAAGAAGAGAGGGAGAAGTTCAGTAAATTTTTTGTAGTCTTTGGTTAGGGGGTCCATATCCATGTCAAGATTTGAGAGAACAGCAGCTAGTGCTAGAACTGCCAGACCAAAACTAACAAGAAGAACCTCTCTGTAGCCCAACTCAGTTCCTTGCTTGAAACCAAATATGAAAGAGTAATTGACTCTGTAGCGTCTCCAGAAGTATATGTTTCCAGCGTACATAAGCATGTGTAGAAAAACAAATCCGAACAAGCTGCATTTGGAACTTTAACTTGTCAAGCAAATGAAGTACTACTATCCTGTAATCTTTAAAAGTTGGACAGATAGATATGAAGCAAAACAAAACCTCAGTAACTCAGTTCCATTACCTGTATAGGGGAAATATGTTCTCCATGTACTGTTTCCTCCCTGACTTATTCATAATATCGCGAGCACGTACAATCAAAATCAGGGCTAATGTGAGAGCAACTGTGCAGCCAGCAAAGCAACCTAAAAGTTTGGCAATAAACAGATTCAGAGGAAAGAAAGTGATATAGACATTTGCTCAGTCCAAGAAACTTTAACTCTAAATGTACTGATTTGATTAGTTAGAGGTCTTACCCAAGAAAAATGTTATCCTATGTCTTTCTATCTTTGGCTTTGGCCTTAAGATAGCCATCCCTTTTCGGCGATTTGAGTTTGAGAAATGCTTGATGAATGCACTTTCAACCCTCTCTATAAGCTTGGTAACCTGCAGTATTACAAATTTCATATGAGACTTACAAAACACTATGACAAGGAGAGGAAACAAAGGCATTTGGACAAAACAACGAAGTTACAAATACGCAATCTTTCAACCTACCTCATCAGAGCTGCCAAGGTAAGAGTTATCTACCATCTTCATGTACGGTTTTAATGTATTTCTTGAAGTAACCTGAAAAGTTGATGAGGTATGAGTAGAGAGTAATATACAAGCCAAATTACTCACCAAATAAAAACTGAACAGATTTGAGCAAATTTCTATTGTCCTTCTATATATGCCTCTATCAACAATCATCTATATATTGGCAGACGAAATACCTTATCATACTTCTTCATGATCTTTGAAAATGCCAATACATTCAAGAACCTGTTCCATTCATCAAAAATCATAATTAGCAACCAGTTACATGGTAAGGAAAACTAACCATCACAAAACTTGTTGCCATTAGTCTTTAATTATCTTACCCAAAGCTCTTTAGAAGCCTAAGTTTCTGGTAAAATACGACGAAAGCCTGCTTAAGCTGTTCTTCAACTTTATTGAGATTTTCCCTGCTGAATTTGAGCTCTGTCTGCTGAGGCACATTGAGGAAGCCTTTGATAGTCGAACGTGGAGTCTCAACGGTTTGATTCATTGTCACACGACTTAGTACATCTAGTGGCGCTGGTCTAGAACCTCTAAATTTCTCTGGCTTCTCTACCTTAACCTTTCTATCAAAAGAATTTAGTCTCTCTATCTCTTCTCTATCATCTTCACCGGAATTTTCCCCTTGGCTGGTTGATCCACTCTCTTCGATCACTTCCATAGCCAAAGATGCACGTCCTGAAAATGAGATGAAATCACATTATATGCATATATAAGACATGTAACTTTTTTCCTCATTTGCTCATTTTCTCTCAAACGGTATATACATGTACTGATTAATTAGTACTTACTGCTTGCTCTGGCGCTTCTAGGAGTTGAAGCAGCCAACTGAGCTGTGGAGGCAGCAACATCCGAAGCAAGACGAGTCATCTCGCCGGACCAGTCGAACAGCCTCTGAGGATTCTCCACCTTAATCCGGAAAGCGATCAAAGCGTCCATTTGCTTATTAAGCACAACAGCTTCCTTCATGACCTCGTCGACTTTTTCCCTATAGAACTTCTCAACTTTGTTGAACTCATCATCCACCCTTCGGAAATACTCCAACTCCATAATCCCGCCTTCCTCGGCAGCCATCAAGAAAGTGGTCTGGTAACTATGGTGATTAGACCCTTCTGATCTCACAGAATTGACAAGGATGGTTTGGCTTTCAATGTCCCGAGGGCTGGGTTCTTGGTGGTGTCGACTTCTGGTGAGACCGCTGAAGGCTCTGTACAATGTGAGCCTGCGCTTTATGTGGTGGGGGGTTGTGGTGGTCGCCGGAGGAGGAAGAGGAGGCTTGTTTCTTTGCTTGGAGTGTTGAATATCTTTTATGAGTGTTTTTAGGTAGCTGTAGTTCATGTATGCTTCTTGCCATTCTGGCACCATTTGTGTTGCAAATTCCTTCCCAAACTTCATTCTGGGGTGTAGAGACCAGATCGAATAACAAACAATATATGCACTAATAAGTTAGAAATGAAGTGATCGAAAACCCAAAACAGAAATGCCAATGAGGTTGAAGTAGAGTCTATATATATAATGGACAGGCGGCTTCTTCTTTATGGTTGAACAATTATGCAATAGATTTCAAAATTTAAGGCATCCGGCTTCTTTGTTTGGATTTTTTGTGCTTGGATTTGCTTGGATCCTTACAACCATTAGATTGAGTAAGGATGACATAGGTGATAAGTTGGTTGCATCATCTTTACTCAATCCAATAAATGTAAGGAATTCAAGCAAATTCAAACACAAAAAATCTAAATAAAAAAACTAATTTCAAATTTAAGATGCAGAGAACGCCATAGGACTACCAGGTCCGCAAGCAGGGGACGACCAAATAGTTTTGGACAGTGAGCTAATTAATACTGGGAATGTATAAAGTAAGAGAGATAATGGCGCCACTGTTTCACATGCTACGCGTGGAAGCAGTCACAGTTGACAACATTTATCCATCAGACTTGAGAGTTGCAGTCAGCAGAGAGACAACAACCAGGGACGTAACCAGGATCAGAAAATAGGTTGGGCTAATCTTAGCTCCACAAAAAATTTGCGCACTTGTGAATATTCATTTGAGGTTTTGAACCCGGTAGGAGGTTCATCCTCATACCTTCATTTAAAATACATATGAAGGGGACATAAAACTAAGAACCTCATAAACTAAAACTTACAAGCAAAATAAATTGGAAGAAAACAAGAAATTCTAACTAAATCGTACCCTTCGAGACCCACTTTTTTCAAACTCATCAATTACAGAATCATTATCAATATCATTGGCAAAATCCTTCTCAATGTAAAGAACCATCAAATCATCAAGAAACTCATCTTCCATCTTATTCCGAAGGTTGTTCTTTATAATGTTCATAGAAGAAAAAGCTCTCTCTGTGGTGGCTGTAGAAACTGGCAGAGTCAACACAAGACAAATCAACCTGAAAATCATAGGAAAGAATGCCGACTTTCACGATTCAACTAACCGACGACACAAAACAGAAAGAGAAGCTGTTTTGGCAAATCTTGGATCCCTCTGAATATCTGTTAGAAAATACCCACACTCCATATTTAGAGAAAGCAAATCAGATGGTGTAAAGTCTGCATGGTAATACTTCAAAGCAAGTGTGTAAACATCTTCAGATTTAAATGCAGCAAAATCATCTTGAGGATCAAATGTAGCACTAAGAACAAGAAGCTCCAATGATCCATCAGGAAATCTTTTATCCAATTCTTCTAACTGGAAGTCTATTACAGACTTAAGCATATACACCCGATAATAATGCTCATTTGTAATTCCCTGTTCACAAGCCCTTATACCTTTCTTGTAAGGAGCAGACATATCAGACATATCAGGCCTATACTCTTTCCTGATCATTCAAAGAGTATAGGCCTATTGGATTCCTTATTCCTGGATCACGCTCAAGAGATGTAATATCAAATGTCTCAACTCTCTCAGTTCTTTCATTATGACACTCTTCTATTACTGGTATAGATGGGGAAGAATCTAAAGGCACATCATTCACAGAATTCTCAGTCACATGTTTACTACCACTTTTGCTCCCACTACAACTTCCACTACCACTTGGAGGAGGCTCACTTGCGAACCATGAAAGAATATTTTTATATCGCTTGGGCTTTCGGTGATCCGTCATTATATTCAAAACTTATATATGTATCATTATTAGAATTATGTATATAAATTAAAGCATAGAATTTTGATTATAGACATTATGCATATTAGAAGAAAAAACCAAGACTTTCTGTGCACTGCTTGTGGCAGAGAACAGACAAACCGAATAAAAAGCAACATATTACAGGAAATGAGAGAAAAAAATGTGTTGTTTAGTCACTGAACTGATCAGTTATGTGAAACATGCCAACTTAAGGGCTGTTTAAATCCTTTTTGATAGGGAAGACTGGTTAAATCTTTAAGATGATGCAAGTATCATACTTCATATACCACTTCTACTCTGGATACATCATATTCATTATTCTGAGGAGAAGCATAGAAATGGAAAACAAAGACATTCATTACTAGTTGTGCAAGCATACCTTGGCCTTTTGTCTTCCTCCTTATTAAAATACAAAGAACTGCTACATCAGGGGATGTTAATCACCATCTTTTTCAGCATCAAAGGATGTCTCTTTTCTACATAAGCTGTGAGTTACAACTCTTCCGGGTAAGTCATAAGCAAAGAAGTTTAGCATTACCATAAATGGTTTTGTAAGCAATAAAACTATCAGCTTTGTAACAAAACTAGGATCGATAAAACATAAACTTATGGACAGTTGAAAGATGCGTAGTAGTAATAAGTTTTTTTGTGTACCAAACAAAGACAAGACATCAAGAAATTTTCACCAATACTTAAAGAAATGGGACCTTTCCCCGAGTCAGAAGTGTCACCAGAGCACAGTGATTTTCTAAAATGTCAACTAGAATCAGTAACATGCCCAAGTAGGAAGTCTCAATAAATTTACAGAACAGATAAAGCATACTGAACATGAGAATTTAAGAGAATCCCCAGATTTATGTGTGCCGCTTAATCAATTTTTATCAGAAACCCCAATTACAGAAGCCCAACAAAATTTACAGCAAGAAATAAAGAAAATTCAACTATTTGCAAGAACCTTGCTGGATGAACAAGAAACAGTACCAAATGATCAATAACCTTCATCCAGTGATTTTCAGCAACTACATCAGTGAGAGAGTGAGACTCCACCTGCATAGAAAAAGGTTTATTACCGCATCAAAGTTGAAAGAATGGGCAAGCACATGGTCTAGAAGACAGGGAAGAAGAAACAAAAGCATCATTTTTCCAAACCATTATCATCGTAATCAAGGAACATAATAATCATATTGCAACATATACACATATCAATTCAATATTGACTTCCGAATAACCACAACCAAAATAGTTCATAAATCATCAATAAAGATACAATTTTGAAGAACCAAGCAATCAACTTAGAATAGAGTTCAAGTCAATCACCTAAAACCCAATGTCATTGAGATTTATTCCTCAGGGAACTCCAAATCAGAAGAGGAGGTGATGAAGAAAACCATAGATGAGTGAATTGAGTTGGGGAGAAGAAGGGAGGGGACCGAAGAGTGAATTGAGTTGTTGATTAATCGATTTTGAAAGAGGATGAGGACTGGAGGAGGCGTCCAAATCGGAAGTGCATTTTCTGTTTTTTTTTTTTCTTTTAGGTTTAGGCTGAATATATGTACCTTGGACTTATTTCAGCATTTTCTGGGTTGGGCTGCAGCCCAACCAGCCACTGAAGTGCATCCGTCCATGACAACAACAAACAAGAAGCGCACTGTAAATTTCTTCAATGGAAATTTCTTGTTATGATCATGTACTCTTTTTATATATAGTTTTCCGAAAAAGCTTTTATGGTGCTTTAAACAAAATTTGAAAATAATAGTAAGATAGATTAGTTGCATTGTATCGTTATTTGGCTCACAACACCGTCAAATACTATTTAATTTAATGATTTAGTTTTAAAAGTTATGAGTTTGACTCATGAATTTAATTATTGTATTCGATTAAAAGCAAAAAAAAACATGTGTGTGTAGTGTAAGCCACAAATAGTGTGTGTAGTGTAAGCCACAAATAATGTGTGTACCCATTTCGATCAAGACACATTTTCTTACCTTCACTTTCATCATTAATTAAGGACGTAGTAATATGGTACGGTAATGTCATGTTCAACCCATTGACTTGTTTAAAGTAAGGGATTAACTCACTTTCAGACAAATTAGTTATGATTACTACGATCGACAAGTACGTACGTACGTAGACACACAACTGCCCCCAATAATTGACTAAGGATTAATCATTTCATTAAGAGGAAATTAATCTGAATCAATTTTATAAAAAATGAATCTAGATTATCATGACCAGGTCGTTAGGTATTTAATTAGTTTCTTCAGGTTGAACATGATTAATCAACGCGCTAACTAAGTATTGGGGCTCTGTCTAAAAGAAACATGAAAAAAAAAAAGAAGAAGAAGAAGAGTACTTAGTTGGTGGTGTTGCCTTGTTATCTTCATTCAAATCAAAGTTGCATGGCCTCTGGACAAAGAGATATGATGGGAGCCATTGTTGAAGATTATTCTTCAAAGGTTGATCCATGGTGTGCCTACTCTAAGGCTAGCAGGTTTTCTATTTGTTTTCTTACGTACTAACCTGTCTCAGATTATTAGTCTCTCGAAGAATTAGGGCTGGGCATTTGGTCCCGTAATCCCGATCCCGTCCCGATCCCGTTCGTAAATGGGACGGGACGGGACGGGATTGAAGTTTGAAAAATGCTAATCCCGTCCCGTCCCGATCCCGTTCAAAATCGACGGGACGGGACCGGGATTACCTAAAGAAATCCCGTTCCGTCCCGTCCCGTCCCGCAGAAAAAAAAAAAAGAAAAAAAAAATTATATTATATATATATTTACTTAATCTCAACCGTTGAATAAAAAACAAAAAAATGTTAGACCGTTAGATTAATCTATGTATCTCACCTTCTCACTAAAATGAGTAATCTCACTCTCAGTATCTCACCTAGTCTCGATCTCACAGAAAGCTTTCCCTCAGAACTCAGAAGTACCTCACTCCTCGACGCCTCGATCTGACCCTCACTCCTCCACGGCTCGACCGTCAGTCCATCACGCCTCCACCGCTCCACCGTCAGTCCATCAAGCCTCCACCGCTCGACCGTACCGTCACTCCTCCGACAGTCCAACTGTCCATCGTCGTCTCCGATTTCTGTTCCTCTCCCCGTCGTTGTTCGCCCGAGACCGTCACTCCTCTCGCATCTCCGAGCCCGTCTTGTTCCTCTCCCGTCTCCGACCCAACTCTTGTTCCTCTCCCTACCGGCGTTAGCCCGAACCCTAAATCTCCCTTGTCCCCAAATCGGCCGAAGCCTCAAATCCCCAAATTGGTCAGAGTTCACAGATAGGGACAAGACTGATTGTTGCAAGGAATGGGTCTATGCTGAAAAGCTTGAACAGGATAATCTGTAAGTTCTGAAATTTCAGTTTTCTTTTGAATTCCAATTACAAGACTGATTAGTTGCCATTCAGACCATGATGTCAAATTCTAGTGCTCTTCCTCGGTTCTTTTTATTTGAAAGGTTGCTGATACTTGTTAAATCTACAGGAGATTGGAATCGCAATCGAGAAGTTTGATTTACTGGAAAGCAACCAGAGTAGCTCGTCGAAAGGTAATTCCTGGATGGTCTTTACAATGTTTATATAATGCTTAGTTCTATAGTTCTGTTTTGAATCAGGGTTCTCAATTGATTTGTTGAATTGAACTTTCTTGAGCATGTTCAAATGAGTTGAATCATTGTTCTTATAGGCATGGTCATATGACACTTTTCTTAGGTGAAAATATCAAATAGGTACATTGTTTAAATGTTGAAGGCTTGATGATTCTGTTGATAATTTTTTTGTTTTACGGTCCGACAAGTTCTTCCTTTTCCAATCTCATTAAAAAGTCAGGCGGTATAGAATTTTGTGTCTCATTTTATATTTGAATGACAGAGGTTTGTATTAAGAATCAGACTGTGTGGATGCGTGTAGGAGTATTAACCTGAATTGTAGTATGTGGATGTAGGAGTGTTGTTTAACTTATATCTAATTTGACGAGTTACATCATTCTGTGGGTATATAGACAGATGGATAGTCAGTTTCAAGTTATTATACCCTAGTTGCCTACCTGCTGGATGTAGGAGGGTTTCCTACCTGCTGGTCTCTGTTGTGGGAATGTTTGGTGGCTCTTTGGCTTAATGTGTATTGGCTTATTCTTATCCCAAGCTACTATGTTTTTATTTTCTTTTGTTGGGCATGTGCTCAATTTACTTATCAGCAGTCTTGAGAGTCTTGACATCTAATATTCTGTTTAGATTCTTGTTTTAAACATGTCATTAAGCTTGTTTTAAACATGTCGTTTTGAATCATTGCTATTCTAGGCTTGGTCAGATGGAACTATTTTTCTTTTTGGTTGAAATGCAGATGGAGATTTTATATATGGTGAATTGATCTACGGTCTATCATGTCATGGGTGACATATTGTTTGATTGTTGAAGCTTCTTATTCTGTTGATTAGTTAAGCAGTTTACAAGTACTTTTCAATTCACATTAGAACGTCAGATGATAGCAGCAATATTGACATGAAATTTGCTCTCTCTCTCTCTCTCTCTCTCTCTCTCTCTCTAAGCTAAATTAATGTTCATCTTTCCCCTATTTTTACTTCTTGTGTTTGCTTTGTTGGTTAGATCATGAGAGCACAGTGAGTACTGCCTCAATACCTCAATTGTTCCCAAAATTCAAGGGGAGGTCCAAGGCTGTGATGCATGTTGATTAGATCTTTCACGAGTTTGTGTTATCTAGAGGTAATGTTTCTTAACTCAAATTCAATTTTTAGTTTTGATTTGCCATTGGTTCCTTAGTTCTGTTATGAGCAAGTATAAATTTACTTGGAGAATGAAATAGAGATGTTTATTTGGTGTGTTTTTGTTGATATGCCTATTTGGGGCAGCAGGGGCAGCATGGCAGCAGAGCAGCATGGCAGCAGCATGGCAGCAGGGGCAGCAGAGCAGCAGCCTGGTATAATTGCTGATTGTTCTGGTCTTCAGGATGCTATGTTGAAGCAACCTTGTCTATAGTCTAGGCAATTGTTATGTTACGTTATCTGGACATTAACCTGTTAATTGTTATGTAATTTGGACATTAACTTTGCTATGTTGTTCAGTATGAGATTTTCTATGTAATTCAATATGTGATTTGTTATGTTGTGGACATTTGCTTTTGAATTGGAAGAGTTTAGTTTTATTTATGAACAATTGAACAAACTGATGAACAGGGATCCCGTTTTAGTCCCGGTCCCGTCTCGGTCCCGTACGGGATCCCGGACTTGCGGGATCTATTTTTAAAAAGCCTAATCCCGTCCCGGTCCCGTCCCGTTTAAATTCTCGCGGGACGGGACCGGGATCAGGCGAATCCCGGCCCGTCCCGGCCCATGCCCAGCCCTACATGCAGCCTCGACTGTCTTCAAAGAATACTTACCAAACTCTTCTGTAAAATGTTACCAAAAACTTGACGTCGACCAACAAGTTTCTCATTCATACATGCATGGTACAACATTGTACGTAGGACTATGGACTACCCCTGTATGAATTCTTCAGTTCGTCTTTTATTTTCAAATCTTCATATGGTAAGGAATTTCCAAAATGTCACTTTTACTTAATCGTAATATTTATCTCCATAGAGACTGTTCTACTATTCTGAAATTTTCCAATTTGGTTTTCCGGTCTCGTGTTCCTCGTAGGTATTGGGAAAAGCCAATATGACATTGCTATCATATTCATCTGGAAATCTCCTTAAAAATATGAGAAAGAAAAAAATGAAAAAAAAAGGAGAGAGAAATTGACAAGAAAGTAAATAATAGAAACCATTTGAGTTCAATAATGTGTTCAACTCATTCAAGCACGCAAGCAATTTAGAAAATAAGTTACTAGTGTTGTAGGAGAAATAGATTGATAAATCTCTCTGTGTTTATTCATTGATAAGGAGGCCTTTATATAGGCATTACATCAAGTATCCCTGGCGAACAGGGATTCCCTATCTAATAGAGTATCTAGACTACAAGTCTTATTAGGACAAGACACACCACGGAAGTTACGGAGTTAACCTTCCTTGAACACTCCCCCTTGTGTCGCGTCCTCAATGGTGCATGAGCCGTTGCCTCGTTAAAACCTTTGCCAGCAAACAAAAACCTCTTGGGCAAAAATAAAAGCATGGTCTAAGGAAAAAGAGTACAACGCACCAACTACAAGTATGTGAGACATGCATAACTAGGCTCCCCCTGAAGTCTAGATGAGAACTCCCCCTGATAGTCATTCAGTCTTTGAGTTCGGATAAGCGACACATTCCAATGCGCTTTACATGCTTCATAAATGTAGATTTAGGTAGAGACTTGGTGAACAGATCCGCTGCATTTTCTTCTGAGCTGACTTGCTTCACCTGGATATTCAAAGTCTCTTGCTGCTGCTGATTGTAGAAGAACTTAGGCGAAATGTGTTTAGTATTGTCACCCTTAATGTATCCCAACTTCATCTGCTCAATGCATGCTGCATTATCTTCAAATATGCAAGTTGGTCCCATCGTAGTAGACTCAAGTCCACTAGACTCTCGAATGTGAGATATAACTGAGCGAAGCCAAATACATTCTTTGACTGCTTCATGTAGTGCAATAATCTCAGCATGGTTCGAGGAGGTAGCAACAAGGGTTTGCTTGGTTGATCTCCAAGATATCGCCGTATTCCCAATGGTAAAAACATAACCTGTTTGGGAACGTCCTTTGTGTGGATCTGATAAATATCCAGCATCAGCAAATCCTACCATTACATCATTTGGTGTATCTGAGTAGGAGGGGGTATCGCCAAAGCCGTATCGGGACCACGACTTAGCATCCGCGGGTCCGGATAAGTTGGCGGATATGTCTGCAGGATGGCGGATGGATGAACCAAAGCCAGTCCTGGCGGATATGGCTGGCGGATGGCAATCCGAGCCATGGTTTGTGCTGTTAGATGCAAGAGATCGACTATGTGTCGAATCCTGATGAGTGTATCGATAGTACAAGCCCATGTCAAGGGTTCCTTTAAGGTATCGGAAGATGTTCTTGATTCCAACCCAATGACGTTGTGTTGGCGCAGAGCTAAATCTAGCTAACAAGTTCACAGAGAAAGCGATGTCTGGTCTAGTACACTGAGCTAAGTATAACAAAGCTCCAATCGCACTAAGATATGGATATTCAGCTCCCAAGATCTCTTCGTCATCTTCTTTCGGACGAAAGGGATCTTTGTTGATATCCAGACTTCTAACGACCATGGGAGTGCCTGTAGGATGCATAACTTTGTCCATGTTAAATCGCCTGAGCATCTTTCGGACATATGCAGACTGGTGTATAAAAATTCCACCACTTCGGTGCTCTAGTTCTAAGCCTAGGCAAAACCGAGTCCTTCCCAGATCTTTCATCTCGAATTCGGATTTCAAATAGCTAGCGGTCTCATTGATCTCATTCAGAGTTCCAATGATGTTCATATCATCGACATAGACGGCTATAATGGCAAATCCTGAACTTGTTCTCTTTATGAACACACAAGGGCACAACTCATCATTCTTGTATCCTTTCCCAATCAAGTAATCACTTAACCGTGTGTACCACATCCTACCAGATTGTCGGAGTCCATATAGAGATCGTCTCAACCTGATAGCAAATGAACTTCGTGGTTTTTGCTCACTTGACTTGGGTAACGAAAGTCCTTCTGGCACTTTCATGTACATCTCCGTATCTAGGTCCCCATAAAGATACGCAGTTACAACATCCATAAGCTGCATATTGAGTCTCTCTGAGACTACCAAACTTATTAAGTATCGGAAGGTAATAGTATCCATGACAGGAGAATACGTCTCCTCATAATCAATTCCAGGGCGTTGAGAAAAACCTTGCGCCACGAGTCGAGCTTTATATCGCTGGACTTCGCCATTCTCATTGCGCTTTCTGACAAAGACCCATTTATGTCCAACAGGCTTCACGTTCGGCGGTATAGGCACAACCGGTCCGAATACTTGCCTTTTCTTTAGAGAGTCTAGTTCAGCCTGGATTGCTTCTTCCCACTTCGGCCAATCCGCCCTACGTTGACATTCATCAACAGTGCGGGGTTCCATATCGTCGTCGTCAATGACTTCTTGAGCAACGGCGTAGGCGAATGCATCATCGATATACATGGAATTTCTTTCCATCAGATTGTGCATGCATAAGTAGTTTAGTGAGATTTCCTTGTTCTCCAACATCAACAGTGAGTCTGAGGCGTCCCCCAGATGATTCAGAGTTGATTCTTGGACATAGGTATAGTCGGAGACAATCTCGTGTGACGGCGTCACAGTATCAATGATGAACGGATCGCTTTGTGCCTGGACACATGCCCTCTTTCTAGGTACATTGTCTTTGGAACCGATTGGTCTCCCCCTCTTTCTAGGAGGATCCGAAGTCGACGCCGGCTCTCCACTTGGAGGTGCCGAGCCTAGGCTGCCGATGGCACCTAGGGCTACGGGTCCGAGACCGGCGGCGCGTGCTCGCGCATGGCGAGGAATGTTAAGCCTTGCAGGTACATTCGCAGCAGGTATGGTTGATCTTGTCACTTTCGCAATATCAGTAAAGGAGTCGGGCATCGTATCCGCCACCTTTTGTAGTTCTAATATGCGTTGTATTTCAGTCTCACACTGAGACGTACGGGGATCATAATGAGACATAGTGGGAGAGAACCACGTCAATTCCTGACGTTCATTTGGGACGGATGCGGCCCCATCTCCCCCTAACGGCGGGAAGGATGTCTCATCAAAGTGACAATCTGCAAATCTTGCAGTAAACAGATCACCTGTCATAGGCTCTATATAGCGGACAATAGTTGGTGCTTCATATCCAACATAAATAGCTGATCGTCGTTGTGGACCCATCTTGGTACGCAGTGGAGGCGTGATAGGCACATATACGGCACAACCAAAAGTACGCAGATGCGAAATATCAGGCTCGTAACCAGTTACCAACTGGTACGCACTAAATGGTTGGCTATCTGTGGGTCGTAGACGAATAAGCATAGCTGCATGTAATATTGCATATCCCCATGCCGAAACTGGCAAGTTTGTGGCCATGACAAGAGACCTAGCTACAAGCTGTAGTCTCTTGATAGCGGCTTCTGCAAGACCGTTCTGAGAATGAACGTGGGGTACGGGATGTTCAACTTCAATCCCAACTGACATGCAATAGTCATCAAAACACTTTGAGGTAAACTCTCCAGCATTATCCAGTCTGATAGACTTAATCGGATTGTCCGGGTGGTGAGCCCGAAGCTTAATAATCTGAGCTAGGAGTTTAGCGAATGCAGCATTCCTCGTGGACAACAACGCTACGTGTGACCAACGCGTTGATGCATCAACCAGAACCATGAAATATCTAAATGGTCCGCATTCTGGTGTTATAGGTCCACAAATATCACCTTGTATTCGTTGTAGAAACGGAATATTCTGTTTATTATCAATAGCAAAAGATGGTCTTGCTTGAAGTTTTGCTAGTGAACAAGCTTTACAAAACGAACGATGAGCATTAGACATCGCTACAGAAGCATGAGAAGCAGGAGGGGGCCGAACCTCTCCTTGGAGCTGAGAGGCGGCTATCGACGGCACGGCCGAACCGAGGCCGAGGCGCCCTCTGTGCTTTTGTGATCGGAAAAATGGATGACCGTGGGAGCATTTCAAAATACGGATCATCAGATCACGACCCGGATGACCGAGTCTATCATGCCAAAGCTTATAAGCATCAGAATCACATAATATAACAACATGAGATTCGTTGGCTCGAATGGTTGTGAAATACATGCCATTGCGAACTCGCTTACACTTCTCCACAATGCGAGTGCGCATAGATTGAGTGGAGGTGATCAACAGATATTCAGTTCCATCTTCAACATAAGTGCTGAGGTGATAGTCATTGTCACGCACATCCTTGAAAGCTAGCAAGGTTCTTGGCGCCTTAGGCGCATATAGGGCGTCCTCTACCCGAATCTCAGTGCCATTTGGCAGTAAGAATTGAGCAGTGCCACGACCCTTAATTACGGGTCCAGTTCCTGTCATCGTAGATAATGACGATTCTCTTGGCGTAAAATCCGAAAACAATTGCCGATTCCTCAGAATCGTGTGAGTTGTTGCACAATCCAACAAACACTCAATCTCGCCTTGATACATCTACAAAAACAATGTAAATTGAATCAATAGTCTACTTTAGACTTTGGCGAACACTTTAAAGTAAGTGTACTGAAACAATATATCATCACAAAATGAAGTGCATTAAGGCCAATAACATAGCCATGGCAACGACAAAACTTGAGAGAAAGATATAAGCCGCATTTTAATCACCGAGTATCACCATTGATAATCATAGCCTAGTTCAGAGATTGAGACCGGACACCGTCGTAGGTGGCGTGGCCGAGCCAAGGCCGAGGCCAAGGCAAAGGCCGGGGCCAAGCCAAAGCCGAAGCTGTGGTAAGGCCAAAGCGACCCAGAGGCCGAGCCGAAGCAAGGCGAGTGGTGAGAGTCGGTCAGGCATTGAGGCAATGCGATGCGACGGTTGAGCAAAATCCGAAGCATGGCGAGTCCGAAGACACTTCGTTGCCGAGCCATTGATGCAAAAGTTGCATTTGTTCGATAGGCTATCGATTGTTGGTTTCAAAAACCGGATTCGGTGCTGAGCCAAGCTGGCGAATGGCCATGGCGAGTGAGGCCTAGCAAGTCGCGGCCAAGCGCTTATGGGCTTTGGCGAGCGAGGCATGGCGGATCGCAGCCAAGTTGGCGGATCGCTGATCGCGGATCGCGGATTAGTTGGCGAATAGCCATGGCGAGCGAGTCCTGGCGGATCGCGACCAAGTTGGCGGATAGCGGATCGCGGATCACGGATCGCGGATCTCGGATCGCGGATCGTGCATCACGGCTCGCGGATGGCGTATCGCGTATCGCGGCTCGCGTATCGTGGCTCGCGGATGGCGTATCGCGTATCGCGGCTCGCGTATCGTGGCTCGCGGATGGCGTATCGCGGCTCGCGGATCTCTCCTTTTGTCTTTGTGATTTTTTTTTTCGGATATGAGTTAACATCACCAGAATTTTGGTGAACTCAAAATGATTATGCCATTGAGAATTGGACGCATTGAACCAATTTTGCTTTCAGGGATGTAAAAATCTCAAATCATTCGTAGAATAAGATAGATTTTATTGATGACAACTCAAGAATACATCAAGGTTGTTCTAAATAGAACGACTTATCGAACAAAGTCGTGATTTATTGACTATTCTGTCAAAATAACAATCAAAATCAAACTTGAACACGTATCTCATGACCTAAGTCAAATACTTATTCATAGTCTGGAGTATCATACTCCTGAGTCCTACGTTTCTTGGTAGGTTGGAAGTCATCGATGGCAAAGTTCGTATCTTCCTCATCGTATACTTCTTCCTCAAAGTCTCCTACATAGTGTGCTTCTTGTTCTATGTATTGTTTGTGTTTCTTGTAAGCGGCTTGAATATCTCTGCTTGCTATGCAATCGCGTTGGAGATGATTCGTAGAACCACATTTGAAGCAAGGAGCCGAAGCATTGTTCGGCGGATGGCCACCACGCCTGGGACCGGAACCAAAACTGTTCCTCCCTCTGGGAGCGGCGGCTCTGCCATCATCCCTTGTCCAAGAAAGCGGTCGGCCACGGCCGACGCCTCTTCTCCCTCCTCGTCCGCCACGTATTGCTCTTGGCGTACGTGGTGGCGGTGCTTGACGTTCATGAGGTTGATGCTTCTGCTTAAAAGCTTTACCACGGGCTTGATGAGATTCCGCAATGGATTTCGGTCCTCGAGGCCTCTTATTGGTGGTAAGAATCAACTCATGGTACCTCTCCTTTCTTTGAAGGACATTCATCAAATCACTGAAGGTTTTGATAGTGCCTTTCTCGCGGAGATCGCGGTACTGATGCGACAACATGGACGCAGATTCTGGGAACGTCGTGAAAGTCTTCTCCATCATATCATCATCGGTCTTTTCGACCCCACAAAAGCTCAAATCAGATTGCAAGTTTAGCATAGTCTGATGATATTCCTGGACGGAATCAAAATCCAGTAAGCGGATTTGCTCCCAATCAGACATGAGGTCTGGGAGTTGTGCGTCATGCACATTGTCGAAGCGGTCCTTGAGGATATCCCATAGCTCTTTGGGATCAGTTTTCCTCAGGTATTGCTTCTTGAGCGTTGGATGGATATGGCGCCTGAGAAACATCAGGGCTTGTGCTTTCTGTTCAGGAGAAGCGTGTAAGCTTTCATCCTCAGGAGGGTTGATGGTGGCAGTAAATCTTTTACCAATGAAAGTGTTCTCAACATCTGAGACCCACCTCTTGTATTCCTTGCCTTGGACATCCAAGATGTCAAATTCTGGACGCTGAGTGTCAGCCATCTACAGAACACAAACAGGGAGACGTTAGTATGTTTGAATACTAATCAAGTTTGATTGTTCTTTTAGAACAGTGCCAAGATATATCATGGTCACATAAATCGATGCTTAACGTGACTTCAAGTCACAATCGATATCTTCCCTTTGTTTTCTTTCCAAAAAAGAATAATACGTTATGGTTCACAGTGACATCACAGTCACAAGCATAACGGTGGCCGGTAACATCACAGTTACCCCAATAAACGTTGGCACCGGGGTGACTAAATCCCCGTATGCCGTCCCGAGAAGCGATAGAATCGGGATGAAGAAGCAGGGACACGGAAAGGTCCCGGAAGAGAAAACAAAACCCAACTATTGAAATTTTCATAAGCGGGAACGTTTATAAAAATATTTACCTCTTCAAGAGAAGCTTGATCAAACGAAACTTGACTCTTGGGGAAGCTTGTTTTCTTCGATTTTTCTTGATTTCTTCTCAACCACGAATAAGGGTTCGCGGATCGCTTGCTTGGCTTGCGAGCAATTTTGATCGTCTGGCGGATGCGTGCAAGAAGTAGCACGCAAGGGAGAGCTGCTGGCGAGCGGGTTGTCTGCCTAGAAGCAGAGGAGGAGCAGTACTCGAGGGTACAGTGCGGCAGGCGAACAGCGCAGATGCTGCTGAGAAGAGGCCGACGGTGCCGAAGGGAAGAATCGGCGGCCGACGGTAGGTTAGGGTTTCGAAAAAAAATTCGGAATTAGGGTTTCTAGGGTTTATTAGACGGGAGGCTAGAGCAATGTGCTGATAACGTGTTGTAGGAGAAATAGATTGATAAATCTCTCTGTGTTTATTCATTGATAAGGAGGCCTTTATATAGGCATTACATCAAGTATCCCTGGCGAACAGGGATTCCCTATCTAATAGAGTATCTAGACTACAAGTCTTATTAGGACAAGACACACCACGGAAGTTACGGAGTTAACCTTCCTTGAACAACTAGTTAATACTAAATAAAATATGATTATATGAAGTCTAAATTGCTAAATATAATCAAGATGATCAATTATCCCAAGGAGAGGGACGCCCCTCTCACAGACCCAAAAGCCGTTTCTTCCCAATTGCAAAGGCAATCCCGTCCGGCGGGCGCGGCCGACAATTTCTACACACATAGTGTGTGGGGTGTGTCTAGTATATATCTATTGTAATGTAATTAGTCATTCAAACGTGTTCAAGACACATTGAAGCTACTTTTATATTAAATAAAATGAAATAAAAACTTGATTTAAGGATGCGTTAAATTATTTTGGCTACAGTAAATAAAGGGTAAATGTGATTCTAATACATAAGACGTAAAATTGAAAGAATTGAAGAAGCTGGAAAAAAAAAAAAATAAAAAAAAATAAACAAACAAAGCTAAAAGCTAGCTAGTATACAACACTTCCAATTTCAGTGGTGGTGTTGGTGATCTTCTTCGTAGTTGAAGGGCAGTGGCACAGACTTGAATGCCCGGTACTTGCCAACATTGTTCAAATGCTCATTCTCCAACCTGAAAAAATTCCATATGCCTCGACGGATTATCTCCAAGCTCGCCACAACTGCTATCATTGATTGTCTATGCATGAAAGAAACATTGAAGTTCAGAACAGTCTGCAACCAAGCAAATCTCAGCAACACATTCAACACCTGCAAAATAAAAGGTGATCGGTTAGAAGGTACCTTAGTAATGGAAAAGGATCGGAAGCTCTTTAATTTGTTCATGTTACTGAATGTTAAACGCTACTCACTATGGCTGCAAAATACACACTTTTGTAAGGCACTAAGAGTTTGTCTCTCAACCAGGGGTTTCTCGAATTACGTTGCAGAAGACCCCAGTCTATAACAAGATCCCAGTATGTACAGAACACTGCTGAAACAACTGAGAAAACCCCGGCAAGAATTTTCCATTTCACATCCTTATTGAGACTGTAAGCTGTCCTCATGCTAACGGCTATTATTGTAAGGAAATACTTGAGTCCATTGTAACCTTGATGTTGATCCTTCTCTTCAAACAGGCGCCGAATGCACTGAAAAATTAGTGTGGTAAACATTTGTAAGCGTCTTTGGTATTCGAGCCGAACTCTTTGCATAACCTGAAAGCTTAAACTGCATGGGAATGACCCAACAATACGACTACAGTTAATCGATGCATAGGTATACCTGAAGGAGGCGCCACCAATATGGAATAGAAGCAACGATGAAACTGAAAGTGTTGAAAACATTGTTTGATCTGCAAGTAGTGCTTCTGTGTTTATAGTCTCCCCAACCATAATAGCAAATGTAGAATTCTACGCTTCTAATAGCTTGCACCTACTTTTTGTAAACATCAGTCTAGACCTTAATTAGTTAATATTCCAAAAAAAGAAAGAAAGAAAGCACTGTTATCAGCTAGTGTAATGTGAGATTAGGAGAAGCTTATATGTTGGACCATGTTACTAACCTGGCTAGTCAACTGATCGGCCAAGAAGAAATCTGGCAGTGTGACCTGCAAAATAAACAAGTTCCCGAGATTAGTAGAACCTTAAACGAGTCAGTTATGTTAATGTACTTGGATCATTAAAATAAGGTGTCTGAAGTTAAATTTTACCTTGTACAGAGGAACACAGATACAATGAAACACACACACAAGGAGAAAATAGCGACTTGAGCGATAAATTATGTTGAATGGGCATAGCAATACCACAACAACAAGCTGCACAACAAAGAATTAAGTGAAGTTTAGGATTCTAGATCAAAGATGATTAGGATGCATGTAGCAAGGCAAAGCACCTATAACAATATAATGATCTTACCAAAACCAAGAAGAGAGGGAGTAATTCCGTTAGTGCTATATAGTCTTTAGTTTGGGGGTCCATCTCCATGTCAAGATTTGAGATGATAGCAGCTAGAGCAAGCACTGCCAGACCAAAACTAACAAGGAGAACCTCTCTGTATCCCAATTCAGTTCCTTGCTTGAAACCAAATATGAAAGAGTAATTAACTCTGTACCGCCTCCAGAAGTATATGTTCCCAGAATACATAACCATGTGTAGAAAAACAAATGCGAACAAGCTGCAATGCAAAGTTGAACATGTCTAGTAAATGATCGAAATCCTACTTTAAAAGTTTCACACTTATACTAGCTTAAACCAATTTATTAAGACCTTAGTTAATTAGTTAGTTAGTTAGTTACATTACCTATATAGGGGAAATATGTTGTCCATGTACTGGGTCGTCCCAGACTCGTCCATAATATGTCGAGCACGTACGATCAAAATAAGGGCTATAGTGAGAGCAACAGTGCAACCAGCAAAGCAACCTAGAAGTTTTGCAATGAACAGATTCATAGGAAAGGACACAGACACACAGTACCAGAAGTTAATAAGTTTTAAGTTTATCTACGTAATGATTTAGCAAATGCGTAGAGGTATTACCCATGGAAAATGTTATCCTATGTCTTTCTTTCTTTGGTTTAGGCCTCAAGACCGCCATTCCTTTTCTGCGATTTGAGTTTGAGAATTGCTTGATGAATGTAATTTCAACTCTCTCTATGAGTTTGGTAACCTTTGGTACGAGACAAAACATTTCTTATCAGACAAGAAAGAAACTAATTAAGGTGCCAAAAAGAAAATACGTAGTGTATATATGAAACGTAGACAAAACCACATAAGTACACAGTTTTTCAATATCATCATATATATTACATAATCGAGCTGAATTGTTTCATCATTCCTCTATGTGGTACAATATATGCATGAAGAATTCTCACCTCATCAGAGGAGCCAAGGTAGGACTTATCCACCATGTTCATGTAAGGTTTCGATGTATTTCTCGAAGTAGCCTGAAAAAGGCTCATAAATATAAGTAATGCAGACCAAATTTACCGGCAAAAAATGAGACTGACAAAGACGTTACAAACTAGGGAGGTACCTTGTCATATTTTTTCATGATCTTTGAGAATGCCAACATATTTAAGAAGCTGTTTAGTCATTCAAAAATAATTAGCTAGCTACCTACAATCAAAACAAAGAATAGTTCACTTGGATCAGATGTTCGTCTTACACTCTTACCCGTAGCTCTTTAGAAGCCTAAGCTTGTGGAAGAATTCAATGAAAGCCCTTCTAAGCTGTTGTTCAACTTGTTTGAGATTTTCCCTGGTGAATTTGAGCTCGGTCTGGTTAGATACATTGAGGAAGCCTTTAATAGTCGAACGGGGAGTCTCAGCCATTTGATTCATTGTCACACGACTTAGTACATCTAGTGGCGCAGGCATAGTCCCTCTATACTTGTTTCGCTTCTCCACGTTAAGGTTTTTCTTGTCGATAATATGATCTTCTCTCTTTATCTCATCTTTATCTTCTTCACTAGAATGTTCTCCTCGGTTGCCGCTCGATCCACCCTCTTCACTCACTTCCATCGCAGCCCGTCCTGAAAATGAAACACGATATGCATGCATGCATAAGATATATATTTGATATTTTTCTTTATTAGCTTACACTGTCCTGAACGTACAGTATATATAATTAACAGTATGATTAGTATTATCGTACTGCTTGCTCTGGCCCCTCTAGGAGTTGAAGCAGCCAACTGAGCTGTGGAAGTTGCAACGTCGGAAGCAAGCCGAGTCATCTCTCCGGACCAGTCAAACAGCCTCTGAGGATTCTCCACCTTAATCCGAAAAGCAATCAAAGCGTCCATTTGCTTGTTAAGTATAGAAGCTTCCTTCATGACTTCTTCAACTTTTCCTCTATAGAACTTCTCAACTTTGTTGAACTCATCATCAACCCTTCTGAAATACTCCACCTCCATAACTCCGCCTTCCTCGGCAGCCATTAAGAAGATGGTCTCGTAACTCTCATGAGACCCCCCATCCGATCTCACAGCTTGGACTAGGATGGCTTGGTTTTCGATATCGGGAGACAGGCTTGTGGGTTCTTGGTGGTGCCGACTTCTGGTGAGGCCAGCGAAGGCCGAGTACAATGAGAGGCTGCGGTGGTACGGATGAGGCCTGTTTCTTTGCTTGGTAAGTTGGATAATTTTTATGAGTGACTTTAGGTGGCTGTAGTTCATGTATGCTTCTTGCCATTCTGGCACCATTTGTGTTTCAAATTCCTTCCCGAACTTCATTTTTTAATTTTTTTTTCAGATTCGGGAATCGAATTGAAACAGCAGAAAGTGCAGTAAGTAAGAAAAAGGAAAATCTAAATTAAATGGTTGCTTATTAGAACAATTGTAAGCAGGGTATTTCTGGGTTGCGGACATACGAGAGCGATTAACCTACTGATCCCTTAAAAGGTTCGCTAAGCTAGCTATGTGAGGAAGTGATGTATATAAATGTGTATATATATACAGTGCAGCTGAGTTTTTTTCATCTATTTCAGGGCCGGACACGACAGGAGTCTCAAGAGTCGGCTGATTCAGAGTTTAAAGGCCCAATATATTATTTTTTATAGTGTTTTTTATGATCCGGAAATGTAATATGTGTACGTTATTGTGTCATCCGAGATAAAAACCTGTGTGTGTGTGAAAATATTAATTAAAGAACAATTCTTTAATGTCTTCATCTAGTGCATCTGAGTTTCTTCATCTAGCTAGCTAGCTAGCGCATCTGAATAACGACACAGGCCACTGATACTCTGGTAGCTTTGCCGAGAGATTAGAATTACCATGGAAAGTTCAGCTCGAAGAGCTTGACTTGTATATGCATGCGGCTTCCACTTTCCAGGGTTAGGCCAAGTCCTTTGGCACGTTACTGTGTGTCTCTCAAAAGTATATTTGCTCTTCAGTCTTAACAAAATCTTAAGCTCAGCTCCCCACCAGGCCACCAATAGTCCAGTTGAACTATAATATGAGTACGTAACATCTTCTTAAGTTGAATATTCATAGAAAAGAATGGAAGAAGAAGAACTGTACGAGATTTTGACAATTAATCAAATGCAGGCTTCAACTTAACGTGCTCGGATGACAGATTAACTCCAAGAATTAGGTATGTACGTATGATGGTGACTTACATTCTAATGTAGTATTGGTATGAATTGCCATCAATATCAACCCCTTTATTTCCCTGCCTACTTGTATGTTAGTCTTATGGGCGTTTGCAAGCACGTTTCTCATTTTTAACAATATAGAATGACATTGCCAAAGAAAAACGCATAGAAAAATAGAACTCATAAGAATGGAAGCAGATGCACTTTAGATCACCAAATACTATTCTTCCTATACCAAAGTTTTCCACGAAAAATACGCTGCCATTATTTACACTTTTTTAAAATCAAACTGTCAGTCATAAATCTATAATACTCAGCGCATGCGGTCGTCTAAAAGGGCACACAACATGACTAGCAAGTAATCAACGCCTAGAACCCTAATAATCAAAAGTATATCAATTTTCTACAGCAGTTTAAAACTCTCTTATTTCAGCAGAGTTGATTACTCAAAAGTATAACATAGGTCCTTGATCTAAAATTAAGGATTACTTTGGGTCATAAAGACCCAGTCCAACCATGTTTTTTAAAATTTTAGGCCAAGCCCTTGAATGAGGCCCATGACCCAAAAAAGGACCAAGCAGCCCAAACACTCTGTTTTGGCTACAGTAATTGAAGGGTAAATATGATTGCAAGAGGTGGTGTTGGTGATCTTCTTCGTAGTTGAAGGGCAGTGGCACAGACTTGAATGCCCGATACTTGCCAACATTGTTCAAATGCTCATTCTCCAACCTGAAAAAATTCCATATGCCTCGACGGATTATCTCCAAGCTCGCCACAACTGCTATCATTGATTGTCTATGCATGAAAGAAACATTGAAGTTCAGAACAGTCTGCAACCAAGCAAATCTCAGCAACACATTCAACACCTGCAAAATAAAAGGTGATCGGTTAGAAGGTACCTTAGTAATGGAAGGATTGCAATTTCTACTGAATATCTTAAATGCTACACACCATGGCTGCAAAATACACACTTTTGTAAGGGACTAAGAGTTTGTCTCTCAACCAGTGGTTTCTCGAATTACGTTGCCCCCCCAGTCTATAACAAGATCCCAGTATGTTAAAAACACTGCTGACACTATTGAGACAATCCCGGCAAGGATTTTCCAGTTCACATCATTATTGATACTGTAAGCTGTCCTCATGCTAATGGCTACTATAGTAAGGAAATACTTGAGTCCATTGTAACCTGGCTGTGGATCCTTCTCTTCAAACAGGCGGCCGGCGGATGCACTGCAAAATTAGGTAGTGGCATACATTTATAAGAATGATCCAACAATACGCACTACAAATCTGCAAAGTTTTACCTGAAGGAAGCGCCACCAAAATGGAATAGAAGCAACGATGCAATTGAAAGTGTTGAAAACATCGTTTGATCTGCAACTGGTGTTTCTGTGTTTATAGTCTCCCCGACCATAATAGCAAATGTAGAATTCCAAGCTTCTAATAGCTTCCACCTACGTACATTTGTGAAAACTACTATTTTAGACCTTAGTTAATATTTCAAACAAAAAGAAAAGAAAGAAGATGTTTCCGCTCAAACCCGTAGGCCTGATAGAAACTGGTGGATCTTGGTGTGATTTCCTCCTGTGAACCCTGCTAACTGAGAAGAAGACCGCTCCGATGCCTAAGTCAGTACCGTTGGGACAAATAGATAATTTAAGCGGGAATAATAAGTAGTTGGAGAGTTGAGTTACCTATTAATGAGAGTAGTTGAGGCCCTTATATAGGTGGTCGAGCGTGAGATCTGGTCTTACTCTTCGATGTGGGACTGATTCCCTTCTGTTCGTACGCAAAGGGGCAGCTTTGGTGATCTGTTCGGCAGGCTGGCGTCCCCGGCTCCCGGACCCCTGGTCATAAGGTAGATTGCTGGGCCTCGAGTCCGGGTGCTGGGGATCCTGCTCCGAGCCTCAGTCCGGCCCGGGCGTCCTGACTGCGGGTCTATGGGCCTGTGTAGCCCCTCTGTGACTACTGTCAACAGAAGGAAACTGTTATCAGCTAGTATAATGTCAGTTTAGGAGGAGCTTATATGTCGGTAAAAGATCAATACCAAATAATCTTTTAATACTTTAGTTGAACATAAACCATGTAAACACATAATCAAAACCAAGATCAGAATTATACATGCTGCATTGAAACTGATTGTCATTGCTTGCTCTTCAAGTAACTCCGGTCTTCAAGCTTTAGTCTTCTGAATATCTCTCACTATTGCTCCTAGAATGGGATAGGATACTGAATGCGTTAGTGATAATATCAAGGACTAATGCTCATGTATATATAGTGATCAACTAGTGTCTTACCCATTAAAGAGTCCTAGTTGATCTCTACAATGTTTCCTTATTGTCATGAGATTCATGTCAGATTATGTATTGGATTCTTACTCAATATATTGATTATATGTCTATAAATATATCACAAAAATTACATCTCTTATTCAACCCTTATTACTTAAATAATGTTTAATCAATTGTTTAATACTCAAGACATAGAATTATTGTACAAGTCCAATTTATTCTTTCAGTCGGACCATGTTACGTACTAACCTGACTAGTCAACTGATCGGTCAAGAAGAAATCTGGCAGTGTGACCTGCAAAACAAACAAGTTACCGAGATTTTTAGAGCCTTGAACGAATCAACAGTTATGTTAATCAGTTAGTGTACTTGGATCATTAAAATAGGGTGTCTGAAGTTAAATTTCACCTTATTCAGAGGAGCACATGCAGATACAATGAAGCATACACACAAGGAGAAAATAGCGACTTGAGCGATAAATTATATTGAATGGGCATAGCAATACCACAACAACAAGCCGCACATAACACTACGCCATTTGTCACTTTAAGCGACGGACAATGTCCGTCGCTTCAGTATCCAAGTCCGTCGCAGTCCTGTTAACGAGACGGACACGCCGTCGCGTGTCCGAGGTCGGTTAAGTATCGTCGCTATAAAGTTTGCGCGACGAACATGACAAACTCCGTCTCTTAAAGCCCTTTAAGCGACTGACATATAGTCTGATATTTATCCGCCGCGATAAAGGTTTAGCGACTGACTTTCGTGTTTGGTTAGTCGCATAAATGTGATTTTATGCGACGGATTTTGTACTCAATTATCCGTCACTGTAATGGTAGAGCGACTGACCGAAATCCCCAATATCCGTCGCTTAAATGTTTAGGGTTTAGGGTTTAGGTTTCGCTTAGTGTGGTTAAGCGACTGACTTGTGTATTGTCAGTCGCTTAGTGTGTTTTATGCGACGGAAAAATACAAAACCCGTCGCTTAGTGTGTTTGGAGAGACGGAAAAACACTAAAATCCGTCGCTTAGTGTTTGTTAAGCGACTGACTTTGAATGTTGTCAGTGGCTTACTGTGTTTTATGCGACGGAAAAATACAGAAATCCGTCGCTTAGTGTGTTTTGAGCGACGGAAAAACACTAAAATCCGTCGCTTAGTGTTTGTTAAGCGACTGACTTTGAATGTTGTCAGTGGCTTACTGCGTTTTATGCGACGGAAAAATACAGAAATCCGTCGCTTAGTGTGTTTTGAGCGACGGAAAAACATCAAAATCCGTCGCTTAAGCGGAGTGTCTGATTGAGCACAGAATGTGCTTCTGTGTGTTGCCCTTTTACACAACCAAGGATAAACAAACCTGCACATCCAAAACATATCAAACCAACACATTCAATTCACATATCCGAAACCAACACATTCATTCAAATATCCGAAACCAACACATTCAATCCAAACTCAATTGTGCTAGTACATAAAACTGTTTTTTAAGCACAACCTATATATACTAAACATATCTAGCAGTGGTCAAGAGTCTCGAAGTCGTGAAGTCACGGGTTCTGAGAAGAACTACCTGCACCCGCATCCCCTTGCTTTTGTTGCGCAACGAGCATCGCAATCATGGCTTCCATTTGACGCAGGCGCTCATCACGGTCTTCCTGCAGCGCCGCCATTCGCTCTTCCATTTGCGCCGTTAATTTTTGTTCAACTACACGAACCCGTTCCTCCACGATGCTATCAACATCCACTTGCCGGGCCCCTCCCCTCTTCTTCGGCGACCGCTGCATGCACCGTCCCACCCCTCGGACCTCGGTGCCTCTCTTGACCCCAAGTTCAGTGGATAGCACTTCAATTTGTTCATCAACGGGGAGAGGTTCTTCGGGGGCAATATCCGGGTGTAGGGTCGTCCTTTCTTCTACTAGTCTGTCCACATGTGCCTTCATCGCCTCCTACAATAACACACATAACCAATGTTAATAAGAAATACATAATTACGCTATTGTAACACAAGAAATGGAACAAAAAAGGACTTCGGATCTCTCACCACGTGTGGACCGCCCACCGGGTCTTTTGCATATGCATCCTCGAAGGCACGGACAAACGGAGCTGGATGTCCTCGCTCCTGATGCAACTTGGCCCGGTAACTGAAGGCAGTCGTCCCAGAGTGGTGGTTCATCTTTTGTGGACGCGATCGGATCTCCTTCATTCTCGCACATAAGGCCTGCACCACATCATTTACAAGCATTATATGTAGAGGTTAAACAATGCACCAATAGAGTATTAACATATTGTTAGAGCCGAGAGAGAGAGTTGATTACCGCATGAGCTGGGTCCTTGAAGTGGACCACCAACCACTCCCACTGCGCCGGACGATGCAGGAACTCAAGAGGAACGTCATCCCCCCACTCCAGCCAATGTTGGCGGCAATCGGATTTCCAATCCTTATACCGATCGGCTGCCGTTGTTTGAACATACTTCCACAGGCCATCATGATCTGGGGGGATCCAGTAGTGTGGCTACATAGACACAATGGACCCACATTAGTAACAAATCATAACAAAAATCAAATTAGTAAGAAAAGCAAAAACCAAAGAACGGAAATATTACCGAGAGGTAGTCGGTAATGATCCCTCGGTCACTGACGCTCAACTCTCTGTACGTGGGCTGTACCATAGGGACACTGTCCTTCACACAACTTCCAATGTCCCGAGAAAGAAGGCTGCGGACCTTGGGATCCTTGGGGCCTTTGTGGTACTCATCGTACTCTACCACAATCTTCCCCCCCGTGGTCCGGACCAGCTCCTGTGTCTTCAGTCCGACCACCACACCTCTCCTCCTTGTGAGTGGTGTATCTACACAGAAAAGGGGAAATAAGGTTATAAACGTTAAATCCTTAATTAGCGCCGATATTCTAAGCTTTCATATTATCTATTTCTATCCGTACTGAAATGAAACAAGAGAGTTGCCGAAATATACCGCTCGTCTCCAAGTTCTTGCAACGAATGCTGCGTGCAGTCGTCGAAGACCCGGTTGATGCAGAACCGGTACTGGGGCCGCTCGACGTCATTGGCGTCATTGATGGGAGTGAGGGAGCGCTGAGCTGCAAGGCCGATGGCGCATGTAAAGACGCAGCACCAGGAGGAGGACCATGAGCAGGAGCTGAAACAGTAGGGCGAGGAGCTGAGGGAGATGGAAGCGATGGAGTTGCAGGAAACTGTGCATGAGAAGTCGGTGAGAGCCCTGATGAATCAGACTGCGGCGTCGATAGTGGTGGGGCTCGTAGTGATCGTCTGATCAACTCCTGCCGAAGCTCACGGTCCTCAAGCTCGACCGTCTTCTTCGTCTTCGAATATCGAGGTTTTGGAGGCATTGCTGATATAAGAGGTAATAAAATAAAATGAAAAAAAATTGGATATTAAAATAAAAACATTGATCAATATAATAAAGTCATCAAAGTACATCAAATATAAACTATGTTAACCTTGACGAATCTATAGACCAAATATCTATTTAGATCCTATAGATAAAGGTAAAATTTATCTATAAATAACAAAAACAAGTAAACGTAAGAAGTTTCTACATAAAGTGAGGAACAAACTAATGCACATTAGTAAGATAAGACATTTATATATTAACGTCATAGCCAGCCATGTCACACTAGGTCTCCTACTCATTATATGACTTAAACAAGTAAGAATGACAATTTTGACTCCCACAATTTTGACTCCCATAAATCCAGGGCAAACACAGATTGTCAATTCCTAATTTTGAATGATTAGCTAGAAACTAGTAGATTTTGTATCTGTCTATATAAGGCCAACAATGAAGTCAGAGCAACTGTCAATGTCCAATACAATGGACATGATATTCAAAGAGCTTCCATTATTTTTTTTTAATTTATTAATTCCTTAATTTCTCTACTACTGGACCAAATCAATACTTCTTTGATGATCAGAAGCAAGACAGTATATGAATAGAAATCTAGATTTAGCTAATGATCAACTGGTTCCGATCGATCCAGTTCAAGCGTTCCAGTCATGCAAGAACAATAAACAATGAACAAAAGTATAAAATTATATCAGTAAGCAGGTTGCTGGGAAAAGATGAAGGAGCCATCAGCTAGGCATCAGACATTGACTGAATAATGCATAATTACAATGGAAAAAGCACGAGTAAACAGAGATGAAAGTTGCTCAAAGGGGACAGATATTACTGAAGAAATTCAGAGCCATCTAGATGACCAAGCCACTAAGTAAATGAAGAGATTAAGAGCCATCAACATCATTAACAGATCATCAAATTAATTAAGGCAGTGGGAGGACTAGGGTAAAACATCAAAACCAAAACAGTTGCACGGAAAATGGACTAAAGTTGTACTTGGATATATGGATGGGTTAGTCAAGGATAATGACACATACAAATTCTTTTTAAATCAACATACAATCAACCATGGACTTTGATTGGTGCCATATATAAGATAGTCTAGCAAACAGTTAATTAATCTAGTAATTTGGTGGATAATTCTCTTAAACAGATCACTATTACCCAGTCAAGTCAACATTGTGTTATTGCTCTTGATCTAAAGTATTAGCTGACATGCTTGCAGCACTAAACAGCTAAAGTTCAACATTGAATATATGAATAGATGCACATTGCCTAGGAACTAATTAACATGACTCAATGATGTCGATGATATGATGGGAATTTATGCGAAAACTAATCCAAAAACACAGTTCCAACTTCAGGAAAATAAGTGTAAATTACTCAAGTTCTAAATGCATCTTGGAATCAGTAAGAGATCAGTAATTGTCCACGAATTCCAAATTTTCCTCTTTGTCAGAGAAATACATGTTTACAGGACAAAGTACCATTTCTTTCCTAAACATGCACATTGAATCCTGATTCTACAAATTTACAGTCTAAATACCACGCTATATTGCTTCACACAACAAAAGAATTCTCACATTCCATTGATCTCCTATCGGCATTGCAATCTCGACTTCCAACAACAACTCAACACAAGTATAGTTTTAGATATAGAAGAATTATTACCAGCAGAAGTACATTCAATGTCAAAATCACAGCACCAGCAGCAAGTACCGCAAATGCAACCGCAAAAACTTCAGACTGCAAACATCAAATCCATTTTACCATCAGATCATCAGCTCAACCTAATCAACTCAGTAAAAAAAAAACAAAAAACCAAATATCAGGCAAGAATGGATCATGACCTTTTTGACAGAGGCAGACCAAGAGAGAGTGAGGCCCAAGAAGACAATGAAGAGGGACAGTGGGCGGGGACCCGAACCCGAACCCGGTGGGCCCAACGGAGGCGGAGACTGGGGGAGGAGGGGCGGGGACAGATGGCGGCTTGGAATTGGGCTTGGAGGGAAGAGGGGGGAGGTTGGATTGGATGAAGGGGGAGGAGGAGCCGGGGATGGAGGCACGACTGGAGGTGGGGCTTGGGGGCTTGGCGGGGAGGACGATGGTGGGGCCCGATTGGACGGAGGCGGTGATTAGGTTTTCGATCTCGTCGATGTCGGATTGGAAGGAGGGATGGAGAGGGACAGTGGTGGTAGGGTGGTGGCGATTGGGGCCGGATCGGAGTAGGGCTACTGAATTAACTCCCAAGTCTGGTCGAACGTTTGAGTCAGTAAGGGCGATTTTCGGGCTGTATATCCACGCTTAAGCGACGTATATTGATCTAGTCCGTCGCTTAAGAACGTTTCAATTTTCAGCCCAATTTTTTGGCGCAAAGGCCACGCGCCATTTCCAAAACACATTAAGCGACAGACCCTGTTCTATATCCGTCGCATTTCCAAAAAAAAAACAGTAAATTTCCAAAATTTTCATACGATTAGTTACTATACGTAGACTCTTCAAATGCAAATATGTCGTGAAATAAGATATGACCGAAATAATGAAATTCGTCTACAGTTGAAAAATGGGCAGATTCCGGTAAAATCTGTGTGCCGAACGTTGCGGTTAGCTGGTTTTTACTTCCGTTTTCCTATGGGTAGCCTGCCGTTCCTTAAATCTAAATCGTAAAATTTTTATACGATTAGTTGCGTCGCATCGATCTGAAACTATTATCTGTTGAAGGTCAGGCCAAAAAACGTCATTTAGACAGTCCAATTACCATTTCTAAGCGTTTAGAGGTTTGACCGGGCCGGTTGACCGTTCCGATCGAGCCTTTAACGTTGTCAGACGTAGTTGGATTTTTTTTCATACATGTATTTCATGTTAACGGTGATATCTGACGGTTGGAATAGATTTTCTAAACTTTTAGATTCAAAATCAGAACAGATGCACTAATGTTCCTTAATTTGTTTACCAAGTGTTTAAGTGAATGTATAGTTTCAAACAGTTACTATACGTGGACTCTTCAAATGCAAATATGTCGTGAAATAAGATATGACCGAAATAATGAAATTCGTCTACAGTTGAAAAATGGGCAGATTCCGGTAAAATCTGTGTGCCGAACGTTGCGGTTAGCTGGTTTTTACTTCCGTTTTCCTATGGGTAGCCTGCCGTTCCTTAAATCTAAATCGTAAAATTTTTATACGATTAGTTGCGTCGCATCGATCTGAAACTATTATCTGTTGAAGGTCAGGCCAAAAAACGTCATTTAGACAGTCCAATTACCATTTCTAAGCGTTTAGAGGTTTGACCGGGCCGGTTGACCGTTCCGATCGAGCCTTTAACGTTGTCAGACGTAGTTGGATTTTTTTTCATACATGTATTTCATGTTAACGGTGATATCTGACGGTTGGAATAGATTTTCTAAACTTTTAGATTCAAAATCAGAACAGATGCACTAATGTTCCTTAATTTGTTTACCAAGTGTTTAAGTGAATGTATAGTTTCAAACAGTTACTATACGTGGACTCTTCAAATGCAAATATGTCGTGAAATAAGATATGACCGAAATAATGAAATTCGTCTACGGTTGAAAAATGGGCAGATTCCGGTAAAATCTGTGTGCCGAACGTTGCGGTTAGCTGGTTTTTACTTCCGTTTTCCTATAGGTAGCCTGCCGTTCCTTAAATCTAAATCGTAAAATTTTTATACGATTAGTTGCGTCGCATCGATCTGAAACTATTATCTGTTGAAGGTCAGACAAAAAAAAATAGTTTACAAATTACAGTTTACATAAAACACTGAATAAAACGATCAATTTAATGTCCGGATAAAACACAGTTGCCTAACAAGGGTTTACAAATTACAGTTTACATAAAACACTGAATAAAACGATCAATATTAATCAGATAGATCTTCCTCATAATCAGCATAATCATCCTCTCTATCACTTCCGCCTTCATCTTCCTCACTTCCGCCTTCATCTTCCTCACTTCCGCCCTCATCTTCCTCACTTTCGTCGTCATCCTCGTCACCATCGTCGTCCTCTTCATCATTGTGACATTGAATGGGAACATCTATGTGTGGGAGCGAACCGAAGTCCATGGTGAAACCAAATATAGGAGTGTAAGTTGGGATCAAGTCCGCGGTAGGTTCTTGATAGGGTTCATCAATTTCATTCCTCCTAGGAGGTATGTTAGGTTCCCTTGCAACTGTGGTAGCACTGTACGTACCTCTGTGTGACATCACATTAACCACTTTCCAAGGTTCACCAGCCTTCGGGTCATCCAGATAAAACACTTGTCTTGCCGTGGCGGCAAGAATAAATGGTCTATCCTCAAACCAGCTAGTAGATGTGTCCACTGATAAAAGACCGTGATCTAACTTTACGGACCCAGGCTCGGCAGGGTCAGTATTGTACCATTTACACTTGAACAAAACAACCTGCATGCCTTCTGAATATACAAGTTCGACTACGGCTTCAAGAATCCCGTAGTATGAGATGCCTTCCGTCTCTACCATGACCCCACTGTTTTGAGTCTTCAACCGTTGGTCTCGCTGCCACGTGACAAACTTAACTCCGTTCACAGAACATTGTGAATAAATACGGTGTGCTTGAGGGCGGCATGCTAAAATGTGTAGTTCAGGCGTATAATCTGAACTTCCTTCTGCTTGCAGTCGTGTGATCTGTAACAATAATACAAACCATTAGTGCCCTGTGACATCTCTGGTGGTTTATATAATGAGCAAATTATAGTGATTGTATACCCAAGTTTTAAAGTATGGAAGAAAGTTCTGAATACGCTCTTCATCAGTCATATGTGGATAGATTTGAGTTACTTGATTATTGTAAATCTGAATGAAGTCAGCCGCTTCTGTACAGTGCTCCATTACATTCCAGTGAGCCGCATATAGTTCTTCTCTACTTAAACGAGCCTTTGCTATGAAACTTTTGGGCTTCACGAGTTCGGAAACAACAGAGATATTGAATTGAGGCGCACTGGCAACGTTAGCATCTCCTGTCCCATCATCCATATAAAAACTGCAGTATGTCACACACTCATTTGTAAGGTATTGCTCAGCAATACACCCCTCTGGGAAACGTGTGTTTCTAACAGTCTTTTTGTAGTCCCCGAGTTGCCTGTCCAATTTTATAGTTAGTACAATACATATGATCCTGACCGTGTAGTGAAAATAAATAAAATAACGCATCACCTTTCCATAGGAAACATCCAGGTAAAATGTACTGGTCCGGTAAGCAGAACCTGTTCGGGAAGGTGAATCATGAGATGAACCATGATGGTGAAGAAAGCGGGAGGAAAGATCCTTTCTAATTTACAAAGAATCATGACTATTTCTTGCTTCATGTCACGGACCTCCTGGCTCTTCAGCTCTCTAGCACAGAGTTTCTGAAACCATCTGGACAACGCTATTAACGGCTCAACCACGTAATATGGCAGATATGGTCGGATAACCACTGGAAGAAGACGTTGCAGGAGTACGTGGCAGTCATGCGTCTTCAATCCATAAAACTTTTTATCATTCAGATTGACCTTATTCTTCAAACTTCCCGCATAACCATGAGGAAACTGTGCATCTCTAATCCATTCGAAAATCTCGGTTTTTGCCTCAGGAACAACTGTATACGGTGCTTGAGATACTTTCTCTTTATTTTTACTTGAACTGGGTTTCGATTTTTTCCACAGCCTCTTTCGTATCCCTAGTTGTTCCAGACCTTCACGAGCTTTTGGATCGTCCTTAGTCTTTCCTTCGAGACCGAAAATGGTTCCGCTGATGTTGTCGTACACATTCTTCTCAATATGCATGACATCTAAGGTATACCTTATTCTCGATGTGGTCCAGTACGGCAGCTCCCAAAATATACTGACGTGAGTCCAACACAGTTTCTCTCTAGTTGCTCTGGGCTTGAACTTGGGATGCAAACTCTGAACAGGGTAGTCATGACAGAGGATACTGCTATAAATCTCATCCCCAGTCCATGAGCGTGGTTCTCCCCTTAACTCAACATTCCCATTAAACTTATCTGCTGCTCGACGCCATGGATGACGCCGGTCTAGCCATCTGCGGTGGCCCTGGTATGCCATTCTCCCTGTCAAGTTGCTTGAGTCAATATCTTCCAAACAAATGGGACATGCTTTGTACCCTTTTGTCTGGATGCCTCCCAACATCCCTAATCCGGGAAAGTCGCTGATGGTCCACATCACTGCTGCTCTCAGTATGAATGACTTTTGCTCATGTCGGTCATAAGTCTGAACTCCAATAGTCCACAACATCTTTAGCTCATCGATAACTGGTCTCATAAACACATTCAAACACTTTCCAGGAGACTTTGGACCGGATATTAACAATACAAGCATGTTAAACTCTTTTTTCATACACATTGAAGGAGGCAAATTGTAAGGCATCGCCACAACAGGCCAAGTGCTGTGAGGACTGCAGGATGCACCATAAGGATTGAACCCGTCGGTTGCTAGTCCGAGGCGCACATTCCTAATGTCGTTGGCAAAATCTGGAAAATCCTTATCAAACTCTTGCCACGCTTCCCCATCTGCCGGGTGTTTAAGAAAATCTGGATCTGAAATCCTTTCCCCGTGCCACCGCATTTCCTTTGCTGTGTGCGGTGACATATATAGGCGTTGCAACCTGGGTGTAAGAGGGAAATAACGAACCTTTCGTACAACAACTTTTATACCCTGTGCAGAAGATATCCATCTTGACTCATGGCATTTGGGGCAGTTGTCTAGTTCTGCATTCTCTTTGTAAAACAACGCACAACCATGCTCGCATGCGTGAATGATCTCATAACCCAGACCCATGTTCTTTAGGATCTTTCTTACAGTTCTGTATGAATCAGGACACTTGTTTCCTGGAGGAAGCGCTCTCTTGATCAACTCTATGTTGTCATCAAAACTTTTGTCTGACCATCTATTTTCCGTTTTTATCTTAATTAGTTTAAGGATGATGGTTAACACAGTCTCCTCACTACCATCATACAACGGAGTCTGCCCTTCCGATAAAAGCCTGCTATACTTCTCATAAGCATCTCTGGCAATAGAATCTAAATCATTTACATCATAAAAATCATTTAAACCACCAGCATTCTCTGCCTCATGAAATCTATCCATGAATGGGAAAGCATCATACAAAATGTCCATACTGGGGTTCATATGAGGACCCGCACTACCACTAGAAGAGGTTCTTTGCCGAAGATATTGTTCCCTCTGCTCATACAATGAAGGACCGCTTGCCACCTCACCGTGATGTATCCATGTAGTGTAGTTAGGCATCATACCGTTTTCCCTCAAATGCGTAAACATCTCATCCACTGTAATCCTCCGCTTATGCAACCGACAACGCTTGCACGGACACTTATGCACTTCTGTGTGACTGCTGCTATTTTGAAGAACAAACGCAGAAAAATCAATTATCCCCTGAATGAACTTCGGATCACCTCTTGATAAGCCGATCCAACTCTTGTCCATGTTTCCTGTCATAACATAAACATACAATATGCATAAGGTTAGCACACAACATGTAACTTAACAATCAAAACATGTCCCAACACTTCTTCTCCTTATGCCTCCGGGTTGGGTCCTATCCCCTTCAGGCGAACACGAGTTTGTTGATCCTTTTGGTATTCATGTGGTTTCAGCTACAGTTTTGGAAAATTTCGGCAGCATCTCCCTACAGTTCCTCAAGTGCACAAAAATCTAAACAACCTAATTTGCACTCGAGGAACATTGTAGAGAGACACTGTCGAAACTATATCCCAAAACTGAAACTTAAACCACATGAATACCAAAATGATCAACAAACTCGTGTTCGCCTAAAGTGTCCAAAATGGGACAATTCGAGAATCAACAACTCATCTCGATCAACTAGATGCGTTGTTGATTCTCAAACGGGAGTTCTAAGCTGATAAACACCACAATTATACATAATACCAAACAATAAATTTACACACGGCACCACACTCCCTCACTAAGCCACTCGCATGTTTCAGAAACCCTAACTACCACAATCCACACACAGCACAAACCAATTATATCATTAATTAATAATGTGAATTTACTCTACCATAAAATTCACAAAATTTCACTCACTAAATTTCACTACTAAATTACACTAAAATTCAATTGCACTTAATTTCACATTCATTCAATTGCACTAAATTTCACAAACTAAACTAAATAATCTCAAATTCACCAAAATCAACACAAAATCGATCATATATTCAAACACCCAATATTAAAAACAACACAAAGCACATTATAAACAAAATCCAACTCAAGATATCAAAAACTAAAATCAACCAATCAAATCGAAATATGGTGATTACAATGAAAATAAGAGATTATACTAACCTACAAAGCAATTGGAAGAGAAAACCCAACCTTTTCAATCCCGAAATTGACGAAATCAGCCGTTGGGGAGATTTTTCGCCGGTAGCTACAGTGTTTTCTGCGTTTTCTTCTTCTTCTGCAATCTGTCCAAGCCAAGGGTTATATAGCTGATCTTAAACGTTTAAGCGACGGATTTCAATATCCGTCGCATAAAAGGGTTTAAGCGACTGACACAAATCATTAATATTGAAATCCGTCGCATAAAATGGTTTAAGCGACTGACACAAACCATCGATATTGAAATCCGTCGCCTAAAAGGGTTTAAGCGACTGACTTGAACCATCGAACCATATTAGTCGCATTAGGTACCTGTAGCGACGGATTTATCTTTATGGGACGGACATATGTATCCGTCGCTTTTGTAACTTTGACTGCGACGGACGTAGTGTATGTCCGTCGCTTAAGGTGACAAATGGCGTAGTGTAAAGAATCAATTGAAGTTTAGAGTTCTAGATCGAATATGATGCTGTAGCAAGGCAAAGCACCTATAATAGTATAATGATCGTACCAAGACCAAGAAGAGAGGGAGTAATTCGGTTAGTGCTATATAGTCTTTAGTTTGGGGATCCATCTCCATGTCAAGATTTGAGATAATAGCAGCTAGTGCTAGCACTGCCAGACCAAAACTAACAAGGAGAAACTCTCTGTATCCCAGTTCAGTTCCTTGCTTGAAACCAAATATGAATGAGTAATTAACTCTGTACCGCCACCAGAAGTATATGTTCCCAGAATACATAACCATGTGTAGAAAAGCAAATGCGAACAAGCTGCACTTTAAGTTGAACATGTCTAGTAAATGATCGAAATCACTCATATATTTTTACTTTCAAATTTGGACACATAAAATTAAAGCAAATTATTCATTAAGACCTTAGTTACGCTACCTGTATAGGGGAAACATGTTCTCCATGTACTGGGAACTCCCAGACTGGTCCATAATACGGCGAGAACGTACTATCAAATTACTGCTCCAGAACAGAACCCAAGCGACGAAAAAAAGTCGTCGCTTCAGTCGTCACTTGGATGCCGTCTCTTCATTCTCGTCGTTTCAGCACCGAAGCGACGAATTTTGAACTAAATTTCGTCGCTTCGTTGTCTCAAGCGACGAGTCCAATCTTCGTCGCTTGAATAACGAAGCGACGAAGTTCGAGTCGTCGCTTGGAAAACGAAGCGACAAACATTGAGTCTTCGCTTGGAAAACGAAGCGACAAAATTTGGTTCAAAATTCGTCGCTAGAGTGCATGTTAGGTATACTACTATGTCGGTCTCATCTTTTTGCTGAGAGAATAACGTGCATGGATGGAACGTTCTGCTTGAAGAGCTTGACTTTTATATGCCATACATGCAGTTTCCTAAAAAATTAAAATTCTAAACACACAAACTAGTCATATATAGCTCAACTATGATGAGCTCTATCATTAATTAAAAACTTAATCATGACAAGAAAGTATATCAATGGAGTTAAGTGTATCAATTTTCAGTTTAATAATGTGATAATCATATACAACCAACTTAAAAATGCCATACTACATCAATGGTATCGATTATTCAGGTGATGTGGAATAATTGTCGATCACCAGTCCAATTTAAAGGCGTGAATCTATATATAATATGAGTAACATCTTAAGTTGAATAATCATACAAGAGAATGGAAAACTGAAGAAATTAAGAAGGAGAAAGATGATTCTCATGTATATTTCTTCATGAAACAACTAAGATAAGACCCAACAATTTATACAAGAAATCTACCAACTACAACTACCAACTACAACTACTAAACATGGTGCACCATGCTGCACCATGCTGAACAGAAACTCCAACTCCACACGCAACCCCCTAGCTGCACAGAGGAGCCACATGAGGAAAGAAGAGGAAAGAAGAGCAGAAGGAGGACTGGCGAGGACCAGGAACTCGCCATCCGCCAAAGGGCACACCCGCCGTCCGCTACGGGCACATCCGCGGGCACATCCGCCATCCGCGGGCACATCCGCGGGAACATCCGCCAAGGGCACATCCGCCATACAGCTAGCTAACTTCAACACTCCCCCTCAAGCGAAGGCTAAAGAGAAACGAGAGCCGAGCTTGACCAATAAGGCTTCAAACTGAGCTGAAGGGAGAAGTTTTGTAAAAACATCAGCAAGTTGCTCACTTGAGCGAATATAAGCAGTAGCAATGATCCCAGATTGGACTTGATTTCTGATAAAATGGCAATCAACTTCGATATGTTTTGTACGCTCATGGAAGACTGGATTAGCTGCAATATGCATAGCAGCTTGGTTGTCACAGTACAGGGTAATAGGAGAGGAACTCCGAATACCAAAATCTCCAAGAATGTTTTTCAGCCAAATGAGCTCACAGGCAGTGGATGCCATAGCTCGATACTCTGCTTCGGCACTTGATCGAGCTACAACGGTCTGCTTCTTGCTTTTCCAAGTCACAAGGTTGCCACCAACAAAGGTACAATATCCGGTGGTTGATTTCCTATCCAGCATGTTGCCTGCCCAATCTGAATCAGTATATCCTTCCAACTTAAAATGATTATGCTTGTGCATCACTATACCCCGGGTAATGGAACCCTTGAGATATCTAAGGATGCGTTTCACAAGCTGATGATGGTGTAAAGTTGGAGCATGCATAAACTGACTCAAGATACTTACAGCATAAGTGATATCAGGGCGAGTGATAGTCAGATAAATGAGCTTGCCTACTAATCTCTGATAAGCAGTGAGATTATGAAGAGGTTCACTATCAACATCAAACTTGTGATTACTTGGAAGAGGGGTTTTAGCAGGCTTGCAGGCAGACATGTCTTCCTCTTTCAACAGATCAATCACATATTTCCTCTGTGTCAGGAAGAGGCCTTTTTTAGACTGGTCCATTTCAATTCCGAGAAAGTATCTAAGGGGACCAAGATCCGTGATGGGAAACGAGGACTGAAGAGTAGCCTTAATGGCTTGAATTTCATCAGCATTATCCCCAGTAATAATAAGGTCATCAACATAAACAAGAATCACCAACTTACCAACCAGACCACTTCGAATGAACAAAGAGGAATCACCAGAGCTTCTTTTGAAACCAGCCTGAAGGATGACAGAGCTGAGTTTGGAATACCATGCCCTTGGTGACTGTTTGAGACCATAAATAGCCTTGTGCAGCTTGCAGACCAATCCAGGCTCATTTTCTTGATGATGACCAGGAGGTATCCTCATAAACACATCTTCTTCCAGATCCCCATGAAGAAATGCATTTTTTACATCCATTTGATGAAGGGACCAACCAGAATTGATGGCAATTGACAAGAGAACCCTCACTGTGTTCATCTTTGCTACAGGAGCAAATGTCTCCTTATAATCCACTCCAAATGTCTGAGTGAATCCGCGAGCTACAAGGCGAGCTTTGCATCGTTCCACTTCACCATTGGAATGAAATTTTACTTTATAGACCCATCTAGCCCCAACAATTTTATGCCCTTTAGGAGCCTGCACAATACTCCAAGTCTTGTTGTCATTCAAGGCTTGTAGTTCATCAACCATAGCTTGTCTCCACACGGCAGATTTACTGGCTTCTGCATAATTTCTTGGCTCTGTTACAAGACTGATCTTGGTTATGAAGGCACAATACGCTGATGAAGCATGAGATGGGATCACAATATTCCCAATTGAATGTTTGGACTTATGAAGTTCAAAACCTTTCAATTTTTCAGGCAGTTTCCTAGTCCGACTAGGATTTCGTCTTGGAACAGGCAAAAATGAACTTCCAGTATCGATTTGACTTGGAGCAATACCATCATTATCAGCCGCCTCATTAGTCTCTAAGTCATCATCTGTCGCTAGAGAAAAATCAAGAGAAGGAGAAGGATACTGAACAGCGGACCCCTCTGCAGACTCCCCTGCAAGTCTCTCTTCAGGAACATTTGCAGGTGTCTCTGCAAGAATTTCTGTATGTTCATTTGCAGATCTAGAAGTTGGAATTTCAGCAATGTTATATGATGATTCTGTTGCAGCCTCTGCTCCCGGTTCAGTTGCAGGAACATATACGGAGCTATCAAATAACTCCCCCTGCAGATCACACTCATGGCTTTGAAAAAAGAAATTTGCCTCATCAAATCGAACATCTCGAGAGACAATAATCTTCTTTGAAATTGGATCATAGCATTTGTAGCCTTTCTGTGATGATGAGTAACCCAGAAAGGCACACTTCAAAGCTCTGGGATCAAGCTTGTCTCTGTGAGTAGACTGAATGTGAACAAAACAGGTGCAACCAAACACCCTCAAATGATCAATGGTAATATCTCTCTTCATCAAAACAGAATATGGAGACTTAAAATCAAGAACTCTTGATGGCAATCGATTGATTAAATAGGCTGCAGTTTGAATAGCATTTGACCAAAATCTCTTGGGGACATTTGCCAGAATCATAATTGCCCGAGTTTTTTCCAGAAGATCTCTATTCTTCCTCTCAGATACACCATTTTGTTGTGGTGTACCAACACAACTAGTCTGATGTAAAATGCCATTGGCACATAGATACTCAGTCATGACTTTAGAGGTATATTCTGTCCCATTATCTGATCTTAACATGCATATGCTTGAAGAGAAATGGTTTTTAACCAGATTATGAAAATCCTCAAAGCACTTCTTTACCTCATATTTATGTTTCAAGAGGTAAACAAATGTGGTTCTAGAAAAATCATCAATGAATGTGACATAATATTTATAACCATCAAAAGATTTCATTTTTGCAGGTCCCCATACATCAGAGTGAATCAGTTCAAACTCCCTAGAGGCTCTAGAACATGAGTTTGGAAAAGGTAATCTAGTAGATTTAGATTTGTGACAAGTTTCACAATCTGAAACTGATTTACATAGATTTGGGAATAAATGAGACAAAACATGAGTTGAAGCATGGGCAAGACGCATGTGCCACAACTGCTGTCGAGTAGAAGACGTCGACTCAGCAAGAAAACTCTTTGCAAAAGTTGAGGAAGTGGAAATATAGTACAATCCATTCAAGTAAAATCCCTCACCAATCTTCCTCATTGTCACTCGATCCTGAAAAATGACATTGGTTTTTGAGAATAAAACCAGACAATCTAAGCAATGAGTTAATCTCCCAACAGATAAGAGCTTGAAAGGAAAAGATGGCACATACATAACACTTGACTGTTTATGATCAGAAAATAAAGTCATTTTTCCCTTTCCTAAAATAGGCACTCTATTCCCATTGGCAACCGAAACAAAGGAGGGGATTTTTAAAAGAGAAAGATGATTTAGACAAGATGAATCATGAGTCATATGATCAGAAGCTCCTGAATCAACAATCCAAAAATCATGATTTTTACTAAGATCAAGAGCCGTTGAGATTGCACAGATGATACCTGGAATTTCATCCCTAGAAGCCAATTTTCCATCCGCCAGATATCCAGCAAATTTGCCTAGCATTGCAGTAGCAACTTCTGGATTAGCATTACCTTGCTTCTGCTGCAAGAAGACTGCAAACTCATTTATGAGAGTTATAGGGTTAGCAGCGAAGCTCATCATTGCCTCTGAGCAGTCTCCCTCAGCTATATTAGCTCTAGCAGTAGGATTCATTCTTATCTTCCCCTTCTGTCCCCTTTCATTATTGAATTTTGGCTTTAGTTCAGGGTGCAAAATCCAACATGTTTTCTCCTCATGGCCTATACCTGATCTACCAATTGAAATGCAATAAGAACACTTGAGATCTGGTCTCCTTCCTTTATAAGGCCTGACAGTTGCATTAGCATTTGAGCTTGAACTAGAACTAGCAAAGGCTCTAGCTTCATTGTTGTGATCAACCACTGAAACATCAGCTCTCATCACTTTTCTCCTAGTTTCCTCTCGATGTATAGTAGTACAAACAGTTTGGAAAGCGGGAAGAGGAGATTGCATAAGAAGATGGCTTTTCACATCATCATATTCAGGGCTAAGATTAGCAAGCAATAAGAAAATCTGATCTTCTTCAGCTCTTTTCAACAAAACCTTTCTATCAGTAGAAAAAGGACGATACTGATCTAGCTCATTCCACATAGTTTTCAACCGGCCAAGGTATTCAACAAAAGTAGAGTTACCTTGCTGCAGATCAGCCATTTCCTTTTTGAGTTCAAAAATCCGTGCAGCATTGTTTAAATCGCCATACAGATCGTTGATTTCTTTCCACAGTTGGAGGGAATTTTCAGCATAGCCAAAGATCTCACGCATCTTTGGTTCCATGGAATTTAATATCCATGTCATGAGAAGCTGATCCTGAGCAAACCAAGCAGCATACTCCTTTGCAGAGGTTGATGGAATGGAGACTGAGTCATCAATGGCGCTGAGCAGCCTTTTACCTCCAAGTGCACGCTTGACCTCTCTGGACCAAGAGAGATAGTTGTGCTCGTTGAGGAGAATAGGAACAAGTCGAAGGTTGGTGTTGGAGTCATTTACTCCAGCCGCATATGATGCAGAACTTGAAGCATCTTCAATATCGCCACCACCAGTCATATTATGAAGGACTGGTGCAACAAGCAATTAGTGTAAAGATGAAAGAAGGAATGAAGTGCAGAAGCAGGTCCTAATCGGAACCTTGCTCTGATACCATGAAGAAATTAAGAAGGAGAAAGATGATTCTCATGTATATTTCTTCATGAAACAACTAAGATAAGACCCAACAATTTATACAAGAAATCTACCAACTACAACTACCAACTACAACTACTAAACATGGTGCACCATGCTGCACCATGCTGAACAGAAACTCCAACTCCACACGCAACCCCCTAGCTGCACAGAGGAGCCACATGAGGAAAGAAGAGGAAAGAAGAGCAGAAGGAGGACTGGCGAGGACCAGGAACTCGCCATCCGCCAAAGGGCACACCCGCCGTCCGCTACGGGCACATCCGCGGGCACATCCGCCATCCGCGGGCACATCCGCGGGAACATCCGCCAAGGGCACATCCGCCATACAGCTAGCTAACTTCAACAAAAACCGTACACTCATTTGAAAATTAATCAAAACCAGGCTTTAACGTATACTGGGATGACAAATTGAGTCAAAAAGTTTGGTATGTAAGAGTACTACTGGCTCTTATGACCAAGTGCTGTGTTGAAGTTTGATTATATATGTATCGGTCTCAAGTTATATATGAAACCCCTTTACTTCACTGCATGCCAAGCTTGACACTGACGAAGAAAAAAGAGGATAATAGGAATTTGGGATGGGATGGAAGCCGTTAAGAGATGAAGAATCTTCAAACCTAACGATATCGATAGCACATTAGGAGGAATTATTACCTGGTCCCCGAGCATAGCTGAGGTGGTGCTCCCAACCAATATAATCACAGTTCCAAAAATGCATTCGTTGTTAACCCCGTCACTCCATCGTTTTGAAGTTGCAATGTTGGTTCTTCTTCTTCACCACTCTTCATGGCCTCATATTCCAAATCTCTTCAAGACTCAATATTTCTCATTTGTTTCCAGTTACCAGATGTTCTTCATCAATCATCAATTTTAGATCGTCTTCAATAATGAAAGATTTGTTCAAGGAAGGTTAATTCCGTAACTTCCGTTGTGTGTCTTGACCTAATTAGACTAGAATAGTAGTTACCTTAGTAGATAGGGAATCCCTGATTACTTGGGATACTTGATGTAATGCCTATATAAAGGCCTCCTTATCTATCAATAAAGTAACGCTTTGCATCTATATTGTTTCTCCTACAACACGTTATCAGCACGTAGTTTCTAACCCTGTGCTTGATAGCAAAAACCCTAGCTTTTTGCCGAAAAAAAAAATTTTTTCAGCAACCCTAGCTTTTCTGCCGGCAACTGCTTGTCGGCAAAGAAGGCCCTCCCCAGAAATCACTTTCTGCCGGCAACCCCTTCGTCGGAAGAAAGAAAACAATCCCAGGGCACCAGGTTCTACCGACAACTCTTTGTCGGAAAAGCTAAGAAGCCCCCAGGAACTTTTTGCCGACAACCAATTCGTCGGTACATCATATACTATTGAACTGCCGACGACATCTTTGTCGGCAGAGGCTGAAGAAGCTCAGGGCACCCAGTAATTTGCTCTGGGCACCCTCCGATGGTTCGACGGCGTCCTCTCTCATCGCCTCCCCGCCGCGATGCAATCCAGAGACGACGCCTGCTCGGTCGACGCCTCAGCCCGAAGCCGCTCCAATCCGGCGGCCCACCTCGATGCTTCGACGAAGCCCTAGCGCGCTCCAACCTAGTCGTCGCAGCCTCTGACGTCGCCGCCTCTGTCGACGCAGCCCAAACGACGTCGATGCCCGGATTTGCACGCCTGTACGCAGCTTAGCGCCGCCGACCCAGTCCTGCTGCCCCGATTCGTCACCGTTTCAGTCAGATCCGGATCTCCAGATCTCGACCCGGACCCTTGGGCCTGACCCGACCCGTGTCCAACCCGACCCGATTCGGCTGTTAAACGAATTCTACTGTGCAAGGGGCAAAACGGTAATTGTACTTACCTCAGTTAAACAGTTTTTACCCTACGGGTTAAAAACAGTTACTGCAGTAATTCTTTTTATTAGTTTTACTGCTCCATATATGGTGAATATGACTAACCATATGTTTTTCTTTTCCATGAAACTTATTGCACGACGCATCGCGATGTAATTGCGAGGATTATTTCGTTGCACGTACATGGAAGAGCATCTCAAAATTGCACAAGGATCATAACCGAGTCCTTAAGCGCAATTTTTAAACGCAGTTCATTTGGCGAACTAGCAAGACGATACAAAGGGGCCCCACCCACCCCTGCGTATCACAGTATTTATGGGGTAACTGTGATGTTACCGTCCAAAGTTGTGCTTGTGGCTGTGATGTCACTGTGAACCACAACTCTTCGTGAATATTTAATCACGATTCCGACATAATATTGTCGATGCTTGTGACGATCCTAAGGGAGTCACAAAGGGGACAAACTCATGATGTGTGACGGAAATTGTCACTGTAACATCGATATGTGACGGAAATTGTCACAACAAATTGAATTGAGTAACCAGAATCTTGGTCTCGACCATTCAATTCCTTCCCTCTTGTTCTTTTGATATAAAGAAACAATTGACCATAAAATGCGCCTAGAGAATGGCCATTGAAAAAAGAGAGAATCATGTCATGGATATGGTTCTATCGGTTCACTAATTGCAAAATTGCAATCATATGGTCAATGTATACAAGAGATACATGGAAGAAGATGAGAGTATATCCTCATGATTACGGATTTCAACAGCAAAAGATAATTTGCAATAAATATGAAGCATATGACTTCAATTTCATAGTCAAAGTGACTACAAATCCGTTGATTTTGTGCAGGCATAGACCTCACAAGTGTGACTAATGCTACTTAGTCGATACACTCTTTATGGTCAAGATCTCGATATAACCGTTGGCATTTTGATGCATATATGGTTCGATTCCCTAAAAAAAAGCTATATGTGAATGCAATGAATCGCATTACACATTTACATGGCATGTTGATTGAGTTCACCAACCTAATTGGTGATGTTAACTCGAAAAATCACAAGAGACAAAATGAGTGACTCGCGAGAAATTGCGATCCGCCAACTTGGCCGTGATCCGCCAACTCTGCGATCCGCCAACTTGGCCGTGATCCGCCAACTCTGCGATCCGCCAACTTGGCCGCGATCCGCCAACTCCGTGATCCGCCAACTTGGCTGCGATCCGCCAGGCCTCGCTCGCCATGGCCATCCGCCAACTTGGCCGCGATCCGCCAGGCCTCGCTCGCCATGGCCATCCGCCAACTTGGCCGCGATCCGCCAGGCCTCGCTCGCCATGGCCATCCGCCAACTTGGCTGCGATCCGCCAGGCCTCGCTCGCCATGGCCATCCGCCAACTTGGCTGCGATCCGCCAGGCCTCGCTCGCCATGGCCATCCGCCAACTTGGCCGCGATCCGCCAGGCCTCGCTCGCCATGGCCATCCGCCAACTTGGCCGCGATCCGCCAGGCCTCGCTCGCCATGGCCATCCGCCAACTTGGCCGCGATCCGCCAGGCCTCGCTCGCCATGGCCATCCGCCAACTTGGCTGCGATCCGCCAGGCCTCGCTCGCCATGGCCATCCGCCAACTTGGTCGCGATCCGCCAGGCCTCACTCGTCAAGAAACAAATTGACATGCTTGCGTACATAAGCGGATGCATGCGCATTGCCCGGCCTCGGCCTCGGCACTCTTGCGCCCACCATAGCCCGCCTTGCCTAGCCTCGGTTTCGGCCTTGGCTTAGCTTACGCGTTGCTTGGACTACAGCTCCGCCACAACCACATGCTGCCGCCCCCTCGGTCTCCGGACCTTGGCACGCACACGGCCCGGCCAGCAGCCATCTCGGCCTTATAAGCCCATGCACTCACCCCGGCACGTCTTGGCTTCGGCCTCGGCATGCCTTTGGCTCTTTAGCATGGCATCGGCCTCGTCAGGTCCTTGTTTTATGCCTCGGTAAGCCTTCGCTTCGGCCTAGGCTACCCATCGGCAACTCGCATGACCTTGACTCCAACATCAAGCCTCGGCCCCAAAAGCCTTTGCTTTTGCCTCGACACGCCTTGGTTTCGGCCTTGGCATGCCTTGACATTTGCTCGGCCTCGGCCTGCCCGTGCACCACCTCGGCTTCGGCCTTGGCTAGCCTAGCACGCGCCTATGCTTGACCATGGCCCTTCCTTGCCTTGTTTCGGCTTGGCTCCCATTCTAGCTTGGCTTCGGCCTCGGATAGCTAGCTCATGGCCTCGGTCCTGGATACTTGGTTTAGACATTTATGTCTCTATAGTATCGATGTTGGCTCATTCTGGTTGTTTTCCGGCTCTATTTTTGAGCGTTAACGGATGTATCTAGTACGCCTTTAAGCATGCCTATGTTTTATCTTGTGATACTACACGCCATGTTGCACACTCTATAGGAATTGAGTATATATTCCGGTTTATATGTCTTGGCATAAAACCCTTGTCTCTACACTCTTATGAATGTATCATAGAGACATTGAGTGTGTAGCTAATCTACATCGAACCTTGCTCACCACTTAAAGATATTGGTGCCAACGTTTATCACCTTGAAACTCATTGTGAAAATTGAATTGATTTCTTATGTATCGCTTCTAATGAATGCGCACAACTTATGAGTCAATATTGTGAATGTATTTCACGTATACTATGATTCGGATTCTTTGAATCGGCGACTCATGTAGACTCTTCCATACATAGTCCGGAATTTTGGACATGTTTTGATGATCCATATATGCAAGAAAGCTATGGACATCGTTTCTTTTGAGCAAAGAAGCTATTGGGATCAAAGATTACCAAAAGAATTTGGTAGCGTCATGAGCAATGCTCAAGGCTCAAAGATGACATTAACGTCACCCAAGTCTTCCTCCAAGTCAATGGAAGCACCATCTATGCATTTAAACGTGCATATGATCCCCCCTTATGATCCTTCATTAGCTATGCTCAACATATGGAAGCTTAATCTTTAGCAAAGTTTTGGAGTAACGCCCTCCTACGCTAAAGGCAATGATACATAAGATGATGGCTTTGATGCCTTCTCATAGTTCAATTTGAGATACAATGATACTATGGTGATATACCTCATGGTTAAACTCAAGCCATAACACTTAGATGTTATGAAGCACCTTCACAATGATAGAAAAGTAGCAAAAACCTAAAATTTCTGGTTTTTTAGCTCGCGGACTCGTCATTGTGAGGACCGGTTTACCTACTTTTAGGCCGGTTCTTGAGGTGAAATTTGGTCCACCGATTCCTAACATCCATGGCTACCTGCTCATAAAATTTCAGAGCCATTGGACACCTGGAAGGTGATGAACCACTCGACACAAACGTTCACTGACCTCCGGCGACTATTCCGACCGGTTCGGTATGTTTCCGACCGGTTCCGGCAATGAGGCCGGCGGCGTTGGAATCCTAACACATGTGCCTACCTACTGTTAAAATTTGGTGGCATTTGGTGTTCCGGAACATAGTGAAACGTTTCAGGAAGCATACATGCATGTTACATTTTGTAACGGAATGCATCTTGTTAACGTATAAGTGTTAACGATCAATACCCTATACCGTCCACATACTTTATGTGCCATATTGCGCTACCACAAGCGCTCAATGATGGGTTATTTGATTATGAATAACGTCTTTGAATAAGACGTCAGCTTCCACCTATAGTCCGCTATATATAAACCTTAACAGGCGATCTCGTTTATGTCACTTTTTGATGAGCCAGTCTCCCCGTCGTTAGGGGGAGAGAAGAACAAGTTTGTTCAAGTAGAACGACTTGGCATTGCCGTGGTTTGTCCCCACTGTGCCTCATCATGTTCCCAAAGTCCCATAAATCAAAGTGACGAGATTTGATATACATGCTGCAAAGAGCAAACTATTGGTCTTTCAAGGAAAAGATCGGAATAGTACTCTTGTATCAACATGCCTGTAAGGATTGATGTCCAAAATCAATGGACATATTGTCATTCATAAATGGTGACATGGTGACTCCACAAAAGTGGTAGCTGGTGTCACTAGGCCGTGACTCTCACAAGAAGTGTAGAGAGGGCACTTTGTTCGATATACACTCGCCGAATGCGAGTATGGCACAACTTGATCCTCGGATCAATGACAACTCATTCGTCTCATGGATTTTCTGGATTAAGGTTATTATTGGGGGACGCCTCAATGAGAAGCCAATCCATATAGAGATCTCTACAAATGCGAATTACACTAGTGTACATGAGTACGTGGTCTATGAGTTAGATATCGAATACACTCACTTCGTTGAAGCAAATACCAACGTTGTGAATTGGCCTACACGGAAAGATATGCGATCCAGTTTATACAAAGAGATAGGTCCTTGGTCAGGTGATGCCGACACCGCAAGTGTAAACCCTATCGATAATCTTTGATTGAAAGCGTAGTGAGAAAAAGAGCCTAGACTCACCTTGAGGCGCAAGGTCTCTCACAAACGCCCTGGAATCGACTACGATGACATATGCTCTCGTAATGGAGTCATATCACACTCCACTACCTTGTCAGTTAGGTAGTTCCGAAAAACTGATCATGCAGCTTGTATCATCTCTATTGGGACTAAGTGAAGAGATATACATAAACATCCTAAACGGATTAGTTTTCACCCAAGTCAAGTAAGCAAAAATCACGATTGAGTGACTACTTGATTGGAGATGGGATGAAAGAAATCATGCCTATTTGCGTGTAAACTTTGGATGAATTGTGATTGAGATATCACTAATCCGACGTTAAGAATGAAAAGATCTTGGGAATACTTGGTCTCAAATGTGAGAACCGTTAGTGATGAACTTGTTCATCTATCGGCTTATGGCAAACTAATGGACGTTAAACCAAAGCCTATATGTATCCCATGATTAGTCGATGTCTTGAGAAGACTCGTTTCGTCTATGTGACGAGAAGTCTTGGGAGATGAAACTCTCTATCTAAGTATCATGTGCGCAATCATGTACTTGTCATAATATGCTCGACTCGACATCTCATTCGCTATAAACTTATAAAGCCAAAGTGATGGCTAGACGCGCCCACGCAATGCCATGGTATATGGCGGTACTTTCTTTTAAGAGAGAAAAGTTTAGGCTCATTCGATCCCATCATGAAAGACACATCAATAGGCAATTCCAGATTCTGCCTAGCTCTGTACGTCAACTTCCCCGTGACCTACATGACAGCTCACTCATCGGAAAATGGTAAACTTAGTACCGTTGGAAAGCTCTATGTGTCTACTTTCCAGGGACACCAACCATTTGATTATAGCTATCATATTGAGTGAGTTATGGCTGTTTTAGCAAAGTAGGACGAATCTGTCCAGTAATTTGCAGATCAGTCACCTTCGACAGAGCTTTGTGATCAGCTCAGAACGAACCACGTTGTGTACTTTATACCACTGGAAAGATATGGGTGTCTAGTTTCCAGAACATTTTACGGTTCGTTCATACCTACTGTATCGAAGGAGTTATGACTATTTAAGTACACGAAGGTCATGCTGCGCGTGAATCTGATTTTCAACGCGAACTCTAGTTTTGAGTTGTTAAGCGACCTTCTTCCTTAAGACCAAGTAAAGCTAAGTGTAGCTGGTCTAATACAAGGATAATGTGGCTGTATTCAATGACTCGATCATTGGCCACACCTACTTTTGAAGCTTGTGAGGAGCGTTTGTATACGCCATTAATCTGAACTCCAAGATTGAGTTACCAATCAGGGGGAGTTGTCTTGTAGACATCAGGGGGAGTCTACCTCACATGTAATCTTCAATTGTAGTTGGTGCGTTGTGCTCTTTTCCCTTCGACCAAGCTTTTTATTTTTACCCAAGAGGTTTTGTTTTGCTTGGCAAGGTTTTAGCGAGGCAACATGTTATGCACCGTGTCACATTAGGTACGCGACACAAGGGGGAGTGTTCAAGGAAGGTTAATTCCGTAACTTCCGTTGTGTGTCTTGACCTAATTAGACTAGAATAGTAGTTACCTTAGTAGATAGGGAATCCCTGATTACTTGGGATACTTGATGTAATGCCTATATAAAGGCCTCCTTATCTATCAATAAAGTAACGCTTTGCATCTATATTGTTTCTCCTACAACAAGATTTTTTTTTTCCGCAATATTTATGCAATTTTTCCTGATTTTTCTAGATATTGAGAGGAGTCAATCTGGCAAAATTCATAAGAGCGACGAGTTATACGGATTGATTGATTTTTCTCTTTGCCAAATCTGAAAACTTTCAATCATAATAGAAAGAACAATCAACTTTGATTGTAAAACTATCAACCCCAAGAACCCAGAAACTTAAAGGAAGCAATTTTCTTAATTAAGTCGAGAACCCATTACTGAATTGAGATATTGATAAAAGGTCAATTCCATGGAAATTGTAGAAGTCTAAGAAATTTTACTTTTTCTGGGTTGGCAGTAGGCAAATCAAGCCATCTTGCGTTGGGAAAATTCAAAATGAGCCATAGACTTGCAAATTTTCTCTTAGAAGAAATTATTTTGTAGAAATTTTGTTCTTATGGGGGAATGAACTATGAAGATGGCATATGCAAATCTATCAAATTTAAGGATTGTATAGCAGATTTTGTAAAAGTATAATAGGCATCCCCAGATATATAAAAAATTTCATAAACGTCGTTATCTCAAGCGTTACCTGATGTGAGTGATGTATTAATAAATGTACAGTTGTCGTTAGTTTATTAGTTCGGACCACCACTTCATCCATGGTCCCAGACTACAGAATAATTTCTCGGCACATTAGAACACCAAATACTATTTTTACTTCCAAAATTTTACACAAAAAAGTACACTACATTCCATTAATCCTATCTCTATCTACTCAATTCGATCTTTGTTAAGGAAGTCAAAAGAATTGTTATATATCATTATTGTATATTTATATTGTTCTAATGGGTGCCTGGGTGGGGAGCTAGATGGCACCGGTTTGAGCACAACATATTCATCCATATTTCCCACATCAATGTACAAAAAATATTTAGAAATATTTCATCTCTAAAGAAAAAAAGAGTTAGAAATATATCATCTACAAATATTTAATTAAAATATTTATGTGAAAATTGTTCTTGGTCCATATCGAAGGACCAGAAGTCCAGAACCAATCTCTTGTGTCCATAAACCACTGCTAGCCCAATATACATCATTTTCGGGAATCCATAGACCAAGGGGATCCGGGTTCTGTAATTCATCGATCCTGTTGCAAATCCGGAGATTTACTACTTTGGCAGGAAGAGAGATTTGATTTCCTAGCTAGCTGGAAGAGAAATTGATCTCCAAATCGATCGGAGATCTTGTCGTGTGTTTGATACTTGGTAGCTTTTACATCTAAAGTTTGATAAAGAGTCATATATATACTTAACAAAAAAAAAAGTAAACAAATTAATAATCTATACTATTATTAAAGAAACCTACTTTGTTAGTCAAGAGGGCCATGAAAAGACACGAAGCCCCCTTATACCATACATTATGTTAAAATAGTTTTTAATATTAGAATTGTATTATGGTAAATAAATAAATACTGATAAACCAAATTAAAAGAAAAGAAAAGAAAATTGATAACTTCCCTCCAGCCAAGTTCTCCCCATTGTACGGATTAACTCACATTATCCTTAAGCATGCAGATAACTTTCCTACTTCTCTCACTTTATAGTTACTAAGATAAGATTTTCTAAAAAAAAAAAAGATAAGATTAAAAATATTTTACGAAATTATGAAATCTGTTCTAGGAGAAATAGATGATAGGAAAACTGTGTCTTTATTGATTGATAAGGAGACCTTTATATATGCATTACATCAAGTATCCCTGGTAATCAGGGATTCCCTATCTAATAAAGAATCTATACTACTAGCCTTATTAGGACAAGACACACCACGGAAGTTACGGAATTAACTTTCTTTGAACACTCCCCCTTGTGTCGCGTCCTCAATGGTGCATGAACCGTTGCCTCGTTAAAACCTTTGCCAGCAAACAAAAACCTCTTGGGCAAAAAATAAAAGCATGGTCTAAGGGAAAAGAGTACAACGCACCAACTACAAGTATGTGAGACATGCATAACTAGACTCCCCCTGAAGTCTAGACGAGAACTCCCCCTGATGGTCAATCAGTCTTTGAGTTCGGATAAGCGACACATACCAATGCGTTTTACATGCTTCACAAATATAGATTTGGGTAGAGACTTGGTGAACAGATCAGCTGCATTATCTTCTGAGCTGACTTGCTTCACTTGGATATTCAAAGTCTCTTGCTGCTGCTGATTGTAGAAGAACTTAAGCGAAATGTGTTTAGTGTTGTCACCCTTGATGTGTCCCAACTTCATCTGCTCAATGCATGCTGCATTATCTTCAAATATACAAGTTGGTCCCATCGTAGTAGATTCAAGTCCACTGGACTCTCGAATGTGAGATATAACTGAGCGAAGCCAAACACACTCTTTGACTGCTTCATGTAGTGCAATAATCTCAACATGGTTCGAGGAGGTAGCAACAAAGGTTTGCTTGGTTGATCTCCAAGATATCGTCGTATTCCCAATGGTAAAAACATAACCTGTTTGTGAACGTCCTTTGTGTGGATCTGACAAGTATCCAGCATCAACAAATCCTACCATCACATCATTTGGTGTATCTGAGTAGGAGGGGGTAGTGCCGAAGCCGTACCGAGACCATGTCTTGGCATCCTCGGGTTCGGGTACGGTGGCGGATACGGCGGCGGTACCGCAGGAGGCTGGAAGCAGGTGCGGCGGCTGTATGGCGTGGAGCCGAGCCGAGACCGGACTGCTTGGATGCAAGTGGTCGGCTTGGAGCCGATCCATGATGAGTGTATCTATAGTACAAGCTCATGTCAAGGGTTCCTTTATTGTATCAGAAGATGTTCTTGATTCCAACCCAATGACGTTGTGTTGGCGCCGAGCTAAATCTAGCTAACAAGTTCACCGAGAAAGCAATGTCTGGTCTAGTACACTGAGCTAGGTATAACAAAGCTCCAATTGCACTAAGATATGGATATTCAGCTCCCAAGACCTCTTCGTCATCTTCTCTCAGACGAAAGGGATCTTTATTGATATCCAGACTTCTAACGACCATGGGAGTGCCTGTAGGATGTATTACTTTGTCCATGTTAAATCGCCTGAGCATCTTTCGGACATATGCAGATTGGTGTATAAAGATTCCACCACTTCGGTGCTCTAGTTCTAAGCCTAGGCAAAACCGAGTCTTTCCCAGATCTTTCATCTCGAATTCGGATTTCAAGTAGCTTGCGGTCTCATTGATCTCATTCAGAGTTCCAATGATGTTCATATCGTCAACATATACGGCTACAATGGCAAATCCTGAACTTGTTCTCTTTATGAACACACAAGGGCATAAGGGCACAACTCATGATTCTTGTATCTTTTCCCAATCAAATAATCACTTAACCGTGTGTAACACATCCTACCAGATTGTCGGAGTCCATATAGAGATCGTCTCAACCTGATAGCAAATGAACTTCGTGGTTTTTGCTCACTTGACTTGGGTAACGAAAGTCCTTCTGGCACTTTCATGTCCATCTCCATATCTAGATCCCCATAAAGATACGTTGTTACAACATCCATAAGCTGCATATTGAGTCTCTCTGAGACTACCAAACTGATTAAGTATCGGAAGGTAATAATATCCATGACCAGAGAATACGTCTCCTCATAATCAATTCCAGGGCGTTGAGAAAAACCTTGCGCCACGAGTCGAGCTTTCTATCGCTGGACTTCACCATTCTCATTGCGCTTTCTGACAAAGACCCATTTATGTCCAACAGGCTTCACGTTTGGTGGTGTAGGCACAACCGGTCCAAATACTTGCCTTTTCTTTAGAGAGTCTAGTTCAGCCTGGATTGCTTCTTCCCACTTCGGCCAATCCGCCTTACGTTGACAATCATCAACAGTGCGGGGTTCCATATCGTCGTCATAAATGATTACTTAAGCAATGGCGTAGGCGAATGCATCATTGATATACATGGAATTCCTTTCCATAAGATTGTGCATGCATAAGTAGTTTAGTGAGATTTCCTTGTTCTCCAACATCAACGGTGAGTCTGAGGCGTCCCCCAGATGTTTCAGAGTTGATTCTTGGACATAGGTATAGTCGGAGACAATCTCGTGTGACGGCGTCATAGAATCGATGATGAACGGATCGCTTTGTGCCTGAACACATGCCCTCTTTCTAGGTACACTGTCCTTGGAACCAATTGGTCTCACCCTCTTTCTAGGAGGATCCGAAGTCGACGTCGGCCCTCCACTTGGAGGTGCCGAGCCTAGGTTGCCGACGGCACCTAGGGCTATGGGTCCGAGACAGGCGGCGCGTGCTCGCGCGTGGCGAGGAATGTTGAGCCTTGCAGGTACATTCGCAGCATGTATGATTGATCTTGTCGCTTTCGCAATATCAGTAAAGGAGTCGGGCATCGAATCCGCAACCTTTTGTAGTTCCAATATGCGTTGTATTTCTGTCTCACTCTGAGACGTACGGGGATCATAATGAGACATAGTGGGAGAGAACCACGTCAATTCCTGACGTTCACTAGGGTCGGATGCGTCCCCATCTCCCCCTAATGGCGGAAGGATGTCTCATTAAAGTGACAATCTGCAAATCTTGCAGTAAACAGATCACCTGTCATAGGCTCTATGTAGCAGACAATTGTTGGTACTTCATATCCAACATAAATAACTAATCGTCGTTGTGGACCCATCTTGGTACGCAGTGGAGGCGTGATAGGAACATATACGGCACAACCAAAAAGTACGCAGATGTGAAATATCAGGCTTGTAACCAGTTACCAACTGGTACGCACTAAATGGTTGGCTATCTGTGGGTCGTAGACGAATAAACATAGTTGCATGTAATATTGCATAACCCCATGCCGATACTGGCAAGTTTGTGGCCATGACAAGACCTAGCTACAAGCTGTAGTCTCTTGATAGCGGCTTCTGCAAGACCGTTCTGAGATTGAACGTGGGGCACGGGATGTTCAACTTCAATCCCAACTGATATGCAATAGTCATCAAAACACTTTGATGTAAACTCTCCAGCATTATCCAGTCTGATTGACTTAATCGGATTGTCCGGGTGGTGAGCCCGAAGCTTAATGATCTGAGCTAGGAGTTTAGCAAATGCAACATTTCTCGTGGACAACAATGCGACGTATGACCAAGGCGTCGACGCATCAACCAGAACCATAAAGTATCTAAATGGTCCGCATTCTGGTGTTATAGGTCCACAGATATCACCTTGAATTCGTTGTAGGAATGAAATATTTTGTTTCTTATCAATAGCAAAAGATGGTTTTGCTTGAAGTTTTGCTAGTGAACAAGCTTTGCAAAAAAAACGATGTGCATTAGACATCGCTACTGAAGCGTAAGAAGTAGGAGGAGGCCGAACCTCTCCTTGGAGCCGAGATGCTGCCGGCGGCGGCATGGCGGCCGAACCGAGGCCAAGGCGCCCTTGCACGGCGTCGGCTCGGTTGTGTCCAGATTTTTGGTTTCCTTTATGCTTCTGTGATCTGAAAAACGGATGACCGTGGGAGCATTTCAAAATACGAATCATCAGATCACGACCCGGGTGACCGAGTCTGTCATGCCAAAGCTTGTAAGCATCAGAATCACATAAGATAACAACATGAGATTCATTAGCTCGAATGGTTGTGAAGTACATGCCATTTCGAACACGCTTACACTTCTCCACAATGTGAGTACGCAGAGATTGAGTGGAGGTAATCAACAGATATTCAATTCCATTTTCAACATAAGTGCTGAGGTGATAGTCGTTGTCACGCACATCCTTGAAAGCTAGGAAGGTTCTAGGAGCTTTCAGCGCATATAATACGTTAGCTACTCTGATTTCAGTGCCATTTGGCAATAAGAATTGAGCAACTCCGCGACCTTTTACAATAGGTGTAACGGCCCGGCACGCGCAGTAGAGATATTGTCCGCTTTGGGAATCACCCCGCACGGTTTTTCTTCGGGAGCTGCCTGCCTGCTAGTTTCTCAGTAGGTCACCTATCCTGGGATTGCTACGAGGCGAGCAAGCTTAACTTCGGAGTTCTCATCCCCTCCGAAGCCACTGAGCTCCCAAAACGCGTCACTACGTATTGTGCTAACCCTGCACATATAAGCATCGCATCCACTCTCCCTCGAGTGATGTAGGATTTGTGACCTACCTACCTGCTAGCTTCTCTAGCCAGGTCAAGTCAGGTCCACACAATCCACCCTAAGGCCGGGTCATCTCAATCCACCCTCCTTAGGGTCCGACGTCCGCGTCGGCACACTTCCGGCCGAGGACAGGCTCTGATACCATTTGTAACGGTCCGACACGCGCAGTAGAGATATTGTCCACTTTGGGAATCACCCCGCACGGTTTTGCTTCGGGAGCTGCCTGCCTGCTAGCTTCCCAGTAGGTCACCCATCCTGAGATTGCTACGAGGCGAGCAAGCTTAACTTCGGAGTTCTCATCCCCTCCGAAGCCACTGAGCTCCCAAAACGCGTCTCTACGTATTGTGCTAACCCTGCACATATAAGCATCGCATCCACTCTCCCTCGGGTGATGTAGGATTTGTGACCTACCTACCTGCTAGCTTCCCTAGCCAGGTCAAGTCAGGTCCACACAATCCACCCTAAGGCCGGGTCATCTCAATAGGTCCCGATCCTGTCATTATAGATAATGACGATCCACATGGCGTAAATTCTGAAAACAATTGTCGATTCCTCAGAATCGTGTGAGTGGTTGCACAATCCAACAGACACTCAATCTCGCTTTGAGACATCTACAAAAGTAATGTAAATTGAATCAATTGTCTATTGTAGACTTTGGCGAACACTTTAAAGTAAGTGTATTGTAGCAATATATCATAAAAAAAAAACGAAGTGCATTAAGGCTGATAACAAAGCCATGACATATGTATAACTTTATAGAAAGAGACAAGCCTCATTTTAATCGCCGAATACCAACATTGAGAGATAACATAGCCTAGGTCAGAGATTGAGACCGGACGCTGTCGTAGGTGGTGTGGCCGAGCCAAGGCTGAGGCCAAGGCAAAGGCCGGGGACAAGCCAAAGCCGAAGCTGTGGTAAGGCAGAAGCTACCCTGATGCAGAGCCGAAGCAAGGCGAGTGGTCAGGGCCGGTCTGGCATTGAGGCAATACGATGCGACGGTTGAGCTAAATCCGAAGCATGGCGAGTCTGAAGACACGTCGTTGCCGAGCCATTTATGCAAAAGTTGCATTTTTTGATAGGCTATCGATGTTGGTTTCAAAAACCGGGTTCATGTCCGAGGACTTGTCGGGACAAAAGTCAAGACGTGTCCAAGGCGGAAGATGAAAAACCGGGTTCGGTGTCAAGCCGGCATGATGCCGGGTTGCTAAAAGGGCTGTCGAGGCACGCTGCCGAGTTGTAGCCAAGCGGCTGAGTTGCCTTGGCGAGCGAGGCCTGTTGCCGATACGCAGCCAGGCGGCCGAGTGGCCTTGGCGAGCGGGGCCGGGCGAGTCGCAGCCAAGCGGCCGGGCAGTCTTGGCGAGCGAGGCCGGGCGAGTCGCAGCCAAGCGACCGAGTAGCCTTGGCGAGCGAGGTCTGGCGAGTCGCTGCCGATAGGCTGGCCTAATGTGCAACGCGATTTCTCGCGAGTCTCTCGTTTTGTCTTTGTGATTTTATTTCGGATTTGAGTTAACATCACCAGAATTGTGGTGAACTCAAAATAATTATGCCATTGTAAATTGGACGCATTGAATCATTTATGCTTTCATAGGGATGTAAAAATCTCAAATCATTCATTGAATAAGAGAAATTTTATTGATGACAACTCAAAAGTACATCAAGGATTGTTCTAAATCAAACGAGTACTTATCGAACAAAGTCGTGAATTATGACTAAAGAAAGCCAAAAATAACAATCAAAATCAAATCAAACTTGAGTATGTATCTCATGACCGAAGTCAAATACTTATTCATAATCCGGAGTATCATACTCCTTAGTCCTACGTTTCTTAGTAGGTTGGAAGTCATCGACGGTGAAGTTGGTATCTTCTTCATCGTACTCTTCTTCCTCAAAGTCTCCTACATAGTTTGTTTCCTGTTCCATGTATTGCTTGTGTTTCTTGTAAGCAGCTTGAACATCTCTACTTTCTTTGCAATCGCTTTGAAAGTGATTCTTAGAGCCGCATTTGAAGCAAGGAGCCGAAGCATTGCTTGAGGCGTGGCCACCAAGCTTGGGGCCGGAACCGAACCGGTTCCCCCCTCTAGGAGCGGCGCCTCCGCCGCCATCCCGTTTCCATGTGAGGTTCCGGCTAGGGCCGGCACCTCCTCTTCCCTCACGTGTTGCTCTTGGCGCACGTGGTGGTGGTGGTGCTTGACGTTCGCGAGGATGGCGCCTTGGCTTAGGAGCCCTACCACGGGCTTGGTGAGATTCAGCTAAGAATTTCGGACATCTAGTTGGTAGTCAGAATCAGTTCATGGTACCTCTCCTTTCTTTGAAGCACATTCATCAAGTCACTGAAGGTTTTGATGGTGCCTTTCTCACGGAGATCTCGGTACTGATGCGACAACATGGACGCAGATTCTGGAAACGTCGTGAAAGTCTTCTCCATCATATAATCGTCGGTCTTGTCGACCCCACAAAAGCTCAGATCAGACTGTAAATTTAGCATAGTCTGATGTTATTCCTGGACGGAATCAAAATCCAATAAGCGGATTTGCTCCCAATCTGACAGAAGGTCAGGGAGTTGTGCGTCATCCACATTGTCGAAGCGGTCTTTGAGGATGTCCCATAGCTCTTTGGGATCGGTCTTCCTTAGGTATTGCTTCTTGAGCGTTGGATGGATATGGCGCCTGAGAAACATGAGGGCTTGAGCTTTCTGTTCAGGAGAAGCATGCAAGTTTTCATCCTCAGGAGGGACTATGGTGGCTGTAAATCTTTTGTCAATGAAGGTATTCTCTACATCTGAGACCCACCTCTTGTATTTCTTGCCTTGGACATCCAAGATGTCGAATTCTGGACGCTGAGTGTCAGCCATCTACAAAACACAATAGGGAGACGTTAGTATTTTGAATACTAATCAAGTTTGATTGTTTTTTTATATTTTAGAATAGTGCCAAGATATATTATGGTTACATGAATCGATGCATAATGTGACATCAAGTCACAATCGATATCTTCTCTTTATTTTCTTTTGAAAAAGAGACGTTATGGTTCACAGTGACATCACAGTCACAAGCATAACGGTGACCGGTAACATCACAGTTACCCCGAAAAACGTTGGTACCGGGGTGACTAAATCCCCGTATGCCGTCCCGAGAAGTGATAGAATCGGGATGAGGTAGCAGGGACACGAAAAGGTCCCGGAAGAAAACACAACCCAACTATTGAAATTTCATAAGCGGGAACGTTTATAAAATATTTACCTCTTCAATTGAAGCTTGGTCGAAAGAAACTTGACTTTTGGGGAAGCTTGTTTTCTTCGATTTTTCTCGATGTCTTCTCAGCAACGAAGAAGGCTTCGAGGGCCCTTACTTGGCTTGCGAGCAATCTTGGCCTTCGAGGGATGCGTGCAAAGAATAACACACAAGGGAGGGCTGCTGGCGAGCGGGTAGGGCTGTCGGCGAGCGAGAGGTTGCAGCCGAGCCGGTCTGCCGAGAGGCAGAGGAGGAGCGGCGCGGCGGGGGGCAGGTCGGCAGCGTAGGTACTGCCGAAAAGAAGTCGACGGCAGCTGGAAGGGAGGACGGTAGCCGGCGACGGTAGGGATTTAGGGTTTCGGAATTTTTTTTTTTTTTTTTTCGAAATTAGGGTTTTAGGGCTATTAGACGGGAGGTTAGAGCAACGCGCTGATAACGTGTTCTAGGAGAAATAGATGATAGGAAAACTGTGTCTTTATTGATTGATAAGGAGGCCTTTATCTATGCATTACATCAAGTATCCCCGGTAATCAGAGATTCCATATCTAATAAAGAATATATACTACTAGCCTTATTAGGACAAGACACACCACGGAAGTTACGGAATTAACATTCCTTGAGCAAAATCAAATATGTAAATCTATTTTACATATGCGATTGGCAAAGCTAGTAAATATATTAAAGAGGTAATTACCCAAAACTACAATTTTGCAGTGATATTTACCAGTAGCAAAATTGCCTTTTAAAATTACCACTAACAAGTTTCCATAAAAAACTAACAGAATCCGTTAACTCATAAATTACAAAAATACCCTCAGAAATCAATACCACTGAGCCTCAGAAATCAATATCACTGAGCCTCAGAAACTAAAATATTCTAATGCTACTGACCCTCAGAAACTTTACCTCCGTCGTCCTCCGCCGCGATTCCAATGCTACTGACATTCAGAAACTTTACTTCCGCGGCGATTCCAATGCTACTGACCCTCAAAAACTTTACCTCTGTCGTCCTCCGCCGCGATTCCAATGCTACTGACTCTCAGAAACTTTACCTCCGCCGTAAATTTACCCTCAGAAAATCCAGATCTGATCAGATCTCCACTATGAAGGCATGTCTCCCGCCAGGCTTCGGCGTCCGGACTCGCTCTCTTCTCCTTTTTCATTAACCTCTTCCAAACCCTAACCCCCATCCCCAATGACCTCCTCCCCCAACCACCACCACCACCACCACAACCACCTCAAACGGCGATTCCACCGCCCCTTCCTCCAAAAAGCCCAAGCTCTCCTTCATCACCCACAGACTTGATCACAGCCTCCTCCTCTTCATCCTCCTTAATAGCAACCACCGCAGTCGGAGTAGCCCTAGCTCCAGCAGCATTGTCATCATCCTTATCCTCAGGATAGAGCACAACCACCACAGGACAAACACATCGATGCACACAGTAATCACTCACACTCCCAAGCTTGCCATCGCTGCCGCGCTTGACAGCGCCAAAGCCACGGCTGCCCATGATGACCACGTTGAGGCCTAACCGCTCGACCTCAAGGCAGAGGCGCTCCTTCATATCGTGGTCCTTGACGACGTGGATCTTGTAGGGAATCTGAGCCTCCTTGAGAGGGCAGGCGAGATCGCCGGCCTTGGCGGCGGTGAAGGTGTCGAAGTAGTAGTCTTCTACGGCTGTGGTGTTTGTCAGAGAGAGAGAGAGAGAGAAGAGGGAGTCGGCTGTGGCGGTGGAGAGAGAGATATCTTGAGGTCGTCTTCCACCCGTCGCCGACACCCTCCCGAATCCTTTACCTCCGACATCGTCTTGGTCTGTGCCATGCGTGTCCGGTGCTGTTTGTATGAGAGAGAGAGAAAGAGAGAGAGAGAGAAAGAGGGGGATGACATGGGTTGTAATTTATGGATTTTCAGGGTCAATTATGTCATTAAATAGTGGATGGGTTAACAGCCCATTACTGTTAATTTCATGCGGATGGTATAAAAAAATTAAGTCTTGCTATTGGTAAATATCACCACAAAAGTGTAGTTTTGGGTAATTATTTATATATTAAATACTCCTTGACAAACCATAAAGCCTTTTAAATACAGATGAGACTCGTTTGTTCTACTCCACCAATCCACCCACTAGACGTCGTCAAAAACCCTAAACACAGAGAAACTTTGAACACGATCGATCGATGTCGATGAAGAAGGATATGATGTTGTACTTGGATATGAACGACCGACTTTTGGGTCTAAATCTCAGAGAGTTCAGCGAAAGGCAATCTTCCAAGCCTGAGTTTGAAGTTGTTCCGGTTTTGAATTTTCCAAATCACCGTCTTCCAGGTATATATTTTCGTAACAAAGAGAGTGTGTATGACTGTTTTCAATTCCAAGTTGTATATAATGACGGAAAATCACCGCGCCGATGTTAGTTTGGACTTGAATGTTTATTGCTTTGATCCCACTGAAACGGATGACCGTAAATCCTTCCGTCTGTGTGACAAAAGTGCCGCACCAAGAATGGTGGATAATAATAGTCCTATAGTGTTCACCTTCGAGGAGAAAATCTATGTTCTTGTAGTGCCATCATACTACAGCCGTTATGACTATGTGGAAGAAGAGCCACTACTATTTTGGGTTTTTGATCCTTTTCACGAATTCTGGAGGCAACTCCCTCAGCCTCCCGTCTACAATGATGAAAGGAGGTATGTGGAGTACGATTATGGTCACAAGCTTTTTATCCATACATACGCTCAAAGATGCGTTTTCGACTCTCACCAAGAGAGAGGGGAAGATTCTGAAAGTATAAAAAAGTATCTTAACCGTGACTCTTTTGAATTTAGTGCAATCGTAGAGATTGATGATGGCTTTTTCATTACTGAGCAGAAGAATAAACAGAATCACTGGCCTGAGCTTGTTGCTTATAAGTTGGATGTGAAGGGGATCCCTCAGCGGCATCAGGTGCTACACGAGGTTCATGGGATGTTTCCATTTCATCCCTTATTAAGTAACCCTCATGTACTTTTGGGTAAATGTGATGATAACATTATGTGGTTGGTCTATTGTGGCAAGGATAATGTTCAAGATTTTTCTTGTATCGGTGTCGCAGTGTTTCGAGTTTCTATGTCATATGACCTTGCTGGTAATGTAGTGTTTTTGGTAGATATTGAGGCTGGGGATTTTATTGATTCAAATAGTAATGAAGTGCAAGACGCCGAGGAGAGCACCACCCTAGTTTACTCAGCTTCTGTCATGTGCCATGAGCCATGATTTTATGAAAACTAAGGTTTCGTTTTTGTACTTGAATATTGGGGATCGACTATGCCGTCTAAATATTAGTGAATTCTGCAAATGGAGGAGCCCTGCTTTCATGTCTAACTTTGGAGTCGTACATGATTTATATCCAGGAGGTCGTCCTGGTACAATTCCCAGTAGAATGAGACAAATAACCGTGGGATCAAAAGTGTATCTGGTTGGCGGTCAAAGACTCGATGGAAGAATCCATAGTGATGCGCATGGGAGATGTTTTTCAATGCCCAACTTAGATATATATGCATTCATCTACACAGAAGAGGGTCCTTCTATTACCCTCAGCCAATGTGAAGGTTCTATTCCCAGGTTGATTGATCCACGGACCAAGACCATTCCTATCACCATCACTCTTGAGGATAAGATCTATGTTTTGGCAAAAAGACCATACTTAGGGGACGCAGAAGAACTAAATGATCATGATCAGCCAGCACTTTTTAAGGTTTTTGATCCCCTCAAACAATCTTGGAAACACTTCCCTCATCCTCCCTGCTATGATATATCATCTCGCGACATTAAGCCTTATGTGTGCAACTACTTCTCTTGGGGCCACAAGCTCATCATTCGTACCGAGGCAAAGAAAAAGAACCGCGGCACATACATTTTTGATACTCATCAAGAGAAATGGGAGGATGCCAAGAATATGAGTGCAATCCTTGATGAGGGTTTTATTGTTGTGGCAGAATTCCAGGGATTTTTGATTGGCATGCCTTATAAGCGCCAAGAACTTGTTGCTTACCATTTGGATCCGAATGGGATGCCCAGACTCTCTAAGGTGCTAGACGAGCTGCAAGGGATATTTAGCTCTTGTTCACTTGTCTCCGATTGTTTTCTTGGTAAGTATGATGGTGACCGTATGTGGCTGGTGTATTCTGCGCAGGATAGTCTGAAAAATTGGCATGCGCGTGTAGCAGTGTTTCGTGTTTTCATCTCAAATGACTTGGATGGAAATGAAGTGCTCTGTGCAGATCTTGAGGCTGCAGAATTTTTTCAGTTCGATAGATTTATTACCTCGGTTTTCACCAGTGATCCATGATATATTGATCGATGTCTAAGTTATGCTTGATTCAATTAATAATTTAACAGCAGTTAAGTTCTTTTTCGAATTTATCCAGCAAGTGTGAGGAACCAATGAAATCTTTTCCTTTTGGTTTTGTAAGTCACCCTTTTCTTAAAAAAAAAAAAATCTCTATCTCTACTATTAGGGAGTGTTTGTTTTATGGGATTAGATGAGATTGGACTGTCTTCCATAAGAAAACAAGACTTGTCCAATGTTTGAGTCATGGACTATTTTTAAAATGGACTGTGCAAGCCCAAAACACTCATTTCTGTGGTTTTACAGAGACACCCCAATTCATGGGACTCTCTAACGCTGCTCGCTCTCTAACTCCGCTGAAGCACAGAGGAAGACCAAAACAGAATCTCTCCGTCCGACCACCTTCTGACGCCGGGCTACCTTCGTTTGGATCGCCTCGACGTCTCCGACGCACCCCTAGCCTTCGTTTCTCCGGTTAACTACTGTAGACGGAGGATTTGTGGTGAGAAGCTTCGAGCTTTTGGGTGGAGCCTTTGCGATTCAGACGATTTCTTCAGTGTTTGTGGTATGAGAATTCTTCCTTTCGTCGTCTTCTCTGTTTTGGTGAATTCAATCTTTCAATTCGATTGGGTTTTGACAATTTTCAATTTTTGGTTTGTGGGTTGTATTGTTCTTCGTCGTTAAGGACTCGAAGAAGGCTAAGAAGGGAGACGAGCAAGAGGAGGATGGTGTGGAGGAGGAGTCGAAGAAGTCGAAACTGTTTCAGAGGCTGTGGAGTTATGAAGATGAGATTATAATCCTGAAAGGGATGAAGGTGGGAGGATGAGAAAGTTGTCAGTTCTGAGAAGCCTGGCCACAGGTTCTATCAAAAGTTCCCTTATAATTGTTTTATGGGACATCCTTTCAGTCTCTCAGTCTCAGAGCGGGAATGGCCGCCAGATTTTCCTATTGATGCCATGAGATTCGCTTTGGCTCATGTTTGTGATGGTCCTGTTGATGCAGCAAAGATTAACTTTCTGCTACATAGCAATAAATATTCTGTATTATTTGATGCTGCAAACACTGCCATCCTAAGACTTACTGAAAGCTGAGCTGCTTTCGTCGCCTGAGCCTTCCAAGGGAGCTCAGAAGAGTGAGGCTTTTCTGAAGCCGTGTGTATCTGAGAGTGTGTTGAGTGAGGTTGTTGGCTTTGATAAGGGGTTTAAAGAGCTGGGGTTGACTATTGTGCAGTTGATTGGGGAATCGAAATGCAGAAAAAAATGGAGAAAACTTAGCTTAAAAATTGAAGTTATTTTAGTCCGAATAGGACCAAAATGGGTTAGGTATTAAGTTAGAATAAGCCAAGTTAGAAGAGTCTGCTCTTCTTTAAGAATTAATCCCACCTATTACGGTCTCATGAAACAAACACCTCCTTACTCTATTAGAAAGTCAGGCGCAAGAATGTTTCACTAAATTGTAAACTACCGAATCTGCTTTTTTATCTCTACTTTCTACTATTAGAAAACTAGGCGCATGAATGCTTCACCAAATTGTGAACTACCATATCTGTCATTTTATAGAATAATATCGTTAAACAAACAAGAGGGGTATTATAGTAAATAAGAAAAAGAAACAGTTGGAATTGTAGGAAGACGTGAGATTGTGGAAAGAGTAGAATGAGAATATTACACGCGAGTATGCGGGTAGGGTCTGTGTTTACTCTTAATCCGGAGATTATTTTGGGATTTCCACTATTCAGTGTTTGATACTTCATAGTTTTATCAAAAGTCAAACAAAGAGTGTTTAATACCCTTCAATCGACCCCTCTTCTTCCTCTTTCTTCTCCTAATCTCAATTTCACCAAAATGACTACAAACTCCATCATATATTCAAACACCCAACACTAAGAACAACACAAAACACATTATAAATCAAATCCAACTCAAGATATCAAACACTAAATTCAACCAATCAAACTCAAATATGGTGATTACAATGAAGAGGAGAGATTATACTAACATACAAAGCAATTAGAAAAGAATACCCAAGCAATTAGATCCCGAAATTGACGAAATCAGCCGATCTGCCCCATTTTTCACAGCTCTGGAACAGTTTTTTTTTCACTTAACTTCAAATTCTGCAATCTGTTGAAGTCGAGGGCTTTATAACAGATTTTGAAACTTTAAGGGACGAATATTGGACAAATCTCGTCGCGTCGTTTATTCTACAGCGACGAAGGTTATGAACTTCGTCGCTTCAATAATCAGTGAGCGACGATGATTGAATGTTTGTCGCTACATTTTCCAAAACATAGTTCTTTGATAAACGGAGGCGACAACTTACTATTATTCGTCGCTTCAATAATTTGTGAGCGACGAATTTTACGCACAATTCGTCACTCTTGCGATTCCAAGCGACGAGTCCAAAATGCGTCGCTTGGATGTGTTGAAGTGACGAAATTTTTTTTCGCTTTTAATTCTCCGTCGCTTCATTCCTTTCCTACAGTAGTGTCGAATCACATTAAGTATATGGTGGGCCTGTAAATTAATACCTAAAATGATTGTCAATTTAATTAAAGTTTTATGAGCTACGTACTAGCTATACACCACCTACAAAGACTACAATTACAAAAGGGGTTCATCTATTAGTACTATTTGAAAATTATAGACTTTGCTTAGCTTTTCCGAACCTGTTAATTACATAAATGCACTCACACCATTCTCAAAAAAAAAAAAAAAAAACACTCATACATTCATCATCTCTTTTGGTCCTAACTTTTAGTAATTATGAACATATGGATCTATATGCAGAGAACTCGCTCTCATCTTGCATTAGTCCAAAGTCCAAATGCACTTCTCAGTTTTCGAATTAATGCCTCTTCTTAGATTTTATAAGTTCGTTCAAATCTCTTTCATTTTCTTTTTCGATGAGAAATCTCTTTCATTTTTTGGATACAGAAACTAACCTTCCTTCACATACTTTGCATATGTAATTAAAGTATTTTTTTTATTAGAAATAAAAAGAAAAGTAATTATGTCATAAAACGGTTATTGCATAGAAAATAGGTATAAGATTGTGGGGATTTTATTTTTTATTTTTCTTGATAACAATAAATTTTGTGATTATTTCAACTGCCCTTGTGATTTAATCAATTTTCAAATATTTTTAATGTTTCAGAGTTATTCTGGTACTATCTCTATATATTAAGCCAATTTGGCTTATGGAACTGCCATTCACCTCTTTCCTTTTTTTACCCTTTCCTGTTAATAATCAACTAAAACAGTATCAAATAATAAAAGGTTAAAACGGTAACACAGAGAAAAAAAAGGATAGAGATCGATATCCTTACAATTTTCAAAGACCCGTATATCTCTCCCACTTCTCCATCCAAAAACTCCTATCTTCAGTTGAGACACCTCCTTTTCAGTTGATCGAGAAGACCCAAAAGCAGGAGAAACGCGAAGCCAAATCAACCTCCTTTTCAGTTGATCGAGAAGACCCAAAAGCAGGAGAAACGCGGGAGAGAAGCAGCGCATAATCAAAGGCGGGGGTTCTTTCATCTGGGTGTTCCCGTTTCAGGTTTTCTTATTTCTCAATGCTGTAATCTGTGATCAGTTCTTTATAGTTGCTGTGTTATTGAGGAATTTTATTGCGAGCCACAGAAAGGGTAGATACAGAAAGAGTCAAACTTTAAGTTCTTTATAGTTGCTGCAAATCGGTTTGTATGTTCTGGCCATAGCATTATGCAATAATCATCAAATTGGTTACTTGCTGGTAATTAATGGAATAGGACCTAGCTAATGAATTTATAGCTAATGAATAGTTCTACCCTTTCTGCACTTTGGTTTGTATGTTCTTGAGTGCATGCATTATGCAATAAGAACATAATTAGTCAAATTGGTTTGTATGTTCTGGCCATAGTGAATTTATAGGAATGGTAATTTTCCATTCTCTGCAACTAATTAGTAGGTTTATTTGGTTTTCATGATTTTTAGTAGTTATTTGTTGAAGCGCCGTAATTTACCTTTGATTTCAGATGTAAAGTTAGTAACATTATGTGAGAACTATATTGTGTTTGGGTGATATGATTGAAATAAAATTCAATAAGTGATTCCAGAGTCCATAGCAATTCAGGCAATCTTTAACTAACACTTTCAAAAAAAATTGATCAACATAAGTCTAGCAGTTTTAATGTTTTACTTTCTATATGTGTACTTATTGATCTTAGTGTTCTTAGTGTACATATAAAGATGTGGATACTAAGGATCAATGAGATAGTTAAGTGGTTTTGAGTTGATTTTTTATTTTCCGTTCTATTTTGATAGTAAAAATTATACATATGTTCCATTTATCTACTTCATGGCTTGAATTTACCTGATATTGCAGCATATTATGCATCTATTCATGATAACTCTTGAATGTGCAGGAGATATAGAGTTCAAATAAAGAGTTCAACCACAAATGTGCTGGGTCTTTTTACAAATAAAGTTATTTTGATACAATCAGCTTCTAACAAGAGATTACATCAGAAATTTTTGTCTGGGTCAGACAAAAATTGAGGAGTCATAGTTCTGAAACCAGATTGATAAGATTCTGTTGATCCATACTCAAGGTATATTTCTGATATTTGTTTATGCTTATTTTTTCTATGTTCTTTCTAATGCAGACAGTTTAAGTCAATTGCTTCCTTTAATTCATCAACTGTTTTGCATATCGGTCGCTTAATGTAACTCTTCGACTTTGGCGCAAGATTTTTCATTTCCATTAATTGGTCAAGGATTGCATGCTTCAACTTTGAAAGGAGTGCTCCTCTCTTTCTCCTCCTCCATCTGTATTAATTAAGAAGGAATTATATGAACTTTTCCTCTCCTTTTTCTTCTTCTCCCATACCCAATTGTATGTTTGGCTTTCTGTGGCATCAAGAATATGAATTCTATTGGTTTGACTCCTTCTTTCTTTTGCAGATACAATTGCAGCAAGGAGATCTGGAAGATACAGTTGCAGATACAGTTTGACTCCTTCTAAGATCTTATCATTGATTAGAAGTCGGAACATTGCCACACAGAATTTTTACAAAATTGAAATCTGTATATGCATTTTAATGGATTGCTTTCATTTTTGTAATGACATTTAAAGATAAGCTACCAAAACAGGTCATTTTGTTTCTGATGATTTTTCCTCATTTGCAGCTTCAGTTCAGTTGATTCACTAAAACAATTGGTTGCTAATACAAGACTGCTAATCAACAAGCAATACAAATTAACATTAAAAAAGGTATGATTACTCTCACTCCATTGCATGTACATCGAAGCCTATTCTTGCATGCACTCAATTGTGTTCCAACTAATTACGTTTCTAATTGCCAAGCTTTATAGTTATTGATTGCACTTGCTTTGTGTTTGCTTTACTCAAGCATAACTGCTAATGTATGCATACTCACTCTTTATATGGTTGTTTTTTTTTACTGAAACATTTCTTCTTATCTCTATTAATCTCTATTAATTAAGACAATTTAAGTTATAGAACTGCCAAACTCTTATTTCCTTTCTTTGCCCCTCCTAATAATAGAGACCAAAATATAATTAAATAATAGAAGGATGAAATAGTATAGCCTGCATGAAAACGATTGAGTTTTCGTTTTAAATATATGTTCGTATAGCCTGCATGATTACAGTTGAGGTTTTTTTCCTTTCTCCAGTTCAGTTTTTTTTGTGAGTTTTCTTTTTGAACCATAACGACAGAGGGAAAACTGTGTATATGTTCAACGCATTCATCAAAAAATGTTTAAACGCACGC